>CM053769.1:150273084-150712077 GCA_028658325.1 Potorous gilbertii
TCCCTCTGGCTCCGGCTTCTCCCTGCAGGGGGTCTGCATCCTCTGCCCGGCTCACAGGAGGCCTCCTCTCTAAGGAGAGACTCTCCAGCCTGACGCAAGGAGATTAAGCAATTTGCTTTTAATTAGTATTGCAGTCAATTCTAAACTAAGCAGTGGCGAGGAGAGAAGGCAGGCTGCCTCTTAAAAGGGTGCGCGGCTTCACTGCGCACGGTGCATTGAGAACCTGCTGGTGGACTGTCAGGGCTCCCCGTCCCCACGCTGCCGCCCTTGCCTCGTTTTTACAAGCCTCTAACTTGGATGCACCAGTTAGCAGAGGCATGGCAGGGGGTTGCTGGAGAATGGAGAAGCCTGACCCCTGGATAGCGGAGTTTCTGGAGTATAAATTATATCCAGACCGAGTAGAGGGCCTCCTCTTCCTTCTCCTCCCTCCTCCCGTTTCTTTTCCTCCCCTCAGTGAAAGCACAGCCTGGCCCCCTAGGCTTATGTAAAATGGAAACACTTTGCTTTCCACCTGAACTCACAGCAAGGTGGCTGCTGCAATTTGTCCTTACTGCCTGGGGACGCTAAGAGCAGACCAGTCAGTCAAATTGTCCCTTTCTGTGCCATGGACCTCCCTGCCTCCCATCTCCGTTTTTTTCATTTGTTCCTTTGCTCACCTCTTTCTCTATCTGCAATGCTCTCCCTCCCCCAGCTGCTGAATTCTGCAAATGCTTCTTCATTCAGAGAGATTTCTCTGATGGCCCCTGCCTGGAAGACTTTTCCCATATTGTTGGCACCCCTCTAATATACTCATGATACACTATGGTGGATCTTAGCTACCTGTAATTATTAGTATTAATTATTTTCTGGCCTGTGACCTCTGTGACAGCAGAGACTGTATCATCCCCCAGTTTCCAGAATAGACTATGCACACAATATGTATTTAATATTTTCTGAGTGAATGAATAACTGAATGGGCAATAGAAAAGCAAAGAGAAGTGATTAATAAATGATAATTACATTGATATAGTGATTTAAGCATTTGCAAACAGTTTTGCATTTATCTTACTCAATCCTCACAACAACCCTGTGAGCTAGGTGCATTTATTATGATGTCCATTTTGTAGATGGAGAGAACGAGGCAGATAGATTTAAGTGACGTGCCCAGGATCACAGAGTTTGAAACAGGATTGGAATTTAGGTCTTCCAGACTCCAGATTCACTAGCTGAAATGATATGCCCCACCCTTTCCCACTCCAACCCCAAATCATCCTCCTCTGAAAACTGAGGAAAGGGACTTTAACGACTCATACAACCCTTTACCTCTCCTCCCAACATACCTTTTACAGATGAGGAAACTGAGGCAAAGAAAGGGAAGTGACTTGCCCAGAAACTCTCTAAATGATATGATTCCATGAACCTCTGAATGAATTAGCAACTTAGAGCTAGAATTGAGAGCCAGAATTCAACCCTGCGTCTTCTTGTTACAAACCCAGTCCTCCTTCCACTCTCCTGTATTTGTCTTTATATATCCGGGGAAGAAAATAAGCATTTATAAAGCACCTATTATGTGCCAGGTACTATGGTACCCTGGAAGGTAGGTGCTATTATTATTTCCATTTTACAGCTAAGGAAACTGAGGCAGGCAGCAGCTAAGTGACTTGCCCAGCATCGCACAGCTAGTAAGTGTCTGAGGCCAGGTTTGGAATCAGAACTTCCTGCCTTTAGGCTGACCCCTACATACCACACCCTGGCCATCTCCAGCACTTCCATAGAACACACCAGATCCAACAAGCAGTCCTGCCCCAGCTCCTAGCTTTGGCACCAGGCTCTTTTTTCCCTTCCTCTGAGACAACCCACTCTCTGACGTTAATTGGAAAGGAAAGAAAGTCAGCAGCTTTGTTTACAATGCAATTAACATCTGAATAATTTACAAAGAAATAAACAGGAGCTATATACAGTGGCATAATCTGCTCCTTTCTTAGGGCCATCTTGAAGCCATCAGATTCAGCCTCATGGTGGAGTAAATGAGTCTGTTCAGTTTTCCCCCCGGGCTGCTCTCTAGGCCCTCGGTTATATAACTAACAGTGTTAACACCTTTCCCAATTTATAGGCATTAGCTGGAAGCTCTCTCTCTGCAGATGCTGGGTCTAACTAAAGCTTCTCTCCTACTGGGAGGAGCAAACTGCCTTCTCTCCCCACTTCTAGGCCTTAGGGGCCTCCTGTTTCCATGCCCTGATTTGGGAGTTATCCCATTGTCTAATTCAACCAATCAGGCATCTAGCCGTGGCAACCATAATTAGTAGCATAAAAGTGAATTCCATCCTGTAGGATGACTTTGGGTTAACTGGATTCACTTTTGAACATGATTGTAAAACTCTAGAGAGTCACAAACTGAAGGAATTGCAAGAACTGGAAGGTGCCAGAGAAGCCTTTATTTCAGCTGGAATTGAAATGCATACATAATATGGAGTATTAGGAGACAGTGCTTAGGACCTTCAAAGATGTGCCACTATACCTTTGGACAGTTTCAGTTGCTGGCCTGAATTGAATCCTTTCCAATTCCTCCTACCCAATGCTCCCAGTCCTGACTTCCGGATTCAAGCTAGGCAAATATAATTCCTCTTCCACATCACAGCCTGACAAATGCTTTCATGTTTTCTGTAAATTTTGTCTTCTCCAGGCTAAACATCTCCAGTTCTTTCAAACTGTTTCTTCTACCACCTGGTCTCACCATCCTGATTGGTTTCCTCTGGATACCCTCCAGCTTCTCAATGTCTTCCTAAATTATGGCTCCAAGAACCGAACAGAGTCCTCCCAGGTCTGACCAGGCAGAGGAGGGCAGGACTATCATAGCTCTCCTTCTGGGCACTCTGCTTCTGATAATGTTGCCACTGATATGCTACTGGGGGCATAACTGAATTTATAAGTCATTAAAATTGCTTTGACAAAGGCTTAGCCGAGTCCTGGGGTGGTAGAATGGGTGCTGTCCAGCTATCTACAAGTGGAAAACTGGGTCCTGGAGATCCCCCACTATTCAGTTAGACATGCAACTGGTTTAGATTTGAGTGATAGCCTAGCTCAGCAAGATCCTGCTGGATCAGTAAACAAAAATGGGCCATAGTCCATCATGCCATGTGCCTAATAAAGCTGCTTCCCCACTTTCAAACAAACACCTTCCTTTTGCCCGCTTCACTTTGTCATCATCCTTTCACTCTTCCTCTGTCCTCTCCATTGCACTGAACAGGCTTCTCTCTCTATCTCTCTTTGTATCTTTGTTTCTGTTTCTTACTGTCTTTCTCTCTGTCTCATCGTTCTCTGGTTCTGCCTTTGTTAGTCTGTCTCTCTTTCCACCCTCCCCTCCTTCTCCTTTTTCCCTTTCTCTCATTATCCTCTCTCTCTTCCTTCTTCCTCCCCACCCCCAAACCTACTACTGTCAGGTGGAGGTCACTTTTCCTACAAAACCTTCTCCCCTGTTGCTCAAACTCTTGCCATCATACCTACCACTTTAAAGTTTTGTACTGTGGGGGCAGGATGCATGGGTAGATTGTTGATTTGTTTTGGGATAACTCAAGTAGAGAACAACCTCCTTTTGGATCTTCTAGCAAAAGCTATTGTAGCAGGCAATGTCCAAGGCCATTGTCAGGAAGGTACTTGGTAATTTAGAAACATTGTATAGACATGTATAATACAACTGGGAATTCTGCTGTTAGAGATAGGAGGTAGTAGAATTAGCACCAAGCCTGGACTAGGCACACCATCCGGCTCTAAACTCTGTCTCTGACACTTAGTAATGGTGGAGTTGTGGGGAAGTCATGAGATCATATATTTAGAACTGGAAGGAAGATCATCTAGGTGAACTCCCTTCATTTTATCAGTGAGGAAACTGAGGCTTGTGGGGGTAAAGGAATTTGCCCATGGTCAAACAGATAGTGACAAAGCTGATATTTGAAACTACACACTCTATTTCCCATTCCAGAACTATTTCCACTGGATAAGAACTCTCTGAACCTTAATTTCTTCATTAATAACTGAAGGAGCAAACTCACCAGGCCTGTAATAAGGAAGGTGCTTTGAAATCCTTAGAACACTCATAGAAATATGAACGGTCATTATGATGTCAAAGTAAATTATTTTTAGAAATAAATTATATTTAGCCAGCATGCTTAGACCAGTTAGCATATATACCTGTTTCCTGCATCTAAATATGCAAAAGGCCCCAATATTTCAGCTAACGTAGGGTTTTTTTCCCCAATGTATTTATTGCTTTACTCACTCATTCAACACATTAATCAAGCATCTACTATGTACAGGGTCTTGAACTGAATTCTGAAGGAGACAAAAAGATATGGAAATTAGATACACAGAAAAATCATAATATGAAATAGGTGATATGTGGAAACATACTAGGTGTTGTGAGATCAGCTGTGAGAGAAATTATTTTTAGCTAAAGAGGATCAGGGATGGCTTCTTAGAAGAGGTGATTCGTAGCAGGGCCTTGAATAATGAGTAATTATCAACTTATCTTTCATGCATTAGGTGGAGTGAAGATGGAGACAGAGATAAAAGGGCTTTGAAGAGAACTTGCTGATCTGAGCAACTCTTAAGAAGGGGACTCTAGGGCTGTGGTTGCGCAGGCTCCATCTTGATCCACTGGCCCTCAGCTGGACTGGCCTGGAATTCAGCTCTCTGTCCATGCCTCCAAACAGCCCTGTAACATGGCAACCTCCGGCTCTGTCCTAGTATCACCCAGGGGCCTGACTTTGTAGTTCTTGGCCAGGTGCCGAGGTGCCCAGGAAAGGAAACTACAATTGTCAAAAGTGTTGCAAGATCCTTCAGAGTGGCTGATAACTTTTTTTTAGGATAAGAAGCTAAGGAGTGCTGGACTCCATACACCCACATCCTCAAGCCATCCTTATCTCTGGATTTCACAAAGAGAATGTGTTTTTCCTAAAAGCAAAACTGACAGCTGTGGAGTTCACACAGAGTACAGAAAATGCTCTGGACTAAGAATCACTCAACAATCATGAAGCCCCTACCATGTTTTACCCATTGAACCTCTTCTGAACCTTTGTTTTCCAGTCTGCAACATGGAAGTGTTTATGTATCAGGTACTGTGCTAATCAATCACTGGAGACCTGGGTTTTGGTCCTGTCTTTTTCAGGGTCTCTGTGTCACCCTGACAAGTCATTTAGAGAAGGGAAGTAGGCCCACATTTCTTCCTCTGTGAAAGAGAGGAGTTGGGTTATATTGCATTTAAGGTTCCTTTGAGCTCTGACATTCAACAGTCTATGTTTTAGAGCCCCATCTGCCATATGAGGCAGTGGATAAAACACTAAGCCTAGAGGTGGGAAAATCTGAGTTCAAATTCAGCCTCAAGTCACTTACTTTTCGTGTGACTCTGGGCAAGTTACTAAACTTCTGTTTGCATCAGTTTCCTCAACTGTAAAATGGGAATAATTTTTATTCCTACCTACCTACCGGAGTGGTGAGAATTAAATGAGATAAGTTATGAAGTGCTTAGCACAGTGCCCTGCATGTAGTAAGAACTGTAGAAATGCTCATTCCTTCCCTCCCATGCAACTGTACTCTTTTCTGATTCCATGAGTCTCATAGGGAAATCCTTGTGGGCTGGACCCATGGACTTAATCTATTTATTGTTGAGTTTCAAGGCATCATGGTATAGTAGAAAGTTTGCTGGATTTGGAGTCAGATGACCTGGGTTTGAATCTGGTCTGTGCTACTTAACAGCTGTGAGATCTTGGGCAAGTCTTCTTTACTGAGCCTCAGTTTTCTAATCTGTAAAACAAAGGGTTGAAATAGGTGTCCTCGAATGTCCTGACAATTCCGGACCTCTAAGTCTATACATTCCTCTCAATGACATCAGTTCAGAAGCTCCTTTGCCTTGCCTTGGTAAGCCCTGGAGATTTGTTTATGGAAAATATGGGATGAATATTAGAAATATAATGTCCATCCTATCTATCACCTCTGGCACTGGGGTTGACATTGCTTGGAATCTTGAGAAAATTTGGGGGGAGGGTGGCATGGGTCCTAAGAGGACACATTGATTTCCTTAATCACTGAAGGATCTAGAACCTCACCTCTCTGAGAAGCCCATTCTTTGCCAAGGCCAGTCCTGTGCCCAAAGCAACAAGGGAGATTGGTGAACTTCTGGGTCCCTTACATGGTTGAGTTGGGGACACTTGCTGCTCCTTTCTCCTCACCTACTCAGTCTGTTCCAAGTTCTAAGAAAACCCTGGTTTTCCTTAGTTCACTCACAAACATGCACTAATAGGAGATCATCTCAAGGTTGGCTTCAAAAACCTAACATGAAGGGAGGGTCACAGGAAGATTGCTTAATGCTAGAAATGCTGTCCCCTGAGACTGATTGGGTCTGCTTTGGAGGGAAGAAAGAAGCTGAGAATAGTTTGCCAGCCGTCTCTACCCATGGGAAGACACCACACTGATATCCTAGGTGGGGTTTAAATGAGGAGAGGCAGCAGAGGCGCCTAGTGACTGTAGTAGGGGAAGGATAATGTCCATTAAACATATGGACAGAATAAAAACAATGAAACAACTTATATTACATAGAGTTTCATAGATAGCAAGCACCTTACCTATAGTCTATTTCTGGGTCCTTACAACCTATGAGACCTTAGACAAGACATTGTCTTTCTCTAAGCCCGAGTTTCCGTGCCTGTAAAATGAGGGGGTGAGCTGGAATGTTCTCTTTCCAGCTGGGATCACAGCTCTTTTCCTGAGTCATGTGAACACACCGCTGTGAATCAGGGAGTACAAGGCTATCATCTCCATCTTAGAAGAAACTCACCAGGGGAACGTGTCAGAGCAAAGATTCCAACCCCAATCTTCTGATCTGGTATTCTTTCTCACCTCATTTTCCCCACTTGTAAAAAGAGTGCTAGACTGGAATCTATTCAGTAGATGAGCCCTAAGGCCCCCTTTAGTGCTAACATTGTCTGTCAATGTGTCTCTGTTAAGTCTTATTGCCTTCTTGGTGCCTTACTTTATGCCATGGTAAAATGGGAACAATTCCTGCCCCTGCCTCATCAAGCTAGGTTTGTGTATACGTGTGTGTGGGAGGTTGGGGTTCAGCAGAGGTAGAAGAAGACAGCTGGACTTCTGTTTTTTCATTTTTCTGGTGAAGACACTCTCTCTTCCAATTGGAACTATAGGTGCTCTTTAATTTATAGTCTTAGACTGTGCCTGAGGCCTTTCTTTCCTTCCTGAGAGGCGAAAGTGATTTTTCTAAGATAACATGACCTATATATGGCAAAGGCAGAATTTGAACCCAGGGTCTCCTGACTCGGTGGCTGGCTCTCTAGTCGCTGACTCTGCATTCAAGCAGGAGCAAGAGTAGGGATTATTTCATTCCTCACATTTGTATCCCCAGTGATTAGCACAGTGCCAGCCAGACACATAGTAGGTGCTTAATAAATGAATATTTATCAATGATGCATCAATATCTCATAACTGCATCTCCAGGGAAGATTGCAAGTAATAAATCAGATAATGTATTTGAAGAGCTATACAAATGCCTGCGGTCATCATTTTTTTTAAAAACAATCTTTATTTTTCCATTTAATCAGAGGTGTTCTACATCTCTAGGGTGCACGCTGTTGGGACCAGAACAAGGCTAGTTTCAAAAGTCAATGCTAGACCTTATGGTACTGGGAATCCTACTGTGTCTATTTCTGGAGCTGGAATGGCATTCCCCCAGATCAGCAGGCATGGGGGAAGGAGTGGTGGCCCTGGGGGCTGGGGCATGAAGGGAGGGGTTGGGGAAGGAGGGAGAGGGGACCCATATACAGGGCTCCAAGCTACTTTGCAGGGGGTTCCCTCAGGCATTTCTAATTAGGGGAGTTATTTCTGCCCCGCCGCAGATGATGTGGCTCCTGTGCTCGGCATTACCCATGAATCAAGCCATTATTAACTCAGCGAGTGTCAGGCCTGGTTACCAAAGCACACGGTCTGGAAACGCCGGGCGGATTAGGTGCCACTTAAACTTGCCACCACAATTAGAAACTCAGAACTTTTGAAATATTCACTGAGGCATGTGGGGGAAAAGAAGGCCCCAGTTGATCTACCAATGGTTCGCTGGAATCCAGGCTTCTGAAATGAATTTGGCTTGTGGCCACTTAGGACTGGCAGGGATATCTTTGTATCAAGGTGCTGGGTACAGTGGTGGAGGCCTAAGGGCCTGGGCCCCCCCCAGCTCGATGAACTTGGCTGCTTTGGGTTACGACGTGACAAAACTACAGGGTCCCTGGCACAGGACCAGCTTGCTTTTTCACCTCTTGGATCACAGCGGGGCATGGAGGAAAGGAAGCCTGACCCAGAGCCAAGAGGCCCAGGCCACAGTGCTGACTCTGGGTGGATGACCTAGACCCAGTCAAGGATTTGCCTTCCTCCTTTATATAATGGTGATGATAAGCAAAGTCCTGCCTTCCTCACGGGCTGCTGGGAGAGTCAAATGAGGTAGTGCTGTGAGAGGTATGGATTAGGGGGATTAATATGACAATAACTATAATTATCATTTATATATTGTTTTAAGGTTTGCAAAGCACTTTATATATATAAAATCTCTATTATATATCTATACACACACATATATAATATACATATATACATGCGTACCTATACATAGATACACGCATACATACATACCTATACATACATGCATACATATATATACATATATGTATATAAATCTCATTTGATCCTCCCTATAATCCTCCGAGGTAGGTAGCTTTTTTAAAATTATTTTTCCCAATATAGAGATGAGGAAACTCAAGAGTGGAAATCTGAGCGTGATTAAGTGACTTACCCACAGTCCTACAAGTGTATCTGAACTCGAGCCATCCTGATTCCAAGTCTGGCATTCTATCTATTATGCCACCTAGCAGCCCTGGAATAAAGGCTAACCTGACTGATACTAAGCTTATTTATTGATTTTACTCTAACCTTTGCTAGTATAGGGTAGAACACTGGCCTGGGCATCAGGAAGACCTGGATTGAAGCCTATGGCAGATGCTTACTCTCTCAGACTCAGTTGCCTTATCTGTAAAATGAAGCCCTCTAAACTCTGTTCCAATCCATGATCCTATGAATCCTAGTTCTTGCTAACTAGCCATGCACCTATGAACCAGTCATATTCCTTCCCTGAGACTCTACTTGTCCATGTCTAAAATGGGAATATCCACCTTAGAGTATGGTGAGCAAATTCAGTTGTAATCCCTAAAGAGCTATTTGAGTTATATTTATTTATCATCATTATAATATGATGGTGGTGATGATGTCCTACGCAAATGTGATGGGGAAGTTCAATGAATAGTGAGCAGTTCTGTGTACAAATTCCACAGCTGATCCATACCAGCTAGGAGACCCTAAGCAAGTCACTTAATCTCACATTGCTCAAAGTAAATCCCTAAGACTACAAGTCATTGAACAGTTGTTGACCTGCCCCAGCACAAGGAATTTTCTCAGGGTGAGTCCCCCATCCCAATGAAATCATAGGTAAAAAAATATTTAGATGTTAGGAGTATTATTATTTCTCATGGCTCTGTCACTGTGTAAGTTCCTTCCTTCCATCTTGAAACATTTAGTCCCATGAACAGAACCACTCTCCATATTTCAGAAGATCTGAGAGAGCCTAGAGATATCTGTTCACTGGCTTTAAAGTACAACAAATACCACAGTTTGACATATTTCTTTGGAGAAATCACTTGACTATCTTGGGCTAGAGACTTCCCTAGATTAATATTAATAATTAATTAATAATATTAATATAAAACTGTGTCATTCCCCTGCTTCAGAAACTGCAATGGCTGCCTCTTACCTCTAAGATAAGATACAAGTACTTTTAGTGGACATTTACAATCCTTCAACATCTGGCTACCACTTACTTACTGGGCTGATTTCTCATGAGGCCCCTTCATATACTCTATGCTCTGGCCAAACTAACATACTTACTATTTCCTTTATGAAATATTACATACTTTTGCACAGGATGTCCTCCATCCTCACAATACTCTTCTTTCTTATTGGTACCTTATTTTGTATATTGCATATATATGGGTACACACATGCCTACGTGCATATACATGTGTATAAACACATATACATGCATATACATGCACATATGTGTACATGGACATGTATAGAAAACAATGCAAGCCAATTTGGGTAATTATAAAGGAAAATAAGATAATAAATAAGGTAATACATTCATGCAGATATAGGCAGAAATATACACATATGTGCACTTACATACATATACATTTATACATGTATGTGTACTCATGTACACATGTGTATAATTGTATGCATACACATTCATATTTCCTCATCTTTGTGCATGTAGCTTCTCCTAATAGCATGTAAGTTCTTTGAGGACAAGAATAGTTTCTGTGTCACTGGTGCCTCCTCAGTGCCCAACACAGAGTAGGTACTTCATAAATGCTTGCTAAATTATGTTGCAGTAACGATACTTTCCCTTATTCATCTCATAAAGTTATTTCAAGGATTAAATAGCATAGTGGGTGGATAACATGCTGGAAAGCCATACAGAGGATAGTTGTAGTCATTAATTATTAGTATTGCTGTCATATCCACAAAAGTTCTGCCCAAATACCTCATCATGGCATGAAAGGGACCCTGGTCTCTAAGAGGTTTGACCAGTAAAGCACAGGATGTAACTTAGATGAAGTCACAGGAAACCTGAGGTGGAAGGACTTTGGAGGACAGTCTCAGAGAGAGACAGTAAATCTCCAGCCAACTTGGCTAAGTGCTGAGAAGTTCATTACCAAATGGACCACGGGGTGATACATCTTTTGGTATCCCCATCCCTCCAAAATCATCTACAAAGTCATGGAGGATTTGTGACCTGCATGCAGCAGTGAAGTGGTAAACCACATGAAGGAAGGTAGTCACCCCTGCAAAATACAGATGTGAGGTAGGGTTACTGTCATTCTCTAACCCAACAATAGAAGGTGTCTGCAGTATGAACACCAGCCTGGTTATGAGTGTAGGGAGGATCACCACCAGTAAGCTGACCCTCAGAGATAAAGACTTTAAGCCACAGCCATTCATGAAACATTCTATCGAGGCAGAGAGGAGAGTGGAATGAAAGTGATGACATCTTGAAACATTTCTGAGTTCCATTCCATGAAAGAAATATTTATTTAGCACTTCCTTTGTATAGGACACTTGAGTAGGTGCTAGAGATATAAAAAACAACAATAAAATCCAGTGATATTGATTTTTAAAAATGATCATGTTTCTTTTAAGTTGCTTAAGAACAACTCCAGTGATTTGTTTATCCTTCCCTTTATCAGCAAGCACAGTGGTCATGTATGCAACAGGCACTCAAAAGGTGATTTTTTTAGTTCTTTTTTCCCACACTAGAGTTTTTTTGCTGGAAATCAGGATTGCTGAACAGTTAATGGTTACCTACTGCTCATTAATGGTTACCACTGCTCATGAAACCTGAAGAAAATACAGTGATAATCCTTTAGTATTTACATATTACTTTACGGTGTATGCTGTCCATTTTAACAATCAATCAATCAACAAACATTTATTAAGCATCTATCATGTGCCAAGCATCCACTTGATCCTTATAACACTCCTATAAAATAGGCAAGAGATGTTTTTTATCTATTTAATCCTCCTTTTAGAGGTGGAGAATCTGAGAGTCTGAAAGATGAACTCATAGAGTCAGGGGACTTCAGAACAGGAAGGCATCTCTGGGGTCATCTGATCCAATCTGTCTATGCCTAAGTAGGAATCCCTTCTACAATATCCCTGCCAAGTGGTCATCCATAATCATACTGAAGATCTGTAGGTTGGGGGAACTTAATGGAGGATTTGTCCAGACGCGTGCAGCAGACACTGAGAGGTAAACCTGAGACAAGATGCCTCTTAACCTCTGCCTCAGTGATTTGTCATTCAGTGCCTTGCGCAGGCTCTTTTTGGGTGTGATGCCTGCAAATACAGACTGTCCCTGACTCCAGCTTCCTTCAGAACGGTGATCAGTAACCAAAACGGTGATTAAGGGATAAGGGAGCAGTGAAAAACTCTCCAGTGCTCCCATGTAAATGGGTGGGAGATACCAGGGATTGCTGAAATGAGAATCAAGTCTATATAACGAGCTGAAGGGAAGGGTCCAGGTTAATTGGGGCTCTGACAGATGGAGTGGCATTTTCACTTGCCCAGGGAAATGAAATTCCCCCAAATTGCATAGCTCTAGCACTCCAAGAGATTTCCACCATTTGTCTTATCTTGTCCTAGGAAGCAAGGTGGAGTGGGGAGGAAGAGGGGTGCTGGAGCCAGCTTCAACCTACTCAAAAGAGCTGGTTGTTAAATTTCCAATATGAGTATTTACACTTTGGAAATTGGTGCAATCAAATCAGGACTTGCTTTATTATTTTGTTTGTAGTTGAGACTTAAGAAAATGATGAGGAAAATGATAATATTGCAGATTAAAAATCTTAAAAATGTGTTGAGTTTCCCCCTCCTCCCATCCCTTAAAGAATCAGTTGTTAACCACTTACCAGCACATCCCTGCTTAGGATCACTGAATTAGAAATAATATCCTCGAAACCTCTCATTTTACATAAAACAAAACTGAGGCCCAAAAGGGAATGGATCCCACGGATAATAAGTAGCAGATGTGGAATCTGAAACCAGATCCTTTGCCTTCAAAGGTGGCCCTTTCCCCAGCATGCAAAACAGTCTCTAGTTCGTATTGAATCTGGTGAAAATGATATGAAGGGTTTGGAAGGATTACTGGCCCTGTAATCTTCACTTACCACAACAAGTTGTTTCCAGATCCAGAGAGAAATCAACAATTGATTAATTGACTCATCCCACCTGCTAATTTTATTTTGCCTTGGAAGAAAATGGATATTTACTGGAGATCTTTAAAAGGTCCTTATTTGCTGAACTACTGGGCTAGGTATACACATTTGGGTGGGCAGAAATCCTATCCTCCACTCACTTCTGATCTTAGTGGGTGAACAGAGGGAAAACTTCTCATGTGACTTCTAGGACTAGAGCAACATAGAAGGAACGATAGGGTTAATGATTTACAGTTGGAAGGGACCTCAGAGGCTGATGAATCCAGTTGCAAGCATCCAGGGGTTCTTGCAGGGGCCAGGGGACTGGGAACCAACTTTCCCTTTTCAAGTCTGACTTAGGTGGCTGTTTTTAAAGTATCCCTAAATCCCTTGAGGTAACTTCCTTCTAATTGCTCTTAACCATTTTGATTAGTGCACTGTGGCTGAGAATGCAAATTGGCATGAAGTCCTGTAAGACATTACTGTATCTCCACCAAACCATTCTTGCCGGCAGAACATTCTTAATAAAAACAATCAATCAGATTTAGACTTAATTTGGCATCCTAGCTGGGTTCTTATTAAAGGGGTCTTCAATATCCCAAAGGAAGCCACTCTTGAGACAAAGCATTGTTTAACAATACAGGTAGCCTCTTGTGGTAGCTATTCCAGCACTGGGGGAGAGGGAGGGAGGAAAGGGGACCCTGATAGTTCCTGTTTATGGATAAACATTGCAAAAGCAGACATTTCCTTTTAAGATGTGGTGTGGGGTAGTATAATGCCTGGGAGTTCAGAACAAGGTTCTAGGCTTGACACCACACTTAAAAAGTTGGGTAGACTTTGATCTTAACTTCATTTATAAAGTAGGTAGACTAACCTAGGCCCTGACTGACCTCTAAGGCTTTTGTGAAGATCAGAGGGGATGTGTGTGTGTGCATGTGACAAAGTAATTATAAAACTTCAAGTGCTCTACACAATTAAGGGAATTCTAGAAGACATTTGGAATTCTGCCGAGAAGGGATAATAGGGCACTTGGAGATGGGAAGTGAATGAGATACTTACAAGCTGTGTGACCCTAGCCAAATCACTTCACTTTCTTGGGTCCTGATTTCTTTTTGCTTATAACAAGAGAATGGGACTTAATGGCCTCTAATTTCTTAATCTTCCAACCTCAAAACTACAGTCCGATGAGAGTAATGTATGGATTGATTCCACAGTGAGTGCAGGGATAACCTTGGGCTCCAATATAAAGAGAATGCAAAGGAGGCCCCCAGCACATCAGGGGTTGGGGAATGCTGAAGGCAAACTTAAAGGAAGATTTGAGTTGATCAGGATGGAGTAGGGGTAGCTCTGATGCATTGGGATATGTATAATAGGAGGGAATATCCATATGTAGGAGATCTCAGATATACCTGAAATATTCAAGTCATGGTAATGCTAGCTCACATTTATATAATGTTTTACAACGTACTTTCCTCATGATAATCCTATGGGGAAGGGAATATAAATTTTCTTAGTCCCATTTTACAGATAAGAAAACTAAGGACTAGAGAGGTACAATTCAAGGATGCACATATATAAAGTAAGGAGGCCATGACCAGGACCTTGACCACCTCAGCTCTAAAATCCAGTGCTGCCTCTAGAGAACGCCTAATGCATATCGTAGGGTGTGAAGAGAAATTAGCTCCATCAGAACTGATCAGGTCAGCAGAGGCAGAGAGATCAAAACTAAACAGAGAAGTTCCCTGTTTTATCTGCACAGGGAGAAGATGGGGCAGAAGGATACTAGGAGGAGGGTATACCCCACTTGTGCAAAGTCACTCTGGTTCTCATTCATTTATTCAGTCAAGGAACATATTCATTAAATGCCTACTGTATAGAAAACTCTGGGCTAGGCTCCCTCGGATAGCACAGAGAGAAAGAAGACAGAGACACTCTTCCCTAGTAGGGTGAATACTACAATATAAGAGTACATTTTGCACACATTTGAGAGGAACACACAGGGTACTAGGAAAGTGTCCAAGCCTCACTTAGCTGCCTCGGGAGCAGATCCAAAATGTGACCGCAAATCTTGGGTCAATCAGTCCTTTCAGTTTGTATAACCCTGTCATTATTCTGGATGAACAAATTCTTTTGGAAGAAAGAAAAGGTGCCAGGGTTGGCCTTAACATTAATTTCAGTCAGAGAACAGAAAAACCTTGTTCAAACAACTCTTTAAGTTCATCCAATTTTTAAGGATATAGTGATTTAGTGGGTCTGGAGTCAGGAGACTTCAGTTCAGATGCTGACTGTCACTTATCTCAGAGGAGACAGAGCTGGAAGGGACATCAGAGATCACTTATTCTAATCCTGTCCCTTTATTTCATTCATTGATTCATTCATGTATTTGTTAATTTCTTTCAATTATCGATCTATCTATCCATCCATCCAGTCATCTCTATCTTATCTAACTGCTATTTATCTCAGTTTCCTAATCTGTAAAATGGGGATACTAATAGTGCCTACCTCCCAGGGTTGTTTTGAGGATCAAATGAGGTAATGATTGTAAATTGCTTAGAAATTCACAGACACTGTGCTGGTCACATAGCAAGCATTACCCAAAGTCTGTCTATTATGGTTATTACTCATTCAAAAAGTAAATAGAAATTTATTGTTGTTTCTGACTCAAACACCCAGATTTGGGGTTTTCTTAGCAGAGATTCCAGAATGTTTGCCATTTCCTTCTGCAGCTCATTTTACAGATGAGGAAACTGAGGCAAACAGTGACTTGGCCAGGGTCACATAGTGTCTGGGACTGGATTTGAATTCAGGTCTTCCTGACTCCATGCCTGGCACTCTTTCCACTGTACCATCTAGCTATTCTATTGATTATTTTAAGCCTGGGTGTCCTATCTTATCCAGGCCATAAGTGGTATTGTCTCCCTTACAGATCTCACCCCATACTGATCATGACAGGGGCTTTGGTCTGCCCTGTGCTCATCCTGGGAGAGTTTGCCCCTCTTGAGACAGTCTGATATCCCCCTGCTCTCTGGGCCTCCTCATATCAGTATCAGACTTAGTGCTTAGGCCACTGCCTCTCAGAACACCTTAAGTGATCCAACCATCATCCTCAGTCTCTCCTTTAGCAGGAATCACATTTGGCTGCCCCCTCACTTTAAGGATGAGGAGACCAAGACCCAGGGAATTGGAAGGATTGGTCAGATCTGAGCAGATCTGAGATACCAGCCCTGGTCGTTTGTCTCCAAATCCTGGGCTCTTTTATTACACTCATTGCACGACCTTGGGCAATCACTTCCTTTCTCTGACCCTGTTTCCTCATGTGTAAAATGAGAAAGTTGGACTACAGGGTCTATAAAATCTCTTCTAGCTCCAGTATTTTAGAGTTCATGGGACCACAGCTCTAGGATTAGAAAGGATTTTAGAGGTCCTGAGTCCAACTCCATTATTTTACAGATGAGAAAAATGAGTGCTGGAAAGGCTAAGTGATTTGCCCAAGGTCACACAGGCAGCAAGTCTCAGAGAAGGGTTTCAGACTCAGATCCCGTGAGGTTTGCTTCATCACATTTCCTCCTCCTTATTGAAATTCTCCAGCATGGCCAAACTCATGATGTCCAGGGGTTGAGAGTCAGGCTGAAGTGAGAAGTTGAAGCTATGTCTGGGGGAAACCTATCTAGTTATGAGGGCCAGTCCTAATTCTAGAACAAAGCACTGAATTTCTGCCCTTGGAGGCCCAGGGAAGCTCTGTAGAGTGTCACAAAGGCAAGAAAGGGTGACCTTTGAGGCCCAGCTCTTCTTTCAGGATGTGTGACTAACATGGTGATACGTTTCTTACTCACAGTGCATTAATTTCTACAGAGGCTGCCAACCAACCCCAAAGACACCAACTGCCTGTTATGGGGAGGGCAGCTTCTATTTGTGACCAAGAATGCTCACAGTTTTGTTTTGTTTTTAAATTTTATTTTGTTTCGGTTGAGATGAAAACAAAACTGTAGCTTTCTCAGAAAGGAGATACCAAATTCAACCCAATTTTCAATCCAATTCAATCAACAAACATTTTATTAAGTACCTACTATGTGTCAGGCACTCTAGTGAGTGGTAGAGATACAAACACTTATAAAATAATTTCTGCCTTCAAGTGGCTTACATTCTGTGAAGAAGACAACACAAACCCTGTACATAGATAAATAAATATAAATCACATAGAAAGTAACAAAAACAAGATTCCAGGGGGATAGTATCAACTATTGACTCTGCAAAAGAGGGGGCAGCGAGGTTAAGAAAGACCTAGAAAAAAGCAACTTTAGTTTGTGAAGGAAGTTAGAAATTCTGCGAGGCAGAAATGAGGAATAGATACACTCCAGATATGGAAGGCAGCAGGAGATAGCCTATGAATGGAGGCAGAGATGGAACTCTGTGAATGGGGAATGGTTTAGTAGGTCAATTTAACCAGAACGGAAGGTGTGAGTGAAGGGAAGTTATAGGAAAAGACTCATAATATAAAAGTCCTGTTGTAGAGGAAAGCCGTGAATGTCAGACTGAAGATTTTGTAATTGATGGAAGAGGCTATATGGCGATACTGGGAGGTTCTGAGCAAGGGCTAGCGTGATCCCATTGGGTTTTAGTAACATGGGTATGGCGGCGGCATGAAGCATGGCTAGAGATCAGGTAGAACAGTACAGTAGTCCAGAAAATAATGGTTGCATATTCATATTTTTTCCAAAAATCTTTCCAATGTTACTTAAGATAATGACAAGCTAGCATTTCTATGGCCGGTTAGAGTCTGCCAAAGGTTTTCCTCACAGCAACTCTGTAAAGAACGAGGTATGGGTACAATTATTTCTGTTTTATGGATGAAGAAACAGAGACCCACAGACACAAAGTCATAATCACCACCTTCCTCCTGATGCTGAATGTTAACCCTTCAAGTAATGAAAGGTCCTCATCTGTTTCTCTCATTATTGTCTCATCCCAGTTCCTACCCTCTCACAATTGTGGGGTGTTGCCCATGTTTCACTGGACCTTGTTAATTTGACTTTTAACTTTTCCTCAGACTAGCAAGTTAGAAAGACCACAAGGACCCAAGTAAAGAGAAAGTCATCGATTCTCAGACTTTTACTCTCTGCATGATCAAATTCTTCCTCTGCAAAATTAAAGTCAGTATTCTCTGAGATCCCTCTCAGTTTGAAATACCTCCCAACTGAGGCCCTAGGAGGTCAAGTGACTTGCCCTTGGTTACAACAGTAACAGACATCAGAGAGGGCCTACATCTTCTGACCCCAGAGCTCATGCTGGACCCATACTGGACCATGATGCCTTGGGGGTCCGAAGTGTGTCATTCTTGTTTTTGTATCCCCAGCACCTAGCATGGTGCCTTGCAATTGGTAGGCATTTAATTAATGTTTGCAGAATTGAATGGAAAGAAAATGTCATATTTGAATGACAGTTGAGTAGATAATTATCACTGGGCTAGTGGTCCATGGAGAAATTAAGGAAGGAGGGGGAAGACTGTAAGTTGTTAACAAGTGTGCACTAATGTTTGAAATTTTTATACTTGTCTATGCTTGGAAAGTACCTTCAGCCCACAACACCTGTGAAGGAGGAATAATGAAGAGGAAATAGCTGCTCCATTGCTGAAGCAGACAATAGACCTTCATGTCTCTTTTCTCCTTGGCAATTTTCACTGGGTGTTGTTTTGGGTTAATTTGGGTTAATCATATCACACAACAGCAGGTAATCTTGCCTGTCAAAACAGCAGCGCTGAAGACTTTACAGATTTCATCTCATCATTGTCATCCTGCTCCAGCATGGGGGAACTGCCAGGAAGCAGGAGAAAAAAATCTGAGACAGCCTGGTCTGGAAGAAGAAAGACACTGAGGATGTTTGGATAGCTGGAGGACATGCCTGAGAGAGTCCCTGTCTGGTACTGGTCCAGGAGCTATAAGGCCTGGACAAGAGTCCCACTACCAAGTGCTTTTAATTTGGGGGACCTCGCTTTCCCTCTTCTGCAAAATTAAGCAGTTGATCTGGAGCATGGATTCTAGACCTTTATTTGTTATGCCTTGGACCCCATTGGCAGACTCTTCAGAATAATAGTGATGATAGAAATTATATTTATACAATACTTTAAGATTTACAAAGACTTTTACATATGTTGTCTCCTTTGACCTTACAAGATCCTGGTGGGGGAGTGGGAGGTAAATACTATTAATATCATCATTTTACAGATGAAAAATTTAAGTCTAAAAGAGGTTAAGTGGCTTGCCCACATTTACATAGCTAGCAAGTGTCTAAGGGGGGATTTGAACTCAAGATTTCTTAGCTTCAGGTCCAGCATTCTATTCACTGTACCACCCAGTTGCCTACATACCTATAATGACTTGTTGCTTTCATTTATAATTGAGTTAGAGGTTAGTAAGAATAAAAACATAATTTTCTCCATCGTAGGCTTGCCTCCCTCTGACATTTCTCCATGGATGTCTTGAGGATCGATGGTCCCCAGAGATGACAAGCACCCTAGAATGTCGAAGGTCCTCTCAAACTTAACAGTCCTATGAAGACACAGTATGAGGGGAGATTTGTAGAGAAGAGGATTGTGGGTAGGGAGCTAGAAGCAGGGCTGTGTCGAAGTCAACTAAAGACATCATGAGAGCAAATGATACATTTGTAGATTGTCTCCAGGGGTGCATTGGGGAAAGTGAAACCTTGTGGCCTTCTAGGTCCTTAGATGCAGCCTTTTGACTGAGTCCAGTCAAGTTTTACAGAACAAATCCTTTTCTTAAGAGGATTTGTTCTGTGAAGTTTGAATTCAGTCAAAGGGCTGCACTTGAGGACCTAGGGGGTCACATGTGGCTTCAAAACTGCAGGTTCCCCACCCCCAGTAGACTGAAGAAGGTGAAGGAGAAAATCGAAGTGATACAATTTAACTTATATATTGTGGATATATTTTTCAGAGAGCCAGTTGTTAAGCAGTTACCAGCACACCCCTAGTTGGAAGGGACTTTAGAGATCATCATCTCTCTAGCCTAACCTTTTCATTTTACAGATAAAGAAGCTAAAACACAGAAAAAGTATGTAATTTGACTAGTCACACAGGTATGAAATAGCAGAATCTGAATTCAAGTGATACTTTCTACTATGTGACCTTAGAAACTACATCCAATTTCTTTATCTTACAGATGAGAAAACCAGGACCCAGAGGAGATAAGTAACTTGCCTAAAGTCCAAAGGCAAATAAGGTGCTAAAACAGTATGTAAAACCCAATCTTCTGGCCTAACATTCAGTCCCCCTCCCACTGTACCACCCTCTTCACTGTCAGTCAATCAACAAACCTTTACTAAGCACCTATATGTGCCAAGCACTATACTAAGGAAAAGGGATACTAAGTCCTTGCCCTCAAGGACCTTCTGTTCTAATGGGGGGAGACAAAGTGTCAATAACATGTACAATGTCTTTTCTCTAGTGCCAAGACTCTAGTAGCTAATAGGGTTGACTTACATGCAATATTTCAGTAGAGGGTCTAAACTCTCTACCTTCCTGTTCAGGGAGGGATAACCTCATTGAGACAGTAGAAAGAATAACTTACTAAGTCACTTCTCCTTCTCAGGCAGAACTGCCAATTCTTCTCTGGCTACCAGTGAGGAAATTCTAACAGCCAATTATAAAATTCCCGAAGGGGCAAAGCTGGAAAGATACAGAGGAAACCAAGAGGTGGGAAAATTTGAAGCCCAGACGGCCAGCAGGGGAACGTGATCAGGCAATTACTAAGCAAATACATCCTACCTACTGATCAGCTCATGCCTCCTGCCTTCCCAATACCTGCATGGAGCCAATGGCCTTTCTTGTTGTCTCCCTCCCCATCCTCTTCAAGGAAGAGGTCTTTATTGCTTGCATTATTTGTGGTCTGAGATTTTAGTGTGAGGAAGGGGACATCCCTGCTCAGGACCCTGTCTACACTCATGACAGATGAGAAAGGACACCAGCGCCACCCTGGCATTTCTACTCTTAGAAGAACCATGCAGACCAAAGGTGTAGGTCAAATCAATGCCACCACCATACTCATGAGTGCAGCCTGAACCAGACTAAAACGTAATCGGGAAATATTTCACAAGATATATACAAATAAGACAGAACATAGCTATTGTGAATATATAGTTTTTTAAAGCCTGAAAAGACTTACATGAACTGATGCTGAGTGAAGTGAGCAGAACCGGGACAACATTGTACACAGTAGCAGCAACAATGTACGATGACTAACCTTGCTAGACTTAGCTCTTCTCAACAATGCAAGGATCTAAGACAATTCCAACAGACTCATCATGGAAAATGCCATTCACATTCAGACAAGAACTATGGAGTCTAAATGCAGATCAAAACATACTATTTTCTCTCTTTTTCTTTTGTTTCTTCTTTCACATGGTTTCTCCCACTGGTTCTAATTCTTCTCCAAAATGTGACTAATGTAAAAATAATATATATATATATATATATATATATATATATATATATATATATATGTATGTATGTATGTATGTTTCTACTTCAATGAGACACCCACAGGCATTCTTATATGCTATTTAATGGCTTCACTTTTTACCTGAGTTAGACACCACTCTTGCACTCATTTCACATCGCTCATTGCAGACAACTGCAATGACACATTGGTTCTTGGAATACTTGGTAAAACGGACAGACTATGGGACTTAGAATCAGAAGACCTATATCCCAATTTCACCCGATACACTTATTATCTATGTGACTATCCCATCCTCAGCCTTCTCATTTGTAAATTAATATTATAATAGCCTCTGTCTCACAGTGTTATTTTGAGGATCAAGTGAGATAATATATTTGAAATACTTTGTAAACCTTAAAAAGGTAAGTAAATGTTAGGCATTTTCTTCTTATTATTAATCTGATTCCTGAGAAGTTATGAGAATATATGCTTTAATGTTCTTTTTGAATTGTTCTGAGTCCTATTTATAAGGGACCTAAGTGGGTTAGAGCCTCAAGATGCCTTAGAACAAAGAATGATAGAGTTGGAAGGGATCTTGGAGACTGCCTCATTCACCTTCCTCCCCTGGGGGGTGGAGGGAGGGACTGACTTGCACAAGTCACAGAGCTGACAAGTGATCAAAGCCAAACTTGGATCTAGGACTTACGACCTCCCAACTGGGACTCTTGGCATTAGACTATTGCCATCTGTACCTCTTTGTATACTGAGGATGCACTATCTTCAAATGTTAGTTATCTTTGTGTGCACACATGTATTTTTACCCCAGTTAGGCAGTGAGTTCCTTGAGGGTTGGAGATGTTTTTCATGTCCCTGTAACCCCAGGGCGCCTGGGCATGAGACAGGGGGACTTAGGATAAAACAATGTGGTATATGGATAGAGGTTTTGACCTAGACACAGGAGACCTGACTTTTAACTCTTAGTAGAATGTGCCCCTGGGCTAACCCCCTCTAAGTCTCAGTTCCTTCATCTGTAAAATGGGGATCTATATCTGGAGTACTTATCTGTTTTCAAGTTCAGATGAGATGATGCAAAGAAAGGCTGTCACCAACCTTAAAACACTATACGAGTTTCAGTTATTGTTTCTCAGTGATTATGTGATGGTGATAATTATAGTACTACAAGACTTCAGGCTAAACGGGATGTTAGATATTATCTACTGGTGAGTAATATTAGGCTCAGAGAGGGGGCAAGTCACTCATTCAAAGGAACACAGGTTCAAAGTCAAGCTCTGAACCCAGGTGTTCTAACAAAAATACGTGTGTGTGCGTGCGCGTGTATGTATGTAGATAGATGTATGTATATGTAGATAGATAGGTAGATATAGATAGAGAGAGATATTAATATTGATATAGATATATAAAAATGTGCTTGACAGATTTATAGTTTGTATATATTCCTTTGATAGTAGGTGGCACAGTGGATTGGAATCAGGAAGACTCATCTTCACAAGCTCAAATCCATCCTAGACACCATCTATGTGACGCTGGACAAGTCATTCATCCCTCAGTTTTCTCATCTGTAAAATAAACTGGAGAAGGAATTGGCAAATCACTCTAGTATCTTTGCCAAGAAAACCCTAAATGAGGTCATGAAGAGTTGAACATGACTGAAATGACTCAACAACTTGGTCCAATCTGAAGGGATGCTTTCACATTGTTAAATAGAAGTGTAAACTGTGAATTCCTTTTATTTTTTTGGAGGGGGGAAGGCAAGGCATTTGGGGTTAAGTGACTTGCCCAAGATCACACAGTTAGTAAGTGTCAAGTGTCTGAGGCCAGATTTGAACTCAGGTCCTTCTAATTCCAGGGTTTGTGTGCTAGTCACTGCACCACCTAGCTATCCCTGAACAGTGTCTTGACATCCATCCAGCCTGGGGGAGAGTTTTGCAATTGACACAGTGAAATTATACAAATTCAGATTTGAAAATGACCCCAGAGGTCACCTAAGTCAACTCACATCTGAGCAGGGATATTTCCCACATCTCTTTTGGAACGGATCTCATTCTAAAGGTAACAAATTTACTATCCCCCAAGGCAGCCTTTTCTACTTTTTGCCAATGCTAACATTTAAGAAATCAAGCTAAAATCTCCCTCTGTAACTCCCACTATGGAAGTTCTTTCTGCACTGGCACAAAGCCTGAACGCTAGATTTTTAGAAAGCAACATGGTTTTACTACTTTCTAACATTACTGGGTAACCATCAGCTCAGATAGTCAGAAGACTGATGGGTCCACTAGAGCTTACATGTGAAAGGAGGTTTCCAAAGTTGAGTTTCAATGAGTGTAGCAATAATAGCTAGCATTTATGTAAATCTTTAACGTTTGGAAACTGCTTTATAAATATTATCTCATTTTATTGTTCCAATAACCCTGGGAAGCAGGTTCTATCGTTATCTTCCCTTTACACATGGGAAAACTGAGGCAGACAAAGGTTAAAGTGATTTGCCTAGGGTCACATAGCTAGTTTCAGGCTAGATTTGTATTCAGGTCTTCCTGACTCTAGGTTCAATACTGCATCACTTAGCTTCTTGGAAATAGCTATTTGGAAATAGCTTGTTGTGTTAATCCAATCCAGACTCAATACATATTTAGTAAATATCCAGCATTTAAAAAATATGTTTCTTTATACCATGAGTTGCATGAGTAGAGTTGCAATCTTTTTTCGGGTAAATTTGAGCCAAGATGATCACTAATTTTAATTTTAAAAAATTAATCAATAAACATTTATTAAGTGCCTACTATGTGCTAGGCATTGTACTATGTGTTAGGAATTCAAAAAAAGGGAAAAGCCATTTATTCTCTGCCTTCAATGAGTTTAAAATTGAAGAGGAGATACAACATACAAACAAATATATACAAACAAAATAAATAGGAAATAATTAACAGAGAGAAGGAATTAGAATTAAGCAAGACTGGGGAAGGCTTCCAGTAAAAGATGGGATTTTAGTTGAAATCTTTTGGTTAAGGAGAGGCAGGGAGGTCAGTACTTGGAGTGGAAGAGGAAGAGCATTCCAGGCTCGGAAACAGACTGAAAAAATATCCGAACCAAAAGCTAAGAGGGTCTTGTTCATGGACCAGTCAGAAGGCCAGTGTCAGTGGAGGAAGGTATAAGGGAAAGGTAGAAGGTTATGAAGGGCTTTGAGTGCCAAGTAGAACATTTTGTATTTGCTCTTGGATGCAATAGGAAGCAGTAGACTTTACTGAGTGGGGCTGAGGATGGGGTGGGGTGAGGGTGATAACATGATTAGACTTGACTTTAGGAAAATCACATTAATGAATGAAGGAAAGATGGATTGGAGTGAATAGACACTTGAGGCAGGCAGACCCACCAGCAGGTTATTGCAATAATCCAGGTGTGAGGTGATATGGACCTTGTACCACAGTGGTGGCAGGGTCAGAAGGGAGAAAGGAGACTATTTGAGAAATGTTACAAAGGTGAAATTGCTAGACCTTGGCAATCAATTGGATATGATAGTGAGGAATCTAGGATGATTCCTAGGTTGGGAGCCTGAGGGACTGGGAGGGTGGGGTTGCCCTGTACAACAATAGGGAAGACAAGAGGAGGGGCTGTGGAGAAAGACAATGACTTCTATTTTGGACATAAAGAGTTTAAGATGTCTACTGGACATTAAATTTGAGATGTCTAAAAGGCCATTGGCAATGCAAGACTGGGGGTCAGCAGAGAAGAGGACAGGAAGGGTACATTTGAGATGATAGTAATTAAATCCATGGGAGCTGATGGGATCTCCAAGTGGAAGTAATACAGAGGGAGAAAAACAGAGTCCAAGACATAATCCTGAGGGCCATCTACAGTCAGAGGGTATGATCTGGAAGAGGATCCAGGAAAGGAGACAGAGAAGGTGAGGTTAGTTGGTTGGGAAGAGAACCAGGAGAGAGGGGTGTCATGGAAATAATAATATCACGTAGAAGCCTACTATGTGTCAGTCACTGTGCAAAGTACTTTACAACTATTATTTCATTAGAGAGAAATGATCGAGGAAGAGACAGTGATCAACATTGTCAAAGGTCAAGGAGAATGAGAATTGAGAAAAGGTCATGATGATTGGGATAGATGAAGAATGACTTCATTTTAAAATTTAGTTGTTTGTAAGCAAAATCAAATATGAAAAAAAAGGTGGATTTTCTGCATGTAGACGAGGCTTGTAGTTTTCATTGTCCTCTCCTTTCCCAAACAACCTTTGCACACAGGGTGAATGACAAGCAGCTCTTCTCAAACTTTGACTTCTGGGCTCTTCCTTCAAAAGTCTTGTCATGGGGAAAGCAGAACAGATTTATTCTGTTTGGCCACAGAGGCTAAAATGGGGTACCATGGCGGGACTTGGTTTGACTCAGTAAAAGAAAGAACTTTCTAACATTTAGACCAGCTCAACCATGAAATGAATTGCCTCAGGCAGCAGGGAGCTTCTGTTACTGGAGGTGTTTAAACATAAGCTATATGATCACTTCTTTGGGATATTATAGGGTGGGATTCCTAATTTGTGTAGGAATTAGGCTAGATGATCTTTGAGGTCCTTTCAAATCTCAAAATCTAGAATTTTACTTTTCTAAGAATTGTATAGTAGTTAGAGTATGGAGTTGCAATCTGAGATCCTGTGTTCTAGTACCAGCTCTGTAGTTCATTAGTCAAATCAATGGACAGCTCCTTTCCCTTCTCTTAACTTTAGGTTTTTTCACAATCACACAAAGAACTAAGGTATCTGTGTGTGTGTATATACACCCCTCCATGTATATAGACACATACACATATATACATACATATACATACATGTGTGTATATATGTGTATGTGTCTATATACATGAGTGTGTGTGTATGTATAGGTATACATATATATATATTTAATATATACGTCCTTTTCCTTTCTCTTTGATTTCTTTGGTGGCACAGGCCTATTAATGGTGTGAAATGAGTCACTGGGGTCAAATGGGGGTCAAAGAATATACACAATTTGGTAACTTTAGGGGCATAGTTCCAAATTACTTTCTAGAAAGTCTAGGTCAATTCACAGCTACAGCTCCCCCAATGGTACATTAATGGACCTGTTTTCTCACAGCCCCTCCAGCATTTGTCATTTTCCTTTTGTGTCAAATTAATCAATTTGAGGGCTATGAGGTAGAACCTCAAAGTTGGAGTTGCATTAATTTACATTACTTGACTATGCATTTTTATTACAAGGGTTTTGCTGTTTTTTTTTCCCCAGTAGGGAAAGGGAAAAGCAAGAAAAAATTATTGTCTGTTAATGGAAAAAAATAAAATTTAAACAATTTTTTAAAGTAATGCTATTTGGCCATTGGTGCTCAAGGAAAGAAACTTCAAGTGGAAGATTTTTCCTAAAGTCTAAGGTTTTTCACCTGTGAAATAAGGATAACAATGCCTGCCCTATCCACCTCACATCTTGCATGGTCATTGTGGAGAAAGTATTTAAATAAACCTTAAAGTGTAATAATGAGAGCTACCACAGTGATGATGATTGATGGTGATAGGAGTAACAATAGGGGCTGTCCACTGTTTGCATGCAAGTCTCTGTCTTTTCTCTTAATGAGTCCCCTCCTCTAGCAGTCATTCCCATCATAGGGAATCCTGAGCTGACTTTTTTTTTCCATATCAGCACTCTCTACTTTACCAGCATTCTTCCTGATCAATGGTACCTTCTTGTCTTTATCTGTCCCCATGGTGATGCTTCCATCTAGTTTTTGATGGTGCCCACTAACCATTTTTAAAATTTATCAGGCAGGACACATTCTCACCTCCTACCTCCCATGAGTCTTGACAAAAGATAAAGGACCATTCTCCCATCAATTAGGAAGCAATGTAGATAAGTTCCATGCCATTAATAATTCATTGCACATTTATTAAGTATTCATACGCCATTTATTGGCACATCACCTAAGCGCCTTACGTAATACAAAACACAGAGCTGTTAGGAAAGAGAAAAAGCGAATCTGATTGTTGTTGGGAAAGGAAGGAATGTGAGAGGGCTACTTTGTAACACCTGTCCCTCTTACCGGACAACGTTTTCTGGCTATCATGGCGGACAGACATCATTTCCCAGGCTGACTTCACAAGGAGAGGTCACTGATTCTTTGTGAATTTTCTTAGGGAGATATATGCATATTAAATTTCTATGTCTTCTTCTTTTGATGTGACACACACATTTTTATGTCCACAGTGCAGTGCACAAGACCTTGAATGTAGTAAGTACCTAATAAATATTGGTTGATCAAAATTATGTATCTGGGAGGTGGCAGTGCTTACTGGGTTTAGAAGATCAGAAGATCTGAATTTGAATCTGCTACTTAACACATGTATTTGGGCATGTCACTGGGTCCCAGTGTTGTAAACCATGACAGGAGGAGGCTAAATGAGATGTTTTGTGAAGCCCCTTCTTTCCTCTAATATTTTATGTCCCTATGAACGAGGGACGCATTAACTTGTTCTAAAAGGGATAAATAGGTGTGACACAATTAAAATCGATGGACATTCATTAAACACCTATGATCCACAAGGTTCTACGTTCAGTCTTGGGAATATATATGTACATAAGCACACACACACACACACACACACATACACACAAAATCCCTGACCTAAGGGAGCTTATAATTTGTCTTTTATGACAATACCATCCTAGTTCAGGCCCTTATCACTTCTCACCTGAAATATTGTAATAGCTTCCTAATTGTCCTTTCTGCCTCAGGTCTCTCCCCATTCTAATCCATCTGCCAACCAAAGTACAGGTCTGATCATGTCACTCACCTACTTAATAAACTCTAATGATCGCTTATTGCTTTTATTATAAAATGTAAATTTTGCTAGACATTTAAAGCCCTTCCAAAGCTAGATTCAATGTATCTTTCCAAACAAATTATATATTACTTTCCTTCTCACTCTCTACAGACCAGTCTAGCTAGTCTTCTTATTCATGATAAGGAACAGACCAGCTCCTGTTTCTGTGTCTTTGTTTTGGTCATTCCTAAGAGACAAATGATAAATAATAGATAGATGGATAGATAGAATAAAATGGGGAACCTGCAGCCTCAAGGTCACATGTAGTCCTCTAGGTCCTCAAGTATAGCCCTTTGATTGAATCCAAACTTCAAAAGAACAAATCCTCTTAATAAAAGAATTCGTTCTTTAAAATTTGAACTGTCAAAAGGTCACATACAATGGCCCAGAAGACCACATGTGGTCTCAAGGCTGCAAGTTCCCCACCACATGGACAAACAGATAGAGAGCTAGCTAGTTGGATGGATAGATAGATGATAGATAAATGGATAGATAGGTGGAGAAATAGATGATAGATTACTGATGGATGGAGGGATGGATGGATGAATGGATAGATAGATGATAGTTAAATCATCTATTTTACACTTATGGTGTGCCAGGCCTTGCTCTAAGTGCTGGGGACACAAAACACAAATAATCCCTGACCTAAAGGAGCTTACATTCTAATAGGGGAGGACATCCTATAAAGGGGAACTGGAAGTGAAGAGCACAGGATGATCCCTCTATTCACAGAGGTTGGCACCTTTTCTGCAGCTCATAGTCTTAGAGTGCTGCTGAGCATTGAGCTCTGAGCACTGAGAGTTTAAGTGAGTTGCCAAGGTCACACAGTCAGTATATTAGAGTCAAGTCAAGTCCACAAACATTTGCTGATTACTTTCTATGTGCAAGGAACTATGCTAAGCCCGGAGAGACGAAAGAAAGGCAGGAAAAAAAACCCACTCCCAGTTCACTAGAATGCAGATCTCCTTGTTGCAGTAGGTAAATGCTAGACCTGAAGTGAAAAGATCTGAATTCGAATCTTGCCTCAGACATTTCCTGAATATGTGACTCTGGGCAAGTCATTTAAAAAACAAACCAAAAAATCTGCCTACCTCACTTTCCCTATTAGTAAAATAGAAATACAGTTTTTACCAGGGTTGTTGATAGGAAAAATTGAGATAATAATATGAAAATCTGAGGAGGAAGACATTGCTTTCCTCAGGGAAGGTCAGAAAAGTCTTCATGGAGGAGATGTCTCCTAAACTGACCCTTGAAAGAAAGAAGAAAAAGGCAGAAGAGGTATGTGTGAGAGAGAGTTAATGAGACAAGGAAGGAGCTCTTTTGATAAAGTCACAGAAGTGGGTGAGGGTGGGTCAAGATGAGGAAAGTCCATTGGTGGAAGTTACAGAGAGGTTCTCTATTAAGAACTCACTAACAATCAGCTGGCCAATGGCGGTACTACTTGGTTAGTGAGATAATTTCTTATCCATAGAGATGTGTAAACAGAGCCTGCATGGTTGTTTGCCTAGGATACCACTGGAGGTGGAAAGTTGGACCCTGAAATCCCTTTGCATTGGGTGATTTGGGGCAATGATATCAGAAAGTATTGGTTTATTTGGTTTACTAATATCCATTATCAACTTGCAGAAAGCAGGGCCCTGATTGGATAGGAAAAAAAAAATCACAAGGAACATCAAAGTGGATAGACGGGAGGATCAAAGTGTCTTTGAAGGAAGGGGCAATATCATAAGGTTCATCCCTGGTTTACCTGGGTCACCTGCCACATACAAAGTCCAAAAGCTACCTCTTGATGGCCATGTACAGAGGAGGCTGGCATAGAAATAGCTAGTCAAGGCAGAAAAGGAAAAAGGAAGGGACCCAAACAACTGACCTGCCAGTGGTTAATACTAAGCAGCTCTCAAGGGATGAGGGTTATCACATTCCTTATTCTCTTTGCTTCTAGTTGGAGGTCCTTCCTGGGCACTCAAAACCTTCCCAGGTTTGGTAGGACTTTTCAGGGCAGGGACTCCACTGAGCTAACCTTTGAGAACCCAAAGTGTCCTCCAAGCTACAATGAAGCACTAGAGGAGGACCCTCCATTTGACCTCGACGAGCTTCGTATGTATGTGTGTGTGTGTGTGTGTGTGTGTGTGTGTGTGTGTGTGTGTAAGAGAGAGAGAGAGAGAGAGAGAGAGAGAGAGGGAGGGAGGGAGAGAGAGAGAGAGAGAGAGAGGGAGGGAGAGAGAGAACTGGGGCAGGGAGGGAGACAGAGAACATATTTGCTTCTTCTTTACACAAAAAATAACATATTCCATCCCCTGAATTTCTCAGTGTAGTCTAGGTTAGCCTAGCATAGGACTGGACAATGGACCATTAAATGGAATAAATTTTCAACCATGAACAACTTCAAATCAACCAACCAACAAACATCTGTTAAATACCTAGTATGTTTCAGGCACTAGAAATGCAGAAAATGTAACTACATCTATTTTCCAGAAGCTTACATTCTCCCATCAAAGGAGAAATAAACATGAATATCTTCAGTAAATGACTTAAAGAATCCCAAATCTAGTGGGGATGTCAGGAGGCATCTAGGCCAACCTGGACCTCAGTAGGAATTGCCTCTAAGGTATCCTCAGTGAAAGGTTAGCTAGCCTCCATTTGAACACTTCTAGGAAGTGTTCCTTCCTCTCTGATAAACGCCCACTTCACCTTGCGACAGCTCTGATTATCAGGAAGTTTTTTTTTTCTTTCCAAGCCAGAATCTTTTTCTCTGAAACTCATACCTAATACTGTTAGAGAACAAGTTCAACGAGAGTAGATGCAGTGTACTAACTTAAATGTCCAGATGCAGCTAGGTATAAGAGTCTCCAACATCCATCTAGAGGAAGCCTCTGGGAGTTGTAAACTTATGACTGTTTAGCATCTCCCTCCTAGAATGTCTTTCTAGGTATAGTTTCCCAGGGTTCCTGTAAACAGGCACTGGGGACTTCATATCAGCCATCAGACCCAGATCTCCAAAATCCCACTACATAATAATTTACAACACTGAGCTCTGAGTCTGTTTGCCCCTCTCTCAGATGCTCTCTTTTCCCTTGTCGAGACTCCTCTGGGCTCAGTGTCAGAACTGTCATCACCAACCCGAGATATTGACAAACAGCACTGGAGAATCAGAGCCAAACACAGGTTCAAGGCTTCAAGAACCATCAGAGCACACTGCCCTGCGTCTACCACGTCATCCTACTGCCCACTGTCTCCTATATGGAAAGGGTCAACTCCTTCCTGTCTGCTCTCTCCAGGAATCTGTCCTGGTACAAAATACTGGACATTCACACACCAGACCACAGCTATTCTATGATTCCAGGGCTTAGCAAAGTGTTTGGTATATAATAAGTGCCTATTGAATGCTTTTTCATTCATTCTCCAGGCCACATTCTCTAAGGACCCTGACACAAATGCCTGGAGGCTGGAACTTGGGCCGCCCACCAAGCAACAATAATCCACTTCTAAAGAGTCTTGACACTTTCACAACAAACGTAAAACAAAACAAAACAAAATCTAGCAAACAAATAAACTTGAACAGCAATTTTCAATTAAGGGTATCTGTGGGTCCTTTCAGTCTTTTGATACACATCTATTTGACTTTTAAATCAATTGTACTCAGTCTTAAGAGTGGGAAACAATGCCCTGTCTAAACTCGGTGTCCCTCCCTGACACAATTTTGTGCAGGAAGTATAGATTTAAAAAACGTTTATTGAATGAATCAATAAATTACTCCTAGTCTCATTCTTTCTCCTCACTCCTCATTACGCAGAATAAGTCTAAGTTTATATTTTTATGTCATTATACTGCTCCAAACAGAAAGGCACCTCTGGGCTAATCTCTTATGTAACTGACCTCAAAAAGGTGTTCTTTACCTTTCCTCAATAAATTTACCACTGGAGATTTGAACACAACCATCGCATCACTCATAGTCTTCAGATATATTTGCACATATTCATAAAAGGCACAGAAAGTGATCAATTCCAAATCAAGTGTTCAAAATGGCCCTAGTTAGCCTTAGGTGCCAAACCCTGGGATGTTTCAGTGACAATGATAATAGTGATGAGGAGGATGATATTCTCCCTGTTTTGAAGCAGGCAGTTCTCACAGGGCTAGCAGGGAGTTGTCATCCCTTGGCCCCAATCATCTGTGATTTACTTACCCATCATCAACGCCTAGCAGAAGACTGTGTCCACACCACATAAAGCTCACTGCTAACATAGGACACCCATAATAGACCTGCTTGTAAGTTTTCACTCCAGGATTTATGAAGAACAATCTAATTATTCAACCCAGTGCTACTCACTCTCATTCTGTCTCCTATTTAAAACCTCCATGGAAAAGACCATTCATCTCTGGGGACAGAGCTTGTCACACGCGGGCTTTGTGGACAGAGATATTTCCCTTCTGTTTTGATAGCCACCCTCAGCAGGAGGTAAATATATTTCATTCTCAGTGGGTCCAAGAAATTAAGGTCTGGCTCTTTAGATTTCCCCCAGTAATCTTCCTCCATCCAAGAAATGCTAATTAAATAGGGGTAAAGATCTAGACTTCCCCTTGACAAATAAACCCCAATGGGAGCCATACTTTCTTTTATATGTGATGTTCCAAAGTCCCCTGCTTTGTGTAGGTAGGGAGGGTATTTGACTGCTACAAGTCCTGCTCAGGCACAGGGGGTGTGGCAATTACAGCCCTCCTACACAAATGGGATAGGAGAGATGACAGAATTCACCTTGCTGGGCAGCCACTTTGTTAACATGACCTTGGGATGTCTGCCTACTGAAAACAGGGGTCAAGTCAAACCTAAACCATCATAACCATTCACTCCCTCCAGACCAAAAGTTCTTAACCTGGGCTCCATGGATCCATGAATACATTTCAGGGAGTCTGTGAACATAAATAGCAAAGAAAAATTATATCTCTTTCACTATAATTAGTTTCCTTTGAAATTCTATGTATTTTATTTTCTGCATTTAGAACCTTTATTCTGAGAAGGGGTCCATGACACAAAATAGTTTAAGAAACTCTTCTGCTATAAGCATTTTTATGAATGGCTGGGATTATGACCCAAGACAGTCTCAACAGTTTCAAGGGTCCTTAAAGGTGATATAACTCTGTTTTTACCTCTCTGTGGTATTCCGTGTTTAGCACAGAGCCAGGATGTGAAGCACTGGTAAGTGTTTAATAAATATTTGTTGCCTGGCTGAGTAATCCAACACCCTAGCTTTATAAACAAGGAAGCAGACGTCCAGAGATCTTAAGTGGTTTGCTCAGTCATCCAGGTTGCAGTAAGTATCAGAGCCTGTATTTGAACTCAGATCCTCCTGGTCCAAACCCAACATAACATGCTGATTTTCCAGCCAGCTGGGGCATCTCTCCAGATTCTACTTTTTTTTTTTAACCTAGAACTGGTTTAATTTCTTTGAATATTTGTTGATTCTCTTTGTATGCAAAAGCATGTTTGCTCCTTTGCTGCATATATGAATAAATGTCCTTTGTTCCTTCCTACTACAAAGACTCCTTCTTGGCTTGCACTGTATCCTTAAAATATTTAAATTTATGTAGATATATATATATATTTGCTTAAGTGAATCTGTGGGTGATAACCAAAGTGCTTATGGGATATTTTTGGACCTTGTGGCCAAATGAAGCTGGGCAGAAACTTCATAGAGAAAAAATGAACTTTGGCTCCATAAATTATTTTATTCATTCATCTAGAGCAGAAGTCCTTATCCTATGTTCTATGAACTTAAAAAAAAACTTTATAAGTTTATATCAATATAATTGATTTCTTTTGTTATCCTGTGTATTTAATTTTATGCATTTAAAAACATTTTTTTTTTGCCTGAGGAGTCTTATAGACTTCCCTAGATGGCCAAAGGGGTCCAAGACACACAAAACAGCTAAGAACCCTTGATTTAGAGGGAGAATAATACACTGAAAGTTAGGAGTCCTGGGTTCCCTTCCCAGCTCTGACACACATATCACGTGATCTTGGGTAAGTGACTTCCTTTTTTTAAGTCTTGGTTCCGTCTTTTTAAAAATGAGGGGCTTAGAGCAAGTGACCTCTGCTATGCCGTAAAAGAATCAGTTGAATAAACTGGACATATTTAGTTAGAAGAATAGTTTCAAGGAAGATGTGGTACCTGTCCCTTCTAAATCTGAGATGATAGTTCTAAGATTCCTTAAGTCCCTCCTAGTTTTGACACTCTGTGTTCTGCTGTCAGGTCTATTCCAGCGCTGCTATTTGGTGTTGTATGTCCTAAAGACCCTTTCAGCTCTGACATCTCATGTTCAATATTCTAACCCTTTTGAAGTTGGACAAGATCCAGTAGTCTTAGGTGTGAGCCCTAGTTATGACCTTGGATGGGATGATCCCTTGACATTTACCATTCTATGACCTTCTGACTCCATTTAAAATCACCAATATCCTTTGTTAGTGAAATCACAGAGGAGAGGGCTAAGACTTGAAAGAACAGGTTTTACTATCTCTCACCAGATGACTCCATATTCACCATGCTGCATGTTCCTCAATGACAACTGTACCCTGCGGGTCATTCTTCCATTTGACCGCAGGGATGTCCTAATCTTGAGTGTGGAAGGATCATGCCCTCCATCAGGCAGTCACTCCTAAACCAAGTCACACTTGGATTCCTGTGCATGATCCCATTCAGACAATGATCCCGCATGGAGGGAAAGTACTACTACTAATAATACTAAAATATGTCAAGGTCAATAGCAAAAAATGTCAGTACTTTTTCATTCACCCATGTCAGCAGCAAATCCATCCTGAAACATGCTGACAATAGTGTAGTTATGAAAACCAATAGACTTGATGAGCCAACCAGCCAATAAATTATAGATGTGTACATACAGATGTGTGTGTACTTCCCCCAGAAAGGAGATGTACTGGACAGCAAGAGGTTGCTGTGACATGGCTCATTACAATAGCAGCTTGGATAGACTGGGGATCCTGCCCTCCCCTAAAAAGACTTTACCCTCATTTGTAGTGACTTGGCAGACACCCCACAGTGACCTGGCACCCCAAAGGGGTTGCTACCTGCCTGCTCAAGGACCACAGTGACTTTGTATCTGAGTATACTTGTAATATCACCTATGGTTTCCCTTCACGGAAAAGGCAGGCTGACTTTTGCATGCACTTATTATACTTTCCTTTGCCCAGAAGAAAACAGGGTTCTAATCTGGACTCTGACATTAATCTGCTGCGTGGCCTTAGGTAAGTCATTTCTCTTCTCTCGGCCTTAGTTTCTTCCTGCATCAGTGTGTGAGGTGCATCAGATCATAATAGCTCACATATCTGCAGCAGCTCATACTTAATAACTAGAATGATAGTTATAGTTACATAGTGTTTTGACATTTGCAAAGTACTTTACATATATTATCTCATTTGATCCTTACTATAGCCCTGTGAGGTAGGTGCTGTTGTTATAGACTCCTTTGAAACAGGTACAACAAGCATCATCTCCATTACATCCTCAGTTCTCAGTTTGGGGAAATGGAGGCTCAGAGAAGGGACAGAATTGCCCAAAGCTCGTAGCTAGTCGGTGGCAGAGATTGGACAGAAATTCAAGTCTCTGGCTATGCATCCAGCTCTCTCCATTCCCCTAAGCAGCCTCTGAGATGATGTCTAAACCCTGACACTTTCTTTTATTCTCTAACATTCAGAACTCCCCAGGAAAATATATTTAAAACACCTCTCTGGGTCTCCGTTTCTTTAACTGTAAAATGAAGAAGCTAGATAAGTTTCCTTCCAGTACCAAGTGATCATATGAACAATTTATATGAAAAGAAAGTGAAATAGATGCATGTGGGTATACTCATACATGAGCTTTGCCCAAAAGTCCAGTGACAAATGCCACTCCCATTGAATTATCTATGTGAACTTGGACAAAATAGTGTTTAAGGTCCTTGGGACTTTGACATTCTAAGCTCTTCGGACTTGAAGCTTATTTCAAACATCCTGTTTGGATGAAGCTGTGGAGGGAGTTCAGTTTCCAAAGCAGAGCTTTCACTATCTTGCATCAGATGACTCCAAACATGGCAGAGCTTTCTCAAAAAAAGTGCTCCTGGAGTTTCATTATTTGCTACCTCCCCCTATTAGAAGTAAGCTACTGGAGGGCAATGATTGTTTTCCTTTGCTTTTTATCTTAGCAGTAGGCTTTATTAAATACTTACTATGGGCAGCTCAATGGCACAGTGGATAGAGAACTGGACCTACAGTCAGGAAGACTCATCTTCCTGAGTTCAATTCCAGGCTCAAGACACTAGTTGTATGACAGGGTTGAGTGACTTGCCCAGGGTCACACAGTGTCAGAAGGCAGATTCAAATTCAGGTCTTTCTGACTCCTGGTCCAAAACTCTATCCATTATGATGCTAGCTGCCCCAAACTACATAGTAGGTACTTAATAATTATTTGTTGACTGACTGACATATCATCTATCTTGCTGGAGCTTAGCCATAATTACATCTCAACAATTTCCCATCTTGCCATCTTCATCCACCATATCTGCATCTTCCTCACTTTCTACCTCTTGCTCAGGAAAAAGAATCAAGCCAGTTGCTAATGAAAAAGTATGAAGGCTGCCCTATGGCTCCACTCTCCATTCTTGAGTTCATCTAGAGTCCCTTTCCTTGTCACTACTCCCAGAAAACTGGCATCCTCTTAGTAGAATATAAGCACCTTAAGGGCAGGGATTTTTCTATTTGTATCCCCAAAGTCTATAGAGACTGGTACTCAGTAGATACCTAACAATGCTAGGTAATTATACTATCCAAATACTTCTACTTAATTATAAATACAATTATTTTATACTTGAAAAATAGTTCACAGAACATTGAATAAAGGAATATACTAATACTAAACTGACTAATGATTTGTTTCACGTTAGTTTCTATCTGAATCCCATTAAAACTATAAGAACAAGATAGTAATGAAGAAAGAAAAAGTACTTCAACTATCTCAGGTTTTAGTCATATATTCTGCATACAGGTAGGTACTTAATAAATGTTTGAATGAAAATTACAATTTTATAATGAGCTATTGCTGGTGCACCTAATTCTGGAATGATTGAAAACATAATTGGGAAATCTATGTTGGATGCATTGGAGTGGGAGAAATATCCAGGGAAAAGAACAGCTGTAGTAATGGATGATGGGAAATGCAAATGGAAGTGCCCATCCAACAGGGCAGAAACATGTTTTTTATCCTCTTGACTGGTCAGGGTCTTTTAAATAAAGCAATAAATTCAGATCAGTCTCTCATGGACAGCATTCCTTTGTAGGAAAACCACTGTTACCTTCAATAATGTTTGATTAAAATCTGTATGAGAGAGGTCACTGTTTAAGCATGGAAAGGTCTACTGTTGTGGTGAGCCTATATAACCTTCACATACAATCAAGTGGAGAAGCAGCGCAGTTTACTAAAAAACACTCCCCTCCCTTCCTCTAGTTAATTTTTGTATGTTTAGACACAACACATGACTCTAAAGTAGATTATCACTAGAAAGGATTGGTGACAATCCGAAAAGCAGAAAGTCAAATAAATGGTATAGTGGAAGGATTCCTGAATTTGTTTTAGGAAAGTATGTTTCAAGTTCTTATAATCACATGAGCTGCTATTAATTGCCATCATCATCATCATTATCTCATGCTTTTCACCATTATGCTTTTCCATAGAATACCCATAGAAATGATAGTGTTTTAAACAAACAAACTGGAAACTAAAGATCTGCCCATCCATTAGGAATTGCTGAATAAATTGTGGCACATGAATAGGTTTCAGACTTTGCAAGGGACATGAAAAGTGGTTGGGTTCTAATCTGTAATTTTTCTTGTTGTTATTCAGTCATGTCTGAACAATCCAGTCTTTATAAAGATACTGGATTGATTTGCCATTTTCTTTTCCAGCTTGTTTTACAGGCAAATAGGGTCAAATGACTTACCCAGGGTCATATATCTAGTAAGTATCTGAGGCCAGATTTGAACTCAGAAAGAAGAGTTTTTCAGACTCCAGGGCTGGCACTCTATCTACTGCTCCATCTAGCTATCCAATCTCCTCATTTTACATTTAAGGAAACTGAAGAATACAGAAATTGTGACTTCTATAGGATCATCAGGTTGTTAACGAATTTGGAATTTGAACCCAGTCCAGATGCAATGTTTATACATATGCACCCCAATGCCCCAAAGTCATTCAAGATCTAGGATATTACCAAGCTCAACTCAGATCAGAAAAAGAATCCCATCTGCACCATCTCCTTATAAGCAGTCATGCATTCATTCTTTCCTTGAACAGCGTCCACAATAGGTCAGTCCCTTCCTCCCATCCATTTCGTTCTTGGATTGGAGAATTATCATATTCATCAAGTCAAAAATCTGCCTCTCTGCAACTTTACCTAGTTGTTCCTCATCCTGTCCTCTGGGGCCAGGACAAATTTCAAGCCTCATCCACATGACAGCCTTTCAGATACCTGAAGACAGCTATTATGCACCATCCCTTCCCTCCACCCAAGTCTTCTCTTCTCCAGGCTAAATAGCCGCTGTTCCTTCAATCAATACTTGTATGACATGGTCTCCAGTCCCCTCACTTTCCTGGTCACCCTCTGGATGTGCTCCAGCTTGTCAATGCACTCCTTAGAATGTGGCGCCCGGAACTGAACACCATTATCATTGTTACAACGTTTTTGTCTCCAGGGAAGAAAACTAGGGTACTTTTAAATTATTGATCATTTAGAGATGTTCTCTGGATTGAACCAAATAGCTGACAGTTAACTACACTTGTTTTTGCGTCTGAATGCATCACATCCCTTGTGGAGGATTAGATAATATTATATCCCTCGAGTTGTACTATCTGGAGTGACCCCGCTAATCTCGGACAGTCCCGATTTCAAACAAAGAAAGCAGACTGTTATCAAGGCTTTGGAAAAGGGAATATCCTTTGTGACACTGTGCTGCCCAGATTTTAGTTCACGGGCTATGGTATCTGGTGCTATTTGCCCTCCCAGTTAAAGGAATCAGCCTTGTTCCTTCTGAGGACATGGCCCCAGAAATGGTGCAGGTCAACACAAGACTCCTGTTGTAGCAAAAGGAAGGCTGGATGCGAAGTCAGGAAGACTACACTAGGGCTCCTCACGCTAACTAGCCATGCTGTCCTAGACAAGAGAAGAACAATGTAATATTTCTTCTCTGCAGGCCTCAGTTTCTATCTTTTTGAAAATAGGGGTAATGACAGCACTTATTCCACAGGCAGGGTATGAAGGTTACATGAGATGACGTATATCAGAGGAGATATACTTATCAGTTATTCGTAAGTGCCCGGGGCAGGATAGAAACCCAGGTTTTCTTGAGGTCAAGTCCAGGATTCTTTCTGTTATACTCTATGTTCTATAATTATGTTGAGACTTTTTCAGAATTGGGAAATAGCAGTTTTGTACATAAAATTAACACTGATAAACTCTGTGACCTTTAAGTTCCCCAGACCAATGACTTGGAGAAGGGAGTCCAAATCTGTGCTTTGTTGAAGTTTTCTTTGGGTTTTATAAAGAAAAATACAACCCAATGGAGGCTCAGTTAAAAAAAAAATCGAAACAGCCATGTACAAACAGGGTGGTTTAGAGTTTGGTGTCGAAGGCCTGGGTTTGAAATCTGTTTCTACCTTTCACAAACTGTACGGACGCCCCTTCCCCTCTCTGAATCTCAATTCGTCCGTCTTTACTTAGGTGAATTGAAAACCACAGGACCAGAGATTTAGGGCTAGAAAGGATACTAGAGGCTATTGAGTCCACTCCCCTGGTTTTCTAATTGAGGGGGGAGGATAAATTCCTTGTCACATAGGTAGTAAGTGGCAGTCGGGATTTCAACCCAGATCTATAGTGAGTTGTGACTCCTCTGACTTGTGACTCCACTCTCAGTGATAATGCCACAAGTGATATTTGCCAAAGGCTTATCAGAAAGATTAAATAAAATCACTTATATTAAGTGATTGACAAACTTTAGACAGGTGGCACAGTGGATAGAGCGTTGGCCTTGGAGTCAGGAAGACCTGAGTTCAAAACTAGGCTCAGAAACTTCCTAGCTGTGTGACCTTGACCAAGGCTTTGTCAAAGGAGAAGAAAATGGTACTCTAGCATCTTTGCCAAGAAACAGCAAATGATGATTGTTGTTTGTTGTTATTTTACAGAAAAGGCTTAAGTTCAGAAAGGAGAAAAATGACTTATCCAAAGTCTTGCAGCAAGTTGCCACAAAAGCTGGGACTCAGCCTAGTCCCAGTCTGGATTTAAAAGCCAGTTCCCAGTATAGCATTACCCGTACAATCAGGGGTATTATGGTTTAACAAGTGGCTCTGTAGCAAAGAAAAAGAAAAAAGGACGGTATAATAAGATTCATCTTCATTTTTAAGACTTTCTCCATCACTTTCTTACGTTTAGACAATCAACAAAATAATATTGTAGCATTCACCAATTTCTGGCGTTTACGTATTCTCACTGAAAATTTAACAATCAGTTCTCTCAAGCAGGTATGCCTTTAATATATCTCTGAACTAGGCTGCCTCCCCCTAAAACCTCTCAATTCACTGGGAGGAGATGAACAGGATAAATGATCTCCTCCCCTTTCTGCTTTAAGCATGGTGGCTGTCTCCAAGAAAGTCTGTGTGTGCTGAAGTCAGCTTGATAAGGCTCTGGACTGTCAGTTGTTAAAATTTCAGGGTGAGCCTCAACAACTCAAAAACTGGCAAATCCTACAAGTTAGGACTTGGTTTATTATTTTGTTGGTTATCTAGATTTCAGAAAGTGGTGGACAAAATATTAATAAGGTAAATTAAGCTTAAAAGTATACTATACATATATTTTACTTCCAGAGAGCCAATTTTAAAACATATTTTTAAATGTTTAAAATTTTTTTTTAAATATATATATTCCCATCTGTGTCTCTCTGGGTACCTTGAGGAAAGGATCAAGAACAAACTTCCTCTTTGGGCTCTTTTTGTTACAGGCAGAAGGTCCTATTGGATCTGCTCAGTACCCCAGAAGTCTTGCTAGCGAGGTACCCTGACCCAGGATGGATTACTGAGGGGTTCCTCTGGGGCAAGAACACTGTATTTAGAGTATTTGAGAATCCTAGTGCTAAGGCTAAAAGGCACTGTGTACACCATTCACTTTAACTTTCTCATTTACAGATAAGGAAACTGAGACCCTGGGAAGGAAGTAAAGGAATCAAGTGTTTCAATCCTGGCACCACCACTCACCCTGTGTTTCTTCTCTGGTCCTCAGTTATTTCTTCTGTTTGGGATTTGGGGTTCAGAATTAACCATTTGGGCAGCCTGGTGGAAACCTATAGACCCCCTTCTAATGTTTTAAAATATATAGGGTTACAAAGGAAGCTAAATCTATTACAACAAAGATGTGTTTTTTTTCTGTCCAAGTTCATAGACTCCTTGAAATCTATCCACAGATCCTGAGGGGATCTGGGGACCTCAGGTTAGAAACCTTTGGATTTAATCATCCCAAATCAAAGGTCCCTTCCAACTGAGTCCTACAACCCTCTAGTAACAGAAGGAGTTACTTGACTAGGGGAAGAATTTCTCTGTGTATTTATGCTGTTTTGTAATTAAGTCTCTTGTAAGGAAAAACAGGAAGTCTGGAGGAAGTGGGCAAGAGCTCTAAGGACAGTGCCTGTCATATAGTAGGTACTTAGTAAATATTTATTGACTGACTGATAAAGAATTGGAAAGAGGAAAAAAAGGCTAAAATTTTATGAGATATGGTATACGTAGGTGAATTTGAAGTAAACAACAAACAATTTCCATGAAATAGGGTCAGCTTATTTTTTTAAAAATGGCATATTTACTTAAATTTACACAGACTAAGCATATTCAGTTGTTATGAGTGGCATCGAGATATCAACCATGGACAGAGACCTTCACTGAAGTCCCAGCTGGGCCACTGACTACTTGAGCAATCTTGGCTTGGTCACATGTCATCTCCAGAGCTTCATTTTCCTCCTTGGCAGAACGGGGAGAATAATACATATTCTCGCTGCCAAAGAAGAGCTTTGTAAATCATAATATGCAGACAAGTAACCAATACCCTGGCCCCTTCCAATGACTCTTGGTTGACCTGTCACTTTAATTCTTCAAAGTCTTATGGAGCTCAGAAGACTTCAGGTAAAAGTCTGGGGGCCCACAATGCATCTGCAGCCCAAGGACACATCTAACTAAGTGTATAGAAGCTTAAGTCCTAAAGAATGGATTGGGGATAGGGGTAAGGTCCATAAAATCTCCGGAAAAACTATCTCTCATCTGCTTAGAATAGGTATTCTTAGTCTAGGGTCTATGAACTTTTTTTTGATAGTTATGATTCAATGTAACTGATTTCCTTTGCAATTTTCTGTATTTTATACATTTAAAATATTATCCTGAGAGATCCATAGGCTTTACCAGTCAATAGTTAGAGGGGTCCACAACGCAAAAAAAGATTAAAAACCTGTAGCCCAAGATCCTTGAAATGTTAAATAGAGAATCATATAAAGAAGGTTCTGTACTCAGTAGGCACTTAATAAATGACTGGTGATAGATGAAAATATGGAAAGAAGTTCTAAATCTACTTCTCTTTTATTCCCAACTGGAAGCTAATTTTCCATGTGAATTATGTCTGCTTGACACTTGCATTGTATCAGTTATGATATAATGATGATGAGTAATAATTATAATATTTTTTAATAAGGATGATATTAATATCAGCTCATTTTTATCTTGTGCTTTCTGGATATAAAGCACTCAGCTCCATTTTTCTAATCAATTCTGATAATAACCCAATGAGGCAAGTGGTACAGTAATGGTTGTTCCCATTTTAGAGATCAAGAAACTGGTTATTATCAGAAAGCGTAAGTTACCTACCCAAAAGTTACTCATCTGGTTCCCAGCTTGGGTGTTAGACATGCATAAATCATGGACTAAAATGGCTGGGGTAGAAGCTTAGATCTTCCCACTCCAAGTCCAGTTTCATGATATGGGAGAAGGAGCATTGACTTTGAGTCAGAGCATGTAGGTTTAAATATGAGTTCTGTTATTACCTGTGTGACCTTGGACAAGTCTTTATCTTTTCTGGATGATAGTTTCCTCATCTGTGAAATGATGGGATTGAACTAGATCAGGGTCAGAAACTTGCAACCTCAGGGCCACATGTGGCCCACTAGGTCCTTAAGTGGGGCCTTTTGATTGAGTCCAAGTTTTTTCCTTTTAATTAAAAGGATTTGTTCTGCAAAGTTTATACTCAAGTCAAATAGTTGTACTTGAGGACCTAGAGGGTCACATGTGGCCTCGAAGCCACATGTTCACCATCCCCGGACTAGATGATCTCTAGCTTTATCTTATGATCCTATCACATTGCTCCTAACCTATTTTGGGGGGAGGTAGTACCAATGGGAGGTAGATTTCTGGCAAGGGGAGAGATATGAAATTCAATCAGTGTGATGGGGAGAAGGTTGGAGGTACCAATTTGAAAGGGTAGTCTCAAGCCATTGGGTGGTGCTGGGACTTGGAGCCCCTTGTCCATACTTTAATCTCCAAATTGCTAAAACATTAACATTATTGATTGATCCAACATCAACCCGACAGAAATTTAATTAAATTAAAATGTGTCACTGAGCCGTCCTCTCTGCATCACATATAAATCTTGGGTAATAAGTTGACAAAGAGACAGCCGCGATTGATATTGCACCCTGTTTAATTTATATTCTGCCATTTTCTTTTCCTGAACTGTTCCAGAGGCTACCCATAAGCCTTACTGAGAGGCAGGTTCTTGTCTCCCATCAGCACCAAAGGAGGCTAGCTCCACTGGCTTCTGAGAATGCCTTCTTATGTGTTATTTAAAGCTCATATGGGCTAACCAGACATGAGGAGAATATCTCACCTTCCCCTCCTACCTCATCACCACACACGCACGCGCGCGCACACACACACACACACACACACACACACACACTCACTCACTCACTCACTCACTCACTCACTCACACCTGGAACATTTAGCTTCCCTAAATGCTCAACTCAAAATACCTGGGCTTACCAATGCTTATCATTTTTCAGGCCTGGGGCAAGCTTCACAAAAGGCAAGAAGCAGGTGGAAGACTCGTGAAATCTTCATGTGGGGCAAGCAGCACAAAATGCATCTTCAAATCAACTTTTTAAGACAAAGTCAGCTGGGATGGGGAGAAGTCACCTGCAGTTCCAGCAGGTGGGGCAGAGGAAACACCATCTGGTAGCTTACAATTACTCTTCCTAACTAGGTGCAACAGTTACTTTTATGCTGTTTAAGGAATGCCAGTGCTAGATGAAACCTCTAGATTTTAGGACTCTAGAGAAAAGTCCCAGTTGGCCTACCTTTGTAGTCTTTGAAACCCTCCATGTCCTGATATGATTCTGTATTTTCTTATTTTATATTATTTACCCCTAAATACTCTACACTCTAGCCTTACTTGACTATTCTCTGTTCCTGTTCCAATATCATTACCTATTCTCTTTCAAATATCCCTGTTTCCCTATCTTCACTTGCTGAATTCTTACTTTTCCTTTAAAGCCAAAAATCAAACATCATGAAGGTGGTGGAGTACAAGGACAGACTTATGGAAGCTCCCCCCATAGCCCATAAAATACCTGTAAAAAAATGACTAAACACATTCTAGAGCAGCAGAAGCCACAGAAGGGCAGAGTGAAAGAGATTTCTAGCCCAAGACAGTGTGGAAGGCCAAAAGGAAAGGTGTACCACACAGACTCAGAGTGAAGCACAGCTCAGCATGGGCCACATGGCACAGCAGGGACAGGACTGAGCAAGCTTCAGGGCACCACCAGTAGCAGCAGTTCCCAGACCGCTCAACCCACAAATGCCAAAGACAGCGTCAAAGGTCAGTGAGAAAGTTCTTTCAACTGATTGAGAAGGGAATGTGGTCTGGTTCCGCCTGCAGCAGCCACTGCAATAGTAGCATTCATTTTTGGAGCCCTCAGCCTAAAGTCCCTGAGCAAATTGAGCCTCAGCTCTGAGTGGCGGCCCTGGGCCCTGGTCTGGGGCAGCTGGTGGAGGCCCTGGAGAGGGAACCCTACTGGCAGATCCTGGGCAGAAAAGAGTGCTTGTGGTTGCTCCCAGACTACAGCACAGGGCAGGAGAAGAGTAAACTCCTCTCCCTTGATTGTGCCACCTTAGAGGAACTGCGAACTTACAGGTCCCCAGAGTATACCCTCCTCTTGATAAAGGACTCAAAAGTCAAATAACTGACTGGGAAAATGCCCAAAAAAGGAGAAAAAAAATAAGACCATAGAAGTCTACTTTCTTGGTGAACAGGTATTTTCTTCCATCCTTTTGCATGAGGAAGAACAATGCATATCATCAAAGGAAGACCTAAAAGTCCAAGCTTCTGCATCCAAAACCTCCAAAATAAATATTCAATGATCTCAGGCCATGGAAGTGCTCAAAAAGGATTTTGAAAATCAAGTAAGAGAGGTGGAGAAAAAGTTGGGAAGAGAAATGAGAACAATGAAAGAAAATCATGAAAAGTGAGTCAACAGCTTGCTAAAGGAGACCCCAAAAAATGCTGAAGAAAATAACATCTTTAAAAATAAGTTAACTCAAAATTAAACATCATTTCCTCCTATACCCTTCCCCGATCTTCTTGTTCCTTCAGGGCCTTTCTTCTTTGACCTCTAATACTACTTTATTTTCTTATTAGCTAATTTATTTATTTTTAGTTTTCAGCATTCACTTCCATAAGTTTTAAATTTTCTTCCCCTTTCTCCCTGCTTCCTCCCCAAGATGGCATGTGATTTGATATGGGCTTTACATAAACATTATGTATTACACACATTTTTACATTAGTTATTTTGCATAGAAGAATTATAATGTATTAGGGAAACCATGAGAAAGAAAAACAAAACAAAACAAAAAAAGAAAATGGTCTTTGCTCTGCATTCCCACTTCACTATTCTTTCTCTGGATGTGGATGACATTTTCCATCATGAATCTTTTGGGATTGGTTTAGGTCCTTGCACTGCTTAAAAGGGCTAAGTCCACAGTCATCATACACTGACTTTATTTATCTTTTGTAACTTCCTTATTCCTTATCATATGATATTGAGTATCCCATGCCATATCCTCTCCCCTTATTGGACTATGAGTTTCATGGATGTAGGTACCATGTCTTAGCTAAACTGAGCACTGGGCTCTGCAAGAATTTAGGTACTTAAGATTTGATGCATCCTTATTTTATCACATGCCTCCCTTGATTGTTGTGAGTGTCCAAACAAACCCTGAAAACTCTTAGAGAGGCATCAATGTCACTTGGTTTCTGATTTTGATGTCTGAAAGAAGTAAGGTCTTCCTTTATTTGTGTTGAGCATATACATTTGGCCCACTCAGGACTGGATAATAGGGTGACAAAGGGAGTGGGCGTAAAGTGTTGGCGATGGGTCAACAATTCCATTCTGGAGAATTGAGAAGATGAAATAAAATGAATCTAGAAGACTGGGGAGAAATCCCTCCTAGGATCATAGACTAGAAGGGCCTTTGGAAATCATTTTCCAGAGAAGGAAATTGAAGCTTAGAGAAGAGAAAAAAACTTGGTGGCCATCACTCAGCTAGTTACAGATATGTATGTACTAGTCAACTTGTCAGTCAGTGAGTCAACAAGCATTTAAATGCTGATGGTGTACAAAGCATTGTGCCAAGTTTTGGGGATACAAAGAAAAGGCAAAAGACTGCCCCTGCCCTCAAGGAGCTCATCATCTAATAGGGAAGATAACATGTAAATAATTATGTACATACAAGATACATACAAAGTAGAAAGAATGTAATCTCAAAGGGAAAGGCATTAGCTGTTGGGACAGCTATGTGGTGCAGTGGATGGGCATGGAGTCAAGAAGACTCATTTTCACGAGTTCAAATGTGGCCTCAGATACTTATTAGCTGTGTGACCCTGTGCAACTGGGTCCCTGTGCAACTTATCCCTTTTTGCCATATTTAGAGGCAGCTAGATGGCTCAATGGATAGAGCACTGAGCCTGGAGTCAGGAGGATATGAGTTCAAATGCTGCCTTGGATACTTATGTGCCTGGGTGACCCAGGGCAACTGAAGCCCTTGGACAGGCCATTGAAAGGAAAAAGGATTTAAGCTCAGTCTTGAAGCAAGCCAGGGAAGAAAGTTACTGGGCAGAGCATTCCAGACACAGAACCGAGTTAGGTTGGATTATCAAGATGGGAAAGGCAGTAAAACATTAGGAAACTGGAAAAGAAAGGAGGGGCCTCATTGTTATAAGTTGTCAGAGCCAGGGTTTTAATGAAGCCTCTTAAAACCATACTCAGAGCTCCTTCCACCTCAGCACACTGCTTCTGGGGGTTAGAAATCAACGAGAATCTTCAAGCCATCCTCAATGTGATCAGTTTTGCAGAAGAAAACCCTTTATTCCCTGTGGCTGGGATCTCTCCCACTTCATTTTCATATTCTCTTTGATTGAGCTCAATCAATTCAAGGTCCTTATTTCATTTTTAATAGCCATTTGCAAATGAATAGCAATGCCCTAGTGATGTGCTGATGGTGTCTTTAAAGAGGGGAAGGAAGAGGGGGCAGGGAAGGAAGAGGAGGGCCAGGAAGTGTAGGTTTGACCCAGAGCCAGAAGTAATTTTGTTCCACTTCTCTTAATCCATGACTCCTCCTCAAACCCATTTCCCCACCTCTGGGGTATTTTCAGGTGGTCATGCCTTTCTTTAAAATGATATGAAGAGTACTCTGTTAGAAACACAGGGGTTGATAGCTGGACTATACTCTGCCCTGGTGAGAGCACATCCAGAATATTCTGTTCATAGCTGGACACCATGCTTTAGGAAGCCCATCAAGACACAGGAGAAGGTACCAGGATGGAGAAGGGCCTCAAGATCAGGCCATACAAACATCACATGGAGGAACTAAGGATTCTTATACTAAAGAAGGGAAAACTGGGTGGAGGAACGAAAGTTAGAGGAAACAGTAATGTTGTTCAAATAGACAAAGGGCTATCCTGAGGAGGGGAGGGTCACACTTGTTCTGCTTGACTTTGGAGAGCAGAAGTATAAATGATGGGTGGCAGTTGCCAAGAGGTAACTTTTAGCCCATTAGCAAGAAAAATCATGGAAAAATGGGTTAGCCTGCCTAAGTAGGTAGTTTTCCATTACTGGAAATTGTTTGCCCTATCAATGCCACAGGGAACATTTGGAAAAGTGGATTCCAAATGCAACTGCTTCTTTATCAGGAGTTCAGGTCTAGCTGATGTAACTTTCAGTTCATTTTGGGGCTCCCACATGGCTGACTTGTCCTCCACCTTCATGACCCCTGTGACTTTCCAATCCAAAATACTCCTCCCTGGCCACCATTTCCTTATATGTGTTGTCTTCTCTTATTAGAATGGGAGCACCTTGAGGGAAGGGACTCTCCTTTCTGTATTTGTATCCTCAGAATTTAACACAATGCCTGGCATGTAGTAAATTCTTAATTAATGTTTCCTTTCCTCCCTCTTTTCCTTCATTCCTCTCTCCATCCTTTCCTTTCTTCCTCTCTCCCTCTCTTTCCTTCTTCCTTCCTTTCCTTCCTTCTTCCCTTCCTCCCTTTCTCTTTTTCTTTTTTCCTTTTTCTCCTTCCTTCCTTCCTTGCTTTTCTCTTTCTTCCCTCCCTCCCTCCCTTTCCTTTCTTTCTTCTCTACTTCCTTCCTTCTTTCCTTGTCCCCTTCTTTTCTTTCTCTCTTTCCTTCCTTCTTTCTTTAGAAATAAACATAAAATCTCAGGGTCCGCTTTTCTTAGTTGTAATAATTCTCTCCCCAAACCTTTTTTCTCTGGCTCATACCTCAAATGTCATCTATTCTAGCCTCCTCATTTGTCATATGAGAGAACTGAGCCCTAGGGAGGGGAAATTGGCCCAAGTGCACAGAGGTAGTAATTAGCCAAGGGGCTATTCAAATCCAGGTTTTCTAATTCTAGGATCTGTATTCTTGGTATTACATCATGTCACATTAAAGAACTTATAAAATTCCACCTAATTCAAACCCTGGTCCTTGATTCTGCCCTAAGGCATTCTTCTAAACTTTCAGGTAAATTCAACTCAACTCAATTCAGTTGAATGCCATCATTTCTCCTACCCTACTGGGGTAGGAGGTAAATGACCCAGGCTTCATCACCAGTTTGGGCAAAAGCCTTTCCTTCTCTGCAACTTCAGTTTCCTCATGTTTCTGATGGGGAGAATAATAATGCCTTGGACAAATTTACTGAATTATTGTAAGGTTCCATTGATACATACTCATATGGACCTGGGATCTTAATGATGTGGGTGTTTCCTCCCAGTCACGTGGACTGCATCCCATCTATGACTGTCCATTCTGGGAAACTCCCATTCAATACATTCAACCCAGAGGATCCCCTTGAAGCCCTGAAGTCTCCCCGACTCTTTCCTGAGATTAAGAGGAAACCAACAGAACAAAACGGCTCCTCATGATTATTGCTCAACCTAGTTTTAACCACTTCTAGCCATTTCATCTTGACATCTTCCCTTTCTCTCCAATATTTCTGGCATTATCATGCTTGTCCACCATAACTCCTCATTTGTAATGCATGTCAGACTGCTCATACCCACCATATACCTGATATTTGGCACATCTCAGGCTCAGGAGATAGCAGGGGGTTTACCCATTCACATTTCTCATGGTATCCCCAGTCTATGAGTTACAATCCATTCAGCATCTATTTATTGTACATCTCTCCAGCCTGAGTGGAACTGGGTAAAAGGGACACAGATCAGATTGGGCCAGCCAATAGGTTCGGGGCAGGGGTTGGGCAGAGTATGCAGAAAGTATGCAGTCATTGGCACTATACATGGAGAATTCACATCAATAAGTCAAGGATTTAGTAACTAATTTTTATGTGTGAGGCACTGTGGAAAAAAAAGTCCCAGTCACATCTACCTTCATAATATCATTGGCACACTTCCCCTTCTTCCTTGTCTGACACCTGCCTCAACCCCCAGATCTTCATCTCTCCCTCAACATTGGCCTTCTCGTTGCTTTTCCCTGCCTTAAGTCTCTTCCCAGTCCAGTCTACTGTCTACTGAGCTGCCAAAGTGATCTTCCTAAAGCCCAGGTCTGACTATATCATTCCTTTATTTAATAAACTACCATGCCCACTCTTTGGGGATCATATATAAAATCCTCTGTTTGATTTTTAAAGCTTCTCCTAGCTTGTTCCCTTCCTACCTCTGCAATCTTCCTCCACTTTAGTCCCCTTCACATACTCTACCCTCTGATGACACTGGTCCTTCTGCTCCTTCTACATGATACCACACCTGTGCTTTTTCACTAGCTTTTCCCCCATCCCATACCTATTCTTGGAATATTCTTTCTCCTCATCTCTGTCTCCTTGCTCCCCTGGATTTCAGCAAGACATCACTCAAATTCTACTTTCTACAAAAAGTCTCTTTCAATCACTCCCCCCAAACTCACATCCCCAGTGCCTTTCCACAGAGATTTTGTTCAATTTGTTGTTTTCCAGACATTTTTCAATTGTGCCCAACTCTTCATGACTCCATCTGGAGTTTTCTTGGCAAAGATTCTGGAGTGGTTTGCTGTTTCCTCCGCCAGTTCATTTACCAGGTGAGTAACTGAGGCAAACAAGTGACTTGCTCTGGGTCACATAGCTAATAAACATTTGAACTAGATTTGAATTCAAGATGAATCTTCCTGACTCTAGGCCCAACTGTTTATCCACTGTACCACTTAGCTTTGTTCAATTTAGTCTGTCATTCATATACGCACACATACACACATGTGTATGTATATATGTATACATATATGTATACACGTATATGTGTACAAATGTATAGATAAATGTATATGTATGTATAACTATATAAAAACTATATAATTATACATATACATATTATATATACATATACATACCTATATATATATATATATATATATATATATATATACATACACACACACACATGAATATATATATGTAGTTGTTTTCTTGTTGTCTACTCCATTAGAATGAGAGTTCTCTAAGGTCAAGCACTGGTTTTTGTTTGTATTTTACCTTGCTTTGTATCCTTGATACTTAATACAGCATCTGGTGAAATACAAGAGCTTAATAAATGCTTGTTGATTTGACTTAACTTTCCCTCAAGTCACTTACAGGTTAATGGGAGAGGCAATGGGTACCATGTACCCACAAGGTAATAGTTTTCCAAAATATTGTTTTCAAATTCCTTCAACTCCGGTGCTTCTGCTTTCTCTAATGTGGCTTACATGATGTTTTCACCATCTTCTTAATATTAATAATAATATCTCACATTTCATATAGCAGTTCAGGTTTTGCCAAATACTCTCTACCCAACAACCCTCTGTGGTACTGGGGTATCATGAGAGAGAGCACTGAATTCACATATAGCTTTGAATTCCAGCATTGATACATGATAGCTAGGTAACCTTAGGTAAACCGCATCCCCAGCTTGAAGGAGTGGACTGAATAATCTCTAAAGTCACTTCCAACTCTAAACAAATTCGTCTATGACTTGCCCAAGGAAGGGTCCACACTGGTGAGTACTGAAGCAGGGACTTGAATTCAGGATTCCAGACTTTGCATCCAGAGTTCTTTCCATTAAACCATGCTGCTGGTTGATTGGAAAGGAAAATTGAACCAAATCCCAGAAAAGGTGCTGATCTAGCTTTCTTTCTGGGTTGGCATACTCACAGGAGACTAATCAACTAAATAGAAAATTGTGGTTCACCATCCTACCTTCCCAGCAAGTTTGAGGAGGCAAAGTGTCCACCCAGGCTGGGCATAATAATGCCACCTGGCTAATTATAAGGGATATCTTAACCATCCAAAGGGAAATCAAAGAAATAAAAAGATCATGAACACGGAACACAGAGAAGTAGGCAGTGTGCCTCTTCTCCCCATCCCCCAGCCTCCTCGGGGAATTCCAACGAATTTGCAGAAAAAGATGTTTCATCACGCTCCCCAAACTGGCATCCGTCCTGGAGACACTTTTACTCAGCAATGTGAAAGATGTCCCAATAAATCATGTGAGCCAGGGAGATAGGAGTGTGGGTTCTGAGGAAATATGAACTTCCTTGAATTTTCTTTTGTGCTCTTTTCTCTGAACCCAAAAACAGTGCTCTGTTTGGATCAAGGCCAACAAAGTCATCCTTCCTCCTGCTTCCCAGTACAGCTGTGATTCAGTGAGTGCTGCAGCAGGGGTGATCGCCCCCCACCCAGCGCCAGGGTATCCTCTGTTGTTTACTAGCAGCAAGCAAGCCATTCTTTGCAAATCTCTGAACCTCAGTGCTTCTTCCTCTGGGTCGTTGTAGGGAAAGTGCATTTTAAATCCTAAAGAGCTATAGAAATGAGAATACTCTTAATGCCACTGAGAAGGGAACCAAGTTGAGGTTTTGATGGGGGTCAAGGAAGCAAGAGTACGTTCCAGAGAAGGGCCTGGGCTGCGCAGGTGCCTTCTCAGAAGCCTCTTGTGAATTTGGCCCTTGTGTCTTCTAACATTCACAAAATCTCAGATCTAGAAGAGACATCAGAAGTCCTTGGCTGAACAAGAAGACCCCATTCCACAGTGCAAGAAATGGTCCTCAGGCTTCTGTGTAAACACTTTTAGTGACAGAGTGTTCACTGCGTGCAGAGTGTTCACTGCCTATGGAAGCAGCCCAATCTCTTGTTAAATAGCTGTAATAATTGGAAAAGTCTTCCCTTTATCTAATTGAAACCTATTTTATGGGGGAGATGGTTAGAATGGTGGATGGAACCCTAGACCTGGAATCAGAAAGATCTGAGCTTGAATCCAGCCTCAGACACTTACTAGAGCAATCCTGCAGAAATCATTTAACTTTTGGCTGCCTCCATTTTCTCATCTGTAAAATGGGGATAACAATATTAACAGCATCTACCTTCCAGGGTTGTGTAAGGATCAAAAGAGGTAATGTTTGTAAATTGCTTAGCACAATGCCTGGAACATGGTAAGCACTGTATCAGTGTTAGCTATGGTTATTTATAATTATCAATGATTATCTGCCTCTCTGCAGCTTCTATTCATTCTAATTCTACCTGCCAAGACCAAGTCTAATCCCTCTTCCCTGAGACAGCCTTTCAAATACATTACTCATAAAATTTAGCCTTAAGTTCTAAGTTGAAGGAGGGTGCTAAAGACCTTAGACATTATCCAGCCCATTCTCCTCATTTTACAGTTTTGGTAACTGAGGCTTAGGGAGAAGAAATAAATTGTCCAAGGTCATCCAATTAGGAAGTAGCAGAGTCAGCATTTGAATTTAGCTTCTCTGACTCCAAAGTCTGTGTTCTTTCTATTATACCACATTGCCTCTTACTTAACAGTTAAGATTTAATTTTTAGACCTTTGGAAAAAAGGCTTTCTCTAAATGAAAGACACTATTCTTTCCTCTTTCCAACCAAGGTTGTGGAAAACATTACTGGCTTCACCTTGCATATGTCCCTTCACTTCTATAGGTACTACAACTCTGGGAATTTCTAGCCTGGCATACTTTAGGGCACACTCTGTCTAGAGAGCTATCTATAGGTAGGGTTCCTAATATATCAGACTCTAGGAAACTTACGTCTTCTGAGTATGATGGGGGGGAAGGGCAGGGAATCAAGAAGAGTGGAAATTAGCTTACCATCACTATCCTTGTTCTGAGTGTTAAAATATTATCTACTCTAAAGGCGCACTGAAATATTTTCTTTGCCTTTTTAGAAGATTTCCTTCACTTATCAGACTATGAACTCCACGTGGGCAGGGACTGAATCGTATCTTAATTCTGTATCTCTCTTAGCACTAAGTGAGCACTCTGCATGTAGCACAAACTAAATTTTTGCTGATTGCAATAGCTTGCTGGTTGACCTCCCTGTCTCAAATCTTTGCACTATAAACTCAGCTTCTACTCTGCTGTCAAACTGATTTTCCTAAAGTGAAAGAGCACCACCTGATTCAATTAACTCCAATGGTTCCCTATTACCTCCAGGATAAAATATAAAATCCTGTTTGGTTTTTAAATCCCTTCGTAAACTGGACCCCTGCTATCTTCCCAGTCTTCATACATCTTATCATTGTTTCTTATTGTTCCATCATTTTCCAGTCATGTTTGACACTTTAGGACCCCATTTGGAGTTTTCTCGACAAAGTAATTTGCCAGTTCCATTTACAGATGAGAAAACTGAGGCAAACAGGGTTAAGCAACAGGGTCATACAGCTAGGAGGTGTCTGAGTCCAGATTTGAACTCATGGAGATGAGTCTTCCTGACTCCAGGCCCGGTGCCATCTAGCTGCACCTCTTACATCTTTCACTCCATCATTTACTCTATGATTCAGTGACATTGGCCTCCTTGCTGTTCTTTGTTAGGCACTCCAGCTTCTAATTCCATGTCTTATCCCTGGCTGTCCTATATACCTGGAATACTCTCCTTCTTCATCTCTACCTCCTGCCTTCCTTCAAGTCTCATCTAAAGTCTTACCTTCTTCAAGAGTCCTCATAACCTTTAATGCTGGTGCCTTCCCTCTGTTAATTATTTCCTGTCTATCCTGTATACTGCTTATTTGTAAAAGTTGTTTGCATGTTTGTTGTCTCTCTCTCATTAGACTACGAGCTCCTTGAGGGCAGGAATTTTTTGTTTGTTTTTTGGCCTTTTTTGTATCTTCAGAGCTTAGTATAGTGCCTTTCACATACTAAGTGTCTACCATATGCTGGTTAGATTCATTGACTGACAGTGAATGAATGACATTTCTATATTTCACAATAAAATTATTTCATCATTGCAAGCACTCCTTTCACTGACATAGATCACTATTGATCCACACACATTTGTTAAGCACCTACTATGTGCCAGGCATTACACACAAACACAAAGAAAGAGGTAATACCCTACTTACCTTAATAAACACTTCCACAATTTGTTGTCAAGAAATCTTTATCCCCACTAGTAAATACTCTGGTGACAAGTCATCTGGCACTTTTCTAAGCTGTTTTTTAGAAGACACATTTAGAATTTGTACCCAGGGGGTATATTGGGAATCTCTCCAGCCTGGTAGTACCCACTATAGGTTATGTTTTGCTTCATAGTCCACCCAGAGCCCTGGGTTAATTGCATGCTATAAGGAGGCATCTTCAGAGGATTTAAGTGATGATTTTCACATTCACAACCTTCTTAAATTCCTCCCAACCGCTAGGTGCTTCCCTTTCTAACTATCTCATATTTATTCTATATTCACATATATGTACATAGTATTTCCCCTGATAATAGCTAGCATTTGTAGAACTCTTTAAGGTTTGCAAAGCACTTTATATGTGTTATATCATTTAATCCTTACAATGATCCTGGGAGATATGTACTATCATTATCCCCATTTTACAGATGGGGAAACTGAAGAAAAGAGAAGTTAGGTGATCCACCCCTCCTCTTACTCAGGTCTTCCTAATTCCAAGTCCAACACTCTATCCACGGTGCTGAAATAGAATGAACACTCTTTGAAAGTAGGTATCATTTCATTTTTTTTTTTTTGGTCTTTGTATTCCAAATATGCCTGACACATAGGAGGTGCTTAAATATATGCTTGTTGATGAATTTATTGACTACTGAAATAGGTATAGTGTCACATGCATGCACACACCTCTCCTCTCTTTGGGCTCTTTTTTCCTCCTTCTTTTTGGTATACTCTTCTCTGTTCTCCGTTCCTCTTCTTTTCTTCTTCCTTCCCTTCCATAGGGATTATACAGATGAGTATTTGAACATTATTTTCCCATGAGCTAAATTTCATAACCACATATATGTGTGTCATATACACACATCCCTATGCACATGTATGTATAATGTTGCGACTATATTGTATACATATTATTTCTCGCACACACATATGTGTATATATTCATATGTACGTACATACAAATCATACCTGTATACATCTGTGCACATATATATATGTATATATGTGTGTGTATGTATGTATATATATATATATATACATACATACACACATATACTATAGAGTAAGGAGGGCAGGGCTGTGACTTTCATAATAGAAAAAGAGTTCCTTTTTCTTTTATTAATAACATTTACTCCAATATGAATGAAAACAACCTACATTTCTTTGGTTAGCATTTTTAGTTGCAGCTCCTTATCTTTTGTCTCTTTTTGTATTCCCAGAGCTTAGCACCCACCTGGTACAGGGTGGATTCTTAATAAATGGTTATTGATTGATTGAATGCCCCTATGAGGGACTATTATCCTCAAATTACAGATGAGAAAACTGAGACTTAAGACAGCACAGTGACTTGCTCAGGTTTCCACAGCTAGTAAGAGCAGGAAGCAGGGCTCAGACTCAAGCCTTCTTATTCACTGGAAGTTCCCAACAAAAAATGGGATGGCCCCTTGCTGGGCATGCTGCAGAAGATATTCCAGTGGGAGGTGAGGGATTAGCTGGACAAGATGACTGCTGACATTCCCTCCACCTCCAGCATTTTGTGACTCCAAATCTTTGCACTGTCATTTCATCACCTCTGACCAGAGAATTGACATTTTCCTTTCAGAGAGATCAGAACACACCCAGATAGACATTGTCCACCTTCCTCAAAGGATTCTGGAAGTGGAGTTTACCATCCACCATGAACAAGGGGAATAAAATTTACTGGCTCTCTGTACAATCTTGGGCAAGTTCCCTCTCCCTCCTCCCCCCCTCCCCCATCAGTCCTCTGTTTCCATTTTTGAAAAATGAGATTTAGATAATATACTCTCTAAGGTGTTTTCTAGCTCTAAAACCCATGATCATATGATCCAAATGATCCCCAAAGGTGAACCTGAACAGGCAAGGCAGGAGGGAGGAATGAAAACTGTCTATGGCTATCCTGTACACTTTTCAATTACTAATCACAACAGAGTCAGGTAGCCCAGGCAGGGGACAGAACTGTAGCCCCAAAGAGCGCAGGCGCCAACGAATGTCCCTTCAGAAAGGGCACAGGGTGAGCAGGCCTTTATAATGCTATTGATTGACTCTCTGCCTGCAGTTAAAAACTATGCCCAGACAGACAATAAAAATAATTGCTTAAACCATATAACAGCTTCCTGCTACAAAAATAGATTTTCCATTTAAAGATACAGTAAGACTTAATGTTTTTTTTGTTTCTGAAGCTTTGAAAAAAGTCCTTGATAAAATGTAAATTAGAAACCATTGATGTTATTTCATCATGGTGCTGTCTTCCCTCTTATGGTTGGCTGGCTTAAGGTGCTGGGATCTATTATTTATAAAGTCAGGGGGTCAGAATGAAGCAAAACAGCAGAGTTCATTCAGTGTAGAATTTCTTCTTCTTCTTCATCATCTTCTTCTCTCTGTCTCTCTCTGTCTCTATCTCTCTCCCTCCCTCCCTCCCCCTTTCTCTGTCTCTTTCTCTTTGTCTCTTTGTCTCTCCCTCATATATACACATATAGATTTATTTCATATATATATACACACACATTGCATATGACCATCAGTGTGTGTATGTACACACACATACACACATATATGTATGTTTATATAATACACTTAGAGATTTGTATCTTATATATGTATATCTATACATATACACATACATGTTGTATATGACCATCAATTTGTGTGTGTCTACATACACATATACAGACACAATCATATTTTATATATATATATACACACACACACACACACACACACACACATACACATGGATTTATATTTTATGTATGTGTGTATACACACGATGCACATTGCATATGGCTGTCAATGTGTATGTGAATTTACATATATACATACAACTATAAATACATATGTTAATATACACACATATAGATAGACATCAGCTTGCTCACTCTATGCTCTTATAATATGAAGTACATTAATATATTTAGCTAGGTAGAGTGAAAGATAGAGAGAGATGGCATAATAAAAAGCCGGAGGAAGATAGCTATAGTATCTCTGCTCACTACACATCACCCCTGAGAACCTCAAAGATTTATTATGAGACAACCTGGCAGAAAGGATGGAATTTAGTGTCAGGGTGACCTGGGTTTGAATCTCACTCTTGTACTTAGCTGTTGTTTGACCATGGGGGAGACCCTTCAATTCTTTGACCCTCGGTTTCTTCACCAATAAAATGGTCTTAATAATATCTGTAGCTGCAAGGCTCAGATGAGATAACATATAGAAATAAATGAAATGACGGACAATAGCAACATTATAAAAATACTTATTGGCTATTTTTAGTGGCCAGAGTAGAGAGGGCTCCTCTAGAGCACAGAATGTCAGAGAGGGAAGGGTGGACAAAGAACCTTGACAAGGGTTCTCAATCTGGAATTCATGAAATTACTTTAGAAGATTATGATTGTATTTCAATATAATTGGTTTCCTTTGTAATTCTACATATAGTATTTTACCCACTGAAAGATATTTTGAGGAGTCCACCAACTTTACCAAAATGTCAGAGAAGTCTATGACAACATATAGGCTAAGAACACATGATCTAGAATGTCAGACTTGGGGTGAGCATTCAAACATGAAAAGCCCTGTTTTCATGTTGGTGTGAGAAGCATGCAAGGAAAGTATGATGTTCTAGACTTCCTGATTCCTAATTAGGAGATCCTGACCAACCAGCGCTATGGATAGAGGGACATGACTGGTCCCACAAGGAGAACCAATGGCTTTGCAAAGGCATTTAGTAGGGAGGAGCTCTTAGAACACAAAGGAATGAGCATTTACACAAGGATTAAAACCATCACTGGTGCCTTTTTTGGGGAGATTCTTTATGGTGTGGAGGTGACAAAAGACTCATAAAAGCCAAACTAGTGGAGTGCAGGCTCTGAAAAGTCCTACTGAACTAGAAAGGCCTTGAGCATATGCCTTGTGATGGGCTATATGGCTGCCATTTGGCCACCAATCTAGCTCAATGCAGAAAGGTCAGCCACCAGAGGGATGGCTATGAGAGGATAAAGAATTTGAGTCCCTGCAGTTCATGAAAATGACCTTTATGCTAAGGCATAAGGAATCGAGATATGTGTCCGTAGATAAGCACACCAATAAAATTATGATTCTTTTGCTGTATTACAATAAGAATTACATGTAATCTTCTTCCTCTAATACCTTACTAAATCCTGGAGGTGACTGCACTTCTAGAGGATATGAAAGTAGAACTTGAATTTTGTTATTTCCTACCAAAGTAAAAGGCCTTTGAGAATGGACCCAACTGATGGACTCTACCAGGCAGGAAGGGGCTGGAATGTGCTTTGCTCAAGGAAGTACTTACAATGATGAAATCCTTAAAGAATTTAGATGAGAAACCACCCACCTCTCTTTCCTTTTCTCCTTCCTTCCTTCCTTCCTTCCTTCTTCTCTCCCTCTCTTTCTTTCCTTCCTTCCTCCCTCCCTTCCTTTCTTCTTTACCTCCTTCCTTCCTTCCCTCCCTCCCTTCCTCACTTATTAAACATTTACCGTGTGCAAGGCCCTGCTATTGATGCTGGGGATACAAAGATAACTGTGACACAGACTGCACCCAAAGAGTCCTTAATAGGAGGAACAGACACAAATAAGGATGATAGGAGGACACGCAACTGAGAAGTCCCTGAAAAAAATGCCATGAGAAATCGGAGGAAGGACAGAAAGAGATCCCTTCTGCCTGGGGTGGGGGTTGATACTGGTCAGGGAAGCCTTAATAAGAAATGAAAGCAAATGGGCTGATGCGGTAGTATGAAGGATATTGGGAAGCTGGAAAGATCATCTTTTTCCTTGCTTTCCTTTCTCTGTCCCTGCTGCTGCTGCCAATGCAAGACTAGTTAAAGACAGAGGTGGGGGAGGGAGTAGCCAAGATGCAGAATCACAGGCTTTCAGACCTGTAAGCGACTTCAAGATGTCTCCTATTGATCAACCCTTTTGTTTTATGGATGAGTAAACTGAGGTTCAGTGAAGTAAGATTTAAGACAGTGAGAAATAGGTCCATCAAGTAACAAAAACTGATATTTACAAAAGATTTTGAAGTAAACTGAAGTGATTTAACTATATAAAAAAATCAAAACCAAAAACAACCCACTCTGTTTGTAGTCACATTCTAGCCTAGCCAGCTTTATAGCAAACAGTCACATTTAATCTGTGTCTGACCCTCTCTTCCTGGAACCATTTAGTCTTATGCATGTGCCAGGGTCAGACCCTAAGTTGTCTTAGAGAAAGAACTTGGTCAGTTCTCCCTGTGATAAAACCATATTTTTCAGGTCTCCTTAAGACAATTATTTTTGGCTTCTCAAGAGGCCAGAGAGCAGCTAGGCCCTGGGATCCTCTATGAGGTCATAGTTCTCAGTGGTAGGGCTCACTTCTGAAAAGGCCTGTATAAGCAATATAAAGTCTATTTCTGGAGCATTTTGCCCTTTAAGATGCTTTCCTCCAGTGCAACCTTATAGGATTGGTACTGCAAGTATTATCCTCGTTATACAGGTATGAAAACAGAGGATCACAGAAACTTGGAGTTTTTTTTTCGGTCACACAACCAGCTAGTAAGAGAAAGAGCTTAGAATTTCATTCAGGTCTGTAGTCTCCGAGGTCAGTGCTTTTTTCACAACACCCTACATCTTCTCTCAAGATATTCCTGTCATGTGTAACACAGTGGGATGAGTAGATGGGGAGAAGTTGTAACTTAGGAACCTGATTGGCAGGCTAGCAACAGAGGACCTAGGAGACTGGATGAATTAGGAAGGCAAAATGACAGGGAAATCAAATGAAAAATAAAGTCTGGTCTTAAGAGTCCTGAGGTGAGTGCTAGTCCTGTCTCTCACACTGGTTGCCATGTTGGTTTGTACAAATTACTTGGAATCTCTGGGTCTCAGTATCTTTGGAAAAAATAGGAGGGGAAGATGGGAGATGCTCTGAGTTAGGGAAGGGTCTTGCTTTGAGCTTGGTGAAAGGAAGACAGACTATCAAGTTCAGCTTTTACCAACGGCCTGAGGGGGATGGGATAGGGTGGAGCTTTGTATCTTTACATTGTACAGTGGAAAACATGCAGTCATTGGACTCCGGAAACCTGGATTTGCATGAGGCCTCAGGAAAGTTATAGGATCTTGGATTTAGAGCAAGAATGAATGAACTTCCACATTTTACAGATGAGGAAACTGAGGCCCAGAGATGAAAAGTGACCTAAGGTCATAGAGGCTGGAATGGTGAGACCTGAGAACTGAATCCTAGTCCTCCGATGCTGAATCCAGCACATTTCCCACTATATGACAAGGCTTTCTCTCAGTCTCAGTTTGTCCTCACTATAATGGAGATAATACTTATATTGCCTCCCTCACAAGGCATTTGTGAGGAAAATGCTTTTTAAATTGTAGAAATAGGAGCCATTATAACGAGTAAATGCCACCCAAACTCTGCCCAGGAAACCACTTTTCCCGATGTTAACTACAACCTCCAGGACATCAGCTGTTCTTGAAAATGCCAAGAAAACTCCCCAGAAAGTCTAGGACAGGAAGCGAAAGAGGACATTTGCTTCATGGAAAGGGCAGGTAGACAGAATGTGCTGTAATTACTGTAATTTGAATTTGGCCAGAACAGGGCTGTCAATAATGCTCATGTTCTTGGGTTAGGGGTGGGGAAAATGCCACAAGGTCCTTTTAATGACCAAGAACACTTCTCTTTCATGTTGAGGCTGAATTATGACCCTTTCAGTGGAGCAGGACCCAAAAGCTCTGGTTCTGCAATGACGAGAGATAAAAGACCTCATCATTCTTGCCAAGTCAGTGATTGGGCTCTTTCTGGCCAGCAGCCCACATTTTCTGGGTTCTGCTGCATGAGAGTAAGCTGTACCAATGGGGTCTAAGGTATATTATGTAATAAATGGGGTTTTTTTGCAATGACTATGTTGCGCTCTCATGATTGGTAACCTCTGATATAAGACCACTGGAGAAAAGGGAGAAGGATTCATTAAGTGTTAGGGACATAGCTGTCATTGAAATGGAGATATGAGAGCCTTAGCATTCAAACCCTCAGGTACCTTATAGCAAAGTCCAGTGAACAAGACCTTACTCAGATACGAATAAAACACAGGGTTAGCATGACATCAGCATGACAGTCTCAGACCTGGAAGGGACTTCAAAGGTCATCTTATCTAATCTGTATATGTACAGAAGTCTTTTCTGTATTATCTTCAACAAGTGGTAAGTCAACCTTTGCCCATTGTTTTCAGAGACAAATCATGTCATGTTTGGATAGTTCTAATTGTTAGGAAGTTTCCTTATGTTGAACCAAACTCTGCTTCTCTTACCCATCGCTCCTGGACTGTTCTTTGGGGCCAAGTAGAACAAACCTAATCTCTTTTCTCCATCACAACCTTTTAAAGTCTTGAAGTTGGTGATCATATTCCTGTTTTTCCATCTCTTTCCCCCCCACCAAAGTCTTCTCTTTTCCAAGCTAAATATCTCAAGTTCCTTCAACTCATCACCATAGAACATGGTCCCTTGAAGTCTCGCCATCCTCATCTCTAAGCTCCCTTCCATCTGGATATGGTGGCATGCATCTCTACTCCTTGCTGCTGGCAAGGCTGAGGTGGGTGGATTGCTTGAGGTGAAGAGTTATGAGCTGTATAGTAGGGCTAAAGCCAAGTGCATGTCTGCATTGTCAGGCACCAACATGGTGAATCCCCCCAGGAATGGAGGACTCCCAGACCACCCAGATACATTGGCCCAGATTAAAAAGAAATGGAGTGGACTAAAATTTCCATGCCAATCAGTATGGGATCTTGCTCAGAAGTGACCACTGAATTTTCAGACCCATCTCTACTTCTTGGCTTTTATATAATATCCATCTTCTACAGGAAGTCTTTCTCAGTCTCTCTTATTTCCCTGGTTATTTGTTTTCAATTTATCCTGTATGTAACATGTTTGGACATACATGTTTGCCTGTTGCCTCTCTTGTTAGATTGTAAGCTCCTCAAGGACAGGAACTATCCTTTGCCTTATTTTTGTATCCTCAGTGCTCAGCACAGAATCTGGAACACAGTAGGTACTTAATACATGCTTATCAACTGGTTTAGATGGAGATGCCTAGTCTTAAAAAAAAAAAAAGGATGACAACTTCCTTCCAGGGATTCTATGCTTACTTTTCTCTGTGGTCTGTCCAGCTTTTCAATGTATTTCCTCAAATGTAGCACCTAGAAATAAACAAGATACACTAGATATGTTCTGATCAGGGCAGTAAAGTATAATCGCCTCTTGAACTCTGGATACTATACATACTTTAATGTACCCTAATCGCACATCTTATTTTTTTGCTGCTGTATTATTCCTTATTACATATAGGGCTACCTGCCCATTCATCCTCCATTTCCATCTTGTACTGGTGAAGTTGATCTTTTTATTAACTCAAGTATAGCACTTATTTCCATTTAATTTCATCTTGTTAGATTTCCCCCATCATTCTAGCTTATCCAGACCTTTCTAGGTCCTTTTCTCATCCTCCCATCTTGCTTTTATATATCTAGAAACTAGCATAGTGTCTTGCAAATAGTAGGCATCTAATCAATGCTTGTTGGTTTGGATACAAGTCATCAGTTAAAACGCTAAATTGGTTAGGACCAACCTACTGACACACAGAACAGAACTGACAGAGAAAGCCAATCAGGTCGCTGGATTCTTCAGAGTCATATTTCTTTGCTAGGACATCTCACTTGGCTCTCTGGCTCTTCTTCTTTCTAACAGACTGGGTTTTCTAGCCACAATATAATTGTCAGTTTAGGGAATGGCAACTCAGAGACCTGGGTTCTCCTCTTTTTACTTTGCCACCATTGGATAAGATCAGAGGATGAGAGACAAGGGGCCCTCTTAGTTATGGACATGAGTTACTACTGCCTTCTTGCTCCCAAGGTTCTCCTCCTTAATCATGTTAATAGTCAAGCTCACTGATCTAGAAAATGGACCATTTTTCTATAAAAGGCAGTGGAGTGTAGTGGGGAAAAGAGCTGCATTTGTAGTCAGAGGAGTTGGGTTTGAATCTCAGTTCTAAAATGTACCACCTGTGTGACCTCAGACAAGGCATTTGACTACTTGGTTCCTTATCTATGAAAAGGAGATTGGATTATATGGCTGAAGTTCCTTCTAGTTCAAAGGGTATGATCCTATGATAAGCTGGCTAAGAGTCAGTGAGTCTATAAGCATTTTTTAAGCAGTTATTGTATTCCAGGCCCTGTGTGACCTCTTCCAGTTTAGCTTTTCTAGAGCACCAGATTCGAACATCTTTGTTCCTATTGCATTATGCCTTGGGTTATACTTCCTTGTGTATATGTCCACAAGCTCCTATGCGACTATAAACTCCTTGAGGGCAGAACCCATTAGTTTTTTTGTCTTTGGATCCTTGAGGTTTGGTCTAGAACCTTGTATAGATACAAAGTTGATAAATGTTTGTCGAATTGAAGAGAATTGAATAAATTGTGCTAATGTAGGAAATTGAGGCCTTTTCCCAAAGTCAGGAGTGCTAACTCTGGAGGTATGACATGATGCCTCCCACATTCTGTTTCTTAGCTCCAGTAAATGGCCAGATACTCTAACTAGTGTGTTTAAAGCCCGTTCAGCACAGAAGGGACTGCTCAAATCCTCCAATTAGTAACATGTTGTCGGTTTCAATTCTTTTCTAGCTGAAATTTGGCACACTGAAATCTCAGCCCAGGTGAGTCTTTTTTTTTTTTATTTTTTTTGACCTTACACAAAATATATTTTTAATTGGTTTGGGATTTAAAATAAAAAGTCTTCCCAAAGCACAAACAGGGATGACCCAGATGATTAGTTGGGGGTGGGGTTGGATGAAGGAGATGTGTGTTCTGTGCTCCCCAGACTCTTCCAATCATTGGGGTAAATGGGGAGAAGGGCACAAGGCCTCTGTTGAGAGGTCTCCTGGCTCCTTCACTTAGATGTAGATCAATGTCTATCCATGGCTTAATGGTAACGTTCTGATTCTGTTCTCTGCCTCCCTCCCCACACCCTCTCCCTTTACAGAAAGCCTCCAGACATCCAGAAAACTCAGATAAATTCCTTAACTTCCAATACATTGGCACCCTCCATGTCTAGGGCAAAACAGGAAAGTGACATTACTGCAGGCCCTGGTACTTGGAAGCAGCACATGTGGAAACTTACAAAGGAAGAATGTCTACATGCAGAGCCTTACCTAGGGTATTTTGCACCTGGCAAAGTACAGTAAACTGATCTTGGAGCAAGAGACACACAAAAGCTGTCTTAGGAGGAGAGGTAGGGAATAGCCATGTGGTCATTACTCCAAAGAGAAAGACTCAAAGCTTGGCATTTAGGAAGACACCCTCTTGGAAGAAGGGAAGAAGGAAAGGAGGGAAGAGACATTACTCCAGGAATAGCACTGATTAAGAATCCATTTGGAGGAAGATAGTGTCTATACGTAGAGATATAATGAGAGATTCTTGAACCATGGTCAAACATGACAAACTGCTCTTAAGGACAGATCCTCAAGAGGCACCCTTAGGGTTAGGGGTGAAGGGGGCCCACAAATTCATGAGAAAACCTCCAGTATGCCGCAAGACTGACATTTAGAGGCACTCGCATTCTAATCCTTATGAAGTAATTGGACTATTGGTGAACTTTCTATTTTAAACTATTTTTTAAACTAGGTGCTCAGGTCAATGATTTCTTCCTGTTTGACATCGGAGAACCTTATTACTGGCGGGAGGTGGGGTAAGGATGGAGGGGTAACTCTTTTAATGAACAGATAGGTGTTTTGGGGAAAGGGGCAGAAAGAGAGATTGAAGTGACTCAGTCTACTCCTCAGCTCTCCGCAAACACAAGCTTGTCCATATAGGCATGTCCACACATATAGACACAATCAAGAAAAACAAACAAGCAACCAACCTTTGCTTTTCTAAGTCACCTCGATGTGAGGAATATAATTTGAGTTACTTTCTAAATTTTGCAACTTTGAAATAAAATTCTAATTTGGTTTTAAAATGGACTTAACTTAGAGCTGAGGGGGTGGGAGATGGGGCTCAGAAATCATCTAAACTGACTTCATGATTTTACAGAGGAGGAAACTGAGGACCTAACAATTTGCCAAAGTCATGAAGGAAGGTCTATTCAACTCTTAAACTGAAGCTGAGCTGAAAACATATCAAAGGTGTACATGTATTTTTAAAATGTTTTATTGAAAATTTAATATTAGACTAACATACAAACAACCGAACTTGCTAACTATTTACATTTAAATTATTTCAACGTGTAAGGTATCATGACACTCCATTCAATCACTTCCTCAAAAGATCCCATCAACATTCTTTGTTCTTAAATCCTGATTTACTTTTCTCTTATGATCAGATGGTAAACTCCATTCTTCTATTTGTTTTGCGTTATTCTGTAAAAATAAAAAATCTCCCGATTTCTTTATATTCCTTATACTTGTCCATATCACTCTTTGTTGTTGTTAAGTCATTCCAATTGTGTCTGACTCTTCATGACCCCATTGAGGATTTTCTTGTCAAAGACAATAGAACAGTTTGCAATTTCCTTCTCTAGATCATTTTATGGATGAGCAAACCTAGACAAACAGAGGTTAGGAAAGCAGGAGAAGGCAAAGACATGTTTGGGGAATATTAAAATAACCAGGATTGGAAGGGCAATGGTGTCTCTAGTAATGAGTGGGTCAAGGTAAGGTCTGCCTTTCTTTGCCTTTCTTTCCTCATTTGAAAGGCCCCTCTCTCCAGGTTGTCAGGAGAGGACGCTTTCCAGTCCACTGGTAATCTGTAGACTAGTCCCTTTCTCCAAAAGGCACTGAGGAAATCAGCTAGCAGAGTCTCTCTCTCCATTCTCATTTTGCGCCAGAACTTGGCTCTGGTGGCTTTGGGTCTCTGCCCACAGAAACCAAGCTGCTTCCAAAGAGCAGTGCCTTTCTCTTCTCAAACCAGCTGCTAATCAGCTCAGAGCCCCATCATAGCTCCTTCTCAATGCCACTTTTGACTTCTTCCTTAAAGGACTAGAATAACTCGGCAAAAACCAAACCAAGTATAAACTAGGGAGACAGATACACTCTTATGCCCCTATCCCAAAGCAAATTTCCTACCCTAGGCCAAAACTCTGATTGCCCACCCTAGTTACAGCTGACTACCAGACAAGAGAATAGTTGGATGCCAAATGAATCAGTCATGCTGTTGTTTAGCCTTCACTATCATCCTAATATCCAGAGAGAGAACACTGGCATTGGAGTCAGAAGACCTGAGTTCTTGACCATGATCTCACTGGTGGGCTCTAACAGGTGGAGGCCTTCCTTTGGTTCTTAAACTATTACATTGATATCATCCAGTTCAAAGGTGTTGAACTTGGGAGTGAAGACTAAACCAGATTAAGATACAATGTTTGAAAAAATGTTTGACAAAAGAAATAAAAATACAATACAACATAGATTGTATTAATTTGTGGCTTTCTAAATCAATATGCATGCAACCTGAAGGGACATATTTCTATTTGAGTTTGATAACACTGATCCAGTTATAGGAAGGAAAATCCTTAATAAACTAATAGTCTACTTGCTAGTAGTAGTGAATAGCAAGATATCATAGTGGAGAGAGCACTAGACTTGGAGACAGGAAGACCTGTGTTCAAATCCTGATTCAAACATTAACTGTGTGACCCTGGGCAAATTAATTAATCTCTCTTAGCTTTATCTACAAAACTAGAAGGTTGGACTTTATGGCTTTCCAGATCAAAATCTATGATCCTTTACACTAAGGCTTACAAGGTGCTTTCTCGATTTCTATGCAAATGAAAGATATATAAGCCATGGCAACTTAGGAAATAGTTAAGCAACCCTGCATGAGATAACTATACAACAGAAAAAGAAAAAGGAAAAAAATGTAGCCTATTCTATGGGGATGACTGTACTGGACCTCTGGTCCAGAGCCTTAGATCACTGAGAGGTCATGAGAGGAGTTGTGGACTGGGAGTCTTAGGAGATGAATTCCAATCTCTTCTCAGATTGTATGACCTTGGACAAGGTCTTTTTGCTTCTTCTCGATTTCAATTTCCTCATCCGTAAAATGGGAAGGATGGGGGAAATAGATGCTCTGCTCCCTGTGGGCTTCTTTAGCTCTGATCAGCTACAATTCTATGATGTCCTTGTGTGGTGACCACACAAAGTATTTTAAAATAGTTTTGGAAAGTTTGCTGGGGACCTGGGGTGCCATTCCTTCCATCTTGGAACCAAAGCTTTCAATATAACTCTTGATGCCTACATTATAGAAACTCATTCATTGCTTCAAACAACAGCACCTGCTATCTTGGATTACTCAGCTTGAACAAGCATTCTCCTTTGTTCCTCTACTCTCAGGCTGATGTGAGAGAAACAGGAACACACATGCTAAATGAGTTAACCATAAGCCAATACCCAGTATGGCCACTGGGAAATCTTTCAGAGAATTTTAGTTTCTCGGATGTCAAAAAACCCTCAGAAGACACCTAGTCCAATCCTAACTTTATCAAGACTCCCCTCTAGATCATCCCCAACAAAAAATTATCCAGTCTTTGCTTGAAGACCTCCAGATATGGCCTATCCCCCTTTTGGGTAGTTGTAATTACTCCTGATATCAATCTCTAGAAGCTACTTGTGGCTACTTCTTCTAATGTCAAACAAAACTAATCTAATCCTTCTTCACAGGATGGCCCTTCAAAAACTTGCAGATAATGACCATATTCTCATCAAGTCAAAGGTTCTTACCCCTTTGTGTATGTCATGGATTCCATTGAGAGTCTTGTGAAGCCTTTGGATCCCATCTTAGAATAATACTTTTCCAATGCATAAAATACAACAAAAAGTATCAAAAAACCCCAATTATACTGAGATATAGTTATTGAAACATTTTTTTGAAAACAAGTTCATGGACTCCAGGTTAGGAACCCCTGAACTGTCTTCTCTTCTCAAGTTAAAAAATTCTCCCAATTCCTTCAGTTCATGAATAGCATAATCTCTCCCTATTCTTCTCATTAGTCTGATTTTCTAGACATGCTCCAACTTGTCAATCAAGCACTTATTAAATGCTTACTATGTGTCTGGTACCATTAATACCCCCAAAAGATGACCATGTTATTCCATACACTGATCATGGCAGAGGGACAGTAGGACAAAAACCATCCTCTTATTAATGCAGTCTAAGATCTTCTGCAGGGCATGGGAGGCCAAGTTTCAGTATTAACCAATAAGCACTTATAAAGTGCCCATTATGTGCCAGGCACTGAGCTAAGCAAAGAGCTGGAGATACAGAAAGAGGCAAAAGAAAATCTCTGCCCTCAAAGAGCACCCCGTCTAACAGGGGAGGAACAAGTAGACAAATATACTATCTTGTAATGAAAAGAGTCTACGACAAGAATATGGGTGGATCAGTTCCCTCTCTTGGCTTCTTTCTTCCTCTGGAATAAGAGGGGCTGGGACTTAAGCATTTCTAAGGTCCCTTCCAGTTTTAACTTTCTAAGATTGTTTTAAAATGCAAATAGCCTTGGAAGGAAAAATATTTAAATCTTATCAGCCAAGTACTTGGGTAAGAATCATTCAACAGAGAACTGAGAGCCAAAAGCCCAGGGAGGAGGAAGAGGAGCTTAGATGGGGCTGAAAGTGTACTGGAGCCAGACTTGGAGGCAATGTGATACAGTAAAAAAAGAATAATAATAAAATAAAAAATATATATATATATATGTGTGTGTGTGTGTGTGTGTGTGTGTGTGTGTGTGTATACACATAAATACATATACTTGGGTTTCTATCCAAGCTTATCTCCTCCTTCCTCTCTTCACCCATTTCTCCTTTACTTCCTTCACCCACTCTACTTCCTCCTCCCCCCTTCTTCCTCTACTTGCTGCTTTTCTTTTCCTCCCACCTCCTTCTCCTCTTTTATAGCCTTCTCTCCCTCCCTCTCTCTCTCCCTCTCTCACTCTTTCTCCCTCCCTCTCTCTCCCTCTCTCTCTCCCTTTCTCTTTCTCTCCCTCCCTCCCTCTCCCTCTCTCTCCCTCTCCCTCTCTCTCACTCTCTCTCTCCCTCTCTGTCTCTCTCTGCCATCACCACCCTTGCCCTCTGTGTGACAATGCCTATTGCAAAGCCAGTGATCTGATCTTTCGCCATCTCTGAATTCACTCCTTGCTTGCCAAAGGCCTGGATAAGCCTGAAAGCTAACTATCTGATGGGATGCTTGAATGTCCATTGTGGGACAGTAAGCCAATTGTTTACATCCCCACACTATTATTTACAGTATCAACTGTTTCTTGCTAATGTCTATGCAGCACCTGAACAATGAGCAAATTCACATTTGTCCAAAGGTCTTTCAAGTACCCCCAAAGGGTGGGTGACTGCCCAAGGCTGCCAGTAAGCTGGTGAAATAGTTTTCTTTAAAAAGAAAAAAAAACAATATATAAGCTATAGAATTCTGTAATCTCAAAGGGACCTAAGGACCATCCCTGTAGGAACAACAGGACCTCAACTTGGGGTCTGTGAACTTGTGGGTTTTAAAAACATTATTTTGATAACTATATTATCTATATTTGATAACTATATTTTTAAAACATATTTTGATAACTATATTTCAATGTAATGGGCTTCTTTTATTACCTAACACAATTTATTTTATGCATTTAAAAACATTACATTGAGAAGAGATCTACAGTCTTATCATCCAGCCTTAGCCTGAATATTTTCAGTGATGAGGAACTTACTGTCTCAGGAGGTAGATGTTTTTGGGTAGTTCTAGTTTTTAGAAAGATGTTTTTTTTTTCTTCCTTATATCCAACAGTGGTCCAACTCATTGTTCATTTCCAAACTCATGACTCCTAGTTTTGCCCTCTGAAGCCAAGCAGAACAAAGTTAAAACCTTTCAAAGATGAGAGAACACCACATAGTTTAAAAGAGCTATAACCATGCCCCTCCCTCCAGACCCTACCTAAATTTTTTTCTCTAAGCCAAACACTCTCAGTTCCCTCAGTTGAACCTTGTACAGCATGATTCTGAGTGTATGCATCTTCCTGGTCCCCTTATTCTGGACATTTTCTAAGTTATTAATGTCCTATCTAAACTGTAATTACCACACCTGGTTGTAATTCTCCAGATATGTTCTCATCAGGTCAGAATCCAGGTAGATGATCACATCCCTCATTTTACTTCTCTCCATGCATCCTAAGGTACTCTCATCCCTATTGCTGACTCATATTGAACCTATAGTCCATTAAGACCCCCAGGTCATAATCATCCACACTGTTGTCCAGCCATACCTTCTTTATCTTGTATATAGGTAAAGCCAAATGTAGATCTTCATATTTCGTCCTCCTCAGTTTCATCTTATTAGATTTGTCCTTATTATTCTATCTTTCCAGGATTATTTTGGTTGCTGCCAAGCAGGACAATAGGGTCAGCACAGGATGCCCAGTGGTCAGTCAGAGAAGTCCTCTGACCCCAAAGTATTTACCCTTCTGTGCATTGACATAAATATGAGATTAAAAAAAGTTAATTTACTTTTTATTTTAATCAATTACACAAATACAAGATAGGGAAGATACAGCTGGGTAGATTACAAAAGATCTGGACACTTTTAGTGAACTGCCAACATTATATCAGTCAGTGGAATTTTACAGGTCAGGCAGGTTAATTTAATTAATTTTAAGCTTTGTTATGAGAAACATAGCATCTAGAAGTCAGGATTGATGGTGCTACTGTACTCTGCCCTAGTCAGACTAGTTGGAAGTATTCAGCTTAGTTCTAAATGCCACATCTTAGGAAGGATATTGACCAACTGAAGAGTATCTAGAAAAGGGCAAATTCATGCCAGATGATGATTAGTTGAAGGAACTCAAGATGGTTTGCTTGAAGAAAAGTACATGGTGGTAGTGGTGAGGGTAGGTGGGAGGTTATGATAGCTGCCTTCAAGTACTTAAAGGCCGGCACATATAAGTGGGATAAAGATTTTTTTTTCCCTAGGAGCTGTGAATGAATGTTGCAATGAGTCAAAGACAACCTTCACATTTGGTGTTGCTCAGTCGTTTTCAGCTGTCTGACTTTTTAGACTCCCCTTTGGAGTTTTCTTGGCATAAATACTGGATTGATTTGCCATTTCCTTCTTCAGCTCATTTTACAGATGAGGAAATTGAGACAAAGTTAAGTGATTTGCCCAGCGTCACCCAGCTAGGATCTGAGACTAGATCTGAATTCAGATTTTCCTCATTCCAGTCCTGGTGCTTTATCCACTGCACCACCTAGCTGCCCATTCTCCCACTTAGAGCTATCCAAAAGAGGAATAAGTTGCTTGAGGCTGCTTTACAGGGCCAGAGGCCTCCTAAGACCAAGTTTTTAGCTTAATAGTTCAATGGGTCCCTTAGAGGGAATACTAGAGAAGGCAGTCCTCCCTAGGCAAGAGGTTGAAACAGATGATATCTGGATCCCTTCCCTGGAAGCACAGTGGCAGTCCAGGGAATGATACACCTCATTTCCTGGGGTGGGGGTGGGGGGCAATCAGCTGAGTGCCTCTCCCTATACAGGCATATTTCTTTATATGACACCTCCTGGCTGCAGGGGCTGTATGCATCGGTTCCCAAAGTTTTTGCTCAGTTGCTCTAAGACTTCCAATGCAGATGAGGAACTGAGGCTTTTAAGTGAAATTAACAGGACTTGTGTTGAGTTGAATCTATTCTACTCTAAACATAGATGTATTTTTCAAGTACCTCATATGAAAAATCCTGAAGTCAGATTTTTCAAGCTGGAAGAGACCTTAGAAATCATTGAGTTTAGGGGTCTTAACTTGGGGCATGTGAATTAAAAAACACAATTATTTCAATAACAATTTCAGTGTAATTGGTTTCTTTTAAAATCCTGTGTGGGTTTTTTTTGCCTTTAAAAATATTATTCTGAGAAGAGGCTCATATACTTCACCAGACTGCCAAAGGGATTCGTGACACAAAACAAGATCTAGCCCAACACTTTAATTTTTACAAAAGAGGAAACAGAAACCCAGAAAATAAAGTGACATTGGTCTAGGTCAGCAGTGTCAAACTCAAATAGAAACAGGCTGCATATTGACTTAGAAAACCACAAATTAACATTATCCGTGTTGTATTATATCTTTGTTTATTTTATTAAACATTCCCCAGATGTCTCTGGAGGAGAAAGTGAGGCTGGTGACCTTGCACAGCCTTCCCTCCATCAAATCAAAGTCAATTGCAAGTCATGTCGTTATTTCCCTGATGTCACGGCCCTTTTTGAAAATGAAGGACAAAAAATGCAATTAAACATTTCCTAATTACATTTTCATCTGGTTCTGGCAGTACTCTGGAGTTTTACAGACCATGGGTCACAAGTCTGACCCCTATGGTTTAGGTCATGTATATCAGAAATTAAGATAGAATTCAAGTGAAGGTCTTTGACTCTAAATTCAATGTTGTGTCACAAAACCAAACTCTTCTCATTTTACTGATGTGAAAGTTGAGGTTCACAAAGGTTGCATCATTTGCCCAATGTTACACAACCAATAAGTGAGGAAGAAGAGACTTGCATCCATGTCTTTTTACTCACAGTCCCATGTTCTTCCCAGATTGTATAAAGAGAAGGCAAAGAAAATATATGTTCCATTTATACAAAGTTTAAAAGTATGACCCAGAACAGGTCTTGGGCTGGCTCCTGAGCTCCCCATCACTGGCATGTCTTCCCCACACTAAGTAAGGCTCTCTCATTCTGCATGGTAAGTAGCTCTGCTGCCATTTTAGCATATGGATGAACCAAGGGGTACAGCCTGCATTTTAAAGACCATTTCAGAGCAGGGTATGAAGGTGCTTGAATATAGAAAGTACAAGGAAATTAGACAGCCTGTCAATCCATTTATCCAAGAGAGATGTAGTTACAAAGCAGTCAGGATTTATTTGCATTTTGAGTTTGAAACTCCATGTCTTGGGACTTAAAAAGTTCATCCCTAGGGATAAGAAGTCCTGTATTCCTATGGCTGGTCCTGCCATTCACTCATTAGATGATGCCTCAGTTTCACCACTCTAAAAGCAAAGCCAATGAGAATTCCTAAGGTGCTCTAGAAGCTGCAAGGGACCACAAATTTCATTTAGTTCTCCCTTTTGTTTTTGCAGAGAAAGAAATTAAGGGAAGGAAATTTGTCCAAGGAGAGAGGGCAAGTGATGAAATCTAAATTCACATTCAGGTCTCTTGACTTTTAGTCTAACAATCTTTTTGCTCTACCCTGAATAGAACTCATGCCATAGGATGAAGAACCCTTCAACTGGGCACAGTCTTTTCATATTTAATAATAACTGCATCTGTGGTTGAGTATTTTCAATCATGTCCAACTCTCTGTGACTCCATTTGGGGTTTACTTGGAAGAGATACTGCAGTGGTTTGCCATTTCCTTCTCCAAATCATTTTACAGATGAGGAAGCTAAGGCAAACAGGGTTAAGTGACTTGCCCAGGGTCACACAGCTAGTGTCTGAGGCTAGATTTGAACTCAGGTCTTCCTGACTCCAGTCTTTGTGCTCTATCCACTGTGCCACCTAGCTGCCCACCACAACAATGGCTGACATTTAATTAGGGCTATAAGGTTTGCTAAGTATTTTCTATACTTTATATCATTTAAGCCTCACAATGACCTAGTGAGGTAGGTGCTATAAAAAGTATTATCACCATTTACAGATAAAGAAAATGATTCTGGAAAGGTTGCTATTTCCTTGTAATTATCTGTAAATTGGCACTATGCTATATCTCACACACTCTGAACTTGAGGGGTGGGGGTGTTGGAAAACCCTGAGTGACTTCTGATTGCCCCCCAACCTCAGGACATCACACAAAAGAAGCACAGACAAAAGTAAACCCAAATTCTGGACCCCTCTCAGCAAGGAGATTTCTATAGTCCTTCAAGTGTGGCGTAGGAACCCCAGCCACATTCCTAAATCTCTTCCAGATAATAGTACTATTTTCTATTGTTATTATTAGATCTATTAGTGCTTCTACCAGGCAGGTTCTCCTCACTGTCTCCCCTCTCAAATATATGAGTGAGATGGAGTTTATTTTCATCTCCAAGCATAGTAACCGCCCCTGTCTTTAAGACCAGACCCAAATAGATCCCTGAATGCAGTCTGAGAAGCCCATAGACATAACCTGGGCATAGTCACTTGATACCAAATGCAAGGTAAAGTTCCCAGGAAAGGCCCTCCAAAAGGAATGAACCTTAAGATATAAAGCATGCTAGATCTGAAAGGGATTTAAAACATGGACCGCTCAATGTTGGAGTCTAGAGAACTTGGGAGATGTGTGGGGCATAGAGAGCAAGGAAACATGATGGAAAGGTTTACAGTACAGTCTGAAAGACAGGAATTTAAATCTTACCTTTAAAACTTATTGAAGGCTGTGTGGCCATGGGCAAATCATGTCCTCCCTGAGATTCAGTTTTCTCATCTGTAAAATGGGGCACCTACCTTGGATATGTATAGAAAATGCCTTGTAGAACTTCAGGTGTTGGAAATATTGACTAGCCCTGTGATTTCCCTGGCTTAGGAAATTCCTAGGTGAAGAAACACCTTGCAATGTATACTTTTCTGTAACTTACAGGTTTAGAGAATTGCCTAGAACACTGAACACCTCTGACACATACTGTTTGTGAGACCCTGGACAAATCTCACCTCTGGGTGATCTAGGAAATCTTCTAAGTCTATAAGTTACAGAGAAGGTGCTTATCTCTATTGGTGGAAGGAATTTTTTCATCTGGAAATTCCCTAGGAGCATTGAAATAATAGAACTATTCCTGATCCCTTCACAATAACCATGTGAGTGAGGGAAGGAGGGGAATATTCACCTGTTCTTACCTTTTCAGGATTGTATTTCTTACCACTGTATCTCTATCTTTATCTCACAAATACTTTGTAAATGTTCAGCAAATGTTTGTTGAATGAATAAAGATCTTTAGGGAAAAGAGACAAAAGGGTGGTGGAGAAAGATATGGCAACAGAAAAGGGCAAGGAGAAGGTGAGACAAAATGGGGAGAGAAGAGAATCCATATTGTCTCTATTTGGATACCTGATAGTAAACCTGGGTCCCTGGTGGCTTGGCTGGTAATTTTGTGCATTATTCTAGAGAAACATTATTCAAATAACAGTAATTCTTCCCATCCAGTGAGAATTAATTACACTATCTTCTTTGTCTTTCCCTCCTGGGAGGCAGGTGTTAACTATTACCCAAGCTACTGGTTATCCTGAAAGCTCTTTTCAGAAGGAAGTTAGGAAATTTCAGAGTGTGGGGTGAATATAGGCAGTGGGGTCGGATGCACTAGGCTAGGATAGAAGGATGCCTGGATCTGGGTTCCCAAGCTTTATTACTTAGTAGGCTTGGTTTGACCTTGATAAGGGGCTTCACCTCCTTTAAGTCTCAGTTGCCTCCTCCCTAAAACAGGGACGACAATCCTCTCACTACCTATCTTAAAAGTCTTGTGTGAAAAGTGTTTTGTTAACCTTAAGTGGTCAGAGAAATGTGAGTGAATTTTCTTTCCTCCCTTACAGGGTTGTAGCATGATAATAGATGAGACAATGGATGTTTACCAAGACCTATAAAAATGGAAGGTGGTAGCATCATTTTCCACTAAAGCTGTCCGTCAATATTTCATTGAAGAAGAGAAGTGACTCTGAGGATCAGAACTTGAGAGTTTGTGGTTACTTGAGAAGCTAACTCATTTTTGGCAGGTGACTTGCTTAAGGTCACGCAGATAGAGAATGACTGGGCCAGGACTTGAATTCAGGTCATTTGACTTCAAATCTAACACTCTCAAAGAGAAGGTGGAGATAAAGGGGGAGACCAGGAAAGGCTTCCAGGAGAAGGTAAAATTACTGTTCCCTAAAGAAGGGAATGGGGCAACTAGATGCTTCAGTGGGCAGAGTGTCAGGCTTGGAGTCAGAAGACCTGAGTTCAGATCTTGCCTCTGACACTTACTAGCTGTGTGACATGGGCAAGTCACTTAATTCAGTTTGCCTTAGTCTCTTCATCTATAAAATAATCCGGAGAAGAAAATGGCAAACTACTCTGGCATCTGCCAAGAAAACCCCAAATGGAGTCACCAAGTGTCAAATATAGCTGAAAACAACTAAAAACAATAAAAAAGCATAGAGGGGCTATAATCTGTATGACTGGAAGGAAGACACCCCTATCCTAATAGAAGGAAGGAGAGTCTTGAATTATTGAAATGAATATCACTATAGTAAACTGTTTGTTGAGTAAATCCAGGCAGGCTACCAAGTGAAAAAGAAGGTTATAGGAATGTTTGGGGGGAAGGGAAGAGCCATGAACCCTGAACGAACAATTTAAAAGCATTCCTAAACCCCACTCATCTCTGGAGACTCATGGTTTATGTGGGATTTGAGAATAAGGTTTATTTCACCTGGTCCAGGTCAGCATTGAATGTGAAACCAGTAATTAAATCAATGAATCAGCCTAACAAGCCACATTTCTACAGCTCCTTATAGCTTCACCAAATGCTCTCCTAATATCTCCATGAGGTAGGTAGTTTAAGGATCACTAATCTCCTTTTATGGGGGAGACTCAAAGGGAAATGACTTGTCCAAAGTCACACAGCTAAGACATGACAATACAGTATCTAAACCTAAGTATTCTGATTCTGTGAGCAGTATTTTTTTCCCTTATTCCATCTTCCCTAAAGGAAAGGGACTCTCCGCAACCCTCCCCCCACCTCCAGGGATGGAGGTCTAAGACCACTTTCTTTCTCAGTAAATGAATCCCAAGTCTGCATACCATGGACTGAGTGAAATCAATGCACTTATGCAAAACAAATCTGCTTCGGCCCCAGGATGAGAAAATTAGGCCACCAACTGATGAATAATTTTTCTTAAGAGGATTTGCTCACCTAAACCTAATAAACCCAGTGTGGGGAAAGTCTCATCCTATCAGCCTGATGCCTTCTCACCTAAGCTGTGGAATGGAATTGACAAAAGCGATAGGAAACAGGTGATTGAGAATCTCATCAAGTTAAAGGGATGGAGGAACAGAGGGGTTTTTAGCTAATCTGTTAGAGAGCCAGCTCCTTGGACCAACTGGATGCTTTCAAATAACTCCTCCCTTCTCCTTCCATTATGTCCCATCACTCCAATGCTGCAGACATGGGAAGATAGTGGGATCAAAGACTTGTCAAAGCCAGAAGGAAGCTTAGGGATCACCAAATCCCTCACCTACCCCCATGGGGCAGATGAGGAAACTGAGACCCAGAAAAGGAAAGTAATTTACTCAAGGTCACATTGTTAATGATAACGACCCTGATAACTAGCATTTATAGAGCGCATTTACAAAGCTATGTGATCTCACAATAGTTCTGTGAGGCGGGTGCTGTGACTATCCCCGTTTTACAGGTGGGAAAACTGAGACTGAGAGAGGTTAAGTGCCTTACCCAGAGTTATAACACCAGCCAGTGTCTGAGGGAGGGTTCAAATGTTGTTAGCTCTCTAGGAAGCCTGCATGTTAGAAAGGAGCAGAGATTGGATTTGAACCCAGGTCTTTTGACTCCAAGACCAGTGAGCTTTCTTCCTAAATAAACATTTCTCTCCTCAGTCAGGGCTTTGACTTAAGGACTTGGTGTGGAATGTGGGAGGGTGCTTTGAGGGATTGGATCCATGATCCTTAATGTTCTGACCTAAGTCCAGATGCTGGTGTTAGACACTGTGGGTCCTTAGCATTGTGGAAAGAGGCCAGATAAATTGTGCTTTTCAGAAAGGAATCTTGTGTCGTGGAGACTGCACCTTTCTGGGGGCAGGGAGGAGTCCTCAAGGTCTTGAAGGCACACCCTTGCCTGCCTTTCCAATCTACCTAAGCTGAAGGTGAGGGTGCATCAGAGGTCACCTGAGGCCAAAGGTGGGGATTGGGGAAGGGGCATGCTAGTTCAAAGAAGGCATGAGGCATCCTGGGATGGGACCATGGGAAGTGAAGATCCGGCTGAGACACCTCAAGGTTTCTATCCAGCAGAGAAGATGCCTTTTAGGGAAGAATGGTGCTTCTGGGATGGATCTGGGCAGATAAGAGTTGACAAGGGGAGGGAAGGTGTAACTGAATGAGTTCAGTGATGGCCACTCCTCTGCCACCTGCATAGGACAGCACCCTCCCCCTGACAAGCAAGGCACTAACAACACCAGCTAAATTACCTGCTTCCAGGGTATGGCTAAGCTGCCCCACCCATATTACTGCAATGGGAATGAAGACTTCCTCCATGAGAACATTAGTCTTTCACTCAATAAGCATTTATTAAGCACCCACTAAGTACTAGGCCCTGTGTTAAGGGACACAAAGAATGGAAATAGACAGTCCCTGCCCTGGAGGAGGTCCAAAAAAGAACTTTTGCTCTGAACTCCTACAAAAAAACCAAACCAAAACAGTCTTTTTAACCTTCTGAGATTGTATATTAACAAGTAACCAAGTCCTTGAGCTCCATGATCACAGAGAGTGTATCAACTAAAATGATAAAAACCTCCTTTTCTACCTCCTTCCTCAACCCAGTTAGCAAAAGTGATGATGATGAGGAGGTCCATTTAAGGAAACTGAGGTTCCGAGGGGCAAATAAATTTGTCCTACTTCAAACCCAGCTTGAATGCCGTTTCCTCTACTAAATTCTCTCTGCTTCCAGCCCCCACGTAATTGACAGCCTTACTCCCTTGGACCTCATACATAGATCTCCATTTGAAGCTCTCTGCTGTATTTTATCACATGTGATTTTTTTATTATGGTTATTTGTGAATCAGTCACCTTTTTCTACCAGATTTGCAGAAAGGCCCAGAAAGGCACCAACAGTGTTATCTGGACTGTGCATCTTCTTCCAATGTTCTGCACATGCAGGTAACTAGATAAACATGAACTGAAGCTGAGATGAGGGTTGGGAGTATAAGGGGTGGGTGGAAAGTGGGTCAGACGTAAAGTTAAATGAAAAGGATATTTTGAAGCTCTGGGTTTGAGTACTGGCTCTGCGGCTTCCTAGTTAGCTAATCTCAGGAAAATCACTTAATCTCCCAGCCTCAGTTTCCCTACATGTAAAAGGACCAGATCAGAACAGATAATCTTTATGGATCCTTCCAACTCTGCTTTTTAAAAACCTCCATCCACTCTCTTTCCCTTGTACCACACTTTTACTCCTAAATGTTAGCCTTTCCCTAAATGATCATGTGTTATCCCACTTCTGTAATTCTGATATTGATGGAAAAAACATACCAGTACTTTTCTACATAGCTTCTATGGAGCCTGAGATAGACTCCTGGGCTATCGTTACTGTTACAGTCTCAATCAGGTTTCCTCCCTACCCTTAGGTTCAAGCCCCACCCTAGGCTTTCCAGGCTTGGTGGCTTGAATAATTAAAAAAATAGGTATGCCTAGGGGAGGGAAGTATGATTAGAAATATTTTCCTGAGTTTAAATTGTCTGCAGGGAGCTTCCTTCGGTTCCAGATTGAGCAACTAAGTTGTCACTAAACGGGATTTTGTATCTTTGATATTTATTATGCATTTTAAAATTTCAATTAGCAAAGCAGTTTTAATTAGATTCTTATGGTTCAAGAGTGCCTACTGCATTTAAACAAATAAGCAAAAACCCCTTGAACCTGATGGGCGAAGCCAAATTAAAGCTGTTGTTCAGTTGTGTCCAACTCTTCGTGACCCTGTATGAGGTTTGTTTGGGTTTTTTTTGGCAAAGATAGTAGAGTGGTTTTGTCATTTCCTTCTCCAGTTCATTTTACAGATGAGAAAACTGAGGGTTAAGTGATTTACCCAGGGTCATACAGCAGCTAGTAAGTATCTGAGGTCAGATTTGAACTCCAGTCTTCCTGACTCCAGGCCCAGTGCTCTAACAATTGTGCCACCTCACTGCCTACAAAAATGTAAGCTTATCCCACAATATAGCTCCTACTAAGACTCCTATCTTTCATACTATAAGAAAGACTACCCAATCTCTACCTCTGAGGAGTTTGATTTTAAATGAATAATTTCTCCCAAATAAGTCCCATAGGAGAGAGAAAGTTAACCTTGGAGTCAACTCTAAATTTTGGCTCTAAAGGTGACTGGCTCTTTCACATTGGGTAAGTCACTACACTTGTCATTGCACTTCCTTAAGTGCTTTGGAGGAGAGTTCCTTATTTGGAACTCCTATCATAGATCTGGGAAAGAAAAGGGAAGAGAGAAAGAAAGAAAGGAGGGGAAAGGAAAGGAAAGGAAGGAGAGACAGGGAGAGGAGAGGAGAGGAAGAAAAAAAAGGAAAACTTCCTTCATATAACTCCAGTATGATGATATGGGAAAACCTACTTTATTTGCCTTGAGAAAAAAAAAGGATACACAAGAGGTCTTTCTTTTGTAACTAGATGAGGTCCATACCTTTAGGTCTTTACAGGCCCCTTTTTCTTTCAAGGGAGGATAGACCCTTGAGGAACAGACTGATGTCATTCAATAGTTTAAGTCTGCTATAGACAGGAAGTTTCAAAGACCAAACCAACATTCTTTTACTGTACTTTATTTCATTTTCTGTATGACACTTTCTGGTTCTGTTATCACAGTTGCTACTAGAAACTCTGTGCATTTTATTAAGGGCGTCATTTTGTTCTGTGGCATTATATAACCTGGCTTGTCTCTAGCCCTTGCTCTTAGCAGAACAGACCTGTCATTTGGATTCAGTTTCCAGAGAGTTTGATAGAATGATCATCTCTGAATCCAGAAGCAGCGATCACACCTTCAACTGAGGGAAGCTGCCTGATCACTCTACTTGTCCACAAAAGTCAGCAGAACCATGACAGGTGCCTTATGTCAGCTTGATGCAGGGGGAAAAAGTCCTAACAGTGAGTTGTCCAAAAGTATCTTATAAACTTAGTAGGTGTTTAATAAATGTTGGCATGAATGAATGTCAAATGGGCTGTCTAAGGAGCAGTGAGTTCACAGAAGCAGCCCAGAAGTCATGTCATTGAAACTTGTCATTTTTTAGGTGAGGCCATCAAGGCTCAGAGAGTTCAAAGGGTCCATACAAGGTTCCCCAGTCAGTGAGCCATAGAACCACAGAGTGAACGAGTGAACCCAGATCTCTTTTCTCTAGAACCCGTACTTTTTCCAGGCTGCACACTTGCCAGAAGTCTTTTACCTTAGGCTGACAATCCCCTGCTGATGGAGGCAGGGCAGGTCTTGCCCAGGTAAAGGCTGGATCAGGTGTCCCAGGGCCCCTCTAGCTCTGAGGTTCTACTCTGGAAGGTCCTGATCATGACAACAGCAGCCCCCCTTTCTACAGCATCACAACAGCCAGGTGTTACTATCCTGCTTTTGCGGCTGAGGAAGCTGAGGTCCAGGGAAGCCACTGCTCAAGGTGACAGAACTGGTAAATGCTAGATCTAGGATAAGATCTCATCTCTCTTGGCTCCAAGCGCAAGGATCTTCCCACTAAGTGATAGAGTCTCACTTTATGGCTTTACTCACCCTCCAGACTGATGTCACATTCCTCCTATTCCTACACTCTACCTTCCAGCCAAACTAGACAAAATCCACATCCTCCCCCCCAATATCCTGTGATCTCCTACCCCCATGATATTTGATAATATATTTCCTATGTCTAGAATATTTTCCCTCTTTTCCACTTGCTGAATTCAGATGCTACCTCCTTCCAGAAGTCCTCTTTGATTCTCCCCTCTCCCAGTTAGTAATAATCTTTCTTCTTGGACCTCACATAACACCTTTTATGTACCCTTAATGAAACCATCATGTAACATTATAGATTATACTTATCTGGATTCGTGTCTTATCTCCTTACTAGATTGCCTTAGCTTAACTTTATACCTCTCCCAGCAATAAGCCCAGAACTGGGCACACAGTAGGCACTTAATAAACAGTTATTGTCATCGTCTTATGCTGGTACACGCACATTCAACCTCGTGTGAATTATTGGTTACCACATGTTTATAAATCCCTGGAGGGCAAGGACTGTGTCAGTTAATCAACCGGCATTTGTTAAATATATGTTAAATAAATAAAACCGGATGCAAAGAAAGGCAGAAGACAGTCCTTGTTTTCAACAACTATGTTCAAATGGATGTATATAGGATAAATTGGAAAAAACCAGCAGAGGTAAGTAACAAAAATTAAAGCAATCTGGAAAGGTTTCTTGCAGAAGATGGGACTCTAGCTGGGAGTCAGGAGGTAGAGATGAGGGAGAAAGGAATGGGGGACAGAAGGGAAAAGTGCCTGGAGTCCCTGAGATGAAATATCTAGGATGAATAACATCAAAGAGGTCCATGTCCATGAATCATGGAGTTCATGGTGGGGTTGGGAAGATGTTAGGTGTAAGACAGGAAAGATAGGAAGGGGCTTGTTTATGAAGAGTCTAAAAAGAGAAACAGAGGATTTTTTTTGAGGTTACTGAATGGGATGGGGTGATGCGGTTAGAACTGCCCCACAGGAAGATCAATATGACAGTTGAGCGGAGGATGAGCTAGAATTGAGGAAAGACTTCAGGCATAGAAACCAACCCACAGGCTATAACAATAGTCCAGGCATGAGGTCATGATGGTGTGCATCAGACTGGCTGCAGTGTCAGAGGGGAGGAGAAAATATAGCCAAGAGAACATGAGAAGGTAGAAAAGACAGGAGTTGGCAATTGATTGGATTGGGTGGGGAAAGGGGGAGGTTAGGATGTATGAGAGAGTCAAGGATAATACCTAGTTGAGAACTCGGGTGTTGGAAGGATGGTGTTACCCTCAATGCTAATATTTAAATTATCTCCTGACCCTCAACATTAATTAATATTTAAATTATCTCCTGAGTGACTTTTAACTCCAAGGAAACAGTTGGCCTTGTCTTGGCAGTCTTTGATTGTGGAATCTGATGAATAGCCAGTTATATCATCACAAACTCATTGGAGTCAGCTGCAGGCCAGAAAATATTGAAAGAGAGAATTCTTGGTCCTATTTGAAGTGTAAACTTGAGAGACTCCAGCAATTGTCATGATAAAATACAAGCCCATGAATACAAGTTGCAATAAAATCTTGTATGTGACACATCCCAATTGCTTTAACTCATTTGTATCTGGGTGATATGTCTCAGCCATCAGTTAGTGACTATGGTAGAAGAAACCTGAATAACACCCCCTCCCATCCTCCTTCTTGGAAAATCCAAGAAAAAAAATAGATTCCAACCCACAGCCACCATCCCATCCTAGGCTCCTCTCACCTGAATTATTACAACAATCGTCTTCCTGGCCATCTCCACCTTGGATTCTCTCCACTCTGGTTATCATCTCTACCTTCTCCCCTCTAAAACCTTGGATTCCTCCCCTAGCATTGCCTTAGTCTCTGATTGGTGAACTTTTGCTTGATTTTTGCCCAGATCTAAGAGTTCATCTCATTTCCCAGTCATTTCCACACTTGTGAACAGGCAGTTTCTGTCCACCTCCTTTTACCTCCCTTTTATAAGATGTTTATAAGTTGTTTTCTGACATTAGAATATAAGCACACCAAGGACAGGAACTGTCTTACTTCCTTGCATTTGTATCCCTAGTGTACACAGTGCCTGGCACTTATTAAATGCTATGTATCTAGATGTTCTCCCCAATTCTAGTCTCTCTTCCTGTCTTTCATATGCCTAAAGTGACACTTTGTTACATAACTTCTTTGCTTGGAAGTCTTAGATGGCTCCCCAATACCTACTAAGTAAAACACAGGTTCTTAACCTTTTGGTTTCAGGACCCCTTTAGACTGTTAAATATTGACAACCCCCTTCCAAAGAGCTTTTATTTATATAGGTTAAATGTATCAATATTTATTGTATTATAATGAAAATATATTATTATTTTGAAAATAGTTTTGAACTCAGATCCCCTGAAAGTGTCTCAGGGACCCCTAGGTATCTCCACACCACACTCTGAAAACCATTGAAATAAAGTACAAATTTCTGATCTTGGCAACCAAGGCCCTCTACAGACTGGTTCCCATCTGCCTTTCCACCCTTATTTCACAATGGTGCCTTTTAGGTATTCGACATTCTAGCCAAACCAAACCCCTCATTCTCCTCCTGCCTTTTCTTGCCTTTGCTTCTCCTATCTCTTACTGGCAGAAAGGATTTCACCTGATGCCCATATCAGTGGGCTGAAGTCCCTGCCTTCCTCCCAAGCCAAACTCCATCTCCACCTCCACCAAGCATTCCATAACTTCACATTCTCAGCTGAAAGTTGTTTTTCTAACTTCAAATTTCTCAGAGAATTTTGCCTGAGATCTCTTCTTTGTACTTTTAATTTCACTTATATCAAAATATATGTATATGTAGGGGTCACTCCTTGCTCCACTAAGTTGTGAACTCCTCAGAGGCAGAAATCTATCCCCAGTACCTACTTCCTCTACCTTTTACTATGAAGTGGGTGTTTTATAATGTTCATTGAAGTGAGTTGAATTGATACCTCTGAAAAATCCTCATTTAAACTCTGAGAGTGCAGAGCCACAGTATCAGAGCTTGGAGGGGCTCAGAACAAAGACTATAAGAGCTAGAGTAGATCTTAAAATATAGAATGTTAAAGCTGGAAAAGGTTTTGATATCAGAACCAAATACTGAGGAGTTTTTAAAAACCACAATCAGTTATTGTTTTCCTTTTCTCTAGTAGAATTGACCCATAATGACAAATTCCTGATAATCCAACCCAAAGGGGTAATGTCTGTCAGTCTCCCTCTGCCTTTCTCTCTCCCTTTCTGTCTTCTCCTCCCAGTCTCTCTCTGTCGCTGTCTGTCTCTCCATCTCTATCTGTCTCTCTTTGTCCCTCTCTCTCTCTCCTCCTCCTCCTTCCTCCCCCCACCCCTGCCCCAGCTCTCTCCATCTCCATCTTTCTCTTCCTTTCTCCCTTCCCTACCTTTTCTTGAATTAATGTAATTGAAGACTTTAAGGCTTTCTCATTTTAAAAACTCTCTACGCCCCACCACGGTGTCCATCTTTGGTCCGACTCAGATGTTCCTGATGACTGGCTTCACAGCATCTAAATCCCACGCACACGCCCTGATCCTTCAGACTTCAGTGTTGGTGCTCAAATCATGCTGAATGTCAAAATGACATCAAACAACTGCCCTGATTTCCACCAGAGAAATTTGATTATTTCGCACTCATTTACATGACACTTTTTCTCCACTATAATGCTGACTTTGAAATTCCCTTTGGTTGTAGACACAGAGAAGCAGCCTGTAGTTTCAATGGCAATGAAGGCTTTCTATTCATTTGATACAGTCTTTTCTCTCCTTGATTTGAATGTTATAATTGGATTGCTGAGATATTTATTAGGGACTCTGTGTTTTTTCCAAGCTGCTTGAAGGGCATCTCTTAATTTGCTTCTCGTTTTGGACTTGAGAGAAGTGGCTTTGAGGTATCTTTCCCACGGAGCCAATAACATCAATTTATTTCAAACATTTATTTGAGGGCATCATTTTCTTAATAATTCTGAGTGTTTCTGTAGCCATTGCAATTTTCAACTTAAATGAAAATTGCTTCTTCCCCCAAGAGTTTCTCAGCTGTGATTAAGAGGAGTGCTAAGACAAGCTGGCACAATGGTGAGAGCGGTGGGCCAGGACTCAGCAGCTCTTGTTCTGAGCCTAGGTCTTTCCATCATGGTCACCATGTGACTTTGGTCAAATCATTTCTCCTCAGTTTTACTCATTTAACCAACACCACTCCCTGATCTGGAAATCCAGTTTAAAAGAAGTGAAACAGAGTATTTGATTTGGAATCAAAGGATTTGGGTTTGAGTTCTGGTTTTCTACTTGTATGACCTAAAACTCTGTAGGTCTTGGTTTCTTCAGATATAAAATGATGATGTTGGACCAAATGACTTCTAAGCTCTACTCTGGCTCTAAATCTCTGCTCCAATTACCCCTGATAAGATCATAAACTACATTTCCCACATTTCTTATTTTTAAGTTATTGATTTTGAACTTAAATACAAAAAGACAAAAAAACTACACATTCCCTTTTGATAGTACACTTCAACAAGATGTCATTTACAGTCTCTTCTCTGCCAGGGAAAAAGCAAAGAATTAGAGTGGGGAAAGCCACAAATTCCAAACTGTTTATATTCACAACTTTTCCTAAATGCTTTGTCCAAATCCTGAAGTCAACCAGGATGGAGAGGGGACTCAAGACTATATCATATGAGGGCAAATGGAAGGAATTGGGAGCACATAGTCTTGACAACAGAAGAATTAGGGGGGCCATGATGAGCGCTACTTTTGAGTATATGAAGAACCAGAGGACTGAAGTAAGACTTCAGGTAGGCATTGCACAGAGACAGATGTGGGCCAGATAAAAAGGAAAATATCCTAGCAATCAGAGCTGTTCAGAAATGGAATAAGTTATCTCGGTGGGTAGTCATTTCCTCATCACTAGAAGTCTTCAAGTGGAGGTCAAACGACCGCTTTGGGAGATGAATTCTATTCCAGTATCAGACAGTTAAGGAAACCTCTGAGTTCTTTTCCACCTCTCAGATTCATGTAGATCCTGCATGATTTGAGCCCTTGAAAATGGATAATAGGGTGGTTTTAAAATCAGGCAAGGATTTTTAAAAACTAAAATGGTATGATGGCCACCTGGTTCAGCACTTTTTCTTTCTCCCTTCCTTCCTTCCTCCCTCCCTCCTTCCCTGAGAGGTTATGAAACTTGCTCAAGGGACCCTTTCTCCTTCCCAGAGCAAGGAAGAGATTATACCATTTTCAAGGTTTCATCTCCAATTGATAGTGACATTTTAGAAATCTCTGTCATTTGCACTTCAATTACATGGAATACCCAACTGTAGATGCTCCTTCCCCTGGCACAGATTCTAACCCCATCTCTTCTAGGATATGCCTTTATGTTGCTATGGCTGAAATGATTCATGACTTGGGGGTCAGATTTTCACCCTTAAACTGGTCCTCAGACAACAATCACACGGTCTGTCATTGGGCTTCTAAGTCAGAGTTTTCCTGCCTGAGGAAGACTCGCCATAACCACCAAAATTACCTTTGAGATTCCAGGGTCACCTCTCCTTCAGTCTTTCACTGATTTGGAAGAGCTACATCCCCTGCCTTTGAATTCAGGAATTGCTCTTAAATTCCGAACGTGAAGGTGAAGGTGAAGAGGGAGAGCATTCCAGGCACAGAATGTGTTTCAAATGGTATGCATGCATCCTACAGGGTTGGTGTGAGGATCAAGTGTAATATTTGTAAAGTGTTTAGCCCAGCACCTGGAACATGCTAAATGCTTAATAAAGACTTGCTCCTTTCCCCTTCTATTTTGCCAAACTACTTACTGAATCTGACATATACAAAAGATTTAAAAGGTTTGCTAGATTTAAGGTCCATTCTCTCTAAGGCTTTGTCTCTCTATTAGTTTCGATATGGGGCCATCAGAGAAGTTTAGAGAAGTGTAGTAGGACCAGTTAGCTTGGAAGACACTAGGTTCACTAGAGCAGAAGTGTCCAAAATGGGGTTCATGTACTTTCATGGATGTGGGAACAACCAAAGATGGGCCACATCTCCTTCCCTCGCCCAACTAGTTGTTTGGGGATGTTTAAAGACATCTCACCACCATCCCCTCTCTCCTGAACTCCACACAAGCTCCCGACTTCTTTCTTTGCATATCAGGTTGATGTCGAACTGTTGAAAATATTTAGGTATGAACATTTCACTCACTTTCTTTGCCTCATTCCAAATCACTTTCCAGAATGGTTGGACCCTTTCCATGATTCCACCTATAGTGTATTGATGTGCCTGTCTTTCCACAATCTCTCCAATGTTGATTTCCCATATTTTGTTATCTTTGCCAATTTACCAATAGAATTGTTTTGGTTTTCATTTCTTGTATTATTATTATTGTTTCTGATTTAAAATAATTATTTTCTTATGGATGTTAACATTTTGCCATTTCTTTTGAGAATTGTTTTGTTCACATCCTTTGACCATTTATCCACTAGGGAATGACTTCTGGTGTTATATTTGTGTAATGCTTTACATATCGGACAAAGTGACTGAGAAAGCATCTGCATTTAAAAATAAACTTGTGTTATGGGAAGAGAATTTTGAAAATGAAAGTTTGGAGACATTTTCATTGTTGTGTGATTTTATTTTAACATTAATGAAAATGTCACCCACAAAAAACTCTCATATCTATGTACTCAAAAAACTCGGAAACAATTTTCTAATCTTTTAGAAAATCTTTCATGAGTTTCAGTAGGTTTTGAACCCATTTGTTAAAATATTAAAATGCAACACTTTCTGATTCATTTGCAAGAACAAATTGATTGACATCAGGGAAGATGGAAATTTTCTAGCTGAATTTCAAAAAATTTTTTTTTGCATAATTGGTGGATGGGATTGAAAATGAGTATCATGATTTAGTAAGTACAGCCAGTGATACACTTCTTCCATTTGGAGCTACTTATCTTTGTAAGTTATAATTTTTTAGCTACAATAACCATGAAAATCAAGTGTTGAAATAAACTATATTTAGAACTATGTGTATCCATATAATTTGTAGATACACATGTATATGTATATATAGGATGCATGCTCATTTTTTTTTTAAAGCAATAGAAAAGGACAATAAAAAAAAATTGGCTATCTGCACTAGGGTGCAGGGAGATCAGTACGCATATGGGAGGGGCAAAATAAATAGGCCTTAGCTTTACAAGTACAAACAATTCCCTTAGAATTCGATGGACTTAATGAAGGACATCATTTTACCAAAAGATTACATACCAGTTGCCCTAACTCTAATTGGCCAGTGACTATAGAAATGAAACTGACATGTCATTACATTCAAACCAACCCAATTCAGTAGATGTACTAAGGATCTAGGGCAGGTAGGTGACTCAGTAGATAGATAGATTCATCTTCCTGAGTTCAAATCCGGCTTCAGACACTTATTAACTGTGTGACTGTGGGCAAGTCACTTAACCCTGTTTGCCTCAGTTTCTTCATCTATAAAATGAGCTGTAGAAGAAAAAGCAAATCATTCCAATATTTCTTCCAAGAAAACCCCAAATGAGGGTTGTGAAGAGTAAGTACTGAGAAAAATGACTGAACTGAATTAAGGATCTATTGTATTGTATATAGTATAAGTCTGTGTACCAAGTGCTAGGAAAAATGGAAAGATGAACAGGACATGACTCTCACCTTCATGGAACTTACCATTCAGGGGTACAGAGGAGGGGAGGCCGGTAGAGTATGAAATACACCCAAACAAAAATAGAATATAGTTATAGTAGTATCTTAAAGAAGTGTAAAGCATTATACGAAGTCGAGGGTGGGAAAAGGATGTTGCTACAGAATGAGAAAAACAAGGAATAAGGAAGGCTTCCTTGGGAAATCATAGAATTTTGAGAGTTGGAAGGGACGCCAGAGACTTCAGTAGTGCCTGAAAGGAATCCTAAACCTCTAATTGGTCAATCAACCTCTAATTGAAGACCTTCAAGGTGAAGAAGCCCTTCATGTATCAAAGCAACCTATTATATTTTGAACATAACATATTCTGTGAAGTGGACTTTGAAGGGACAGTTAAGATTTCAATGGGCACAGAAGGGTGAAAGCACTTTCCGCATGTGGATAACGTCATGAACAAAGGTATACAGGGAAGAAATTGACACAGACATTTGGAAGACAAAGGAGACTCTCTTTGGCAAGTGTATAGAGTACATAGAGTATGAGATCAGGCTGGACAGCTAGGTACCTAATTGTGGACAGCCAAGCTAGGAAATTCGAACTTTGTTCTATATGCAATGGATGGTCACTGAAGATTGGTGGGGTATGACATAGTCAGACCTATACATAAGGAAGTTTATTCTGGCAGCATCTGATGGATTTACTGGTAGAAACACCCATCAGGAGTCCATTATAATAGTAGGCAAGAGGTAATGAATACTTGAACAAGGATGGTGGCTGTGGGGGTGGAAAAGAGAGAACGGATATGAAAGATGTTATGAAGTTAGAGTCAACAGAACTTGGTAGTTGACAGGATGTTGGGGGAAGGGAAGAGGAAGAGGGAGTAGTCAAAGATGACGGTAAGGTTCAAACCTAGGTGAGTGGGTGAATGGTAGTGTCACTGACAGAAATATGGAAGTTAGAAGGTGATACCAGTTTTCGGGGAAATGAAAAAGATTCATGTCAGGAAATAATAAGAGATAACAGGGTTGTTTTTTTTTAAAGTCACTTTAAGGTTTGCTACTCTTCCATGAAACAGCCCTATGAAATAGGTAGCATAAGTATGATTAACCTAACTAGACAGCTGAGGAAACTGAGGCACAAAGAAACTAAGTGACTTGCAAAAAGTCACACAACTAGTAAAATGACTTATCCAAGATCCAAACGTGGGTCTTCTAATTCCAAGACAAAGGTTTTTCCCATGATTTACTCTCTGTTGCCTCTGGCTAATGTATGCTACTATCTGGAAGTCTACCAAGTGTGAAGCATTCAGCAATTCCCTTAATAACTACTTGCAAAATGCTCACTCTTTTGCATCTTCATAAACTGCTTCCAAGGTGGAAGTAGGGAAGTATAATAAGAGACTGGGCCAATTCTTTCTAGCCATTGTGATAGTAAGAAACCCACCCTCCTTACTTATGGTGAGTGGATCCAAAGTGACTTGAAAGAGTTGCTATACTGTTCTAGCTGAAAGTTTAGCCAACTATCATTTTTTTTGGGGGAAAAATAACAGTCCCATAGCATAGCAGAGAGATGCTTGCAAAATCAGACCATCTGGAAATAAGCTAAGTGCAATTTTCAAACGAGTAGGATCCCCATTTTACAGTTAAAGAAACTGAAAATCAATGAAGACGGCTTGTCCAGGTCTTACAGATAGTATCAGGGGCAGAATCCAAATCCAGTTACTACTCCAGGAGCAGTGCTCTTTCCAAAATGCCATACTGTTTCTGTAACAGTTTTCATTTTCTAATCTATCTCCAATTTATCTTGTATTTAGCTTGTTTGTACAAAGTTGTTTGCATGTTGTCTCCTCATTAGTCTGTGAGCTCCTTAATAGCAGGTACTATCTTCTGCTGTCTCTGTGTTCTCAGACCTTAGCACGCTGCTTGGAATATAGTTGACTTGAATAATAAATATGATAACAGCAGTACTTCCTGGGACCTCACCTATAATTCCTTATCTATAAAATGGATGTAGTAATAATACTTTTAGAATTCCTACCTTATAGGAGTGCTGTGGAGATAGAATGATTTCTTGTATATAAAGTGTTTGCAAACTTTAAAGTTCTACATAAATGTCTTCTTAGTGTTATTAGTACCTAAAGCGCTGAAGTTTTGGGGAGAAGGAAGGGATATAGCTCCTACACTAGAGTGGTGGACCTCAGTAAAACTTGTTATTTACTTTCATTAATACCCTAAGTATAGAATTGTATTGGTCCATGCTGTCTGTACCAATGCATTCTGAAAGCTAGTCTATTCACGAAAATATGTTGTTATCTCCTAAGCAACACTGCCTTAATGCCATGAACATTGCTGTTGTTATTAAGAGGTCGATATTGATATAGCTTTAAGGCTTCCAAGTCTCTAAAATATATTATTTCATTTAATCCTCAGAACAACACAGGGAGGTAGGTGCTATTATTAGCTCCATATTACAGGTGAGGAAACTGAGGCAAACAAAGATTGAGCGACTTGCCCATAGTCACACAGCTAGCTAGTTAGTGTCTGAGGTGGGATTGACTTCCAGTCTCTCTCTCTCTCCTATGTGTACCACCCAGAATAGACACACAAACACACACACATATAATAGATTAAAATATAACGTTAAATTATATACAGACATACACATGCACACAATATGTTTACATAATTATGTAATATATCATGGTATATATGTAATTATATAATATCACCAGATATATATAATTAGGGTATATTGAGAGACATATAACATCTCTATCTGTATGATATTGTATCTATATCTATCTTCCTTTCTTTGTTTCTTTCTTTGTTTCTTCTTTGTTTCTTTCTTTCTATCTGTCTCAATTATTCTTTCCTGAAAATAGATTAGGTATGAGAGGCAACTCTCACACTATATTCAGGAAGCTTTTTTTCTTCATTTTAGTTGTCTACTTCATTGATGAAGGTGTTGGCAGAGTAAAGGAATGGCACCTTTACTTACTCAGAAGGAAGACCCACTGAGAAGACACAGTTACCAGCTGACCTCAGGTTTTCACGACTGACAACACTGCCCAGGATTATCTGCAAATCTAAGGCAACCAGTGACTGAGATGGGTGGAGAATTACTAACTAATTGGTAAATATAGAATATGTAGTTAAAGCATTTAGACAATTAAGACTCCAAACCTATTTATTCCGTAGATATTTGGTTAATTCTGTTGGAGTTTTATTCAGCAATGTATGCAATACTTATATAGCTCATCATCTGTATGTCACCTTACCTGTTTCATAGAACCAAACAACTTCAGAATATTAGAAGGTCAAAGGGGTATTAGAACATGAACATATACTGTCAAAATTGAAAAGACCCTTTGATCCTAACTAGCTCAAACCAGTCTTTAAAATAAATTTTTAGATACATTTTTATCCATAGTATCTGGGTTTTTTGTTTGTTTATTTTTTGGTTTGGTTTTGTTTAATCTGAAGCATGTGCTCTGAGGGAATAATCCCTAACTATAGAATGGTATCAGTCCATGCTGTCAATACCCTGACAAGTCAGGTCCCTAGAGTGTGGCTACTATATCCTCTCAGACACTTTGGGCACTTTTCTCTCCCTCCTCCCTCATGATTATTGGTTGATATAAATTAAACGACCAGATTAAATTACCTTTCAGAAAGGAGAATTGGTATAATTTCCCTGCCAAAAGTCTCTGAGAAACACTCCCACAAACATATCCAGAGTTCGGGGGGAAATGAGATCAAATTTAGAGAACATATGTCACAAAGTGGTAATTCACAACTACTGGAAGTTCTTTTCTGGAGTCCAAGATAATCCCTTTATTTTTTTTTCTAGGTAGAACTTTAAATCTTCATCTTTTTCTTGGTTACCAATACAGTCTCAACTTCAACTATGCCTAAGCTAACCTAACTATACTATCATTTGACCCACATCTCTCTACCTCATCTACAAAGATGGTACAGGAGACTTGGCAAGTTTGGACTTGACAGCACAGCCAACCCCTTTTCAGTACATAAGAGGAAAGCAGTGGTCAAAAAATAATTAAATGGCATAATTACTAGCAAATACTCCTTATGTAGAGATTCTATTTCTAAGGATATGCCAATGTACTTCATCATCCTGTTCAATTTGTGCAAATTATCCCACATCTCAAATATATATGTATATATACCCACATATATACATATATACCCACATGATATGTATACACACATGTGTATATATACATACATATGTACGCAGACATCACATTTTGAGAATCACATTTTAAGAAAGATAAGGATGAACTGGAGAGGGTACAAAGAAAGATGTCCAGGATGAAGAGAGAACCTCATAATTATGCCATATAAGAGCTGGTTAAAGGAATTCGAAGTGTTTAGCTGGAAGAAGACCAAGAAAGGAAAGGGAAGGGTCATGAGTTGGAGCAGGTTGCAGAGAGATTGTGGTTCCTTGTAAGAAAGGACTTCTAATAATTAGAATGGTCTAAAAGTGGAATTGACTACCTCTGGTAGGTGGGGAGAGGTGTGGTTGGGATGAGGTTACCTGTCTTCAGGTGGAAGCTGGATGACAACTTTCTAAGTATGCTATAGAGAGAATTTCCATTCAGACAGAGATTCAATTGAAAGACCCACATATTGTTTTTTCCCCTAACTCTCTGGTTCCCCGATTCTATGTTTTCCTTCTTTCTGGTACTTATTTTTTTTAAATCCAGCTTCTGTGACATCATCTCAGAATCCAGATCACCCTTGAGGCAAAACACAATGATTTAAACAGAAGCGAGATCAGAATAGGACCCGTCTTTGCCAAAGGGAAATGGAGACATGAAACCACAGTGGTCTTTAAGAAACCACTTCTTAGAGGATAGGAGGGAGGGGAGAGAATCTCTGAGAAATGCAGATTGTATTTTACTATGCACAAAACCAATCAGGACTCAACTGTTTACTCAGCACGGCTCGCAGCCCACATTGGCAGTCGAGTCTAAACATGGCCCCAAAGAGCAGAGAACCCTGCTGTGGTTCTGAGAGCAGTCCATCTCCTTGGATGGCTTTGTCTCTGGTCCCCACATTTATCTCTCTATCCCTGGCTGGGCACTGCCAGGTTTGGGCCAACACAAGACAGGAAAGACTTGAGGATCTTGGCTAACAACTGTTATTCTGGCTCAGCTATCTTAATTCATTCTTAGTGGGGTTCCAGGGGCAGGCAGTTCATCTGATCCAACTGCAGAAATTCTCCAGGGACCCATACTTTCTTAGGTACCAGCTTGAGGTCTCTGCCATTCTCTTCTAGAAAGAAGCAAGTCTATTTTTTAGGATCCAATGAGTTTCTTTTAAAATCATGATATAGTAGAGAGACAACCCTGGAGAGTATTGCTTTGGGTATGAGAAGGGCTGGTTTGAATTCCAAGAGATTTTGGAGTATCTTCTGTTGGGGACTCATTTTCATCATCAGCAAAATGAGAAAGTTTGATGAACTCGATGGCGTCTTCATTCCCTTTCAACTTGGTCATGACAATATTGGTTCTCTGACCACTTTTTAAGGTATTCTCTCCAGTGTTCTCCACTATCTGTAACCCCTCCTATTTTTGCTTATAAGAGCATATGTTCTTAATAGACACTAATAAAACTTCTTTTACTTGTTTTGTCTCTTTGGAGTAAAGAATCCTCTTTTCAGAGTCATGAGACAGCAAGGTGTGGCATAGAATGCTGCAGCTAGAGTCAGAAAGTCTTAAATTCGTATCCAGCCTCATACTTACTAGATCCTGTGTGATCCTGGGAAAGTCACTTTACTACTTCCTGCCTCAGTTTGCTCAACTGTAAAATGGGGGACAATAACAACCCCTGTGTGGCTCAAATGATCTATTTATATAATGCACCATGGCTGGCACACAGTAGGTGCTTAATATATGTTCACTTCTTTGTTCTATGTTTCAGGCACGGTGCTTATCCCCATTAAGTCTAAGCAAGAGCTGCAAAGTTTTGTCTCTTTGTACTAGACTCTCTAGTGCTGGTCCCTCATACCATACTTTGCACATTGTACATAGTCATCTGGGAATCATAGATTCAGACCTGGAGTGGAAGGACCTTAGAAGTCATCTAATTCAAATGCTTCAGTCTCTAGATGAGGAAACTGGGACCCAGAGAGGTTAGATGAAATGTTAGAATCAGGATTAAGGGTTAGACATGTGGGAACATCCCCCTACCCATTTTACAGATGAGAAAACTGAGGCCGAGAAAAGTAAGTAATCTGCCTAAGGTCCTCTGACTCCAGAGTCAGCCATACTACCATGGCTTTAATTTCTGCCTCATTTCCTGGATTTTTTTCAACTATGAAGAAAAAGTCTATGAAATCATATCATTGTTCAAAGGAAAAAAAAAACTGTCTGAGGCTCTTGTGGTCAGGGTCAGTTATGGGATGTTTTGGTAGGAAGGAAGGGAAGAAATAAACATTTATACAGTACCTGTGTACATTGTGTGCCAGGCCCTGTGCTAACCATTTTACAAATATTAATTATCTCATTTTGATCCTCCCAGCAAACCTGGGAGGCAGGTGATATTATCATTTTACAGCTGAAGAAACTGAGACCAGGCTGAGTGATTTTCCCAGGATTACACAACTAGTAAGTGTCTGAGGCTAGATTTAAACTCAGGTCTCCCTGACTGCAAGCCCATCCCTCTGTGCACTGTGCCACTTATCTGGGAACAGGAGTAGTAGAGAAGCTGGGTGCCGAGGCACAGGGAGTCAGGGGAATGAGATTTAGTTTTAACTCACTGTATGACCTTGGGTCAGTAGCTTTTTCTTCTCTGGGAATAGTTTCTTCATTTTAGCATATTCGACCTAGAAGGGACCTTGGAGATTGTCTAGGCCACATCCCTCATTTTACAGATGTGTACACTGCAGCAAAAAGATGGGCAAAAAGGCAGTGGAAGAGCTTTAGACCAAGTCCTAGAGCGCCTGACTTCCAGCTCTGAAGTCTTTTTAATATCGTACACCTTCAGTTCTAAAACGTGAATTTTCTCTAGGGCTGGAAATGGGCAGGTCTGACTGGGTGCTTCCTGATCCTGTTCCATACAGCTGCTACTTGCAGACCCCACTTTGCCTGTGGACATCAATAGACTCATCCCTTTTCTAGTCAATCAATCAACAAATATATATGAAGTACCAACTATGTGCTAGGAAATATTCGTGGCCCTGGAGATATGACAAATACGAAGCCTTCCCTTTCCCCAAGAAGCCTGCATCTTCTTTGTGAAGTGTGGGGATAACATATACACAAAAAGAAAGTCAAAATAAATACAGGGTAATTTTGTGACAGAGTGCTGACAGTTAAAAATGTCAGAATTTGGCATCTGAGGGGAACTTTAAAGCAAAGTCAGGAGTCTAAGAAGTAGAGGTATGTGCACGTGGGCTTCAGAAAAACCTGGAAAGACATATGAACTGATGCTAAGTGAGGAGAACACAGAACCACAGAGTAACATCCTCATTGTGTGATGACTAACTTTGATAGACTTGGCTCTTTTCAGCAACATAAAGTCAACTGCAAAAGACTCATGATGGAAAAGGCTATCCACATAAAGAGAGAAAATTATGAAATCTGAATGCAGTTCGAAACATACTATTTTCTCTCTTTTGTTTTATTTCTTCTTTCTTGTGGTTCATTCCATTGGTTATAATTCTTTGCAACATGACTAATATGAAAATAGGTTTAATGTGAATGTATATATAGAATATATATATAGATCAAATTGTATGCCATCTTGGGGAGGCGGGAGGGAAAGGAGGGGGAGAAAATTTGGAACTCAAAAGTTTGTGGAACTAAATGTTATAAACTAGAAATAAATGAATAAAAACAATTCAAATAACTTGAAATAAAAAGTATGCCTTTAAAAGAGATGGGGGAAGATGTAGAGGTGAAGAAGAAGTAGATTCTAGGCATGGGAAACAGTTTATGCAAAGTCACTGAGGTAGGAGATGGTATTTTGGGTGTGAGGAAGAGGCTATAGCCAGCATGGGTTGATTGAAGAGTGAATGAAGGGGAATAATGTTCTACAAAGGCTAGAAAGGAAGATTTGGGGCTGGGTTATGAAGGATTTTTAAAATGCCAAACTGCTGGATTTAACTTTGGTTAATAAGGAACCACTGGAATTTACTGAGCGGGGCACTTACATGGTTAGACCTACTGCTTACAACTCATTTTCAGAGGAATCACCTACTACAGGCCAGGCCTCAACATAGCTATATCATCTTCTGTCCGGCCTAACTGCCACGGGCTACCGGGGTCATCTTACCTACTCCAGGTCTTCGGTGATCAGCCGGATATACTTATGAGAGAAGAGACCACCAGAGTGAAACAGAGGTGTAGGCTTTATTCCAGATACCAGCTACATGTCAGCATGAAGGACAAGTTCTCCTGTGGAGTCCTCTCCTCCTATTGGAGGAGAGAGGAACCCAACCCTCAGGCTTTCCTGTCTCCATTTAAGCTCTCCCAGCTGCATGGTTCACTCGTAGACAGTACGCTCTCTACCCCTTAGCCAATTAACAACAGGTGTGCTCAGACCATAGCCCAGTCTCAAGGGTGGGATGCTCTCCCCAGCAAGTTTCCACTGAGAAGAGGTGGAAAAACAAGATAGCTCGTGATTCACTCCTCAATTCCCAGCTGTTCCCTGGGGGGGGCCTCATGAGAGCTCTTTGGTTTAGAAGCCCTCACCTTTACCTAACCTGAGACTGTTCACGTGAAAACCGAGCTTACATCCAACAGTCTTCTTTCCAACAATATATAAATATCTTAGCTCCTTTGTGATGGCTTCCTCATCATGGAGGGGAGGAGAATTGAAATCTACCAGTATCCCATTGGCCTTCATCCACCTAATACTTTCATAGTCATAGAGATAACAGATCAAGTGCTAAAAGAAACCCTGGATGTCATCTAGGACAACTCCTTCATTTTACAGATGAGGAAACTGAGGACCAGAGAAGGCCTAAGGTCACAAACCTGCTTTGCAATTATGTCAGAGATATTGAAACACAATGTGAGATGTATTAAGTGACAGATATGGAGAACAAATAATTACAATTAAAATAGAAAATAATAAATAGGGCAGTTCAGGGGAAAGAATAGTCCAAAGACTTGTGTTTGAACTCCCATGTCACTTATTAGATGTTTGATTTCAAGTATGTCAGTCAGCGCCCCTCTGTCTTTACTTCTTCATCTTTAAAATGGGAATACTAATTCTGATTTTGTCGGCCTCATAGAGTCAATATGGGGAAAGTATTAGGAAAACTTAAAATCACTATTGTTATCTTAAGATTCCAATGGGTTGCCCTAAAACAAAAGCAACCTCAATTAATAGCCAAGTCTCAACTGAGATGAGCCTTCATTAGCACTCATTACAAAAGAGAAATGCTACTAATTACCTCAGAATTCTGGACCCAGCAGAGCCAAAAGGAGCAAATAAGTCAACCTCCAAAAGCAGCGGCAAGTGAGAGCCCAGAAAAGGGAAGACATGCTGACTCATGGAAATATCCGAGTACAGTATCAGGCGGTTATTTTTCTCTGCCTTTCTCTGGTGCATCCCCGAAATGATGTATGAAATGCCTTATTTACTTTTCCCCCTAAAACTTTCTCCTTTATCATTTCTTATTAATACAGTGCCAGCACTACAGAGGTGTTTCCTCAGCAAAAGAAAATGACCCAGTAAAGAAATGACCTCTCACCACCTTATTCTGATGGCCCTGATCCAAGAACTTGCTTTTAAAAGAGTCTTGTCTTAAACAAAGGCTTAATATGTTTCAGAAATATGAGAATTTCTGTAAGAAGACAAACAATTATAAACGTGTTTTTTTGTTCTTGAAGGGATGTATGGCCCTTAAAAAGGCTAACAACTTTATATTTAGTGAAGCGGCCTGGTGGAAGTTCTTTATGGCCTACGCGGGTCGCTGCTGCTGAGTCGGGGAAAGGCAAGCTTTGGGCCCTGGCAGGGCAATTCACGCGCCACAGAGATGGGGAAGGAAACACAAGTCAGGGGCCCCAGACTTGTGGTTTGTCCTTGTTCTGGAAGGTGACCCCTTCCTCAGCCTCGGGGAGGTTCTTCAAGTCTTGGCCAGTGCCTCTGAAAGATTGTAATCACAAGGTTAAGGAAGCCGGCAAGCGGAGAACATGCTCCAGGACCATTGGATTCTGATGCGTCTCATCCACTTTTATGGGACATTTACTTCTTTTTGTGGTAAAACGATGCTATAACTATAATCACCATAATGCTATCGTTTATAATTTACGCACATATATATGCACATTTACGCATAATACACACGCATAATTATGCATGCATAATAGATACATATATGCGGATATGTTCGTATGTGTATGGCCATTTTATAGAATTTTATTTGTCTGAAGTAAAACATTACTATAACACTATACTTAGATATGAACCATTGCTACAATTATATGTTATATACATGCATGCACACACACAATCATGTCCATGTACAGTTACACGCATAACCCACATATTTCCATAGGTGTACGTATATACATGATGTATAACCCTTTAAAGGAAATTTCTTTAGGTAGTAAAACATTACCGTAATTATAATGGGTGTAATACTATTTATACACGCCCACACATATGATAATGCACATGTACAATTATACATATATAATAGATGTATATGCGCATTGTGTGTATGTGTATATTTGTGCCTACATCGTGTAGGAAGGTAACCCTGTTTCCTCAGAAGTCTATGCCAGCTGAGCATTTTTTAGCTATTTCTTTTTGAAAGAAAATATGACTATAATGCTCTAATTACATGTAAAAGTACTATAATGATATATTCTGTACACATATACATAACTATAGACACATATGTAATATAACATATATGTGTTGTGTTTATATACAGCCCTCTTCTGTAGTAAAACATGGCTGTACTTATTATTACTGTAACGTTATTTATCCATACATGTATGCACACGCACATATATGCACGTCTAATTATACATGTATAATATATACATATATTTTTGTCTTGTCATTTTGTAGATATTTATTTTTTGAAAGAAAACATTACTGTTATTACAATTGCTATAATACCATAATTGCATATAAAGCTGTCATAATTATATATTACATATATACATCTACATAACTATACATATGTATGTACATATAACATGTATGTATATGTGCACAGCCCTTTTATAGGCTCTTTCTTTCTCTAGGAAAAAACATCACTGTAGTTTTCATTGCTATAATAGTATAATGTATAATTTATACATGTAATTATATATATATGTATAGACATTTTAAAGGATATTTCTATTTGTAGTAAAACATTAGTATAATTATGACAACACTATAATTATATAAAACGCTGCTATCATTATATACTATATACACATATACTTAAAATTATATACATGTACGATTGTACATATAATATATACAAGCATATGTGTATATTTGTGTATATGTGTGGGCACACATACACACACATATATATAAATGCATATATATATACACATCCATTTTATAGGATATTTATTCTTGTATAACACATTACTACAATATGTGTATATGTACCTATATGAGAATGTGTATATATACATTAATATACACACATACTTGCACAATGCATATATGCTACATATAGGAATGTATGTCTATGTACATATGTATATATACACACATACACATACACATTTCACAAAGTCCACTTTCATGCCTACATCTTGTAGCAGGAAGGTAATCCTGATTCCTCCAAGGCTATGTCAGCTGAGCATAAATCCTAGAAAGTTCTGTAGAATCCGAGTCCATGTCCCTGTAACAGACTGAATCTGCTTCCTGAAGATCAGCCCAAAAATGGAGAAGGTCTGTGGTCAGGTCTTTGTTGTGTGACCTGGCTAAGTGACTCAACTAATCTTGGCTTCAGCTTCCTCATCGTGAGGAGTTTGGCTTGACGTTCATCAAAGGCCCCTTCCAGATATCAGTACATTTCATTGATTCTTCTACTGTTTCACTGATGGATGTATGTACACTATCAGTGCAAATGAATTCTCATCCTGGGTGATTCTTGTCTATGTTTTCCCACTACTGTTCTGAGGGAGGGGAAGGATATATGCATTTATTTGGCACCTACTATTTGTTGCCATACTAAATGTCACGTTATTATTAAATTTTTTGTGTCCAACTTAGTAAGTAGGTAATACATCACCTTGGAGCCAGAAGGTACTTATGGGGCCACCTATTTTAATTTTCCATTCATATCATTCTTGCCTTGGCCTCTGCTTGGCCCCTTCCAATGATGATTTCACTATCTTTACCTTGAGAAGTAGTGCTTCTCATTGAGGGACAGTCCTAATGGTTAGAGAGTTCTTTGGTTGAGTCAGAATCTATTATTTCTCTGTCAAGTCTACGTAGTGCTTCTAGTGCTGTGCTCAAGGGCCAAGCAGAGTAAGTCTCACCCCTCTTCCCCACGATAGTCTTTGAAAAGAGCTACGTTGTTTTCCCCAGGCGAACCATCTTCCACTCTTTCATCGAATCCCTTTTTGCCATGATCTAGAGCCCCCTCACTACCACTTCATCCTCCTCTGGAGGTATCAGTGTCCTCCCATTCTTGATTGCCACCTGATCCCCAAAGAACAAACACCAGGTACATACCAATGGCCTGGCTAGTTACTCTGCCCCCAAGCAGGGGGAAAAATAATCTTCATTTGGGTTTTGTGATCTCTTGAAAGCAACCTGAGAGAAATGAGGTGTGATTATTTTGGAAATGATTGTTAATGTAAGTATCATTCTTCTTCAAGTGCAATGGAGTATTGGGGATGAAATTAAAAGATAATCATGAAACAAGAGAAATATGTAGCATTGTAGAAGGCAAAAGGATGGACTGTTATTACCGATTCCATTCATTCAACTGATAAGGACAGATTGTTGTATGTTTGCCTAGTTGAGCTCTAGGCTGCTAAAAAAAAAAGGCACAGTATTCAGCTCCTCTCCCTTTGCATATGGAGGGGAAGCTGTGGGGAGAGTGAGTGATACATGTTCCTGCTATGACCACAGTAGACAGCAACACTGGAGCCCAACAGCCCAAAGGACAGTGTGCTATGTGGGAAGAATGCTGGATCAAGGGTTAGAAGACTGTAACACAGTTCAGCTGTTTGTTTGCTACCTGTGAGACCTTGGGTGAGTAATTTTTCCTTTCCAGGTGTCAATTTCTTGATCTTCAAAATAAGAAGCAGCAGCACATTGTGATCTAATAGTAGCTACCTGGCTCGGTGGATAAAATGTCAGAAAGACCTCCATCCATTTGCTTTCTCAAACATTTATTAGTTAAGCAATACTGGCAAGTCAATGGACAGTAGTCTGCCTCAGTTTCTTCATCTGTAGAATGGAGATAATAAGACTACCTACCTCCCATGACTGTGTGGACTGAATGAGATAACAGGAAAAAAAGTGTATTATAAACTTTAAAGTGCTGTACAAATGCTAGTTACTATAAAATTCTTATGGCTTTATAATATAGGTGTTAAGGGGACAAGGCTGGGACCTGACTGTAACTGTCCAGTGCAAAGACAAACCAGGATTATTAATTTTCAGGTTCAATGCTGTTTACATGAGAAGATTTAAGAGACACTGAAGAGCTAGCTAAGGATGGAGGGAATAGAGAGCACACTAAAGGCCTGGGAACCCATGTTCTCCAGTTCCAAACCCAAGTTATATTTCCCCAACTTTACAGTCAGTGATACACCTGTGAACCTGCTGGGAAGCAACAGAATGATGAACACACCCTATTCTTCCCTCCACTATGGTTACAGCTGTCCTTCATCTTTGAGGTTCAACTCTCACAAGAGAAGATAAGGAGACATAGAAGTTCAACATATCAGAGACATCTCTGTGTCATACCTGTCTCCTGTCTCACTTGTGGGAAGGTGGGGTGAAGCTGGAGCACCTCAGCTATTTTCCCTTGGTTTGGAAAGCCTGGCCAAACTCAGTGGCAGTAACTGGATGCCCAGGACTAATGTCTGGGCACAACAAAAGTGACTAGAGGTCAAATCTGTGCACATTGAAGCAGCACCCCTAAAATGAGATATCTATGAAGGGGAGATATGTGTGTATGCTTTTTATGTTTTTATCACATGCATTTATTACACATATTTACATGTCTCTACTCTAAAAACAAGCAATGATCACAAGTGCAGTATAGTGTAAAAAGTTCTTGAATTGTATTGAAAAAATCTGGGACCTTTTTCTTACGGTATGACCTTGGACAAGTCACTCAATCTATGCCTCAGCTTCTTTTTCTGTATAATGGGAGGGCTGAACTAGATGATCTCTGGTGTCCCTTTGTAGTCATTCAACTTCTCAAATGTTTTCATATTTTGGAACAAAATTGGTCTAGAAAATTATTTGGCATGCTCTAAAATTTTCCCTGATGGGTGCAGTTGATAGAGTAGGTCAGGAAGACCCGAGTTCAAATCCAGCCTCAGACACTTCCTAGCTGTGTGACCTTGGGCAAGTCACTTAACTTTGTATGCCTCAATTTTCTCATCTGTAAAAAGAGCTGGAGAAGGAAATGGCCAACTATTCCAGTACCTTGGCCAAGAAAATCCCAAATGGGGTCACAAAGAGATAGAAACAACTCAACGACAATATTTTCTCTTATAAAATGTACCATGCAGTATTTCCCAGAGTATGTCTCAGTTGATTAAAATATAATGTCATATCCTTACTAATTCACAGAATAGAAATTCAAACAGTTGCCCCTCAAAAAAAACATACCACATTTTTCAGGCACAAAAAATGCTCATGTCATTTTTGTTACATCTATCTCTCTGTCTGTCTATTTATATATATTCCATTCCCATTCTCATTTTAGTAAGTGTAATGCCTAAAATGTTCCATGATAGTGTAATGGAAAGAACACTGGCTTTGGAGTCAAAGAACCAGGGTCTGAATCCCTTACTAGCTGCGTAACGCAGGTAAATCATCTTTCCTTTCTAACACTCAGATCTCTTCTGTATAAAATAAGAGGGGTCAGACTAGATCAGTGACTTCCAATGTATGAGTCTCACACATAGTGGATCATGGAGTTCTCATAAGGTGATCATGAATTCATATTTGCAGCCACTATTATACTTTCACCTTTGTTTAATTCTGACACTGCATGGTTCAGTCTGCAAGGAAATAAAACAGACCTTCTATAGTTTGAATAAATAATCTGTCTCAGTGTCTCTCTGTCTCTCACACACATGTACGTGTTACTATTTTTTAAATGTATGCAAATGTTATGATTAATAGAATAAAATTAATTTAAAATGTCAGTGAATTTATAGTAGCTTTTTGGCATTGTTTATTTCCTTGAACAGCAGGATATTTATAGTCCAAATACTGTCATGTGGTAATCTGAGAAATTACTTGATAGTAAAAAAGAAATTCCACTTTTCCCTAACCTCAAATATGTTGAGGAATATTATACTCAATTGTCTCTACCCAAATGAGATAAAGCAACTTTGTAAATTTTATAATGCTAGGTAAACATGAGCTGTCCTTATTAATATCCATCACTCTTTGATTGTTAATCTTAGTACTGTTATTTGTGTGTGTTTGTCCTTCATTGCCGAAGCAGACCCTGCCATCAGAGAAATGATGACATGACTTGCCCTTAACTTTGTTTTGAGGGAGGGAGGGCTATGCAGGTCACCAGCCTCACTTCTCCTCCAGAGCCATCTGAATCCAGTGACCAGATATTCATCAGGATAACTGGAGATGACCCAGGATGAGACAATTGGGGTTAAGTGACTTGCCCAAGGTCACACAGCTAGTGAGTGTCAAGTGTCTGAGCTGAGATTTGAACTCAGGTCCTCCTATCTCTTGCACTGGTGCTCTGTCCACTGCACCACCTAGCTGCCCCATTATCTCTATGATCAAATGAGATACCATATACAGACTTTTGTAAGCCTAACAGCACCATATGAAAGCAAAGAGCTGTTATTATTGCTTTGTTACTAAACTATAGGCCTTCCTACTCAAACACCTGTGTTTCATGTGGAAGAGGGATTACTTAAATTTGTTTGGCTTCAATTAATCAATGAGCATTTGTTATATACCACACCCCATGTTAGGCATCAGAGAGAGATAAAATCAAATATCTCCTGTCCTCAAGTTGCTTCTACTCTACTGAAGGAGGGGACAAAAAGGAAAACTGCTTATAACAAATAAGTAAGTGCAGAGGAAGTAGGAGCAATGGCTGGGAGTTATAGGAGGTCAGCATAAAGAGAACCTCCTAACAAAAGTGCAAGGGGGCTGCTTTGGGAGGTACCAGGGTTTCAGGCGCCTGTTGGGTCACAGAATCTTGTAGACAAAATCTACAGTACAGATTTAGGCTGAACCAGAACTAGATATTCTGAGGTTGCCTTGCACTCTGGTGGTGCAGTGGATAGAATGGTGGGGCTGGAGTCAGGAAGAGTTCAAATCTGGTCTCTGACACTTAGTTGCGTGACCCAGGGCAACTCTCTTAACCCTGTTTACCTCAGTTTCCTCCACTGTAAAATGTCAAGAAAACCCCAAATGGTGTCACAGAGAGTTGGACATGACTGAAAAATGATAACAGCAACAAAGTTGTGGCTCACCACTTGTGAACTTCTCAAATGGGACTTTAACAGGTGTTTTGTATAATTCCTATCTCATCTTTCTTTCATCCTAGTTTTGCCCGACTTTTAATTTGAACTTTTCTCGTTTGCTAGATAATAACAAGAGAAGCTTTGTTGTGTATTCATTGTGGTACTCTATTGGAAACACATTCATGTTTTAGGTATCATTCTAGAGTGCAATTCAATCATTTTAAGAAACTGATGATGGCTACTAAAGCTTTGGGAGAGGCAAAGAATATTTCCTTTATAACAGCTTTCCTAAAAATAATGCAAATGATAAAAATGAAATCATAATAGAGGCTGTGGGCCACCGTGAACAGAGGTCTCGCCTTGCTGTCAGGAAGACACCGGTTCATGCTTTACCTTTGGAACATATTAGATATGTGGTCAGAGACCAATTGCTTAACCCCTCAGAGTCTGAATCCTTTACTGTAAAATGAGGGCATTGGACTGGATGATCTTTGAAGTCCCTTCAAGCTTCAAATCTATAAAACTCTATCTTTCAGATTGACTTGCTGACCTGCTTTGGGATAGGGACTTTCCTACATTGATTAGGACTGAAGGTAATCATGGTGGTGCTGGTGGACAGTAGCTGTCACCAGAACAGAGAGGCAGGATGACTGGTGGGTTGAGAACCCCAGCTCACTGTCAGGAGTAATGCCAACAATAACTAATATTTATATAATGCTTACACTGCGATAATTTGATCTAATTGGATCCTCACAGCAGCCCTGGGTTCAAGTTCTGACATATGCGGGCTTCATTTCTCCATGTTGAAATTCTCTAAGACCCGAGGTTGTGAATAAGTTGCTTGTCTATACTGACGGAGGGAATTCCCTGCCTAGGAGGTCTCTACTGAATGAACTGGTGGGTCTAGATTAAAATAATAATCTCCATAACAACACATGTTCATTTAGTGCTTTCCAGTTCACTAAGCACTTTCCTTGTAACAACTCAGTGGAGTTGGTTTTGCAAAGATTATTTTCTCTGTTGTACGGATAATGAAATTGAGATCAAGAGAAGGGAATGTGAGGAAGTTTATATGGTGTGACTATATTTCACTGACTTATGAGTCAAAAACCTCATGCCTCAGTGCCACCTCTGCTAATCACTAACTATGTCACTTTGTGCAGGCCATTTTCCTTCTCTGTGTCTCAGTTCTCCCATCTGCAAAATGGCAGAATTGGTTTTCTTTCTACAGATGAAGAAGACTGAAATAAATGATCCCTAAGGCCTGTTTCAGCTCCAATATTCCATGATTGACAAATTACCCATGGTTCCAAAGCTAGTAAATGGGAGAGCGATGACCAGAACTTGGGTTGCCTCATGGGAGATACAACAGTCAGGAAATAACTCAGTTGTATATAGACTGGGTGTGACTAGGAGTGGTGACACCTTGGCACTCTTTGCTACTAGGAAGGCTGTATGGATCATTTGAGCTCTGGAGTTCTGAGATGTAGTGGGTTAAGTCAATCAGGTGTCCCCATTAACCCATTAAGTCCAGCACCAATATGGTGAGCCCCTGGGGAGTGGGAGTAGTAAAAGACACCAAGCTGCCCAATGAGGGTTAAACCAGATCAGAAATAGAACAAGTAAAAACTTTCATGGCAATCAGCAATGGAGTTGGGTCCATAAACAGACCAAGTTGTTCTTCTAGCCTGGGAAAAAGAGAGAGACTCAGTCTCCAAAAAAATTACATTAAATGAAATTTTAAAAATGAATGTATATGAGTGTCAAACTGGTAGAAGGGCATGGGGGAGAGCAAGGGAAGAGAAAAAGAATCAAGGATAGGTCACCAGAGAAGCATAATCTAAGGTCCTGTTCCCTTTCTTCCCCTGGAGCTATAAGAGGTGAACACAGAGAAAGAATTCAGCATCCCTTTACTAAAGAGAGCATAGGATGCTCATGTTCCTATGAGAGAAGAAGGATGTGATGTGAAGATGAATCTGTTCTCAGAAATGGCCTCTCCTCCATTGCTCAAGGTGTGTTGCTTAGCAGAACCCTATATTCCTCTCTGCTCTTTGAGGTTGAACTGTCTCATGATGTTCCACAGCTCTTTCCCCATTGTGCTCTCAGGGAACTGGATGCAAAGATAATCCTGGATCCATTCCACAGAGCTCCTCAAGACTCACAAGAGATGTGAGAGGCTGAGTGGGTGGGTGCAGGGAGTCCAAAGACCTGAGATCTAGTCCCAGTTCTGCTACTCATCAGTTCTATGACCTGGGGCAGGCCATAGAATCATCAATTTCAACAGAAGGAACTCAGATCATGTAATTGAACTCCGTCCTTTGACAATGATGAAGGCTGGAGAAGTTAAATGACTGTGATCATCAGGGTCATATGAGTGATAGGACCATGATTCAAACCCAAGTCCTGTGACTCCAAATTCAGTGCTCTCTCCACCATACCATTTTCCCTACTCTTCTGAGCCTGACTTAGCTCCTCCATGTTGGATTCTAAGTTCTAAAATTCCTGATTTTGCTTCTCCAGTTTTCTTTTCATATAATTATCCTTCCAGCTCCTGGGTCCTAGCAGGACTCAGACCAGCTGTGAATAGGATAGAACCTCCAAAGATAAAAATTCTGTTCCTGGATTCATAATAAACTTTGTCCACCTTAAGCATTTTCCTTCTATTCCATTCCAAGGAGGATTCCAGAATGAAAGAACTGGAAAGATATCCCAGAATCTAGAATCCAGACTCTCAGAATTTAAATGGCCATGGGATCATATGGTCTGGGTCCCTTGTTTTATGGAAGAGGGAATGGATACTTAGAGAGGAGAAGTAGCTTGCTCAGGGCTAGAGCAAAAAATACTATAAAGGCACGCCTACCTAGATCTTTTGATTTTATGTACAGTATAGTGGATAGATTTCTAGACCTTGAGCCAGGAAGGCTTCTGTTCAACTCTCACTTCTGAATATTTTCTAATCATATGACCCTAGTCAAGTCACTAACTTCTCATTCCCTCAATTTCCTCATTTGTAAAATGACTATAATAGTAGCACATACTACATTGGGTTGTTTTAAGGATCAAATTTATATTATGTAATTTATATTAAGTGCTTTGCAAAGCTTAAAGACCATGTAATGTCAACTGTTATTACTACAAATTCACCCTACTTTCTTCAATCTAACACAACTCAATTCAGCCAGTCTTCATTAAGCATCTAGGCACAGGAAGAGGCAAAAAGGTCAGTAAGAGAACAGTCATTCAATTCAATTTTCCTGGGCTTTGTTCCCTCTATAAGATGAAAAACAAGTAACTGACTCAGCCAATAAGGCCTGCTGTGGAAAAACTAATGACAAAGGCAGGCCACGCTGGGGATGGCCTCATTGCAACAATCTAGAAGAAGTGCTAGTTCTCCTCCTGGGAACAAGGGTTGTTGCTGTGTTGTTTTGCTTCATTACATATTTTCATAATGAGTATATGTACCCAGGGGCCTTCAGCGATGGACACACTTTAAATAAGGTTAAACAGCAGGAGGCATGGTGTTGTAGAGAAAAGAGCACTGGATTTAGAGACAGAATAGGAGGGTTCAAATCCCAGCTCTGCCCCTTGGCTAGCTATGGGATATCTGGAAATGTATTTACCCTCTTTGAGACTCAGTTTCCCCATGTAGAGATACCAAGAAGATGAGAATTGATGTCTCTAAATTCTGGATGGGCAGTTAGGTGGAAAAGTGGGTAAAGTACCAGGCCTGAGATTAGGAAGACCTGTATTCTTGAGTCCAAATCTAGGGTCAGACACTTATTAGCTGTGTGACCTTGGGTAAGTCACTTCACCTTGTTTACCTCAGTTTCTTCATCTGTAAAATGAACTGGAGAAGGAATTAGTAAACCCTCCAGCATCCTGACCAAGAAAACCCCAAATAGGGTCACAAAGAGTTATACATGACTGAAAAATGACAACAAAAAAAGACTAGGGACAGCTGAAGGTTGCAGTTCATCATTTGTGAACTGAAATTCTGACATTTCTCTACTTGAACTGTTTGACTTTTCAATGCCACTTAATGTTGACCCAATGATGAGCTTTCACGATATATAGAAAGAGTGCTGGTCTTAGAATAAGGAGAAAGAGAATTAAGTCCTTTGCTCCAAAACTCACCAGCTGTGTTACCTTGGGAATGTCACAATCCCTCTGGCTCTCAGTTGTTTCTCTCTGTACTGGGTCTGATGATTCTTACACTGCTTTCTTCAAAGTCTGGTTGTGATAAAATACTTTATAATCCTTAAACTATTATAAAAGTATCAACTATCAGAATTATTCTTTATAGAATGATAGAATGTCTGAGCTGGATAGGGTCTTCAAGGTCATCTAGTTCAAATCCCTTATTCATCAGTCTGAAAATTCACCAAAATTTCCCATTAAAAAGCAAAGTCAAGGTTTAAATGCAGGTATACTTTCTCTAAATTCAGTGATCTTTCTGGGAATCTAAAGGTCGCAAAGCTGAGACCTGAACTCAGATCTTTAGATCTGAAATAGCACCTACTTCACAAGGTTAGTGTGAGGATGAAATGAAATAATATATATAATTTTTTGCTGTTTAGTCATTCAGTTATGTCTAATGAGAGACATTTTAGTTTTCTTGGCAGAGATACTAGAGTGGTCTGTCATTTCTTTCTCCAGTTCATTTTACAAATGAGGAAACAGAGGCAAACATAGTAAAATGACTTGTATTTTACAAATTTTAAAGCATTCGATTATTGCTATGATGACTGAGAAGCCATTGTTTATATTACTCTATTACGCAGCAGGACCCGCCAAAACCTCTCCAATCATCTTTGGCTGTTCCTACAGCCCTACCCTGCCTTCCACACATTCCTTCCACCACCCTCCCCTACTTCCCTCCCAGGAGGCTTCAGTTCATTCTGCCCTAGTTCTGTTCCTATGGAAAAAAATGCCTCCGGAACCCATACCATGTTTGTGTGAAATGATGTTAGGTGAGGCCTGCCTGTTCAAAATCTAGCCATAACTAGTAGCTGCTCCTGGAGAAAACCACTATGGGCGGGAGCTTTGTTTTGACACATTACTCTCCTCCATTCACTTTCTGGTCCAGCCAACCTGGCCTTCTGACTGCTTCTCACACATTCCATTCCATCTCTAACCTAAGCCCTTGTACAGACTGCCTCTCATTCCTGGAATGCATCCCCTCAGAATCCCTGGTTACCTTCCTGCAAAGCTCAGTTTGAGCCCCATCTTCTCCTATTTGAGACCCTTTTCTGGTCTCTCTCACTATTCCTACCTCCTCTCTAAAATTATTTGGTATTTGCTCTGCACATACTTTCATATACACACATATATATGCATATATACATATATGAGTACATATATACACATGATTTTACAATCTATTTAGAGAAATTATATATATAACATAAATATGTTATGGAGAGAAATTATGTAGGTTGTATATATATGTACACATAGTATTTAAATATGATGCATATATACTCTACTATATGTACGTATGCTGTACACACACATATTTATCTCTACATATATCTATAGAATAAAAACTCCTAGAAGGTAGGAAGTGCTTCCTCTTTTTGTCTTTGTATTCTCAACCACACTTCTTAAACTGTGGGTGGTGAAAAATTTGGCAACAGTAAAAGGTTTCTGAATATGTGACAATCAAAAATTAATTAAAAATCAAATGCGTAATGAATCTGAGGTGTTTTTGGCATTGCTTGCCTGTGTTGCATCCTTCACCTTCACTGCAGCCTTGATTCTGAACACAAAGCATGTGCACTTTGTATTGCACATGCCTTCAGGCCATGCAACCCTAAAGCTGCTGCTGAAACGTGAAAAGGAGTCAAATCCTGCATCTGGTTTGGCAAGGGTTAATTTCACCATGAGTTGATGTCTTGACTTGTGCATGATCTGGATTTAAGTGAGGAAGTGTTGTACAAAGTTATCAGCTTTACTCTTTCTTCCTAAGTCACTGAAGTTCAGAGGCAAGAAAAAAGTCAGGGTGACTGACAATGGACCAGGATGCAGTGGATAACCTTGGCCTTTTCCACATCTCACCAAGCTCCAAAGCATCTTGCTAGTGGATAGTAGGTGCTTAATAAATTCTTGTTGATTGATTGACAAGATAAGACTCTGAAAGGGAAACTGGAGAGAGTAAGGATAAATAGCAACTGTATTCTCCACAATGGAAAGAAACTAGATCAATGCTCCTTGGCATTTTTCAGAGAGACAAAAACTATTCTTGCAAGTGATCGATGCCCATCAGTCTCTGTTGATGAGTATGTCCTGCCAGTCTCTAGACCCAGAAGAGTTGCTAACAGGGATGAGAGAAGACTCAATTAGGTACTGGAAGGAAAATATGGTGGATGGAAATCAAACTACAAAGTCATATTGACTCTATCTAGTACTGAGGATGGAGACCCATTTGGAAATTGAGAAGTAGAATGCTTCTGGCTAGTGAGCATGCCCCTAAGGGATTACTGCCCAGCAGAACTAAAGCATGGCAGAAGAATCCAGAGTTGGGCTACTGCTTAGCACTGTCTTAGAACTTATATGCAAGGTTGCCAAGAGTCTCTTGCAAGAACAGGATATTCTTGAATATTATCCATAGCACTTTGTTTCTGGGCCTGGTTGTTTAGTGGCTGGAGTCATGTCCCATGATCTCTGCATAAATCTTGTTTTATTTGACATGTAAAAAGAGCTGTTCTTTTTTTCAGGCTTGTGAACCTACATGCTCGAAAGGGGAATTAGAGAAATAGGTTGAATGGAGTCAGAGGAATTCCTAAATTGTCTGGATGGGAGAAAAGAGAGAAGTGAGAACTTACCCAACCATGCCTAAGCTCTTTTTACTAAATGAGAGCAGAAGCACATTTTAACTATAAATATTACAAGCCATAGGCTATCTGTTCTCATCCCTTCTTGGTGGAGTTTGGCCCTCTGGTTTCATCAGTGTAAAGAGTTACTGTCAAGGAAATACTTTCTGCCAATGTAGATGGACTACCTGCTTATAGTTAATAGCCTCTGAGAGTTGTCTTGGGCACCATGAAGGTAGGGTTTTTATGTTGAGGGTAATTTATGAAGTTGTTTATGTTCACACAGCCAGCATGTGCCAGAAGTAGGACTAAAACCCAAGTCTTACTTACTTACTGACTGCAAACTAACTGGTCCTATACCCACTACTATTAGGTCATGCCTTGTTATTTTCATATATAATTGTTATTCCACTATATCATGCAAAGGGAGTAATGTGTAGGGAAAAGAGTCCAGGAATCACCTTAGCTGGATGACTCTGGGCAAAAGGTGCCCCTGATGGGCTTCAGTTTTCTCAACTGTAAGAGAGAGAGATAATAAAACGTGTATTATCTACCCCACAAGAACATTATAAGGAATATACTGTGCTATATAGCGATGGGAGGAATTACTATGTCTCACCATTACGTTGTAAGATCCTTGAGGTCAGCTACTGTCTTTTTGCTTCATTTTGTATCCCCAAAGCTAAACATAGTGCTTGGAACCTAGCAGGTGTTTAATAAATGTTCGTTTTGTGATCGATCAACACCAATACTCATTTGGTAGATGGGGAAGCTAAAGCCCAGAGAGAAAAAAAATAATTTACTGAAAAACCGCACAGCACGTTAGTGATAAAGGTGTGGCCAGATTCTGAGGATCTCAATTCCCCGTCAATGCTTTTGTCTGTTAACCATTAACCATACTACCAGTGGGGGAATATGCGGCAGGTGCCCCTAAACTCTTATACATCAATTCAGTTCAACCAATATTTACTAAATGTTTACTAGATGTAAAGTCCTGTGTTGAGTATTGGAGATATAAAGATGAAAAATTAGAAAGTTCCTGCCCTCTAAGGCAGAGGGTGAGAACTACAACATGAATGTAAATAGTTATGAGAAAAATCAGAATGTAAAAGAGACAAAAAAATTTAGATAAAGTAGTATTGGGCAATCTTAGGGAAGAGCAAACACTTAGAGCTATGGGGATCTGAGAAGACTTCTGGAGTAGGTCCTGAAGGACAGGAGGGACTTTAACAGATAAAGATGGTGTAGGGAATCCATTGGAGGTTAGAAGAAGGAATGAATATGGGCAGAAAGAAATGGGACTGTAGGAAAAGGCAGAGATTTGGGAGGATTCACATTTGACTGGAACATCCTTGAAAGGAAGTGGTATGAGAGGGAGTTAGACAAGTAATTTAGACTCAGATTTCAGATGACTTTGAATGCCACAGTCATAGGAAGGAACATTGAAATTGTTGACACTGTTGTTTGTCATTTGTTCTCAAAGAGGACCATGACATGCCATGACAAGTAAGTGAACTAGATTTAAGTGAGGGAGGACTGTTCAAAGTCTCTAGCCTCACTTTCTCCTTTGGAGCCATCTGGGTCCAGTGGCCAGATACACATCAGAACAACTGAAAATGGCCCCAGATATGGTGGAAGATCTTGGCTCTAGGTCAAAGCTCATTTGGGGCTATCTTTCAGATTTCCCAACCAGTAAGTTGGTGAGGGGAAGGGGAATCTCCCTCCATTCTAGCCACTATGAAAAGACATACCCTTTGTATCTCTGTTGTACTACTTATGAAGAGTCCCAGCAATTAGGATTAAGCAATGAAAATACCTTATTCTGGTCACATATGAGGCAAAGGAGAAAAGCAGCATGATATAGTGGGGAAAGTGTCAAACTTGCAGTAAGCAGAAGAACTGAGTTCACATCTCACCCCTGACACTATCTATGAGACACTAGGCAGGCAAAGCGTTTAGCATCTACTATGGCATCTGCCTTCCTGGGAGGTTGCAAGGATCAAATTAGGAAGTTAGTGTAACATACTTTGTAAAACTTAGAGTGTGATATAAGTGACAGCTGTTATTCGTGGAGCTTTCTCATATCAGGGACCATAGTTTTAGAATGAGAGAAGACTCGAATGTAATTCTGGCTGTGACACTTGCTATCTTTGAGATCTACTGTCTCTGGGTCTCATTTTCCTCCTCTGTAAAAGAGAGGATTGGATTGAATGACCTCTAGAGTTCATTCCAGTTCTAATATTATCTGATCCTAAGAAGTAATAATAGTGTTCTTTTAATTTCTAGAAATGCCTACATTACTTTTCTCTCCTCCCATACACTGCAATAGAAAACCCAATTCCTTATCGCTTGTCATCAGCAGTCAACCCCAAGCCCTTTTGTACCAGGAGGGGATTTCACCCTGACAAGCTGGCCCAATTCCAAGCCAGGCAATGCTACTCTACATACCAAAATTTCCTCCTTGTGGCTTTAATTACTGTAATCCAACAGATTCTCACTTCCTGTCCCAAACCACGGCCGGTGTGACAATGCAACACTAAAGAGATCGCATGTTTTGCATCACAGGTAACTGTATTCCTGTGAACAATCTCTGTGTGAAAATACAAAATATAATTATAGTACCTTGACTCATCCTTCCTGAGTCAGTCATTTCTGTATTCTCCCACCCTTTCGCTAGTCCTTTTCCCCCCCATCCATCCTGTGACATCCCTCTCCTAACCTAACACCCAACATATGCATCTCAAGACCCACAATGTATTCCCGTGCCCCCATTAACTCACCATGTGACCTTAGGCAAGTCACTTCCTCTCTGTGAATCTTAGGTTTCTCATCCTGTAAAATGAACAGGCTGAACCAGATGATCTCTAAGATCTTTTCCTTTCTGAAATTCAATTCAATTCAATAATGACATCCAGCTCTGACATCATAAGGTCATTTCCAAATCTAATATTCCATGTTCTATGGTCACTTTTAGAGCTAATATTTTGTGTTCTTTGTTCTATGGCCCATCACAATTCTTACATTCTTTGGTCTATATTCTAAAGTCCTTTCTAGTTTCTAACATTCCATGTTCTGTGACAGTTTAATTTTTTTGGTTTTGTATTCGTAGTGCCTGAGAGGCAGCATGGTGTAGAACATAGAAGGTTGATCTTGGGATCAGGAAGTTTTGGGTTCAAGTCCTGCCTTTGACGTTTATCATCTGGGTCAACCTAGCCAGATACTTCATCTCTCATTGACCCCAGACAACTAAGACTAGAAATCGCAGTCTGGATTAGTAAAGGGAGTTTTCCTCATTAGGTAGTCCTATACTGATAAGGTCACTGGTCTAGCCAGGAAAAGAAGGAAGGCAAGAAAGAAGGAAAGAAGGATGGAGGAAAGGAAGGAAGAATGGATGGAAAGAAGGAAGAGAGGTAATCCCAATATCTTGCGCATGGTAACCATTTAATAAATGATTGCTAAATTAAATTGATATTCTCTGTTCTAAGAGTTTCTCCAACCTCTAATATTTTATGATCTGAATTCTTTTTCAGTTTTACTGTTTTATGTTCAAAGTCCTGACATTCCATGACTTCCGTTTCCTTTCCACTCTTACATTTCTATCCCGTCCAGTTCTGACATTCTAGATTCTAAGGCAGCTATTTGGTGGTATTAAAAAGAGTGCTAGACTTAGGGTTGGCAGGAAGCCCTGAGTTTAAAGCCTGTCTCTGATAACTACTAGCTGTGTGACTCTAAGCAAGTCATATAACCTTTTTCAGTCTCAGTCTCCTTATCTGTAAAACAGGAATGATAATATTATGAACCACACAAGGTTGTTGTAAAGATTGGCTAAGATAACACATGGAAAACACTTTGCAAACCTTTTGTTGTTGAGGAATTTCAGTCAAGTCTGACCCTTTGTGAACCCATTTTGGGGCTTTCTTGGCAAAGATACTGGAGTAGCTTGCCATTTTCTTCTCCAGCTCATTTTACAGATGAGGAAACTGAGGCAAGCAGGGCTAAGTGACTTGCCCAAGGTCACACAGCTAATAAGTATCTGAGGCTGAATTTGAATTCATGAGGATAAATCTTCCTGGTTCCAAGCCCAGCGTTCTATCCACTGCAAATGTTTAAGTGATATTAAATGCTCACCATGATTACCACTGAGGGCCTTCTCAGCTCAACCCTATGTTTCCAAGTCCCTTCCAGCTCTGACTACCTACGTTTTAAAGACCCTTCTACTTTTGAAATTATTTAGCTTATGAGTAGTGCTGTAGATAAATGTTCTCCCTGTGTGAAGTCCATAAATGAGTTGTGGAATAGTTGGAGGAGAGTACAAGGATGAACAGTAGAATGTTAAGTCACTTCCATATCTTCTCCCTCCACCCTAGATGCCCCTTTTCCAATTCCAGGTCTGAGTTTATACATGGGGCTTCTCTAAGTTATCAATGCTAGTGTGGCCCTATGGGGGAATTTGACAGCAGTGCTCCACACCTAGGATTGGGTCTCACCATCCCCTTTCTCAAGGTAAAAAGGAGTCTGGAAATGAGAGAGTTAACCCATGCACATCATTTACCAGAGGTAAGTAGTAGAACAACACAGTCCCTTCATAGTAGCTGAGGCCTCCCTTTTACTTTCAGTTAATAAAAATCACAAAGTATCATTGGTTCTTAATGGAATCCCTTGAGGGTTAATTACATGGTAGAGAATTGTATGGGAACACAACTTACATGTGTTTAATAGATGTACCTTTGGAAAAAAACTCCCATTCATCTTTAAAAAGGAAAAACAAAGATCTCGCCCATGCAGATGGAGAAGGCAAAACGACTTCACTCAGCACTTCCGCTTGTCATCAACTCTTACAATGACTTTCCTAGAATATCTCTGGCTTCCTTCTGTCTTGTCATCACTGCGTTCTTGTTCTGAGATAGGGCTAGAGAGGGCATTTTGTCCCTTTCCCAACTTACTAACAGGCTAGTAACTAATAGAAAGCTGGCTCTCTATTCTCTTCTGATCTGAAATCTTTAGTGAAGGCCATTGCATCTTTCCCCCATTGCTACACCTCATTCTTTGCTGGACTCTTATGGATAAACATATTTTTTCCAGGTAGGTAACTGCAGGATTCTTCCTCAAGAGTAGCCAGTCCACTATAGAAACTATTCCTCCTGCTTTTTTCTTAGCCCCCAAATCTAAAAGAAAATGGGAAAGTCTATAGATACTATGTACCCAGAATATAGTTGCCTTGGTGCTGGGGCAAGGCTTACTTGATACTTTGAAGGAAAAACAATTCTGAATTGACTGAATTAGTTGAGATGTACTAAACACCTGAAGTGTCCAGCTCTTTGGTCAATCATTAGGCCAAGGCTTCTTAGCTTGGAGTTAATAGACAGATTTCAGGGGGTTTGAAACTTGGATGGGAAAAAAAATACTATGAGGCTTTGTTTTCCTTGGCAATCCTATGCATTATAATTTGGGTACTTCAAAATATTTTTTTGAGAAGGGGTCTGTAGTCTTCAGCAGCCTTTTAAAGGGATCTGTGAATCAAAAAAAGGTTAAGAATCTCTCATGTGGGTAATGTTTGGGTAGCCCCAATTCTGTTAAGGAACATTCTCATTCATGAAACTTCTGAAATAGAAACTAAGTCAATCTAAATGGTAGAAAACTGAAGTCAAAGTACAGATATACCCTACCTAAAAACACCCTTGTCCATTCATTCATTCAACAAATAGCAAATTATCAATGGGGAGCTTAAAGGCTTGTGCTTAATCTATGGGAGACATAAAGTGTAACTAACCCAGTGTCTTTGATCTCATAGCTCTTAATTGTCTAGCCCTTAACTAGTCAATCAGCAAGGGTGTATTATGTATATGCTATGTGCCAGGCACAGTGTTTCATGCTGGTGACACAAATACAAAAGTTGAAACTATTATTCCCTCAAGGAGTTTCCAATTTACCAATAGGAGAATACCAGTTAAATAGAAGTATTTGATATTTGAATTAATCAAAATTGACAAGCAACTATCACTGGAGATAGAAGACTGCCTCTTTGTGTGAATAAAGTTGATTAAAACCACTCTGGAATTATTTTTTATTTACAACTAAACATTCCACCAATCCCACCCCTCATATTTTTAATAGTTACTCTACTTCACCAAAATTTTATGAGGCCTCACATAGGAATTTCTGATCACGGAATCTGTACAAAGCAGAAGGGTCCTTGTGAGTAGAACTTAGAACCACAGTTAAAAGTTATCTTGGAAGTCATTTAATCCAAGTCCCTCATTTTACAGAAGAGAAAACTGATGCCTAGAAGGTGAGGGGGTTTTGTCTAAAGTCCTCAGAGACAACACTTGAACCCAGGGCCTCTGAGTTCAGAAACCATGTTCCATGTATGACAGATGAGGAGTCTGGGGCTTGCTGCTGAAGCAATGGAATGTTGTAGAGCAGAGGGAAGGGTCAAAACACATGGTCCAGCACACTCCGGAATGTGACCTGAATGAGATCTCTGGTACTCGTGAAAGGAAAGACCATGATATCTCTTGAGAACAGCTCCTGGGTTGTATTCATATATGTGCCCAGAGCATGACTCACATAACAAGTAGACATGTTCAAGATCCTTTATCAGCTTCACAGTAATTCTAAGCCTTAATACCAAGTCGAATTTGGCATCGAAAGTCTTTCACGAATTGTCTCCAACTTATCTTTCTAGACTCAGTTCACATTACTTCCCTCCAAGTACTCCATGTTCTTTCCAAATTAACCTACATGGTGTTCCTCACACATGACGTTCTACCTCCCACTTCTGATTTGGCACCCTGGCTCCCATGTGCGAAGTTTACTACCTTCTCTCCTCTGCCATTTAGAATCTCTAGCATGTTTCAAGGCTTCAATCAGGTGCTTCCTTCTATATGAAGAAGGCTTTTCTTATTCTCAGAAGGCATCTGGGGGGTGCAGTGGATGGAGTGTTAGACTTGGAGCCAGGAAGACCGGAATTCATATCCTGCCTCAGACACTCAAATGACTTACCTTCTCTTGGCCTCAGTTCCTCATCTCTAAACATGAGTATGATAATAGCACCTACCTCACAGGGTTGTTGTAAGCATCAATTGAGATAACGTGTAATCTAAAGTGCTGTGCAGGCCTTAAACCTTATATAAATGCAAACCCTCTTCTCCTTCTCCTTCTTCCTCTTTCTCTTCTCCTTCTCTTTTTCCTTTTCTTCTTTTTCTTCTCCTTCTTCCTCTTCTTCTTCTCCTCTTTCTTCTTTCTCCTTCTTTTTCTTCTTCCCCTCCTCCTTCTTTTTCTCTCCCTTCTTTTCCTCTTCCTTCTCCTCCTCCTTCTGCTGCTGCCCCCTTTTAATTGAAATTAATTTGGGTTTACTTAGTATCTGTTTTGTGATTGCTCATCTGTGTAAATATCACTTCTCCCCAGTGAAATATAGGCGTCTTGAGGGCAGATATTATTGTGTCTTGGTATCCTGAGTATCTGATACATTTTTGTTGTTGAGTTGTTTCAGTTGTGTCTGACACTCTGTGACCCCATAGGGGGTTTTCTTTGTAGAGGTACTAGAGTGGTTTACCACTTCCTTCTCCATCTCATTTTACAGATGAGGAAATTGAGGCAAACAGGGTTAAATAACTTGTCTAAAGTCAATCAACTGGCAAGTGTCTGAGGCTGGATTTGAATTCAGGTTCTCCTGACTCCAGGGCAAAATATCCACTGCCCCACCTGGTACGTAGTAGGCACTAAGTAAATGCTCACTGAATTATATAATCCCCTGGGCCAGGACATCTAGGTCCAAATCTCACCTGAGACACTTTAGAGTTATGTAATGATGGGTAAATTATTTAACTTCCCAGAGCATCCATTTCCTCCTTAGTCAGATTAGGAGAGGAATATTTATGCCACCTCCCTCATAGGGTCATTGAGAAGAAAGCATTTGGTAAGACTTGTAGTGTTAAACAAAGGTGAGTTATCGGTGTTCTTAGGTACTAATTTTTGTTAAATTGAGTTGAACTGAAAGCAAACATTGGCTTGAAGCTCCCTGAAGGGACCACTGAATGATAGGCATAAACAGGTTGAGTTTCCTTATTTATCTTACGACTTGGAAGGGGCCTTAGAACTGAGAATATAATGGAAAGGACATGGGGTTTGCACCACCTACCTGAGGGCAAGTACTCTGTAGACCTTAAAGGGCTAGAGAAATGAGTTGCTATTATTATTACTCAACACTGCACATATCTATCTATTTTCCATGATGCAGCCTCATACCCACAGTTCCTGGCACGTAGCAAATGCTTAATAAATGCCTGTTGATTGATTGATACTGGTTCATATGTTCCTTCAAATAGCTGTCTCGCTTGAATCTGCTGTCATCAGCTACTGGGAGGTAAATTCTCTGTCTTCTGTTTCATCCATAACCTCCCCACACAGCTGACATAGAGCTGAGCCTATGAGTGGATGCTGTGGAAAGACTTCTTTCCCTGTGGTGGGAAAGGAGACAGATGAAGCCTCGTATTTACAGTCAGTCAGTCCTAGTGAAGAAGTATGTGGAGTATATTTTGCTTAGTTCTGGAGCCATGATTTTAGAAGGATGTTAATAAGCAAAAGTGTTCAGAGCAAGGACAGACATGGAATCCTTCACCATGGGAAAGGGCCTTTTGCCCATGTCATATAAAGATCGGTCAAATGAACTGGGGATATCTAGCTTGAAGGAGAGAGTGGGGAGGGGGAGGGGGTTATGTTAGCTGTCTTCAGGTAGATGAAGGGCTATCACATGGACAAGGAGATGTCTGAGGCCAGAGGGCACATGCTGAGCAATGAATAAAGTAGTGATGGAGGCAACTTAACCTTGATGTCAGGAAAGATTTCCTAATGATGAGGACTGTTGGAAAATGGATTGGGACTCTCAGAAACATAGGGTTTTCCTTCTTAAAGGCCATCCATCATAGTAAAGAAATATTATCTCATTTCATCCTACAACAACCTTGAAAGGTGGGTGCTATTACCCCCATTTTACTGGTGACGTCCTTGAGGCTCACTCAGGGTCAGTCAGAGCTAGAAAGCATCTGAGACCACATCTGAATTCAGTTCATCCTGACTCCTGGTCCAGTGCTCTCTCCCGCCTAGTTGCTTCCATTGTTTAGTGGTAGATTATGTTATGGTGAGGATTGATTTCAGGTTGAAGTTCTTTCCAATTCTTCAATTCTGTAAATCTGTTTGGAATCTAGTTAGGGTCATCCCGCAGCTGTCCCGTAGCTGAGGCAGCCCCATGGGAGTGACTGTCCCCTCGGTCAGCCTGGGTAAGTGACGGAATTGGCTTTGACTGCTAACCACTTCTTGGCTTGGGAGCTGGGAGATTCCTTGGATCAGGAACAAGGCCATGAATGGCTAGGGTAGGGTTTTAGGCAAGTTACCTAATAATAGCTGGGGAGGTTATACAATTGTAGATTGGATTAAGTCTCCAAAATTCTTTGAGCTCCTTAGTTGAAGCTGGTCCATAACCCCAGAGTTTGGGAGAAGAGGCATTCTAAGAACCACATTTTTATTCCTCTGGCACTTGTTTTCTTTCATAGACTACAGTGTTATCTTCACAAATTCTCATGAATTCTGATAGTTAGGTGCTTCTGTTTTAAGTTCTTTTCTACTTTGAATACTGTATAATCCTGAAGATTATAGGACAGATATCTTTAAAGTCATTACACAAACAGAGGTGACCAGGAAGGAACAGTAGCAACAGCATGGAGGGACTCAGAGAGGGTAAAAGACATCAGTGAATATTAGCAACTGTATCAATAACCTGGCTAAAAGCAGAGACGGCACACTTTGGCGTGGTCCATTTTTGCAAATGACTTCTAGGGAGGAGGGTTAGCTAACATAGCAAAAGCAGCATTCCAAAATATTTTGGCAGAATAATAGGCTGGACCATATCTGATAAAATAAAATATAATAATAAATATATGGTCTTGAACTTGAGTACAAAGAAACAACTTCTCAAGTTTAAGATATGGGAAAGCATGAAAAAATATCTGATGGATCTGATGGCAGCTAGATGGTACAATAGGAATCAACAGTGTGATAGGACGATCCTGTCCTCTCCCTTCAAATAAACAATAACAACCCCTATTTCAAATTACACTACATTAAAAAAAACATAATAGCGAGGACTAGGAGATGGCATATTGTCTAGAGTCCAAGGCCTGGAGTCCCGAAGACTCATGTTTCTGAGTTCAAATTCAGCCTCATTCACTTACTAGCTGCATGACCCTGCATAAGTCACTTAACTGTCTTAGTTTCATCATCCGTAAAATGAGCTAGAAAACAAAATGGCAAAACCGTTCCAGTATCTTTGTCAAGAAAACCCCAATGGGGTCCCGAAGAGTCAGACATGACTGAAATAATTCAGCAACAGCAAAGGCATATGCTAATCCCACTGTACACTTCCTTAGTCAGACCACATTTTGTATATTGTAATTAGTGATGTATTATGGATTTTAGAAAGTCTACTGGTAAGCTGAAGATCATCCATAGGAGGAAAACAAGGGATTTTGAGAGGCCATTGTGGTACTACATGAGGAAAGTGGTAAGAGCTGAAGATGTTTAACCTAGGGTGTCCTTGAGTAGCCCAGATTTGCTGTCTCCAACTATTTGGTAGTTCAACATTAGGTAGAAAAGTGGATTACACCTGTTCTAGGACAGAACTAAGAACAATGAGTGAAAGGCAAAGAGAGGAAGGAAATAAGGAAAATAAGAAAAGACATTCTAATAATTAGAGTTACCCCAATGTAGAATGTATGATTTCTGAAGGTAGTGAGTTCCCCATCATTGGAAGTTTTCCTGTGAGATCGCTTGGTGAGTATGTTGGAAAAGGAATTTTCAGGTAAAGATTGGGCTAGACAGACATCTTTTCTTCCTCGTAAATACCTAGATGTAGTTGTCCAGTGCTCACCGCAACGGAATGGATTATATTAAGCACAGAAATTCATTAATTATCCAAAGAAAGAGGGAGAATTCCATTTACCTGGAGCAAGATAACTGCTTGCAAGCCTCAGATGAGAGAATCTCTGTAGAGCCTTTGCAAAATTTAAAGCCCTATACATGTCAGTTGTTGCTACTATTATTTCTTGCTTTTATAAATTCAAAATGGCTATGTGACCTGAATATAAAATGTCATACCATTAAAAATTTTTTGTAGAGGATGATTTCTTAACCAGAAATGGATAAAAATTATTATAAAAAATAAAATAGATAATTTAAATTGTATGAAATAAAAAAGCTTTTCCAGGCATGATGACTTGTACCTGTAAGTCCTGCTGTTCAGAAGGCTGAGGCTAGTGGATTGCTTGAGTATGGGAGTTCTGAGCTATAGCAGGCTAAGGCCAATTCAGTGTCTACATTAACTCTGGTACCAGAAAAGCGAGCCCCTGGGACTGGGAGAGAACTAACTCAGGTCAGAAATGATTGTAGGTCAAAGCTGATGATGAGTAGTGGATAGGCATGGGTGAGATAGGGAGACCAAGAAGGAAAAGACAAGAGAAAGGAAAGGAAAGGAATAAAAGTAAATTTTTAAAAAATGCCTTTACATTAAAAAAAACATTACTGCAACTAGAATAAGAAGGAAAGTAGTAAGCTGAGGAAAATATTTGTATCAAATATCTCTGAAAAGAATCTGATACCAAAGATAAATAGCCATGTAGCAGAAATATATGACTGAAAGTTATTCCTGAATCAAATGGTCATAGGATGTGGATAAATATTCTCACAAGAATTGTATATTATCAACAACCATAAGAAGGAATGCTCCAAATAGCTAATTATAAAAGAAATGCAAATCAAAATACTTTATCTTTGGTTTCATTTCACACTGAGAAAATTGGGAAAGATGCCAAAATATGGAAATAGTCAGTGAAGGAGGGGGTATGGAAATATAGGTATACTCATACACAATTGCTGGATCTGTGAATTACCCTTTGTCCCAGAGTTTCCATTGACATGCATATAATCAATGAGAAAAAGACCTGTATGCACCAAATGATTTATATCAGCATTTTTTGTAGTAATGATGAACTGGAAACAAAGTAGATGCTCATTGATTGGGGAATGACTTAGCAAATAGTGATACATAAATGTAATGAAATGTTACTATGCTGTACCAAAAAAAAAAAAGTGATGAATAGAGAGAAGCGTGGGAAGAATTTCACTAACTGATGCCAAGTGAAGTAAGCAAAACAATATATACAATGACTTATCACATTGTTAAAAGAAACATCAACAACAACAAAACAACTAAAATGGAATTTTGCAAAACTATAATAACGAAGCTTGATTCCAAGGAAGATATATAAGAAGACACCTCCCTGCCTTCTTTGCAAAGGTGGGGAATTATGAGTATGGAACACTACAGATAATGTCAAATTTTTACAATGTGTTGGCTAGATTTTAAGAACTTTTTTTTAAATTTTTGCTTTATTTTTTGTTATAAGGTGTGCTTTCTGGGAGGGTAGCAAGAAGATTATATTAGGAAATATAGGTGATGTGAAAACAGAAAACAATAAAATTTATTTTTAAAAATTATTTTCTTTTGTATGGACACTTATTCAGAGGTGACAAGTTACCTCCACCTAACAAATCCTAAAGTACATTTTTCTATCTTAAATATATTTCATCTAATGCTTATATGTCATGTGATAAATACATAATTTGTACATGAAATAATTTATAATCATATATGTGTGTATATATATATATATATATATACATATACTTCTTTCCTCTATTCATCTACCTATCTAAGCTCTGCAATATAATTTAATAAATTCAAAAAATATTAGAATTAGAAGGAGTATACAAGGTCAACTAGTCAATCCCATTACTTTGTAGAGGAAGAAACTGCAACCCCAAGAGAGGAAGTGATCTGACTGACTTACCTTAGCTAAACCCTAGCAGAGTCATGATTTCACCTCAATCCTATTGACTCCAAGTTGATGCAGTGGCAAATTACAATGGATTTGGAGGCTGAACACCTGCTCTACTACTTAAGATGTGTTCAACCCTGGACCTTAGTTTTCTCCCCTATAAAATGAATATACAAGGCTATGCTAAGCACTGGGATTATGTATAGGAGAAATGAAAACATCCTTACTCATAAGGAACTTGTGTTGGAAAGCCTTGGATCAGTGGTCTCCAACTATGGCCCTCAGGCTAAATCCTTCTGAACTAAAAATTGATTTTATATGTTTAAATACAAAAAAACTTTATTTTAAAATGTAAAAGCCTTTCTTTGCTCCCGGCAATGCATAAAGAGGTGGCACGCTGGAGCTGGCCCAATGGAGCCATAGTTTGCCTACCCCAAGACTAGACGACTTCTTCAGTTTCTTCTAGTTAGACCTGTAACTAGCCATTTTGGCACCTGGGGCAAGGCATGAAAATGTGTCCTTAAACACTGCAGGCTATTTTAGTCTATGGCCATAGAGCTGTATAACTTCCCATTTAAACTAATTATTCTCACTACATAACTAGGTAATAAACTCAGCAGTTGTATCTGTGCTCCTGAAGGAACTTAATGTTATGTCATCCCCCTCCAAATTCCAGTACCCTGGGACAAAGCCCTTGTTGTTCAGTCCTTGTTGTGGCTTTTCTTTCAGGTCTAAATACTATGAATCGGTCTAAATCCAGTGCTCTTTCCACTCTACCCGATTAGATCAATTTCAGTTCTTAACAGAGGAGAATCCAGTACATAGAAATTCTGTGGGGATAAAGACATGACAGTACAGTGTTTATAACTGCTCAGATAGAAAATAACCCAGCACGTAGGAGCTCGGGGATATCCACACGAAGCGGTGGTTTTCAGGAGAGAAGCTTTAGGTTACTTTAAGGTGACAATTTCTAAATGAGAGCAAAACTGCGTAATAATATTTTTAAAATTAGGACCATTCTTAGTTCATGAGCTCCCCAGCCAGTGACAAAATATGCTATTAGTGGCCGCAGCACGATTCTGAAAATATACCTTCCTTACGACTTAACGCTTTTTCCCCCCTTCCCTGTGAGCTAAAAATTACAAAGCCCCGGATTTCATCGTTCTTGCAATCTATTCTTTTCCCCTGACTTCCTGTTTTCATGAAATTTTAATCAGGCACTTAAAATAAATAGCTATGCAGAGTCTCTCTGCCTCTTCGAATGCTTGGGATGGATGTTTGGGGTAAAGTGATAGTCCGGAGACCTTGAGAGCATTTAATCCCATTCGGACTTGGCAAGACAACAGAAAATGAAAGAGAAACACTGCTCCTTCTCTGTGCTGTGGACCCATAGTGGTCTGGAGCTCTCGGAAGAAAAAGCAACGTCCTTTGCTTTGCCATTGCAATCTTCAGCCACTGAAAGAAATCAGACTGATTTTGAAAAATACCTTCTATGAAATATAGTGGTGTAGTTCCAGGGTGACCAACAGAGGAAAATAAGAAACTATAGTGAATAGATCATATTTTCAAATCTTGGGATAATGAAAAGGTAATAATTAAATCGGTGCTGCTCCCTTCTGTCGCTAATGGTTTTTAATGGTGCATATTTGGTATAATATGAAATAAATTAACCTCAATTGTCTGGTTGTTAAAACCAACCAAGATTTAATTTTTTTCCCCTTTGAGCATAAAAATGTTTCAACATAATACATAGCATACCAATTTTAATAAAATTGTCAGAGTTCCATTACAGCCACGCATCAGGAGATGGAGAGTCAGAACATTTGAATTCTAATTCCTCCTCTGATGCTTACTAGCTATGTGACCTTGGGAAAGTCACATTGCTATTCTGAGCCTCAGTTTCCCCCTATTAACCTGAGGGGACTGGACTAGACAATCTCAAAGATCTCTTCCAGTTCCAAACCTTATGATGCCATGTTCCTATAAATAACTGTAGGCATACCACTGGTCCAGCCAACAATTGCATCTGAAATAGCGTCAGATGACATCAGTCCAAGTGCTGGCTTAGATATTCCCCATGTTAACTTGGGCAGATCACTGACTATTTCTGAAACTTGGTTTCTTTATATGTGAAACAGGGATGGTAAAAGTAGCCTGATAGAAGGCTTGGAGTCAAGAGTCCTGGGTTCAAATTCTACCTCTGACATTTCCTAGCTATGCAACTCTAGGCAAGTCACATCACTCCTACCTTTTTAGTCTTTTTTACACCTTCCACCCCGCCTCTCCCACTCAGTCTTTGGCCCACTCACACTGGTCTTTCTATTGTTCCTTGAATAAGATGCAACCTCTCCCAACTCCAGGCGTTTTCACTGACTGCCCCCACACATGGAATATTCTCCTTTCTCATTTCTGCCTCCTGGCTTTCCTGGATTCCTTCATGTCCCAGATAAAATTCTTCTACAGGAAACTTCTCTGATCCGCCTTAGTGCCTTCATTCTGTTGATTATTTCCAATTTATCCTGCATATAGTTTGTTTCTACATATTGACTCTCGCTTTAAACTGTGAGAGCCTTGAAAACAGGAACTATTTCCCCCCCTTTATTTGTACCCCTAGCACTCAGCACAGTGCTTGACATGTAGTGGGTACTAAGTAAATGTTTATTGCCTGACTGTGTGCCTAGCCCATGCCCTGGGACTTATCTACTGTCACAAACCGGCTGTGATCTACATTGGTGTAAGGAATTCCCACAACAGGGAATTCTGAAAAAAAAAATCACAGATCACTCATGTATTCATTTAAGTTGAAAGAATCATACTTGCAATAGCTACCTAATAGGGAAGGAAGCACTTATCTTTCCATCGAAACCTTAAAACACAATAGGAATGATAGCAAATTGTAATAACGATGATAATGTTAATCATGGCAACAACAAACCATCACAAGAATAATTGACTTTTGGCCTCCGGAAGAGCTATAGGTGCCAGGTTATAGTGACAGGATGGAAAGAAAGGGGAAAGCTTGACTATAGATGAAATAGAGTGGCGAAGATTGCCAATGAATAAATGCAAAACCCCAGAGGATTGGGAAAGAAGAGATTCATAGGCTCTTAGGGAAATCGACTGGCCTGCTTGGAAATGCCAGGCTTCTTTTATGAAAGCAGAAAAACTAGAAGGAAAGATCATTGAAGTTTATGGGTCAGCATTTCAGCGATTAACGAAGCTCAAATGACCTGATGTGAAAATTAATATCTTCTGTTAATCTCGATCTCTCCCCATCTGCTTGGCCTTGAACTTGGTGCCCTGCTCTTGGTTATAACAAGGGGTTCTGATAGATGACTGCCAAAGGTCAGAGAACTTGCTCTGGGCCCCACTAGGAAAAATGGAGGAGGTTGCTGGGAGGTAGCTTTGAGCTTGGCATAAAGGGGAAACCCCTCGAAAGTTTCCTAGGGAATACACTTATCCCCAAATGGAGTATATTGCTTATAAAAACAATGACAATAGCTATTAGTTCCATAGCACTTACTATGTGCCAGGCACTGTTTTTAAGTGGCTTGCAACTATTATCTCCTTTCTCTTCACAACATTCCTGGAAGGTGGGTGCTATTATTGTTCACATTTTATAGATGAGGAAACTAAGGCAGACGAAGGTTGAGTGACTTTCCCATAGTCACACAGTTAAGTATTTGAGGTCAGATTTGAACTCTGGTCTTCCCAATTCCAGGTCCATCCACCTAGCTGTTTCTTAATAAATGGTGAGTTCTCCATCACTAGAAATCTTTGAGTCAACCACATTGCCTTTCGGGAAAGTATTGGATAAGGTATCATCATCCTGAGTTCAAATGTGGCCTCAGACACTTACTAGCTTGTGACTCTGGGCAAATCACTTAACTGTGCTTGCCTCCGTTTCCTTATCATCTGTAAAATGGAGCAGGAAATGGCAGTATCTTTGCCAAGAAAATCGCAAATGGGGTTGTGAAGAGTTGGACACAACTGAAGAAAATGAACAATAACAACACTGCAAAGATTACTTAAGGGAACTGGAGATGTTCAGGATAACAGAGAGTTGATTTCAAAGCTATTTTTTATTGCAGTTTTTCAAGGGCTAATATGTGGAATACAAATGGATCCCAGAAAGAGACAATAGATAGTAGGGAGATAGATGGGGGGGAAGGGAGAGAGAGAAAAGTGACAGAGAGGCAGAGAGGCAGATAGAGACAGAAAGACAGAGTCAGAGAGAATGAGAGAAGAGCGACAGAGACAGAAGCAGAGACGGAGAAGCAGAGACAGATGGAGACAGAGAAACAGACAGAAAGGCAGAGTCAGAGAGAGAGAGAGAGAGAGAGAGACAGAGAGACAGAAAGTGACAGAGGCAGAGACAGACAATGAGAGAAAGAGTGACAGAGAGACAGAGAGGCAGAGATAGATAAAGACAGACAGAGAAACAGAGAGAGATAGAGAGGCAGAGAGACAGAGACAGAGACAGAATACTATGTACTGGACTGAGTCCTGGAGATACAAAAACAAGCAAACAAGACAGTCTCTGACCTCAAGGATCTTATGTTCTAGAGAGAGAAGACAATACATAAAAATGTGGTGGAAGATAGTAACGAAAAATCATGGAAGTAGCATGGAGTCCTGGGCCCCTAAAGAATTAGGCAAAAGTTCATGTGAGGGAACCTAGGCATGAAAGGCAGAGGTAGGTCTAGCAAATGTAAGTTATAGGAGACTTCAAACCAAGCTCTGAGCTTGAACCTTAGCTCTCCCACTTACTAGCTAGGTAATCTAGGGCAACTTACTTCCTTATCTGAGTTTGAGTCTCAGTTTCCTCCATTGTAAAATACAGATATTTAATGCCTATAGTAGCCATTTTTAGGATTATTTTAATGAAAATACTTTGTAAACATTAAAATGATTTATTATTGAGAATATAATTATTTTAGCTTAATAGATCATTAAAAGTTTCCTAACAATTCAATCTGTTTTATAGTAGAATAGATACCTCAGGAGGTAATAAATTAGCTACTACAATGAGATAGTGAGTAAAGGTCAGATGAAAACTAGCATTTAGGAGTGTTGTAGAAGACATTCCTGTTTAGATATCATTTGAACTAAACACCACCTAAGGCTTGATCCAGTGCTGGGTTTATGTGACTCCCTCCATTCCCAAAGCATTTTGGGTATGGTGGTGGCCAGTGGGAGGAAGGGTAATGGGAGGGTCCAACACATGGGCTATTACATGGCATGGCTAACAGTCTTACAGCTCATGAAATTTTGGAGGTTTATACCTGCCCTTTGGTGAGCCTAGAATTTCATTCAGTTTCTATCATAGTATGCATTCAACTGCCTTCATTTCTCTGGTTTATTTTAAGATGAAGAGGTTTTTAGATTAGGCCCCTGGACCACTCTGAACACTTTTGGGCCAATCCAAAGGCCTTTCGGGCCAGATGGACAAAGGAATCAGCCTTCAGGAATTCATCTGAATTTACCATCGTTGTCATCTGTCTTCATGACCCCTCCTACTAGATGGCACAGGGGATGGAATACCATGATTAAAATCAGGAAGACTCAATCCTTCCTGAAGGATTTCTGAAGGTCTGAAGACCTTGGCTAGCTATGGCAAATTCTTCAATGTGTACAAGCTGAAGTTTCTTCATGTGTAAAATGAGAGAACTAGACTGGATGACTAGACTGGATGACCTCTAAGGCTTCTTCCAGCTCTAGTCTATGATCCCTCTCTTTTAAAAACAAAGAACTGAATAACATTTAGAGTTCAAAGAGATCTTAGAGAATATTGCCTAAATTCTACAAAAGAGAAAACAGATTGTGATAGAGGGACAGTGACTTGTTTAAGGTCACACAGATCCTAAGTAGCAGAGCAAAAATAAAAATTCAGCTCTGAAACCAAATTAAGGGCTCTGTTCACTGCCCAGCAGCATAGAGAAAAGGCACTCAGTGCTGTAAAATGAAAGGAGGGATGAGGTGGCTGCTCAGAGTGCCCATGTCATGGTAGAGGTAAAGGGCCCTCCTGGCTCTCCCTCTATGAGTCTATCATTTCTGGGCTCTGGGAAATTGATTCAAATTAACCAAGCTCACAGGAGACTGATTCAGAAGCTAGAATACCAGCATCCTAAGGTAGAATTGGTGCTTTAAACTTAGACCCTCTTCCCTCCCTGAACTCATCACCGCAACCCCCACACCCTAGTGGCAGCAGGCACTGGGTACTCTTACCTACTGCATGTATCCTCTTATAGAGTCAAGCTCCTTACTCAGAATCATAGATTCTAAACTAAAGAAACTATCAAATTTAACCCTCTCATCTTACAAAGGAGGAAATCAAGACTCAGAATGGGTGAGAAGCAACTTTCTCCATGTTGCACTATGAATGAAGAGGATAGTCTGGACCAGGGGTAGGGAACCTAAGGTCTCAAGGCCACATGTGGTCTCAGATTCAGTGTTTTGACTGAACCCAAGTTTCACAGAATAAATTTGTTCTGTGAAATTTGGATTCAGTCAAAGGGCCACACTTGAAGATGCAGAGGGCCACATGTGACCTGGAAGCTGCAAATTCCCCACCCCTGGCCTAGATTAAGAGTCAGACCTCTTGCTTCCTCCTTCAGAGTTCTTTCCACAGCACTAAAATCAGTCCAGAAACCCAAAGATCGTTCATGAGAGTCCCATTTTAAGATATCTCCTAGGTCTCCCAGTTCTCTTCTCAATCTGATTTTATCCCCTAGCTCTGTGCTTGTCCCTTACTCCAGCAAAAATGCCAGTGGCATTTTCTTCCTATAGCGTCAGTCCCGTTATTCCCCAAGAAAATTTTGTCAGTAGTTAAGGGCAGTCAATAGAGAAAGCCAAATTTTCATAGCAGCTTCCCATCCCCACCCTCACACTGTACCCAGGTAGCATCAAGCAAAAACCACCCCAGTGGCCTCTCCACATTGGCCAGAACCCTGCCTCTCAAGGAGGGAATGAGCAAGAAAATCTAGACAAAGTAAAAGAGGGAAAAACTTAGCTCTTCTGGCATCCGTGTTCAACAGGAAGACTTCTAGCATGAGATCAAAGAGGTTGAGTTTCCCCTACTCCTAACACAAACACACACACACACACACACACACACACATACAACCTGATGAATGTCTCAATCACTAGCCTATCCTCTAGAACCAAAGCTTGACTTGAGAGTCCACTGTCAAAAATTGAAAAGACATCGAAAGATGCCAATGCTGATTTTATCAAAGGGGAGAGAATACCGAGAACCACATGCTCCCTTCACTTGGGTATGTTTAGCCTGAAAAGATTTAAAGTGGGACATGATAGCAGTCTTCAGAGATCTGAAAGGCTGTCAAGTGGGAAAGGGGCTTAGACTTTTTCCCAAAGGGCAGAACTAGGAGCAATGAGTGGAATTGATAGGAAGGGGAAAAGAAAGTATTTGGGACTTGGGGATTCAGGAGACCAAAGTTTGAATTCCAGATCTGATGTTGAAGAGGCAGATCCATGTTCTGGACCTGAATTCAAATACCTCTTATTGTCATTATTGGGAATGACCTTGGGTAAGTCTTGACCTCTTGGGTCTCTCCTCTTCAGTGAAATGAGGGGCTTAGGTTAGATGGCTCCCTCCCAGTCCTATACCTATGTGACTTAGTGACATAACTCTGGGAAAGTCACTACTCTCTCAGTTTATTTGTCAGTAAAATGAGGGTGACAATTCTGGTTCTACCCAGGGCACAAGGGTGTTGTGGAAAGCTTAAAACTCTAGAGAACCAGAGGGGTTGTTAGGATTATTTTTATTAGTGTCATCAGCATTAGTATTATGCTAATGAAATATATTGCTTTAAATGCAGCAAGGACAGATCTGGAGATTACTAACAGTCTAATTCAGTCCCAAGCAAATGTCTCTGGTTTCTGTTTTTAAATTACCAACCACGCAGGGATCCTCCAGAAGACAGAGATGTCTGCGCTCGCTCGGTGCCTGCCTGCAATCTCGCGCCTCCATTCTAAGCTCCCCAGCCCGAGCATCTTCCTGGGTAGGATTTCCCTTCGTTTGCATATGTATAGGGTCTCCTCCAGCTCCCCCGCAGCTCAGTGCCAGGAAAAGGAAATGGAGCTGTCAGGAATTGCTATTTTCGGTCCTACCTATGGTCTCAGGAATGACGACGAAGAGAAGCAGCGGCAGCTGCCGCCGGAGCAATGCCCAGCTGAGAACAAGGCTGCTGCCATCTCTCTCGCCCGTTCCATCTGTGCTTTACCTGAAGCACGTTGGGAGCTGAGCCTTAAACCTGCCCTGGCCTCCCATCGAGAGAGCCCAGACCTCGGAGAACAGTTACTTTGGGAAGTTTCGTCCTTCTAAGTGAAGGATGCCCATTCAAAAATAAAGTGAAGCCTTTAATAGAGGCAGCCATGGCACAGGCAACGGACCCTGGAATTTCACACTAGGAAATGTGGCTGCAAATCTGGGTTCTTCCATTTACTAGTGGGGTCACCTTGGGCAAATCATTTCATTTATCTAATCTTCAGTTTCCTTGTTTATAAAGCAGGAAGGATAATACTTAGAGCCCCTCCCTTGCTATAAGGAGTTATTTTCACCTAGTGCCTCCCCTCAAAAAATTATCTTGTATTGATGTATCATTTTTGAATTCATTTTGTATGTCCTTGTATATGTATGGCTGTCTTCCCTGACAAGATGTAAGCTTCTTGAAGGCAATAATTTTTTTTCTAGTCCCCAATGCCTAGCAAAGTGCCAGGTACATAGTAGGCACTTAATATTTGTTGATTGAGTACAAAAACACTTTATAAATATTGAAAGTGCTTGAGAAATAGAAATTATTGTGCTGTGTATCACCTGTTTTTAGTGCTTCCCTAAGCTATCACAAAAGCTTCAATATTTCATAGCTATTATTAAATATATATTATCATAAATATATATCATGATCTGTAATGACTCATTATGGGAGGCAACCCAAAGGACAATGGAAAGATTCATGGCCTATGTGGGCTATCGAAGATTAGCAGCAGTGAATGTCACATACAAATGCATATTAGGAAGAAGAGGTGAACCAGAAAAAGTGAGGGATGCCTGAGAAATGCTCTGGTGTGCACAGCACTTTCAAAGACCTGAAGGATGGCTACCTGCATGTTGGATAGATCTCTGGGGGATTTATAGGAGGACATGGAAAAGAATCACACAAGATGAGAATATGTGGATGAGATCCACATCATCAGAGCAACTATGCACATTGATAAAATCACAACTGCAATGATGCATGGAAGTACTAGCCTTATGTTTGTGTTTTATGTATATATGTGTGTGTATTTATGCAATACATATATACATACCACACATATATAAACATACATTCTTACATATACATATAGTCTCTTTCAGCTCCTAGCCTGGTGCTTTGTAGCCTGGAAAAACATTGCCAATGTTTATTGAATGAACAAATGAATGAAGGAATTTTTTATCTCATGGGATTATAAGAATCATGTGAAATAATAGGCATTAATCACTTTGTATATGTAAAGCACTATAAAAATGTTAGCTCTTCTAATGGCCTCATAGAGTTAAAGAATAAAAAGCCTATGAGGGATTCTTAGAGGTATTTTTGTCTATCTCCAGCCTCAAGCAAGAAGCTATTATAATTTTCTTCATAATAATATAATCATTCCAGGTATTACTTTGGGCAGTCAATGGATGAACATTGTGGAAGAAAGAATACTACACTGAAAGTCAGACATCGTGGGTTTTTTCTCCCGAGGCTCATTTGCATGACCATTCTCCTAATCCCCGTGGAGGTGAAGGCTAAGTTTTTGGGAGGGTAGTTGACATTTCTTCCCCTCTTCTAAACTGATCATAACTGAATTTGCTTCAGATTCCAAGAATCCCTACTTTTATCTGTGTTATGACTCAGGCATTAATTAATGCAGGAAGGTGAACTTAACCCATTGGCATTTGAAGTTCTTTATAACCTGTCACCTTTCTACCATTCCCATCTGAACATTTCTTATATTACTGCACACATTCTAGTGTCCAGGTACACTGGCCTACTTGCAGGTCTTCTGATGAGACATCCATTCCATCTCCATCTCTGTGCTTTTGCAATGGCTGCCCCCCATGTGTGGGATGCTCCATCACATCTTGGTTCCCCTGGCTTACTTTGAGACTCCTCTGAAGTCCAACTTTCTATGGTTGACCTTTCTTTGTTCCCCTTCCCCCTCAGCTGCTAATGCCCTTCCCTCTGAGATTACTTTTCAATGACTTCACTAAATATTGTGGATATATTTCTCATTTACATGTCTCCCCCATTAGCATGTACACTTTTCAAGGGCAGGGGCGGTCTTTTGCCTTTCCTTTCTTTGTATTTCCAGCATTGAGTATAGTGTCCCACTCATAGTAGGTACTTAATAAATGCTTGTTGACTGATTAATCAATTAATCAGGGCAGATGACATCAGGACTATCACCTCCTTTATCTAGAGACCACTATTCTATTCCCATCCCTTTTTCTGACTGCCATTATCAGTTCATATCGAACTTGAAACAGTCTGATTTTTGTCAGAGGAATCATTATCTCATATGGTCCCCATTCTATACTTGTTATTCTTAATTATTATTTTTAATATTTTATTCATACCTTGTGCTTTATATCACATTCATTTCTAGATATTCCAACTTTTCTCACAACCTAAGACTTTCCTTGTAGTGAAAGAAAAAGAAAAAAAAGGTTAAGCAAAGTCAGCTAACAAAGAGACTTTGTTTAACACACTATCCATCCCAACACCCATAGTTTAACTAAGACCCATCATCCCCCACTTCAGACAGGAAAAGAGGAGAATGCATTTCCTTGTCTCTTTTCAAGGCCCAAGATCAGTCATTAAATTATATATAGTATTTGTCCACATTCAGTACTTTAGTAGTTGATTTTTTTGGATCCAAGTGTAGGGCTTTACATTTATCTGTTAAATTTCCTTTTGTTAGACATTAAGTATTAGAAATCTTTTTTGGATTCCATCACCCAATCTCCTAACCCAGCTGCATATTGTCTGCAAATCCAATCAGCATGCAATCTATCAAGAACTTCTGACCCTAAGCGTCTGCTTTCTTTTCTTCCTAGATATGGCAATAGAGAACCCAGTGAGGGGAGTGTGAGATTTGGAGTCAGAGAACATGGGTTCAAATCCTCTTTATAATTCTATTGTACTCTGCATGATCTTTAGCAAATCACTTCTTTTTGAGCCTCTGTTTTCCCATTTGTGAAATAAGATGAGGACAGGTGAACTAGATTATCTCTAAGGGCCCTTCCAACTCTAAATTATGATCCCAAGATTGTAAATTTTATTGTCTGAAAGTTATATCATTTGAGATTCTTTTTCTCTTCTTTTAAGTAAGCACAGTTACGCAGCTTGAAAGATGAGAGGGTGAATCAGAGCATAATTTAGTCTGGCATGCATTTACAAACACCTGCTCTCTTCAAAGCACTGTCTTATATATTGTACCTACTAAGACAACAATGAAATCGTCTGTGCCTTCAAGGAGCTTTTGTTCTACTTGAGGATAGAACGTATACACATATGAGTAAAGAAAAGGTGAAATTAATGTCAAATAATTAAACAATAGCGTTAGCACTAAAAGCGGCAGGACCAGAACTGGATTCATATAGGAGGTCAAGTATGCTGACCATACAATAGATCTTCAGCTTTGGTACAATCTGATTCAGTGATGCTGAGACAGCATGACAATGGAAAAGAATGATGGATTTGGAATCAAAAGGTCATTTGTTACCTATGTGACCTTGCCTGGGCACTTACTATGTGGGTTGCCTTGGAAAAGAGTCACTTAGCCACTCTGTGCCTCAGTTTCTTTATCTGTAAAATGAAGTTGAAAGGGATGGCTTCTAAGGCCACTTCTAAGATACTTTATAACAAAGGGAAGTGTGTCCTACTATGTACATAAGGGACGAAGAAGCAATTGATAAGGCTGTGTTACATGCTGGAAAGAGCATGGACCTCATATGAAGGGTCCCTCCCTGGTTCTGAATCCCAAGCTCTGCCTCTAACCAGCTAGGATGCTAGGTAAATCCCTATGCTCCCTAGATCTTATTTTCTCTTTTTTAAAAATGAGGGAGCTGAATTCTAGAACTGTGAATACGTATTACCTTACATTGACAGCCTTTCTCCAGTTCAACCTCTCAGAGGAACTTTTAAGAAACTCTGAAGAAAATTAAATAGTTGTACAGAATATTCCTTTGGAGACTTTCTTAAGAATGAGGCTAATTCTCCATGGCCAACTTAGTACATCTTCCATGAAATTCTCTAAACAGATCCTGTTGGTCTAGTTAAGTGCTATCATTAAACCATTTATTGCTAAAATAAAATAAAATGAAGTGGGTTGGAGTAGCTCATTTCTAATCTCCCATCCATTGGACATTCTATGTTCTATGTCCCAAGCTTGCTCTCAGAGTTGACATTGAATGTCAGATGTTACAAAGATACGCTCTGGTGTGACAGTCTATTTTCAATTCAATCCAACAAACTTTGATTAAGCAACTGGTATGTGGAAGAAAATGTACTGGATGCAGAGTATACAAAGAAAAGAAAAAAGCATTGACCCCTTCCTTCAGGAAGCTTATAATCATGTTAAGAGTTTAGAGAGGGAATTGTGAAAAATCTTAAAGCATTATATAAATGCAATAATAATAAAAAATACAGTTTTTCAGTGTTTTATATAGAGCATCTCATTTGATCATCCTCAGAATAACTCTGTGAGGTAGTGAACCAGCCAAGTCAAGCATTTATTAAGTTCTATGAATGTAAACTAAGCATTTATAAGTACTTACTATGTACCTGGACTTGATGGCTTCTAATTTCTCTTCCAACTCTAAAGCTATGATACTATGATGAAAGACTGGATTTCTAGTGAGAAATTGAACTGGATATCATCTGTGTAGGGGTACTAATGACCATGAGCAGATGATTATGACAAAGGAGAGAAGATAACAGGGACCAGGATATACATAAGTGGAATGCCCACTTTTTGAGGACAGGAGGCGGATGATGATCTGGCAAAGAGGACTGAGAAGGAATAATCAGACAAACAGGAGGAGAGCCAGAAGAGAGAACAGGGCCACAGAAACCGAGGGATGTTCCAAGTTCTAATGGCCCTCCAGGAGATCTGATATGCTGTGTTTTGTCTGCTAAACAGAAGTCACACAACATAATTCTGTACTTCTATGACTTTGTCATTTGACCCCCATGAACTAATACCTACACAAATAACCCCAAGAAAGATGATCTTAAATATAAATGTGATCCTTATGGAGAAACAAGGAAACATCTCCCTTGTGTTCTTCTTGGCTTTGAATAACTTGACTGTAATTGTCCATGAGTCTTTGACATCATTTCCAGTCCCGAAGTAGGTTTCTGTCTGGGGTGATAATAGAGAACCAGGCATAATGAGACACCCGTAAGTATATTTAGCACCAAAGGCTGGAAGACAGAGAAAAGAATCGCTTAGTGCTCCAAACGTCCTTGAGGCAGCACATGGATTCTATCCCGAGGTCCTGAGGCAGCCAACTTTCCCTCTGTGCACACAGGAAGAAATGATCTTCCCTGGCTACTTTGGTATGAATTGTTTTGACTATAGATCTAAAGTCTGGGTTTCTAGATTATCCTGTATTTTGTCCTGATGGGTTGGAGGAAGGGGCGGCCACTTACTACCCAAATGAAGTCACAGGGTTTAGAACTAGAAAGGATCCTAGAGAGGTACAGCAATATCTTTTTACTGAGACCCAGAGAAGGGGTAACTTGTTCAAGGTACCACAGGAATAAGTGGCAAAAGAAGAAAATGAAGCTAAGTTCAATCTAATGATCTTTCCATAGCTGGTGCCTTCCCTCTGAGACTACTTTCCATTTACTCTATCTGCTTCTTGTATGAGCATATCTATTTACGTGTTGTCTTCCTCATTAAAATGTGAGATCCTCAGAGGCAAGGAACATGATTTTGTCTTTCTTTCTACCTTTAGAAGTAAGCACAGTGCCAGACACATAGTAAGTCCTTAAGAAAAGCTTGCGGATTTGCCCTCTCAGCTTGGAATGAGGTTTGTTGGGTTGGTATAATTATGGCCTTAAGAAGAGGAGCAGAGTTGGTTGGAGTGTAAAGCTTGCTGGGAAAAATGCAGTTGAGTAGGAGTCTGTGGAAAGAGCTGGAGACAAGATATATCTATGCCCAGCAAATATGGCAGCCAAGCTATGTACCCATGGGCATTCTGGGTGTAACTCCTGAATGGAAGCTGGATTGGAGTTAGCTTCCATAGGGAAAACAGAACTTGATGAGTTCATTGAGTAGTAAGTGCAGGTTGGGAGGAAGGCTGGAAAGAATGTAGAATTCTTCAAAACTCAAAGCACTCATTTTCTAATCTGTCTACTCTGAAAATTTTATAAGTATTAATTTTTATCCTATTCTGTAACCGATAACTTCCTTAAACATAAGTGAATCAAAGAGTGGACAATATGACCAATCCCCAGAGAAAGTTTTTCTGGGTTTTAGATGGAACATGAGTATACATAGAGATGTATCTTGTCTAGTGTTACTAACTGGTTCCAGGAAAACACTACTTTAGGGACACAATGTTACATGGGGTCACCAGTTGTGTAGGAACTAGTAAGTTATAAATATTATAAATGACCTAAGCTAGTATATAGTTATAATGTATTAACTGCTACATGTGGGCGGTGTGTATGGTGTTGTGCAGAGATGACCAAAGCCCAGTGATGTAAGAGTTTGTCTCTACAACCGGTAGCAGAGTAATACTAACAATAATCAATAATTATAGTAGTAGCCAGCATTTATATAGCGTACCTTCAATGCACCAAGCCCTATGCCAAGCACATTACAAAGATCATATCATTTTTATCCTCCTATCTGAGAGGTATTCATTTATTTTTATCTCCATTTTATAGTTAGAGAAACTGAAGCAGAGGGAAAGTGGCTTGTTCAAGGTCACACAGTTAGTTGTCTGACATCATACTTGAACTTGGGTCTTCCCACCTCCAGGTCCTGAACTCTATCCACTGCGTCTCCTATTTGATCAATACTGGTCATCTCGCAGTATAATAAAAGGAGTAAATGGAAGGGTGCCTAGGAATAGGTCCAGAGTTAAATCTGTTTTATTGGTGAGACTCATTTACATCTGAGTTCATTTCCAGCTTCTTAGTGAACTTGTCTAAATTTTTCTAAAGAAAAATCAGCTTTGATACCAAGTTTGCCTGAGGATATTAAAAGGGTTTACATTACTACAAGAGCTCTTGCAGTGAAAATGTTTACAAGAGCTCTTGTAGTAGAAAATGTTTATAAAACATTTTCCTCATAACAGCCTGGGAAAGTCAGGTAGGGCAAAGGTTATTATTCCCATTTTCCAGACGAGGAAACAGGCTCAGAGAAGTTGAGACTTTCCCATGGATATTGTGGAATAGCTGGGATTGGAATCTGCTGACATCTAGGCCAATGATCCCTTCACCATGCCACTTTGCCACTCTTTTCTGACACTTGAACTGCTTCAGACTATCTACTAGTATCTAAAAATAGATATCCTGGTGTACATAAAATTTTTGTAAGATAACTAACATATGAATACCCCATGGAATGTTAGGTTATTAGTTTTCTAAAGACTATAAATCTATCCATCAATCTATCTATCTATCTACCATCTATCTATCTACTTACCTATTGGCTATTTATTTAGTGTCTATATTTCTATGATCTATCTGTTCACTTATCTATTTATCTATCATCTATCTCTCTGTATCTTTTTTATCATACATCTTCTATCTACTTATCATTTATCTATTTACCTACCTACTTACCTATAGGCTATTTATTTAGTGTCTATATTTCTGTGATCTATATGTTCACTTATCTGTGTATCTATCATCTATCTCTCTGTATCTTTTTTATCATACATCTTCTATCTACTTATCATTTATCTATTTCTAGTTATCTATAATCAATCTCTATCTATCCATCATTCATCATCTATCATCTGCCTACTTATTTATGTCATCTATCTTTTTTCTTATCTATTTATCTAGTACCTTTCTCATACATATTTACTTATCTATCATCTATCTACCTATCTATCTTCTATCTCTATTTGCTTACCTATCATCTCTATCATCCATCATCTATCTATCTCTTTATCTCCATCTAGCTGCTTGTCTCTGATTTGTAAGACAACTTTATAGGATTGGGGAATAATTTTTGGATCTATGATTTCATTGGTATAAGAAATTCTTAATCAGGAAGTTTTTTTCTACCTATGTCAATTGACAACTCACCTGTAATTGTAACTTACAGCCTTGAGAGTTGCCTGGGCACCAAGAGGTTGTGTCTTGTTCATGGTCATAGAGCTGGTATGAATCAGAAGCACAACTTAAAGGTTTCCTTGATTCTGAGGTCAGCATTCTGCCCATGTTTGTAGTCATTTAGTTGCATACAAAAAACTCTGGCCAAGTAATTGTGAATCCATTTTCAAATGAATTCTACTGTATTCTGCAGAGAAGAGATTTGGAAAGTGGCTAGGTGGAGCAGAAGACAGAGACTGTCCTTGGAGTTAAGAAGACCCGAATTTAAAAAATCCAGCCTTAGCTGCTTAACAGTGTGATTCAGGGTCAGTTATTTGACTTAAGTTTTCTTATCTGTAAAATGAGATAATAGTAGCATTTCCTAGGATTGTTTTGAGGAGCAAGTGAGGTAATATTTGTAAAGTGCTTGAAGACCTCAAAGTGCTATATGAATGTTAGCTATTATTAATTAATTATTACATGATCTAAACCAAATGTATTTTGAAATAAAATTTGCCTTTAAATGTGGCTTTTGTAGTTCAAAAGCTAGTATCAGAAAGTTAACCAGTTCTTTAATCAGCCTCTCTTGTATCTTGTTTCCATACCCATCTAAGAACCTTTTGCTCACTTCTACAATGGGAGTAGAAGGAAAAAGGTTTATTAATTAAAACCATCCCTTTTGTTAAAGTTCACAGACATAAAGGTAGGAATACAAAAGGTATTCCAGTCATCCCTTCCTACCTTGAGCAGATTTGGAAATTTCATGTTGTTAATTCTGAAGAAAAAGATACAGAATGAGTGAAATTCAGGCCCAAGTATCCCCTCTGATCTGCCTGCATGTCTGACCTAAATGTCTCATAATATTCTAAGCAAGTGATGCCATAAATGAAACAAGATTATCTGATGGGGGAAGAAAGAATGGCCATCCTCCAATCAGGTCCCATCCCCTTGGGTTGGCCCTGCTGATTCTGTTCAGACCTACTCTGTCCTCTGCTTGACCTCTGGAGTGAAACACTCTGGTCAGGAGAACAGGAAGAAATGAATTTTCTCATCCAGTGGTCTCCTAGATTAGTTAACAAATAGGAGGGTAGGAAGCAGCCTTGGAGCAAGGCCTTCCTTACCTTGACCCGAGACATACGCACTCTTGGCTATCTGTACTCCATCTTTCTGGGCCTCCCAAGAGTCACTCAGAACCATCCTTACTCTGCAGGTTATTTATTATTCATTCTATCGTTGTTGACCTGTTTAGTTGTGTCTGACTTTTTATGACCCTGTGGACCATGCCATACTGTCCATGGGGTTTTATTACCAGAGATACTGCAGTGGTTTGCCATTTCTCTCTCCAATGGAGTAAGGTGAATAGAGGTTAAGTGACTTGCCCAAGGTCATTCAATTAGCAAGTGTCTGAGGTCAAATTTGAATTCAGGTCTTCCTGACTCCAGGCCCAATACTCTATTCTATCTAAGCTATCTAGTTATCTTCACGCATTCTATGACTTCAATATAATTCTATAGAAGTCCTTTATGGAATGAGAGTGAATAAGATTCATTGAATGTCAAAACTAGGGGAGGGCATCCTTAGAGATTTATGAAGGTACAGCCCTTCAGTTACAGAGGAAGGAACTGTAACTCAAAGAAGAGAGGTCTTGGCTAAGGTCACAAAGTCAGGGAAAGAGGACCCAGGGCTCCTAACTCCCAGTCCCAGCTTTACCTCACTACATTAGGTCCCCATTCCCTAGCCCCTAGGGAGTAGCTTTTCCCTCATCATGGACAAAGGAGCAGCCATAGTCTTCTTTTTAGGAAGTTGGGTTGACTGGTTGCCTGAAGATGTATTTCAATGGAAGATAAGCCCTCTGAGGGAAGGTACTTTGTTTTTGAAGACTCAGCCTCTAGCCCTGTATCCTGAATATAGTTTGTTGAAATGAATTTAGTTGAAGTTAATATCAGTGAGAAGAGAGCTGGGCCTGGAGTTATAAGAACCTAGGCTAAAGAGCCACCCCTGACAAACAGTGGGCAAATCACTTCACTTCTGAGGTTCTAGGCAAGTCTGTAAAATGATAAGTTGCCAGAAGATGCCAAATTGCATTGGTGGAGGGAGATTCCTCACAGGAGAGTTCCCTATGCCAATGCAATCACAAGACCTGTGCCCATGCCCAATACTGTGCATACCTACACAGCTGACTAGGAGTACCGCCTTACTCTTGGTTTGTTTGGATATTTTGTTTGTTTTGGATCACAGGATAAGAGATTGGGAGCTGGAAAATATCTCAGAGGGCAACCTGTCCAATCTGAAATTGAACAGGAACATTTTCTATGATATATCTGAAAAATATCCATTTGGACTCTACTTAAAAGACCTCATTGTGAAGATTCCTTATTGAGATACAGTATGGCACAGTGGGAAGAATCCTGAATTTTGCACTAAAAGGACCTGAGTTCAAATCCCAACCCTCCCCCTTAGTCTCTCTGTGATCCTTAGTAAATTTTTCACTTTCCTAGGATTTCTTCCTCTTCCTAAAGCTCAGGTATGACCATGTCTGGGGCTGCCCCAGGCTGCCCTCCTTTGGGCAGCCTCCCTCGCCTAGATGGTTGATACTTTAGGACTGTGGAGGGAGTTTCTATATTGGGAATTCCCCAAGCCAATGACATCATCAAGCTGGAACCCCAAACAGTGGGTTTTCCATAAAATATCTCATCTGACTCACAACAACCCTATGGGCTATTGTTGTTGTGTTAAGTGTTATCATTGCTTCACAGATGAGGAAACTGCAGCTAAGACTGACCATAATTATGGAGGAAAGAACACTGGATTTGGAGTAAGAAGAACTGGATTAATAACCAGATTTTGCTATTTATTAGCTGTGGGACCTTGGGCAAGTCATCTTCCTCCCAATTTGATTTTTTTTTTTGATTAAAGGGGCCATCCCTTGAGCAACTACTTAAAGAAAGCTTTTCAATGAATTGGTGTATCTCACTCAAAGTGAGAATGCTATAAAACCTTAGCCTGAAAAGGCCAGGATCTCATATTGTATCCTGGCCCATCTTTAGTCATCCTGATGGATATCAGGCCACTGGACCCAGATGGTTCAGGAGAAGAAGGTGAGGTTGGTGACCTTGCACAGCCCTCCCTCACTCAACTGCAAGTCATGTCATCATCTTGATGTCATGGTCATCTTTAAGAACAAAAGACAAACACAGCAACAACCTCTATGGACCCTACTTTCCTCATCTGTAAAATGACCTTTAATTTCCCTTCTATTTCTACATTTATGGTTCAAGTTATTTTGCCACTCTAAGTCTCAGTTATCTTATCTGAAAAAGAAGTTATTGGACCAGTTGACTATGAAAGGCCCTTTTAGATCCTATATTTCACCAAGGAGGTTAAGAGACCCAGCCAGGGTCACAGAGTTTGGAAGAAGTAAAGCTGGGACCTCGACTCATGTCTTTTCACTTCAGCCTGCTACCGAGACTTTCTAGGTATTGTCCACACCTTCTTCTGCAAAGGTGAAGTTGGAGCCCAATTCCCTGTGTGGACTGGATCCAAGTGCCCATATTGCCTTTCTTCCAAGAACACTCAGTGACCAGATAAGAAATTTCACAGCACATTATTTTATTCTGGTGCAAAAAATCAGAACATCCAAGTGGATGGATGTGTTGTTGCTTCTCCCTTGGGCAGGCCAATACACTTCTGTCTACCTTAGTTTCCCCATCTGTATAATGGGCATCATAATAGTATCTAACTCCCAGAGTTATTCTGAGGATAAAATGAAATAATATTAGCAAGTGCTTTGCAGATTTAAAGCACTATATAAATGCTAGCTATGAATATTATTATTATACACTCTGAGATAACCTCTGAGCACTGTGCCCAGCACATAGGGAACACCAGGGATTTTTCTGTTGCCTTGACTAGAATGCAAAGAGAACCTAGAGACCATTTAATCTAATTCTTTTGTTTTTTACAGAGAAGGAAACAAACCCACAGAAGGAAAAAAAATCATTCAAAATCGCAGAGCAAGTTAGTGTCAGAGGTAGACTCTAGTCCTCTGATTTCATATCCAGGATCTTTCTCACTGAATAGCACTGCTTGGGCACCTTGGCTCAGTTGTATTGCTTGGACTTTCTATTCATTCCCATACTCCATATGCATGTCCACAAAAGGAACATCCATTCATTCATCCATTTCCCATTTCCTAAGTATTTAGTACTTACAAGACACTGTGCTAGGTGCTAGAGATACAAAGAAAAAAATGAAATAACCCCCACTCTCAAGAAGTTTTCATTTTTTTCAGGGAATGGGGGGAAGTATACAAAATGTATCCAGATAAGTAACACAAAACATTCCACACAAGTTCAAGGTTGAGAGGAAGTGAGTAGTTACAACTGTAGGGATACAGAAAGATTATTTTGTAGGAAGTGGTATCTGAGCTGTGTTGGGAACAAAGCTAGGAATTTGGAGAAGTGGCAGGGGAAGGGTGTAGCTACAGAGACAGCAGAGGTCTGCAACCCTGCTGCAGTACCCAAAGGTCCTAAGAGGTTTAGCATCTAGCATGAGCTGGGGTATAGCTATCATTCAACTGGAGATTGGCGGCCATAGCAAAGAGAATTCTCCCTGGGTTTTTTCAACTTTGGAAATAAGCCCTGGGATCTCACCTTGACCTAGAGCAGAATGACCTTTGTTGCAAAGGATGCTATGAAAAGTGGCTCCTGAGACCTCTTTGGATGCTGTGAAAGCTGTGACCTTGAGACACTCCTGAGACTTAATTCCAACTCCAGTGTTCGGAGAGCCATAGGATCTTAGAATTTAGAAGTTATTTGGGAATGTGGAAGTCATTTGCTGCAACCCCTCAACTGTACCCCAAGGAGCGGTCATCTGACCTCCCCTTGAAAGTCTTTAATGATGGAGAACCTGTTATCTCCTGATACAGCTCCATCCATTTTTGGATGACTCTATTATGATGAAGCTTTTCTTGATATTAGACACAAATCTATCTCTCTACAACTCCCTCCTGTCTATCCCTTAACATCAATGTCCTTAATTCTACTTTCTTCATCCAAGCAGAATAAATATCTTCCTATCCCTAAATAATAACCTTTCAAATACTTGAAGATGGCAATCGTGACCCATTTTAGCTAGGTGATGCAGTAGGTAGTACTGTATCTGGAATCAAGAAAGTCTGAGTTCAAGTCTGACATTAGACATTCATTTGTTGTGTGACCCTTAACCTCTTGCAATCTTAGTCTCCTCATCTGTAAAATAGGGATCATAAAGGTATCTAAGTCCCAGAGTTGCTAAAAAGAAAAAAATGAGATAATATATGTAAATTTTTATACAAATGATAGCTATTCTTATTATATTTGCAAGACTGAACATACTTATCCCTTGAACCAATTCTCATATGAAATGACCTCTAGTACCCTCATCACCCTGGTCATCTTTTTCTGGATGACCTCCAGCTTATGCTTTTCATCAAACATGGTTTATATGACTGAATACAGGACTCTGAATATGATTTGACCAGGGGAGAAGACCATGGCACTATCTCCTCTTATGTAACTGGTAGAGATGTTGGGATTCGTCCAAGAAGGACAGGAAAAGTATTATTTTTCTCTAGCTTGACTTAGGGTAGGGGAGGAATAGCCACTAGTTCTGGGTTATTGTGTGACCTTAGAAAAGTTATTTCCCCTCTCTAGGACTCAATTAGTTTCTCTATCAAGTAAAGGGTAGCTATGTGGCTCAGTGGATAGTGTTGGGTCTGAAGTCAGGAAGGTATGAGTTCAAATTCAGCCTCAGAAACTTAGAAGAAAGTCACTTAACTTCTCTTTGCCTTAATTCAACTGAAGGGAAATGTATGTTTGTCAAGAAAATTCCCTGGACAGTATTGCCATGGTACATGGGCTCCTGAAAAGTTGGACACAACTGAATGACTGAACAATACAGACTAGAGGAGTTAGACTGGGTGACCTATAAGGATCCTTGTAGCTCTAAATCTTTAATCCAGCAAAGACTTTTGGGTGGTTTGGGAAATAGTAACGATGCTCACTAACAGGGGCAATCACCTGGAAAAGGGTATGAAGTATGGATTCCAAGTTTTGCAAGTGGGAGGGTACCGGATTGCCTCCTGTCTTGCCAGAACTCTAGGTGGACTTCTAATTAAAATCATGATAGAATTTGCAATAATTATGCAATAATTTGCAATTATAATAAAGGCTTATGCTCCCCTTAGTCTAGCAGTCATACAGGAGGACTGGGTAAACTTCCTAAGGGCAGGAGGTATGGATTATGGTAACGTCACTAGAATTGGAAGTCAGAAGAACCAGGTTCAAATCTGGTCCACTTCTTGATAGATAATAATCCTTGATGTTAATGAGTTGTATTAGTACAGTATTTTAAGATGTACAAAGCATTTTGCACAAATTATCTCATTTAATATTTGTAGCAGCCCATTTTATAGATGAGGAAACAGGATGAGAGAAAGCAAATTTCCCAAGAATACTCATCTAGTAAGCAGCATATCTGGGACTCAAATCCAGATCTCTGGGTTCCAAATCCATCACTTCTCACCCTATATCATGTTGACCCAGCTTCTCTGGACCTCAGTTTCCTCATCTGTAAAATGAGCGGTTTGTACCAGATGGACTCTGAGGTCCCTCCCACTTCCAGATTCTATGGTCCAGCATATTTTATAAAAAAATTTCTTAGGAATATTTCTAAGAGTGTAGCCCTATGGACGAGAGAGACAAGGATGGTACAAGTGGGAAAGAGAAGAATTGGCTGTGGTCACCATGGTGGAGGGGAGAGCCCATATCCATGAGAACAGGGAGCCATTCATGTAGAAGCAGCAACAAGAAAATTAGAGTAGGAGTCGATCCTTGCAAGAGCTCCTCCTCCTAATGCAAGCAGTCAACAGAAATTCAGGATGAGAACTGAGATCGTGTGAAACAATAACTAACAAACACAAGCCAGGCCCCAGGCCCAAGGATCCTTTCAGTAGCTCAGCCGTGTGTCCACACAGCTTCCACAGCCCAGCAGTATTATTTTTGGCTCCAGCCATGTGATGAGTCAGTACTGGTTGGATTAGCTAGAGCCAGGGCCAACTTCCAGGCTGTTGGGTCCCAAGCACAGCAGTCAGCGGCCACGGGGGATGAAATAGGTGGCTGTTGGCCGAGTCTCCCCATTTCTTTGAGACCTCCCACCTGGGGCCTCTCCAAAGTTCTCTGACAACTGGGAGATGTGGAGGATGCTGGGAATAAAGAGAACAGTTGAGCCTCTCCTCCAACTCCTCCCTATTTTGTGAGCACAGGAGCCAATTTTGATGACCTAAGCAGAGTGGCTCAGGGACAGGTTTAACTTGCAAACTTGGCTTTTCAGATGCTGTAGGCCTGATTGTTCAGGCTTTCTGGGTTAGGCCCTTCAGGCCAGCATACACTTCAATCCAGTGGTAATTAACAACACTCCCGCTGTGGTTAATCTAAAATGACAACTTTGCCAAATTCTAGGGAAAGGGTTTTTCAGCCTGATTTGTTTCCCTACAATTTATATTATGCAGCTTTTTAAAAAAATTAATTAGTAAGTGGAATCCTTCAAGAGAAAAGATATCAAGTCCATAAAGATCTGCCAGATTTTGTAACTTCTTCACCAAATGCCCCAACCACAGAAGCTATAAAAGGGCTGCAGAAACTTGACTATCTGACCAGTATGTCTCCAGTAAATTCCCTCTTGACCTTCACCCTCTGAAATCTAGGCTTCCTTAGAGGTTCAATTCAGGGTCTACCTGCCTTGAGCTTTCCTTTTTTCCCCTCAACAGAAAGTGGTTTTTGTATTCTTTAAATACTTTCAGATTGTTTTGCCCTTTGCTCCCATCCATACACTTGTGTGACATGTATTTGTATAGATATGGTATTCCCTTTATGAATGAATAAGTGAATGAACGAATGAAAAAGCATTTGTTAAATGCTTGCCAGTTTCCAAACACCATGCAAAACAGCTGAGATAGAAACAGAAAAATTCAAACAGTCCCTGTTCTGAGTCCACACTCTAATTGAGGGGGCAAAACATAACAGAAAGCTTAGATGTCAGGTGGGAAGAAAGTTCAGAATTCCTAAAGTTGCAACAAAGGGTCAGATGGAAAGTCCCAGAAGTCATTAGGTTAAATTAGCAGGTCAGATGACAGAGATGAGGGTAGAATCAGGTAGAATCAGGACATCTGGTAAAGCCTGGAGGATCTTAGGAGGCCCAAGCAGGCTTGGTAGCAAGGTCTGATGATCCTCTGTCTCACTAGAAGGAACAGGGTTGGTGACTCCCATTTTATCCAAGCTTTGTAGGCTGTCAAGAAGCCTGAATGGGTTCTAGGACATCTGAGCAGAGGTTAGGGATAAAAAAAAGGAAGAGTAACTTTTCTATTTCCTGGTGTTCCTGAATGGACTCTGGGATTCCTTAGTAGAACCCAACTTGGTATGTCTAGTGCTAAACTGTAGGACTGACATATGGCTGTTGTCTTTTCAGTTGTGTCTGAGTCTCTGTGACCCCCACTTGGGGTTTTCTAGGCAAAGATACTAGAGTGGTTTGTTATTTCCTTCTCCAGTTCATTTTGTAGATGAGGAAACCGAGGCAAACAGGGTTAAGTGACTTGCCCAGGATCGCACAGTTAGGAAGTGTCTGAGGCCAGATTTGTACTCAGGAAGAGGAATCTTTTTGACTCCAGGTGCAGCACTATATGCACCGTGTCACCTAGCTGCCCCAGGAATCATATGGTAAGCGCTTCATAAAGACTTCTTGAGTGATTTGTTTAAAACCAGAATGATTTCACTGTGAATAAGGTTTTCCTAACAAAATTATGTCAGTGATAATAAATGACTAATGGAATAGACCAGACTGCCCCTCAGACTCCAGGAAGGTACTTGGCATGCCACCTGGATTATAGTAGAGAAGGCTGCCCCCATCAGACCTTCTGGGCCCCCAGTGCTCATCCCTAGTAAATTTCCCATTTCAATTATACCTACCCAACCCTGGTTCAATCTTCTTCTAATTTGCATGCAAGTATAATATCTTCTTTTTGGGGTGTTTCTTCTTAATGCTAGAGGGAGTCTTACTCAACTCACTGAAACTTTACAGACATCATTAAAACTTAACCAGTAAAACATGGGGGGATGAAGGGCCGCCATCATCCCTCTCACACAAGAGCCAGAGGCCAGTCTTGTTGGCGATCACAATCTGAACAGAAGCAAGGCTCCTTTTGTCAGCTACACATAGACACAGGCTTTCACCCCCCAAACCTTAGGGGTTCTAAGTCTTCCAGAAACGTAGAGACAGGGAATATCTTACTTATGCTAGTGTGTAAGGCTCTGATTCTGAGTGAGACACATGAACTCACACAAATAATGGAATCCCAGTTACCGCTGAGGTCCCAAGGTTTGGAATCACACACAGTTCCGACTACTGGAATAATGATAAGAAAGAATAAATATCAGTTAAAGTTTACAATTTCATGGCTGATGTTATTCAGTCATTTTAGTTATGTCCAACTCTTCATGACCCTGTCTGGGATTTTCTTGGCAAAGCTACGGGAGTGGTTTGCCATTTCCTTCTCCAGCTTATTTTTCAAATGAGAAAATGGAGGCCACCAAGGTTAAGTGACTTGCCCAGGGTCACACAGCTAGTAAGTGTCTGGCTCTGGTTTGAACTCAGGTGTTCCTGGCCCCAGACCCTGCACTCTATCCACTGTATCACCTAGTTACCCACATTTGCAGAGTACTTTCTAAATATTTCATTTGGTCTGCACAAAAATACTTGGAAATAGGTACAATTGTTATTTCACAGATCAGAAAAATGAGGCAGGTGGAGGTTAAGTGACTTGTTCACATAGCTAGTCCTGAAGTTGCATTTGAACTCAGGCCTCCTTGAACCAAGTCCGTCCAATCAATACTTATCTCCAACCTTGGGGAAATTTAAAGCTCGTCATTTTAGTTTGTCTGTCTTTCTAACCCATCACTGCCTGTGATTTTCCAATGAGATAAGGATATAATTAAACAGTTCATATTTTTGCTGCACTTTTAAGGATTTTTAAAGCACCAAACGATTTTATGAGGCACGTGGTGACCGGTGTTATCACTATTTTATTGCCAAAAGAAGCTGAAAGACACAGAAGGAATGCCTGTAGTCCCAAAGCTGGTCAGGGTCAGAGCCAAGACTTGATTCTCAGTCATCTGACTCCAACTCCAATCCCCTTCCCACTATCACACACTGCTTCCTGAGTTGGGAAGCCCACCAGTTCCTTTATAAAAGCTGACATAGCAATCCTTACTCTTTCTTTAGGTCTCCACAAGGTGGGTATAATCACAACTGAGATTCCATGTAAGGCACTGCAGAAATGCTAATCACATCCTTACGGAGTTAACGAGGCCTGGCTGAATGGCACTAGACATGCCTGGTCGGCTGATTGGATTTCACCAGGCCAGGGTGACCAGGCAGACCAACCATCCTGACTACCTCTCCATGCCCACATGATTATAGCACAGTTTCAGTTCTTATGTTTCACATTTCATGGCTCTGGGATGTAGATGTATATCAAAGTCAGTGAGGCAAAGGATGAGTTTTTTTCTATGGTAGAATTTTATAGTCTTGATCTTGAAAATATGCTTCAAACAGGAGCTGTCAATCCAAATTTCCTGAATTAATCTTTATCGCTTTTTAAAAAAGTTTTACTAATGTCTTTTGCTTTATATCAAAGTCATTTTTGGATGCATATCACTTCTGCCCAACTTCCCTATTCCCACACAAAAATACACAAAAAGATGACCCTATACTTGTAACAAAGAAAACCAGGTATGAGTGATCATGTTTAATAGAATATGTGATATTTTGTACCCATAGTCCCCCACCTTGATGGAGAAGAGAAAGAGGATCTATATTATGTCTAGTATTGGTGGTAGATAAGAGATAACTAGCTACATGTAATCATGTTTAACAGGGTATGTGATATTTTGTACCCATAGTCCCCCACCTTGATGGAGAAGAGAAAGAGGATCTATATTATGTCTGGTATTGGTGGTAGATAAGAGATAGCAATCATCTGATGGAATGACAAAACTTCTTAAAATGTAGGCATTGCTGGTATTATTAAGACTAGGATCATTCAATATTCATCTATTCAACAAATATGTACTGAACCCCACTTAAGCACAGGACTCTTGGAGGGGCAAAGGTCATGAGGAAGACATGATCCCTCAGTCTAATACTAGTAGATGAAACATGAACACAAAAATTTAAGATATAGATTAGAAGGTGTCAACAATGTGGCAAAGAGTACTCAGTGTAATGACAGTTGTAACAAAGGGAAGATTCTACCATTTGTGTAAAGAGCAATCTATTTGTAGTCAGGGGACCTAGTTTCAGGTCCAGACTCTGCCATTTACTATAATAGGACTTAGGCAAATCATTCGTCTATTCGGAATTTCCATTTTCTCGCCTCTAAAATGGAAATAGTGATTCTTCGATAAATAGGCATTTGTTTGTTCAGGAGGAGAAAATTTTGAATACTTTAAAGAATTTTTGAAATACAAGCAATGTGTATTACACAGCAGAAATTTGTATGAGATAGGGCTCTGGAGAGAAGTGGCTTGGCAAAAAGGAGCAAGGGCCATCCTTGGAGTGAGGAAGACCTGGGTTCTAATCCTGCTTCTGACAAACACTGCCTGGGTACCCATTGGGAGGTAACTTAACCTAACAGTGCCTTAGGCAGCTCTTTAAAAGTTTCAGATAGTTAACCATCCATATTGTTAAAGGGATTTCCTTCATCTGGTATTCTCTATACTGATAAATTCACAAATATAGACCCCTCCTAGAAAAAAAAAAGTCACTCTGAAACCCCACCTATGTGGTAAAGATGCCCTAGGTTTGAATCCTTTTAATTATACAATGTGTTCCCAGAAGTCTTAGCTTATTTTTAATCTTTAATAGCTTAAATGTCCTATATGTATGACCTTCAGCAGGTAAGTAAATGTTATGTTCTGGGTCTCAGTCTCCTCCTGTATAGTTTGTTTGTACATAGTTGTTTGCATATTGTAAGTTCCTTGAGGGCAGGGATTATCTTTTACCTTTCTTTGTATCCTCAGAGTTTAGCATAATACCTGGAACACATTAGGTGCTTAATAAATGTTTATTGACTGACTTATTCCTAATGCCTTTCATCTAAAACTTATCTTCTACTTACACTGTATATATCTTGTATTTATAACTTTCTGCATGCTGTGTATCCCTTTCAGGGATGGTGGCTTTGATTTCTTTAAATTCCCAACATTTTGCCCAGTACCTGGCACAGAGAAAGTGCTTAATCAGTTGACCTGTTGTCTAACTAGCAAGTTTCTTCTTATATTTGTGTATACCAACCTATATTCCACCATCCCCATTCACACAGTCTTACTTTCTTTCTAAACCTTTGCTTACCAGATTGGTTCTGCAAAAAAAAAGGAAGCCATGGGAAACAGAGACCGGTCATTTTCACAAACGTATCATGAATTTGATCGAGTGGTTGTTTTCTCTTTGGGACACGATTTATCCGTCACATTCATTTCAAGATGTGATTTATTGGTCAATTTCTTCCCAAGATGTGATTTATTGGCCAATTCCTCTTCAAGATTTGATTAAAACCCATTACATAAGTCTTTTCGGATCTATTTCTAAATATCATCTATATTTCTAAAGCTGGATGTTTAGAGTCTTTATTCATAAACGATCCTGATCGATGATGACTTTCTCTTAGCTCCAGGTAGTCCCATTTAATGCAATCAGAATCCACTGAAACAGACCACAAAGTAGGATTATATAACAATTTACCCACATGCCAGCATAGGATAAGAATGGAGGGTTCATAAGCCCCTTGGAGAGGTAGTAGAGTACAGTATAGAGCAATTAGATTAGGAGTCAGAAAACTTGGCTTCAGTTCACTAACTGCATGAGCCTGGGCAAATTATTTCTCCCCCTTGGAGCCTCAGTTTCCTTCTCTGTAAACTGGATATCATAATTGATGTATTTTTTATTTCACAGGGATGTTGTGAGAAAAAAGTACCATGTCAACCATAAAACCCTGAAGAAGTACTGGATCTGGAGTCAAGAAGACCTGGTTCAAATCCTGCCTCAGACACTTACTAACTGTATGACCTTGAACAGGTCACTTAAACCTCTATCCTGACTCAATTTTCTTATCTATAAAACAGTTAATAATAGCACCTAACTCCCTGTTCTGTCACTTGCTATCTGTAAAACTAACCCATGGTAGTCTCTTTCCCTAGGATTCAGTGTGTCTTTCTGTTAAAAAGAGAGCTAGATTAAATATCTAAAGTCCATCTCAGACCTGAATCCTATGAAACAATAAAATCTCCTGCCAACACTTGGCTTGTCCATTAGGTTGACAATTGAGTGGTTTGGAGGCATCAGCACCCTTTAAGGAATTCAGGGGATAAGGAATTCTTTCCCCTCTGGGTATAGTAGGCAATAACTCTGTTCCTTCATTCTGCTACTACCTGCTGAGGATTTCCAACTTATCCATGCAACCTAACTCCCACCCTAAATCAATAGCCATACCTAACTTTAGCCCAAGAGTGGCAGTACTGTGCCGACGCTGCCTGCTCACCTCTATCTCTGTCTACTGTTGCACAAGATCCCAAATCATGCTCATTCTGACCCATGCATTCTGGTGCCCTCGCAGCAGTTAATCAAAGTAGTGGTGCTGACCCTAATGGATCTCTCCTGGAGAGGCAGGCTTCTAGTGCTTGAAGCTGAAAGTCAGAATATCTGGATATGAATGCAGCCTTTGACTCTCACTAGTTGGGTAACCTTGGAGCACATTTCTTGTCCTTTCTAGGTTCAGTTTCTGCAGGACTTCCACGGACCCTGTCTAGCCGACATTTTATGTAACTGGATCATATTCCACCACCAGTACCATAAGACCAGAGATCATCTGAGAACTCTGCCAGACCCACCTCTGTTGTTGTACTGAGATGGGAACTCGCCATGGCAAGACACAGGCATTTTCCCCATACATAACCTAATTGAGTCAGGATGACCCAAGTTCAAATCCTGCCTCTTAACATATAGTGACTGTGTAACCTTGGCCAAGTCCTTTGTCCCCTAGTCTCCCAGGCAGTTCTCTTAGATACTAAGTTGCAAAATCAGGATTAAGTTGTATTGGTAGATCTACTCTCTATGTATGTTGTATTTATCCATTTTTTTTATACAGAACTTCCCTATCAGAGGCATGTTCTCTGAGGACAGAGACTTTGTTTTTGTCTTTCTTTGTATTTCCCAGAGTTTTGCTTAGTGCCTGGCATATAGCAACTATTTAAAAAAATGCTTGTTGCCTGAAGAAGAAATTTCCTTGATGAGTGCTCCCTTTATCAATGAAATCACAACTCCTGTTTAAAAAAAGTCTAAACAAACCTAATTAAATATTTAAGGTGCTAGAAAATGTAATAGTTATTATAATCTATTAGCATATATGTTGTTAATAATACTGATTTTACTTATATTAATTATATGGGCAGTCAAGTGGCACACAAATAGAGTACTGCTCTAGAGTTAGGAAAACTCATCATCATGAATTCAAATCTAGCCTCAAATACTTCCTAGTTGTGTGACCTTGGGAAAGCCACTTAACTCTGTTGGCCTCAGTTTTCTCATGTGTAAAATGAGCTGGAGAAGGAAATGGCAAACCACTCCAGTATCATTGCCAAGAAAACCCCAGACGGGGTCATGAAGAGTTAGATATGATTGAAAATATGTAAGTGTATATAGATATATAGTTAGTAGATATGTAAGCATATATTAATAATAGTAAAACATGTGGTCTTAATAAAATCATGGTCACTGAATTTGTACCCTGGTCTCTAAGGTTTGTTCTGCCTTCAGTGTACTGAGTAGAGAGAGACAGAGAGAGAGAGAGAGAGAGAGAGAGAGAGAGAGAGAGAGAGAGAGAGAGAGACAGAGAGACAGACAGAGAGAGAGAGAGACAGAGAGAGAGAGAGAGAGAGCCCTTCAGACCTTCTGACCTGCTAGGTAGGTCCTGAGGATGCCCCAAGTTCTTGCCCCCATCCCTTGTTCTTCTGGAACCCTGAGCCCTTTTTATTACAGTAGCATGGGTATTTTTTTTAAACTCAGGCAGACAGTTTGGAGTCAGTTTTTGCCCAGAAAGCACCTCTGTTAAAAAGATGCCTCAGCACTTTTGTCTCTGGAATACAATCTGGTGCTGTGCCAAGGGTTAGCAGGCTCATGGCACTGGAGTGAGCCCAATCAGAGAAGCTGGCATTGCTTCTGCTCCCAGCTCCTAGTCTGGTGTCCAGAAGGAAGCCCTGGTCTGGAAGGCAGTTTTCCTGGAGGCCTTCAAGCTAAGGTTGGATGACAACTTGCTGGGGATATTGTCAAGGCATGGGTTGGACAGATTGCCATTGAAATCCATTTCAACTTTAAAATTCTGTGAACCTGTGAATCTAGTCCCAGTTCTGCCATTAACCCACAATATGACCTTGGGTGAGTCACTTCCCTAACTTTGGACTTCAGTTGTCTTATCTGTAAGAAGAGAATATTATTTGCTCTCTAAGGCCCCAGTCTGACTTTATATATTAAACTTTTATTATATTATATATATGGACATGTAATAAATCAAATAATATACAATATAATAAATTATCAATTATCTTCATTAGATGATGAGCTCCTCCATTAGGCTGTGAGTTCATTGGAGGAAGGGACAGTTTTTGTTATTTTTTTTGTGTCCTCAGTGCCTGGCACATTGTAGATGCTTAATAAATGTTTGTTGGCTAGTTGAGTTACTGACCTGGGCTCAGGATCCACCTTTGATTTCTGGGTAAGTCACTTATCTCCTTAGCCCTCTGAGCAAAACATTCAATTGGCCTTGACAGAGGGAGTTTACTCAGTAGTAGAGAATTCCCTTTACCAATGAAATCACAGACCAACCCCACCCCCCAAAAAAAAACCACAGTAAAATTGATGAAGCATACTCCTCAACAGAGTCATATAGGGTAGGTACTATTATCCCCAACTTTAGAAGAGAAAATGAAGCCTCAGAGAGGTAATATTATTTGTGCACAAACAGCAAGTGATAGGACTTTCAAAATCTGGGTCTGTACTCAGAGAGGAATGGTGGGCACTGGGAAAGTAAGGAAGACCTGGCTTCTAATTCGGATTCGGATACTTACTATCTGAGTGACCCTGGGCAAGTCAATTAACTTCTCTTGTCTGCTTCCTCATCTATGTAAAGAACAATGACTCTGAAACCTTAGAACTGGGTTCAAGTTTTGCCTCTAAAGCTTACTACCTGTCTAGCCCAAGCTACATCGTTGAGTCTCCCAAACTTCAAGCTTTTTTCCTGAAAAATAAAGGAGTTGACAAGGTGGCTTCTAGCCTCCTAGCTCTGAATCCATGATGTTATGAATGTCAAGATTGATGCTCTTTCTGAGACACCATCTTGTCTCTCATTGGGTTGTTTTTCTGGTTTCTTAGATTGTGAAAGAGCTCCCTGTTGTCAGGGTTTCTTCGTATTCTAGGTCTTCTCACAGTACTAAAAAACTACCTGTTGATGGACCAGTTTATAGTTGTTATTCTGGGGGTACACTTTCGTAGACCATAGGAAGACCCTAGCTTCCCTGGAGACGCTCAAGCGATGAGGAATCTTAGGTAGCTGAGTATTTTGGATAGCTGCATGTTTACTGTATTAACCATTTTGGATAGAAACTTTTCCAAAATGTGCTTCATACTTCCATGACTTATTAAATAGGATAAATTAAATATATTTTCTTGATGACTCAGAGCCATCATTATGAGTATCAATTACTGTATTGTGTCTAGAGGAAACTAGGTAACTGCTATAGAGAGAGCATCGGTATTGGAATCAGGAAGACCTGAGTTCAAATCTAGTCTCAGATCCTAGCTGTATCATTCTAACTAACCTCTGGCTGCCTTAATTTCTTCATCTTTAAAATGAAGATAATAGCAGCATCTTCCTTGCAGTCTTGTTGTAAGAATCAAATGCAATAATATTTGTAAAGAATTTAACACAGTGCCTGACATAGAGTAGGTGGTTTTAAAAATGTTCAATTCCTTCTTTCCTTGAGTACAACATTGCTTCCAGGGATGACCATGTTCAGAAAGGTTATTGCTTTGACAACAAATGACTTTTTTTTAGTGTCTATGTCTGTTTGTATAGTTTTCATAATTTCCTCCCTCATGGTTAGGTTGTTGGCTGCTCTTTCTATTGTCAGTGTGTACCTGTCCAATTGGCTGGCTCAAAGCTGTTGAAAGTTGAAGAACACTATAATGAAGCTTGTCTGAATTATGTGTAAAGCAAAAATAAGGAGGCTCTGAGTGAGGGTCTCTCCTATGATTAAAGTGGAAGAGGAGTACCTGGACTGTGAGATATGTCCTCTGGACACCAGCAAGGCTTTCTTCTTCCTCTACATCATAAGAGTTGTTTTGGATCAATGAGATCACCAATAAACCAGGTTCAAGATGACATGTGAGTTTTAGGGGATAGTATCTTGTTCATAAGTTCCACTTTGTATAGGGGAGAAACCTGTGACTTCATTTAACAAGAAGGATGTGGATATGTCAAGAGAAATACCTTTCTGCCTGTGGTAAGGCTGAGAAATTTGATGTGGGCACAAAAGAAGGTTTTACCAACTCCATGGGCATCATTTGGGCAAGGCTCAGGTACTGTGCCATCCCACAGCAGAGGGTTGGACTAGATGAACTCTAGTTACTTATAGAGGGCTGGACATGACAACTGGAGAGTCTAGGTTTGAGTCTTGAGGTTCTTAAGCTGTGTGACTTTGGATAGACCCCTTAAAATCTCTGAGTTCTGGCTTCGTTTTTACTACCTATCTTTTGAAGTATTATTCAACAATTTCATCTTCTTCCCAAGACTTCCCCAGGCCATGGTTGTCCACCTTGTCTCCCCAACTTTCTCCCCAGCCCCACAAAGCTCTTTAAAAAAACCACCTTATTCCTAGAGTGAGCAGGTATTAGAAATATATTTACTTTGATTTTTTGGCATCCAACTTTTTTTATTATGGAATTAAACAAGCATTTTCATAACATAGTATAATAAAAAAGATGATTGCACATAAAACTGTAAATCTTTATGTACAATTGCTATTCCTTTTAAATATATAATAAAGTTAGGGGCAGCTAGGTGGTGCAATGGATAGAGCACCAGTGCAGGAGTCAGGAGGACCTGAGTTCAAATCTCACCTCAGACACTTGACACTCACTAGCTATGTGAGCTTGGACAAGTCACTTAACCTCAATTGCCTCCTCCTGGGTCATCTCCAGTCATCCTGGTGAATATCTGGTCACTGGATTCAGATGGCTCTGGAGGAGAAGTGAGGCTGGTGACCTGCACAGCCCTCCCTTACTCAAAACAAAGTCAAATGCAAGTCATGTCATTATTTCTCCGATGGCATGGTCATCTTCAGCAACAAAGGACAAACACACATATAATAAAGTTATCATAATTACCTTTGATTCATCAACCTCTCATTAGGCTACAAGCTCTGTGATGGTAAGGACCATGTCTTAGACCATGTCTTATTAGGACTTACCTTCCCCAGAACTGAGCTCAGGGTGCAATGTTATTGTTGCAGGATAAACATGGTAACAGGATGAATGAATGAATGAATGAATGAATGAATGAATGACTGGTGTTGGGGGGTTGTTGGATCATTAGAAATAGCCTCATGTTATGGACCTGCACAAGTGTTCAAGCGATTTTGTAGAATTGAATATTTAACTCACTGTTCATTTTCAGAAATAACACATATAAGGGGCAGAGGGTGGGGGTCCTGGGAATTGGTCTCACCCTATGACAATGATTTAGTACAATAGCTAAAAGAGTCCCCCCCTTCCCCCCTGCTTCCCATCCTGGTGGGTTTGCTAATGTCTTCCCTCCAGCTGGTCTGTCCTGCGCCTGTCTCTCAGCCACAAGCATATCTCTCTCCCTCTTTGTTTTCCCTACAGTCCTCATACATACACAATCCCTCTTTCAGCTGATCCTCCTTTTCACAGATTTCAGCCAGCGAGATGGGAATTTTTTTTTTATTTTCAATTCAATTGCATAAATAAGACAGTCAGCGGATGAGGGAGTGCCAGATATATTGATGCTGGGCTGTTGGGGAAGTTACCGAAGAATTCTCAGCCAAGGTAATTTCCTGAAGTTTCAGTTTCTGTAGAAAAAAAAATGGACAATGGCAAATATCAGACATTTGAGGGTGGGGCGGAGAGGGAGGGAGGTCTGTCGCCCCTCCATGCAGGGAGGAAGCTAGCAGCCTCTCTGGCAACGGTTAGAGCCTTGTGGGGTGAGGGGTGGGATGGGATGGGGGACTAGGACTTGAAGCTACAATTTTGGGTGACGTTGGAGAGGATTATGGTAAGTTGGGCAAACAGTATCAGTTCCAAAAGGCTTGGTTTACACAGGACCTGTCTGGGCATTCAGCCCCTCGTGCTCACATGGGCAGGCCTCACTTCCACAGTGCAAGGCAGTAGAAACCATGTTAGGACTGAAGTCAGGAGACACCTGGATTTGAATTTGGCTGGACTAGGCTCCAAGTAGCTGTGGGAAAGTCATTTAAACTCTCTGGGCCTCAGTTTTGTTATCATAGGATTTTAGAATTAAAAAGAAACTTAGAAACCATTTGAGCCAATGATCGCATTTGAGAAAGCAGAGGTCCAGAAACAGGAGAGGATTGACTCAAGGCTGTGTACCCAACCAGGCAGAAAACCAAGGTCTTCTGACCCCCAGTATAATACTTCCGTCTTCATCCTATCACAGATCACCAGAGAGCTGGAAGGGAATCATCCATCTCATCCAGTCCCCATTTTACAAATGAGGAAATAGGTTCAGAAAAGTCAAGTGATTTACCTAAGGTCACACAGCAAATTAAACACAGTCTTGGCTTAAGTACCCTGAAAAATCAAAGGGAAGTAGGGGAGAGGAGAAAGTCGGGGAGGGGAGAGAGGGAAAAAAGAGAGAGGGGTATAGAGGAGGTAAGAGGGAGAAAGAGAGAAGGGAGAGATAGAAAGAGGGGAGAATAGAGAGAAGAGGAAAAAGGAGAGAGAGAGAGAGAGAGAACAGGCCAGGGCAATTGTCCTGCAAATTTAGGTAAAATATACCCTATCGTTGAGGAAATAACATTGTTCCAGGGGCTGGAGTCTCCTGATTGGCCGTCTCCATTGATTGAATTTATCAGCTAATTGCTGGGCCCTCCGCTTCTCTGCCTGGGTAAACCAAGACTTTATTACAATTGATTTCACATCATCATTTCCTTTCTTGCTCATGACTTATGACTTCAATGGGCTTCTGACTTATTCAGTCCATAATAATTTGGTTTCTCCTGTTTTTTATTTTTATTTTTTAGGAAAATGTCATTCCTGTTGCTACCACAGTCACCCAGGACAATGCAGCGTCCTTCCTGGTGTCCAGGCCTTCAAAGAGCCCCCATTCTCAGGGACTTAACAGGTCAACTTCATTTTCCATTCCTGCTCATGTTTCTCATGTACAGATTCACTCTGGCTTCTCCTCATTCACCCACTCACTCACCTATGCCATAAAAACCTGTATGCAAAGGAGAGAAACAGAAAAAATAAAATCTCTCCTTTATGCTAGAAAGGAGAAGGAAAGAAAAAGACATAATTTCTGCTATTTACTTGTTTTGTGAGCACTACTTTGCTGTTTGACTTTGGGCAAGTAACTCCCTTGCTAGGCCTCAGTTTACTAATTTATAAAAGGAGGAGCTTATACTGTCAAGTTCCTAAGTTTCCTTCCAGTTCTCATGTTTAATGAATCCAGAGCCAAGAGGAATTAGTAGCAAACTCATAGACTCAGCACAGATGAACAGGCTTGGATGTGGTCATTCGAAAGATGTACATAGGTGAAAATGACGCATGCTAGTAATCATATCCATTTCCTCAGGGGTGGGGAACCTGCCTTCTAGGTCCTTGGGTTGCAGCCTTTTGACTGAGTGCAATTTTTCCAGAACAAATCCTTTTAATAAGGAGATTTGTTCTTCTAAGTTTAGATTCAGTCAAAGGGTCATACTTAAGGACCTAGAGGGTCACATGTGGCCTTGAGTCCAAAGGTTTCCCACCCCTGCTTTAGTATATTAAAGATCACAAAGGATTTTCCTCACAACAAGCTTTCAGGAGAAAGAAGGAATAACATCACTATGCCCAGCTTACAGAAGAGAAAACTGATGCCTGGAAAGGTGGACTTTTTCTCAAGATGCAGATAAAGACGAGTTATGTAATTTAATCCTCATCTCATGCTGGCCCACATTCCTAACATATACATGGCAGCCCTGTGCCACGTCTCCACCCCCCATAAACTCAAAGGGCTTTGATCAAACTTCCCAGAAGACTCTCCGCTGCATCCCATCCACACCTATGACTCCCTGTGATGCCTCTCATGAACTCCCTCTCTCCTTGGAGGATCTTGACCTATTCCCTACCCCTCAGTTCCAGCCATGGAAGTTGTAGATGTTTCAAGGCGGGGAGCACTAAAAACCCTGAGCCCTGAGTCTTTAATCAGCCAGGGCAAGAAGAGTGATGCAAAAAACCAGGCAAGGCAGTGAAGGCAAAAGTAGCCCTAGCTGGAAGGATCCGGATAGTATTTCTGCAGCAGAAAGTTTACAATAGGAGCAGGAGCCAAAGGAAGGATCTAATGTTATCTTCCATAGAAAATTCTCCACTTTCTCTAAATTCTGGACAATATCTCCCCGCTGATCATGGCAACAAGATACGGGTCTTTGCATTATTTTTTTTTTTTGAGAAAGCTATATATTTTATACACTGTTCCTCCGTGGACCTCAGTTTTCTCCTCTGAACAATGGGAATGTTGTACTCCACTCATTTTTTTAGAGTGCCTCCCAGCTCTGACATTTGATGTTGTTTTCAAAGTCTTGTCAGTCTGAGAACAATTTCTTTTTTCATCCTCAAGTCTGCTTATCCATCTGCCCTGCAGCAAGCCACCTTCTTTTCTGATTTGAAAGAAACAGTGCAGTGCCCGTGAATCCTCAGGGCTGGCAGTGACCTCAGAGACAATATGGTCCAGCCCACACTTGAGCAAGCATCCCTCTATGGCCAGGGTCTATGGACTCCTCCTTGAAGGGTCCATGAAGAGATTTCAGGGGATCTATGAATCTGAATGGGAAAAATAAAATTTCATCTTTATCTTCACTCATCTTTCATTTCCTTTACAATGCTATATTTTTTAGTGAATGTATTTTTTTTAATATTGTTAGGAGAATAGGGTGGCAAAATCCACTAGATGGCCAGAGGAGGGGGATAGGGGGAGTCCACTGCACAGTCTATGTTAAGATAACCCTAATTGCTAGGAGCTTTTACCTTACATTGGGCCTAAATCTGCCTCCCTCAAATTTCCACCCAATGATCCTAGTACTGCCTTGTTTGGCCAAGCAGAAAAAGCTAAGCCCCTCTTTCCTAAGACAGAGAATGGGAACCTGGCTTCTCATTCAGTTCCCCCCCGATCCCCACTGTCTTTTTATTTCTCTTTAAATGAAACCACAATACAACTTATCAAACACATGTGTTGAATAAGGGGGACAGTGGAAGTGGTTTGAGTGGGATTTGTTATTAACCAAGCTAGCCCACTGCTAAGAAAACCCTCAGTTCCTTTTTGATTCATGATACCAAAGGTTTACTCTGAAAATAACCATCAAATGCTCTCATTTGAATTAACCACTGGAGTGTATGTGTGTGTGTGTGTGTGTGTGTGTGTGTGTGTGTGTGTGTGTGAGAGAGTGTGTGTGTGTGTGTTTTGTTTTAAACAGACAACAGGCCAGCTCACTGTTTGACTCATTCTGACCAGCCAGGCTTCTTTAAGGACTCTGTCCTTCTGTGAGTAGGTCTGAAGGCCTGGCATTCGTCTCCCTGCACCTTCTCAGCTGGCAGCAACCGGGCCCAACAGGACAATTGGCCTTTAGAAAGAGAGGAGTGCAGCTGGTGGAACTAGAAATCACAGCTTTCCCCCCTGGGCTCCATCCTCCTCACCTGTCCTGGTAACATTAGCTCTCTGGTAGAAACAGGGAACAGATGTCAGGTGATTGAAAAACGGGAGCCTTTCCCTGTTTTATTGAGTTGTCACTGCGGAGAAATTTACTCTAATTTACTTGGAGACTAAATTACTGGATGTTCATAAAAAAACTGTTGTACATTACCATCCCTAATTAAGATGTTAAACATGATTCCATTTTTAAATTGGAGGAGCCAACAGAAATGAAAAAAAAAATGCTGATGAAATGATATTTCACTCGCGTGCCCTTGGGTACCACATTGGTTTACATTCAAGAGCTCAGGTGAACAAGTCCTGGGGAAGGAGCAGGCACACGTCTGTATTCTTAGAAACTCTACCCCCAGAGCAGGTCATTTCTCCCCTCTTTCCCCTCAATGCTTCTGAGCTAGTTTGGAAGGAGCTGCCATAATTCATAGCTTGTGTTTGAACCCTAGTTACTTTGACAGAGGACATCAAAATGATTTGAAACTGGCCAGGGGTGAGGGAGAGAGCTACTGAGTCCTGCAGTCCTGGCATTCGGAATCAAGTGTTGATGTACAATGTTAAAGGCTGGCACTAGTTAGGAAGGCTGGGAAAGGAGAGGGAACTGGTCCATTTTGTTTTCTCCTAAGCTCGCTGGATGGCAGAGCGATCTCTTCTTGGAAAAGGGCTAGAGATGAGCAGGCTATGATTACTGAGCACTCATGCTACACACACTTACTAAACACCTACCAACCAATCGATCTACACTTATTAAAGACCTACTATCTGCCAAGCATTGCAGTTGTTGTGTTCAGCATCTGTGGAGACAAATACCAAGACCCAAAAACCCAAACTCAACCTTCTCTCATATTCAAAGAACTTTCATTTTATTGGGAGCACATATTCACAGATAAAGAAAAAAAAAAGATACCTGAGTAATGAAGAGAAAGGGGAGAATGGACAAAATGCTGAGGAATTCTGAGGAATATTTAAAGAGAAGAATAATACTATCTGGGCAGCTAGGTGGCACCATGGATAAAGTGCTGGCCCTAGATGATCCTGGAGTTCAAATCCAGGCTCGGACGCTGAGCCGCTGTGTGACCCTGGACAAGTCACTTAACCCTGCTTGCCTCAGTTTCCTCATCTGTAAAATAAGCTAGAGAAGGAAATGGCTAATCACTGTACTATCTTTGCCAAGAAAACTCCAAATGGGATAAAAGATCAACAGTCAACGAAACAGCTGCAATCCTAATAGCTAACATTTACATAGCACTGTAAGGCTCACAAACACTTTATAAACACGTTCTCGTTTGAGACTCCCAACAACTGCAGAGGTAGGTGCTTTTATTAACCCCATTTTATAGTTGCAAAAACTGAGGCAAGTGACTTGCCCAGGGTCACACAGCTGGTAAGTCTCAGTCTTCCATCCTGCCTCCAGATCCAGGGAAGCATTAAGAAGTTAAGTGATTTGCCCTGAGTCATAAAGATCTTAAGTAACTGAGGCTGAATTTGAACTCTAGTCCTCTGGACTCCAGGTTTAGCCCTGTATGAACTAAATGACTTAATTGCCCTAAGAAAGAAAAGAACTCTGTGTGACTGAACAAGTTTCTTCCTCCCTTAAAGTCTCAGTTTTACCATCCTTGGACTGTAAGGTCCTTGAGGCCAGGGATTACATTTTGCCTCTTTTTGTATTCCTAGAATTTAGCACAGTGCCTGGCCAGTAAGAGGGCACTTACTGATAGGTTGATCTCTATAAGGAGAGGGTTGAAAGAGCTATGTTTTACTTTCTATCACCCTGTGACTCCATGGCCTCCCTTCGCATCAGCTCTCATATTCTGCGACTATAGCACAGTGGAGAATGGAGATAAGTGGCTCCATGACTGAGCTCAAACCCCTTTGTTGCTGTGAGAGAAGAGTCTAAACTGCTAGAATTCACCAGGACTGCTGCTCAACTGGGTAGTTTTGATCTACCTTGCCCAGGATCCCACAATCCCATCAGAGGCTCAGTACTTGGAAGCCCAAAATCTAGATGGAGCCTCAAGAAACTTAGTCCAATCAATCCTAGATCAATCCTATAACATCACTGATGCTTTTTTCTTGAAGACCTCCAGTGATGAAGAAATCCCTCCCTCCCTTCTTTCCTCCCTCCCCCCCAAAAAAGGTTGGCAACCCATTTTACTTCTGGACAGTTTTATGGAGAAAGATTTTCCTTATAATGGAATAACATCATTACTTGGCCTTATGACAGGTTGTTGTATACTCAATCTAGCAAAGGGTTTTCAGAAATCATTAGCATCATTAAAATTCTAATGAGTCTAAGTAATTAGCATAAAATTTCCTACCCCATACCTGAGCAAACTTCTCTCAGCCAGGTGCATTTTTTCTCTTTGTCCTGTCAGTCTTCTTACTCTCTCTTTCTTGTTTTCTTCTCTTTTTCTGTCCATCTCTCATTCTCTCTTCTCCTCTCTTTTTTCTCCCTCCCCTTTCTTCTTCTCCTTCTGTCTCTTCAGCTGTCTCACCTCTTTCTTCTTCCCAATCTCTCTCTCAAAAGTTCATACCTGAGTGTACACTTTGGCATACGATATTACACAGAGAAATATCAGAAGTAGGACTACCCCTAACCACAATCTACACAGGAAGTAGGAGAGGATGAGGGACAACCCGTGGGAACCTCAGAGAATTCACCCAGCTCTGTGATATTAGTCCCAACCTGAGTTAACTGGCATATGTATCCTGGGGCCAGAAGGGTCTCATGGAATTTGAGGGGTAGGAGAATCCTGTGGCGTTAAAGAACTGGAAACATATACAGACAGGAGCTCAAAGCACCCAGAGCATCTCTCCTTCCTTTGTAAATAAAGAGCTGATGGAAAGAACTCTGGACTTGGGTCATAAGATTTAGATATGTACGCCAAGTGCTCTATTTTCATCGGGCTGTGTGATGTTAGACAAGTGAATTGCCCATGCTGAACTTTATGTAAAATAAAGGAGGTGAGGATTAGATTAAATGATGTTAAAGGTCCCTCAGCTCTAAGTCTGACACCTATAAATCATGGACCTTGTAGGGTTTAGAGGAAAATAACATCTCCCACTTCCAAAGAACATTAGGGTTTATAAAGCACTTTCCTCAAAATGACTGTGCGAGGAAACACTATTACTCCCATTTTACAGATGAAAAAACTGAGTTTCCAAGCATTTGAGTGACATGCTCAGAGTTAGCAAAGTTAAGAAGGGTTAGAACTGAGATTTGAAAGCAGCCTTCCCATCTCCAAGAGTTTTGTTTCTTTTTTCCCCAAAACACCACCAAGCTTGGGAAATGTTCTTTCTGTGATCAATACCATCTAGCTCCACTACTGTTCTTTTCCCACAGTTCCATAGGCCTCTGTTTCAGGTTCGGGACCTCAGTCCCGATTGCTAGACTACTTTGAGAGGTGACCTGTACCTCTCCAATATTTGACTACAAAGACAAGAATTGGAGGCATGGGCCCAAACTTTAAGAGTCTAAATTAGAAGAGACCCTAGAGATCCTCTAGGTCACCATCCCCCTCCCCTCATTTCTGCTAGAGAAACAGAGTTGAGGTAGTGGAGCGATAAGCAGCATATTGTATCCCTTTATCTTGGAGTGAATCCACCTTCCCTAGTCAGTTTTCCTTTCAATCAGTCAGTCAACAAGCATTTGTTACGCACTTACTATCGTGGGCACTGAATGAGGTTCTGGGGGCTCTTGCCTGTTGGGTGAGATAGCCCCTAAGTGTCTGTACATACAAGATCTGCCCCATGTAGATGGAAAGCATGAGCAATGGAAAAGATCAGGAAAGGCATTGCATTCAGTCTTCATTTATAGAAAATAAGGAGGAAAAAAATAAGGAGAAAAATCACCTGCAATCATGTTATGAGGATTTAGGTAAAGAGGGCCCCAGACGGTTAGAGACGTTTGTTCTGGCTACAATTGAATGGATTTCTAAGGCACCTGGAAAGCCCCCGGGGCAGGACACAATTCATGTGGAGCAAAATCCTGCTTAGAACAGCCCCATCCACACCCCCTGCATCACCCCCTCCCCAGGTCCCCTGGGCTTCTTTGTTAAGAGGCTTTTTCACAGTATAATTAAATGGTAAAATCCTAAGGGGAGGTTCGCCTCTTATCTCCAGCTTGGTATGTCTTGTCTTCTTGTTCCACACAGAAGAGGTGGGTGGAGTCGGGCTACGTCCTGGGAGGCAGGCCAGGCTTCGCAGGCAGCTCACCCCCTTGGATCTATTACTGGAAAAGCACTTTGTGCTTGGGTGAACAGGGGAGAAGTGTGAAGGAGGGCCAGAGCGGAGAGAGCAGCACAGAGAGCATCAAAGGGGAATCTGGAGTCAGAGGGGAAGGAGCCTTCCTACCCAGACGATGCTGTGTGTTTCATAATCATTCATGCGCTGTGGGGCCTGGTTACTGGGAGTCCTGCCAAAAACGGTGACTGGCCTGTGCTGCAGGGGAGGGCTTCCTGGACCGGGAACCTCAGTCCTGCTTCTGGTGCTGTCTGTCCGTGGATCCCTGGGCAAGTTCCTTCTGGGTCTCTCAGTCACCTCAGCAGTAAAATGAAGGTGTTATTGTCCCTTCCTTCCTTTCTTCCTTCCTTCCTTCCTTTCCTCCTTCCTTCCTCCCTCCCTTCTTTCTCTTTCCTTCCTTCCTTCCTTCCTTCCTTCCTTCCTTCCTTCCTTCCTTCCTTCCCTCTTTCTTTCTTTCTTTCTTTCTTTCTTTCTTTCTTTCTTTCTTTCCTTCCTTCCTTCCTTCCAGATATTTACTGAGAAGACACAGAAGTACAAACATATCACCCATACATCCCCAGTTTTACTGCTAGGTGACTTTGGACAAATCACTCACCTTCTCCAACTCCTACTACTTTTTCTTTCCCCCTTTTGCTGGGGAGAGTGGGCTCAAACTTAAAATGGCTTTGACCAACATGCCTCTCCACAAATTCATTGCCCAGTTCAGCATAGCTGCCAGAACAGTCAATGCCAAGAGTCTCAATGACCTTCCAGGTCTTGATTCTAAAAAATGATAGATATTAAGTTATGGTGATCTTTATAATCATGAAAACATAGATCTAGAATGAGAAGACATTTTGGAGGCTACTTAGTCCAACTCCTCCCTATTTTTACAGCTAAACAAACTGAGACCCAGAGAGCTCACCAAGGTAGTAACAGAGCTGAATTTGATACCAGATCCTCTGATTAAAATCTAGTACTATTCTTATTGTACTACACACAGACTCTAGAATTTAGAGCTGGAAGACGGGGCTTCTGACTCAATTGATCTCAATGTGATCCTAGGACCTTAGAGGATCCTCAAGACCCTTTTCGGAGTATACTTAATCACATATATTTTCATAATAATACTAAATATTATTTGCCTACTAAAATACTCTTCCCATTTCCAGTGATTTATCTGGGCGAGAGCAGATTTTTTTCAAATACTTCAAACAAAACAACATATCACAACAAATTGAATACAAAAACAGATAGGAGAATTCAGCTGTCTTCAACTAAGCCAAACATGAAAGAGATTTGCACAAATATCTAACACAATGCTACCCTTCTCAAATGAAATTCTTTTGGGGGAAAAGATAGATGTTTTCATGCAAATATGCTACTCATGTTAATATATAATTGGTTCATTATTGTTATTTTAAAATGGATGAAGAAATAAATATGTTTAAAATCATCAATTTTAATTTTTTAATACAGTAAATACATAGATATAACTCACGTAAAGAAAATCTCTTTGGGGTCCTCAACTTTTAAGAGTCTAAAAGGGTCCTCAATAATTTTTAGAAATGTAAAGGATTCCCAAGACCAGGGGCCTGCTGAAGGCAGCTTGCACAGACTCTCAGAAGCTTTTTGTAAATTTTCAGTGTATGCATTTATATCTCTGGAAATCAGCAAACTACCAATCAGGGATTGACTTATTGTTTTATTGCTTGTACAGACTCAAGAAAGTGATGGAAAAAATGTTAATAATGCAGGTTAAAAGTAAAAGTGCATCCTGCGTATCACTATTATTTTGGAGAGACAGCTCTAGCCATTTACTAGCACACTGGTCTAAGAATGAAACATTTCAGAACTATTAATCTAGTCTAACCCTCTCATTTTATAAATGAGGAGCCAAGGCCAAGAGAGTTTAAATCCTTCTCCAAGGGTTGCCCATGTGGTAAGTGGTAGAGGCAGGTTTTGAACCAAGGTCCTCAGCTTTCAATTCTAATGTTCTTTCCATTGCACTATTTGGTGATCCTTTTCATTTATTAATACCTTAGTGCCAGTCAGTGTATTAGGTTCTTCCTTCAGGGTCCATAGAAACAGAATTAATGAATATTAGAGATGGACGTATGATTTTTTGAGTCCATCTAGCCCAATACCTTTACCATCCTTCCACACCCAATTATGTAGATGAAGAGTAGCTGTCCTGGAGGAGGAAATTTACCCAAAGTCTTGTCAGATTCAGACCCAGGAAGGGCACTTTTGATGAGGGGAGTGGGCAGGACTTGGCTTGCCCAGAGAGCTAGGGTATCCAGAAGACTGGGGGAGTGTGGAGAGAAGAAGACAGTAATGGAATCATGAGATCAAAGATTTAAAGATGCAAGATGTCTTGGAGGTCATTGAACCCAATGGGGAAACTGAGGGCCAGAGAGACGTGACTTTCACAAAGTCACACTGATCACGGGTGTGAGAGTTGGGATTTGAACAAGGACCCTCTCCAAATCCATTCCTTTTTCCACACTGCCTTGAGACTGAATGAGGACAAAATTTCCAAAGACAAAATTCTGATGACTTTATACAACTGCTTTGACTTAGCCCTGAGTCCTTTCTCAAAGGGACAAATTATTATGAGGTGACCTCCTTCATGCAGGTCCACTTCAAGAACTAGATTCTGGGTCCATGCCAAAAGAAATGTATAATGTATAAAAATGTATAATATATAAAGAAGAAATATATAATGTATAAAAAAGAAAATGTATAAGGAGATGACACTTCTGTCCCTTTGTGACTCAGCTCTGAAAATGACCTTTCAGAGTGTTCATCATTGTTTAACGCCCATGGGTTGTGTGAAGTTGGCTGTTATTCACAAGGAGGCCAGAGACTGGGACTGTGAAAGCAACAATGCAAACCCCTCCCCACTATTAGAAGAGCAATTCAAGTCTCATGTTCTTTATCTCAAATGAGAGCGCCCATGTCCGGCATATTGTAAATCTTGAAGTGCGACATAAATGCTAATTCTTTTTTGTTTATTATTATTTACCAATGATAGGTCAAAAGCACCATCTTCAACTTTTGTTGTGGATGTTCAGTCATGTATGACTCTCCTTGACCCTATTTGGGGTTTTCTTGGCAAAGATACTGGAATGGTTTGCCATTTCCTTCTCCAGCTCATTTTACAGATGAGGAAACCTAGGCAAACAGATTTAAAAGTTGTGTCCAGGGTCAGCTAATAAATGGCTGAGGCAGGATTTGAACTTAGGTCTTTTTGACTCCAGGCTCAGCCCTGGATCCACTGAGCTACCTACCTGCTCATCTTCAACTTCAGCTAGGCAAGACATATAAGGCATATCTCATCATGTTATGTTAGAGTTGGGAAGGAATCTTAGCTCCACATCAATGGTGTCAAACTACAGAAATCCCTGTAGCCCCATATTGATTTAGAAAAACATAAATTAATGTCATTTGTGCTGTATCAGATTTTTATTTATTTTGTTAAATATTTTTCTTTTTTAATTTTAATTCAGTTGGGACTCACTTGGGAGCTTTTCATGGGTCACAAGATTGATGTCTCTAATCTGTAACCTTCCCTCCATTCACAAAGAAGAAAACTGAGGTCTAGAGACCAAAACTAAATTACTTAAAGAGAAACAACAAACTAGTGGAAGACCCATGACATGAGTTCAGGCCACACTTCCTACCAACAATGACGTAGGTAGACATATCTCAAACAGTGCTTCTTCAACCACTATTGGTTTTAGACTAACTGCTGCTGCCCTGAGGTTATTGGGATTAATCTTGCTGACTGGTAGCTCCAGGAGGGCAAGCAGGACAAGTTCTAGCTCTTTCTAAGTCCCTTATATGCCAAGTTCTCCACACACCTAGGGAGCACCTAGTCCTATCTTCTTGTTATATAAAAGAGCAAACTCAGGCCCAGGACAGAGAAGGGCTTTGACCAAAGTTTACACAGGAAGTTAATAGAAGAACCATGATTGGATCCTAGGCTTCCTGACTCCAATCCAATGCTCTCATCTGTATACATTTTGTGTCACTCTTGAGGAAGGTAGCCTTCTTGAGGACAGGTACTGTCTGGTTTTTCATCTTTACATCCTCCAGGTCTAGCATTATGCCTTGTAGAAAGAGCTTAGTAAGTGTTGGCTGAATGGAACTGTATTGGATTAACACTATAACACTGGTTTCCCTGGGTTCCATAAATCTCATCACCTGGTCAACAGAGACAGATATGGAAAGCCATTCTGGGGTAGGGGCACCATCATACTTCAGTTTTCTAGCTGGCTTCCCACTGAGCTACCCATTTATTTTTACATGTGCATTTTATTCAGAGTCTGGGAGTTAGACACTAATCTTGATGTATAAACCTTTATTTTCCAAAGCGGCAGGTTGGTCTTCTCCTATCGACAAACCCCACTGCTTAGATTTATTACACAATGGTAATCAGGCAAAAGAATAAATACACTGCATCTTTAATTCATTAATCACTTTGGAAAGCAAAATGAACTACTCGAAAGAAGACAATATGTTTTCAAATGTTGGGGGAGGGAGGAAGGGGTGGTTTTTTCAATAAAATCCAGTTGCTAAAATCCATTTTGTGGGGAGATTAGAGAAAGTGCATTTTACCTCTGAGGCTCTAATTCAAAAGGGAGTTGAAATCTAAAGTGAAGGGAGGGTGACAGTGTCAACTATTAATTGGCTTCCTTAGGTCATCTCTTGGGTCCTGGGCTCAATTGCTGCTATCGCTGACACTGGGCAATGAAATGAGCTCTCCCAGACTAGTTCATATCCTCAGGCTTCCTTTTTAGAGCCTCAATTTCCTCACCTGTAGAATCAAGGGGTAAGACATAAGAGGTAATTGATGCCTAAATTGATACCTAAAATGCCCTCCAATTCAGATGTTGTGTGACCTTTGATGATTCTGATCTAATGTTATTAGAAAAGATGAGCCGAGGATAGCCTATGGTGGGAGTCAGGAGTCATAGATGGGATGCTATATGCTGTCTTTGAGCTCCTCTAAGCCTCCACCCTGTCAAATGGGAATAAACTGATCCCTGTTTAAGTAACAGGCAAGTCATAATAACACTCTCTGTTTCTTCCCTTTGCCCTCTCCTCTGTTTTTGCCTTTGTTTTTTCCATACCTGGCGGATTCTCTCTTCCCTTAGGAACCAACTTAGTTACTGCTACCTTTTCTATCAAGTCTTCGTACACTTCCACTTTGTCCTTCCTTGATCCAATTGAATGTAATTCCCTACTTCTCAGATTTCTTCCAGAATTTTATGCGGACTTTGCCACATAAGAGGACTTACAGAGTTTGAATAAGACATGGCCCCTGACCTCTTGGAACTTTTAGTCAAGTGACTAGATAAGATAATTGTAAGAAGGCAGCTAGATGGTGCAGTGGATAGAGTGCTGACTGGGTCAGGAAGACCAGAGTTCAAATCCTGCCTCAGACATTTACTAATTGTGGTGTTGCTCATTTTCAGTCACTTCAGATTCTTTATGACCCCATGTGGGGTTTTCCTGGTAAAAATACTGGAATGTTTTGCCATTTCCTGCTCCAGCTCATTTTACAGATGAGGAAACTAAGGCAAAGAGGGTTAAGTGACTTGCTCAGGGTCACACAGAGAGTAAGTGTCTGAGGTCAGATTTGAACTCATGAAAATAATTTTTCCTGACTCCAGGCCTGACTCTATCCACTGTGCCACCTAGTTTCCTTTCCTAGACGTGTGACTTCAGGCAATTCACTTAGTCTTTCTTGGTCTCAATTTCCTCCTCTGTAAAATGGGAACAGAACTTACTTCAAAGGGTTTCAAGGATCACATGAGATAGTACAGAGTGTCCCCAAAGTCTCAGTGTAGTTTTAAGCTACTGAAGTTTAAGCTAAGACTTAAACTTTGAGACTTATCTATTAAAAGGTTAAGATTTTTGGAATATCTTGTATGTGTAAGAGTGCTTTGCAAACCTTACAAAGTGCTATATACATGCAAGCTATTATTATGCAGCACAGAAACTGCCAGAGTTGGGGAAGGGGGGGGCAAGAAAAGAAAGAAAGGAAAGCCACGAGATATAGGGAGAGGGTGGCTAAGGGAACAGTGAGTTCAGCAGCAGCCAAGGGTTGAGAACAACACACAAAGAAAGGACTTTAAATCAAATTGTGGGAGGTAGGCAGTGTTGTGAAAGTGGGAATACTCCAGATCTGAGAATCAGGAGACCAAAGTTAGAAACTTGGGCAATTCACTGAGGTTCCTTGACCTCTATTTCCTCTCCTGCCCTATGGAGGTTCTCATATTCACCCTGTGGGCAAAGAAACCATCAAGCTCTCTAGAAATGTGATTTAATGTTATCATACCTCTTTATAGTTTGAAGGAGACCCTGGACCCCTAAAAAGACACTATCAGCCCAGTACAACCCCTGACAAGTTCTATATTGCAGGAAAGGTTTGAGGGTAGGCCCAAAGATGGAAAACTGGTCTTACTGTGGAAAGGATGAATGAAAGTGTAGAGGCCTTTACTGGAGGGAGGGGCAGCCTGATAAGATAAGAACATTATATTTAGAATGGAATGACCTGGGTTCAAATTCCAGTTCTGCTACTTGCTAGCTGTGTGACTTTGGGAAAATCCCATAAGCATGCTGCCTCAGTTTCCCCATGTATACCTGAAATGGTCTTTTAGATCCTTTTCACATTGCCTGTGCAGGCAAAATTCTTGAAATATGATTACTATTGGATTCCTAGACTCTATTACAGAGCTAGGGACCCAGAGAAGGCCTCATTCGTTATTCCCCTGACTTCAATCAGAGCTGCATTCCTTTGGGAACTATCCTGAAATGTACTATGGTGGATTAATACTTGCACTCCCTGCCACATGGAATTGTTCTGAGTTTACCAACCTTACAATGCTATAGAATGGGAGCCACAGTTACTATTATTACGCTACCTCATGGTACAAAGGTGACTCCTTCCCCCTTCCTTTGCAACCTCTCAGGGCATTTGGGGCAGGGACTCATGCAGTCCTTGCATAATTTGTCTCTGGGCTTTATGGCAGCCAACAAGTATCAATCTTCTCATTCTGTAAAGAACAGCAGGATGAGGCAGTAGAAGATTTTGGTCCTTCCTGGGTATACATCCAGCGGCCAGTAGAAGCTGGGTCAGGAGCTAGGCGCTCAGGCTTAGAATGACAGGCTGGGCTGCAGGCATTGGTTCTATCGGAGGAGAATTTCATTGGGCGGTGCTGTAACCTGGGCTTGGACAAGCTCCAGTAGGACTCTGAATGTTTCTACCCTGTGTGACAGGGAAGAAGAGTCCCATAGAGAAATGAGTCCCTGATAATAAAGAAGATAATCCTGGCTGTTCTTGGTCATATAAGTGTGGCAAGACCTTTGGTGTCCAAGATTCTCAGCTGCCAGACAGAAATCATTGACAGAGCACTGTGGGTGGCAGAAGATGAAGCACCTGGACTATATTATTTTCCTTTTCCAGGAGCACCTCAAATATCACTTTTAATGGGATATATTCCTCTACTCAAAAACCCTCAATGGCTCCCTAGTTCTTATGGATCAAATCTAAACTCAGTAATCTACTATTTAAGGCCCCCCAGTAGGGTATCACTTGAATTATATCCATCATAGGGCTATTATAGGAATAATAATAAAAATAAATAACCCAATGAATAACATAACAAATAAATAAAATCACATGTTTTTATAGTGCTGTAAGATTTACAAAGTGCTTTTTGTCCACAGGAATCCTGAGAGGGACTGGAGCAAGATTTCTATTTTACACATCTACTAACAATAATTTATATGTAAGAAGGGGCATAAAAGATACCATCAAGGGAATGTACAAATTACCCCAAAAAAAGATGCATCATTGTTGCAGAGAGAGTGAAGCAAAATAGATGGATAGCTCAGCATATCCATATGTTCTTTAAATGACAGTGCAGGGGTCATTTTTTGTGTATCCTGGTTTTTGGGGCATCTAGTGAAGCCCATAAACCCTTTCTCAAAAAATTTTTAAATTCATAAAATAATATAGGATTGTAAAGGAAGTCAACAATACTGAAATACAATTCTGCAAATATTTTAAAAAAAAATAAGTTCATGGACCCCTAGGTTAAGAAACCCTAATCTAGAAAAAGATTCCCAATGAGATGGGAGGATCCACTATGAAGGAATGACAGAAAGACACAGACAGGAGAACACCCTGAATGGGATACCAGCGGACAGTTGAACACTCAAACCCATGAAATCACAGACTCCATAAGTGCTGAAATATTTTACAGGAGAGGAAACTGAGGCTCAAATAATCACAATTGGTAAACAATTGTAGAAATGTGAGCCGACCTCAATTCATCTAGAATGCATTTGTTCATCAGCCAGACCTTCTGTTCCCCAACTTGGGGGTCTCTAGTATGTGACTGCGACAGAGAGCAGAAAAAAGAGTCAGTTGTGCTCCCAAGATCACAGAATTTAAAACTGGAGAGGAACTCAGGGATTTTCTAAGAGTTCTTAACCATTTTTCTGTCATGGACCTCTTAAGTCATCTGGTGAAGTCTATGGACCACTGCTCAGAGTAATGTAAATAAAATACAAAGGATTCCAAAGGTCAGTGAAAATGGATATATCTTATTTTTCCCACCTCAACTCACTGACTACCCCACTCCAACTACCCCCAGACCCCAGGTGGCAGACCGCAGCGCTAGTCTAACTCTCAATTTGCAGAGGTGAAATGACCTGAGGTCATAAGCACAGCAGACAATGTCTTCTGACTCCTAACTCAGGGTTTATTTTGCCACATTTTAAGTCTCGCTTTGGTAAGGGGATTTTGAGGGGAGAGAGAGCTCCAGAAACAAAAGAGGGGAGATCTGGGAATTCCGGGTGTATTTCATGCTGTTCCACTGACAACTGAATATCAAGGGTGGCTACTGGGGGATACCACATGGAGATGTCAGTATCTGAGTGTCGGACTCACTTCTGCCCCACTGACAGCAGGAGAGGAAGGGGTGTGTGTGCCTGTGCATATGTGGTGTGTGCGTGTGCGTGTGCGTGTGCGTGTGTGTGTGTGTGTGTGAGACAGTCAGAGTGACAAGAGAGACAGAGAAGAGGCGCGCGCACACAGAAACGCAGAGACAGAAGAGAGAGCCCCTTAACACTACGAGGAAATGAAAAGTATTGGAATAACAAAGCGAATAGCAAGAGATACACATGATCCGGCAGGTTGAATGCAGATTGTAAAGGGTTTTGAATGCCAGGGTGAGGTTAAAAACTTACTTTCCATGGGCAGGAAAGAACGCTCCATTTGGAGTCTGAGCACTCAGCTTTGACACTTATTTCCTGTGTGACCTTGAGCAAATGATTCAACTTCTCTGAGCTTCAGTTTTCTTGTTTGTAAAATGAACTGGAATAGATGAGTGGTTCATGTGTGTGTGTGTGTGTGTGTGTGTGTGTGTGTGTGTGTGTGTGTGTGTGTCCTGGACCCCTTTGCCGATCTCAGAATGTTTTTAAATGCATAAAATAAAATGTACAGAATTACAAAGAAAACCAATTATAATGAAAGAAAGACCCATTTTCCCCCCACCCACAGTCATGGATAACCCTGAAATCTGGCTAAGAATTCCTGGATTAGCTGTTCTCTAAGGAACCTTGGAGTTCTAAGACCCGCCCCTCGCTATCTCTAATTCATTATATCCCAGTCTGTCTGCTGTAGTCCTTTCTGGGAATTTGGGACGGGTCTCATGATTAGCTTGGAAAGAAATAACCCTCCCCAGACTGTGGGGGGGGCGGGGCCTCAGGTCTTTAGGGAGAGTTCCACTCGATGGAGGTAAGTGGGAGGGGCCTGATGGGACAGCAGCTTTGAAACATGAAAGAACCAAGACAAAGGGACTCTGGCTAGGTGGGCTGGAGGAGAGGCCAGATGGAGTCTCCTTCTCTAGGCGGCAGCGGGACTGTCCGGAGGGTGTTGTAAAAGTACAGAAGGGGCTTTCCAATCCAGCACCTGGGATGTGGGGCAGTACCAGCTGGTCAAAGTCGTGCAGTAAGCATAGACAAGAAAGAAACTGTCAGCTGGGGCGAGTTCTTGGCTGCCCCAACTGTCTCCTTCCCTTTAGAAGTCCATGGCCCTATAGGGCACCGGGTTCTTCTATGTCACGTAAAGGGGAGCCTCTTCAATATCAGAGGAAATACACCCGAAGTGTGAGGTGAGGGGCAGGGGACGTCTCCACAGATCGGGGAAAGAGATTCCCTTCTGGGCTACTGAAGTGAGGGTCCCAAGGGGAGGAAACCACATTTGGGAAAAGGAGTAGCCGGAGAACAAAGCCCTCTTGTTTCCAAATGGAAAACTTAGCAGCCAGTTTTGGACAAACTTCAGAATTTCTGATTGTCCGCGAGGAGGAAGACGGAGAAACTTAATTCAGGATGAGTCTGCAGAATTTCCAGATGGTCTGGGGATGCCAGGGCTCTGTTTCATATATATTCCCCTGAATTGTTTTTTTTTTTAATCCCATGGATTAAATGTATTTTATACAAATTTATTTTGTGACAGTCCTGCCAGGCATTTAGGGATACTCAGAAAGCCCACCAAAGCTAATGATCATAGAAATTCCAACCTGGAAGGGTTACCGTAAATAATCGCACCCAACCCTATCATTTTCAAACATTACATTTTAGATAAGATAGATTTCTTAATGCCTCTGGTACACTGTAATAATTTCTAAAATCCAGCCTCTGAAATTTGCCAAGCTTGGGCTAGCGTGCGCACGCACGCACGCACGCACACACACACAGCAATCAGATTGTCCCTAGAAAGAAATCAAAACAGGGGAAAAGCAGACCCATACAATGACCATCTGAAGACGTATGTAGTATTCTGCTCTAATTCTCTGCCAACAAGCAGGAAATATTTTATTATCTGTTCTCAGGTTCTAAGATTTAACCACTACTTGCTAGACATTTTCTGGATAGACCTGTCAACCTCCTTGCTCCCTGGACCAGATTTCATGCCTTGGAGGTCTTTTCTCTTTCATCTCTACTACAACATCTGTCCTAAGGTCCCACTCTCCTGTTTGGTGACTGATTCATCTCACCCACTATTTCAGACAGATCTCCATGGTGCTTAATTTTATTCCCTATCTGACTATGGACAATATTCTTTGACAACACTGCTAAATCCTCAACTCTCCTCCATTTTCCTCACCAATTCCAGAGCCATGATCAAAGCAACTCTGCCATTGTTCTTAGAGAGAATGTGTCAACCCATCCCCTCATGGTTCCCACTTACCATCCCTGTAACTGGCCAGACCAAAGTGCCCTTTAGTCCACATTCTCCTATATGTATTTTTCCCCTTTTCGAGGGCAGGTTTGGCAGATATTACAGTTTGACACGTGAAAATTTGGGCAGCTATGTGATGCAGTGGAGTTCTGGAGTTCCTCTAGGCAGGAAGACTCATTTTCCTGAGTTCAAATCTGGCCTCAGATACTCACTAACTGTAAGCCACTTAACCCTGTTTACCTTAGTTTCCTCATCTGTAAAATGAGCTGGAGAAGGAAATGGCAAACCACTCTAGTATCTTTGCCAAGAAAACCCCAAATGGGATCATGAAGAGTTGTACATGACTGAGCAGAAACTGAGTAACACCGTAGAAAATACTTAATAAATGGTTTTTTGTTCACTTGTTCTTTCTTACAAAAAAAGCAAACTGAGGCAATGACTTGTATGTAATACAGAGCAGGTCAGAGATTAGAACTCAGGTCTTTTGTCTCCCAATCCAGTCCTGTTTTTCATTTTACTACAAATTTGAGTTTTGTGTATTTGGAGGGAATAAATATTTATATGGCTCCACCTCCATGCCCGGTATTGTATCCTCACAACTCTGTGAGGTAGGTGCTTTTATTAGCCCCATTTTACAGCTGAGGACACTGAAGCGACCAGAGGTTTAATGACTTGCCCAAGGTCACACAGATAGTAAGTACATGAGGCTGGATTTCAATGCAGTTCTTCCTAACTCCAGACCCAACCCTCTTTTACCCTGTGCCTCCTTGCTGCCTCTAAAATTTAGAGCTGGACAGCACCTTAGAGATCATGTAGTTCAACTTCATTATTTTACTGAGAACTTAAATCTCTTCAAACTTAGTGGGGAGGGGAAGAGGAAGAGAAGGGAGAGGAAATATGGAGTGAGAGAATGCAAGAGGGATGGATAGAGACAAAGAAGGGGGGAGAAACAGAGAAGGGAGAAGAGACAGAGAGAGAAGAGAGAGGAAAGGGAGACAGTGAGAGAGATGGATAAAGAGAGACACAGAGACATGGGGTAAGGAAGAGACAAAGAGACAGAGAGGGAGAAGAGAGGAAAAAGTGATATGAGAGAGAAAATGAGAGGGAGATGGATGGAGAGAGACAGAGACGTGGGGAGAGAGAGGAGAGAAAGAGACAGAGAGACAAGAGATGGAAAGTGACACACATAAACAGAAAGAGACTGAGATATACATAGTGAGGTGAAGGGGGAAAGGGTGGGGAGCAGGATTTAAATACTCAAGTCTTCCTGATTTTAGGTCTAGTACTCTATATATTATACCAGCAAAATAATTCATAATAATAATAGTTTTAAAAAATTTTACAGAGAAAAACGTCAAAGGCTGACTATGTGCCAGATAATATATTCAGCCCTGGAGATATAAATACAACAATAATCATAGCTAACATCTACATGGCTCTTTAAGGTTTGCAAAGAAATTTACAAATACTATTTCATTCCACCTTTACAAACAACCCTGGGAGGTAAGAGCTAATAATATTCCCACTTTACATGTGGCGAAGCTGAGGCAGACAGTGCTTAAACAACTTGCTCAAGTTGGTGTCGGAGACCAAATTGGAGCTTGAGTCTTCCTGACTCTAGGCCCGGGCTCTCTCCATTGTGATTCCCAGCTTTCTACCAGTAACCTTGACATTTCTCACATGAGGAAACTGCAGCTCTGAGAGATTAATTTGCTTGTCCTGTGTCACACAGCTATTAAGATTCAAACCCGGGTCCTTTGGCTCCTGCCCCAGTGCTCTATCCAGGAGGCCACATAGTTGCCAAGATTGCTCATTTCCTGCTGTTTTTTTAATTCCCTCCTCCTCTACTCATTCTCCTTTTTATCTTTTTCCAGAGAAAACCCCAAGGGTTTTTTTTTAAGTAACTTCCAAGTTAAAAAAATTAAAATTTTTAAAAATCAGAAAAGAAAAGAAGACCTTATTTTCACTCTGGTGCTCAGAGAATGTACTTTGCTGGTCTTTGTCAACACAGAGTGTATTGGAGCCATGGGCCAGTTTGGGCTAGGTTCAGGAACTTCTAGGACTCCCTGAAAGGGTCTTTAGGCTGAGTTCTTGTGGGAGTTGTGGGAGGGCTCTCTGGCCATAATACCTGATGGGACCTTTTCAAAGAGAAGCCCATGTGACTTGATATGGCCTCAGAGGTGCCTTCCTCTTCTATACCTAAGATCCATTAGGGTATTAGGGACAGATGGGCCCTGTAACTACTCATCGATGGTCATGGGAGTCATGTGACCCTCCCTCCCCTAATGAGGAAGCCTGTTGAATCTTCTGGCCATGAGTCCCCTCAACTTCCACCCCCAACTAGATCCCAGTATGGGTGACAATGAAGAAGAGACAGAGAAAGGACGGCAATCTATGATATTGCTGCCACAGCTCTCTGAACAAAGCAGGTAGTGATTCAATTAACTCACATAAGTCTCTTTTATCCTGGGCAAAGGCAAAGCACATTCAGGTGGTCAAGAGGAGGTGGGACCCAGACTATTCCACAGATTAAAAAAAAAGAGCTGGAGACAAAAATAGCTTTGACTCAGGCAGGCCCACCAATGTCAGGGCCCTGCAATTCTGGGGCCATAGCCTCTTTCTGCTCCCAGTATCTGTTTTCTTCTAAGAAGGAAACAGTGGATTTGATGGCTATTTGTTGGCAGGGCAGAGGGGAAAGATAACAAGGATAGCAAATATTTATTTCGCATTTTAAGGTTTTTGAATGCTTTACACATATTATCTCATTTGATTCTCACAACAACTCTGGGGGCAAATGCTATTACTACCCCCAGTTTACAGATGGATAAACTGAGGTCAAGTGATTTACTTTGGGTCACCATGCTAATAAATGTCCTGAGGTAGGATTCAAACTCAAATCTAGTGCTCTAGCCACGACCATCCTAACTCTCAAGCATCTGTTATGGGTCCACAGACCAATCAGTCAATGGAAGAGAATGATTCATTCATTCAACTCAAATGCATTAGATAATACTCCTTTGGGAAAAGTGCTGGGCTTCTCCGTGAGAGAGCAACAAGAATGAAGACATAGTTCCTACCCTCATGGCGTATACAGACTAGGAGGAAGATCTGTTGAACAGGGGAATCTCAGGAGAGCTCAGGGGAACAGGAGAAGCTCAGAAGAGACTTCCAAAATAGGAGGGGGAATTAAAGATAGATTAATCCAACTGTCTGTTTCAAGATGAGGAAAAAGACCCAGAGAAGTCAACATTCACTGAAGGTCACAAAGGTAGTAGTGGTCCTGGTACCACTATTTGAGCTCAGGTCCTTTGTCTCCAAGTATGAAGCCATGAAGAATAGGAATTGCTTCTACAGCATTCCTGGCAATGCGTCACCCTGTCTCTATCCGAGGACCTCCCACTAATGAAGAACTTATTAACCCGGCAGCCCATTTCTGCTTTTAGAGAGCTCAAGTGGTTACAGAGTTGTTGCTATTTTTCTACCCCTAAATGGAGCCAAAGTTTGCATCTATATAAATGCTACCTGCTCACTCCCACTGGCCAATGCCATAGTGGTCACCTTGTTTGCCCTTACTCAATAGAACTTCCTACCCTTCCATCATGTTCTAGGCACCCTTTCCAGTCACAGCAGTTGTCTTGTGTCTAGCTAGGCACACTCTCTTTCTATTTCCACTTCCATTTCCACTCTCTTGCCTGATGCCTTGGGGTAACTTCATTCCCAAGCTGAACCCTTATGGATGAAGATGATCTACCTGATATAATTCCACAATCATTAGTATACTCCCAATCGATCATGCCCTCCTTAACCCTGATTCTAAACCCAACTCTCAGCTGCCATTGTTCAAACTCCGTTCTTGGTACCCCACTAACTGCTCCATTATTTCCATGGCTATCTACCTAACACAACAGAAACTCCACTCTAAACCTTACCACCCCTTCCATTATGTTCTCTGAAATGCCTGCTCCAAAAGTAATAAACTAGTTTTTATTCCCTCTGTCTCCTTGTACTCACCGAGCCCTGGCTCCCTCTTGATAACAGTCTCCCTAGTCACCCTTTACAGCACTGGCTGCATTTTCACTCAGACCTACAATTCACTGGTTTTGTGGGAAAGGTGGAATAAATTTTGCTCTCCATTGCCACTTCCAGACTCTCCTCTACCCCCCACCACTAGTAACCTCTCCTTTGAGGTTCATCAGTATCTATCACCCAGTCAAGATTCTGGTAGATGTTATCTACAGACCTCTAAGACATTCTTCTTCCTTCTTCAATGAGTTCAATGATTGGCTCACTATCTTTCTCTTCTCCTTTACTCCTGCCCTAATAACAGAAGACTTTAAAATGCATATTGATGGATACTCCCTTAAGTTTCTCAACTTGCTCATCTACCAGGACTAGTCCTTCATCCCTCTTAAGCCACACACAGAGATGGCCATCTCCTTGATCACCCACAAATGCATCTATTCCGTGTTCATAAACTGAAATTCCTGATCATCTGTTGTCATTCTGTCTCTCTGCCTTGCAACTCCCAAACCTGTTCTTCAACCTCCCTTTGATTTCCAATTCTTCCTTGGAAAGGAATAATCCAGTCTTGGGTTACTCCCACCATTCTCTGCCTTCATTCCTAATCATATGCTGGAGAAAATAATGAAACTGTCCTGATTAGGTCCACTAGAAGTTCATGTTATATAATCTCCACTGGGCTCTTTTTTTAATGTGGCAAGACAATCCTTTTATGCCTCCATAATTAACTTCCTATTCACAGCAGCTCTTCCAAATCTTTTCATCCCTTTTCGAAACTCACATGGCTCCCCCTCCCTCCATTGTCTCAGCTGAGCCTTACATTTCACTAAAAAACTGAGGCCATTTGGTGAAAGTTTCTTCTCCTTTCCTCCTCATTTCAGATCACTCAGACACCTTTTGCCACATTCTCCTCTTTCACCCTCATCTCCCAAGAAGAAGGGATACTTTCCCTTACCAAAATCCCCTCAACGTGTACAAGTTATTCTATTTCACCTTTTCCAGTAGTTTGCTCCCTCCATCATCCTTACCCTTACCTTCAATCTTTCCTCAGCTGCTTCCCCACAGCCTACAGACACATTCATGTCCATCCTTGAAAAAAATCCTCTTTTGATTCATCCTCTGCTGCTATTATATGTCTTTTCTCTTTTATAGGTAAACTCCCTAGAAGGCTGTCTACACTAGATGCCTCCATTTCTGTTCCTTTGACTCTCTTAATGCACTGCACTCTGGCTTCCAACTTCATCATTCAACTAAAACTACTCTCTATTGTTGGTCTCTTACCAAATTGCATGGTCTTTTCTCAGTTGTCATTCCTCTTGATCTCTCTCTTTTCCTGGATACTCTCTAGTCTTTAGGTTTTGGTGACATTGTTCTTTCCTGGTTCTCCTACTGATCTGACCACTCCTCAGTCTCCTTTGCTGGATGTTCATCAAGGTCATACCCAATGACTGTGACTGTCCCTCAAGGTGCTGTCCTAAGACCTCTTCTCTTATCTCTCTCTATTATTTCACTTGGTGATCTTATCAGTTCTCACAGATTCAACCTATGTAGATAAATCAGATCATTTACCTAACCTTAATCTCTCTCCTGTTCTCCAGTCTCACATCTCCAATTGCCTATTGAATTTCTTGATATCCAGTAGCTGTCTCAAATTCAGTATGTCTAAAACCAAACTCTTTATCTTTTCCCCAAAACCCTCCACTCCCCCCAACTTTCCCATTTCTTTTGAGGGTATCACCACCCTCCTGGTCACTCAGGCTCTCTACTGCATTTCTTCTCATTCTCTCTCACCACCCCATATCTAATGAGTTTCCAGTTCTATCATTCTTACCTTCATAACATCTACATATGTGTCCCTTCTCTGTTGTTGCTGCCATCTTGGTATAGGACTTCATCATCTCTTACTTGTACTACCTCAATAGCCATTTGATTGGTCTCCCTGCATCAGGTGTCTCCTCACTCTAGGCCATACTCCAATTACCAAGAAACTGATTTTCCTAAGATCCAGGTCTGACAACAAGACCAGCTTTCTGTCTACCACAACATGCCATTTTTCAAGTGGAGTGTGTATCATGGCCGTGTTTTAAAGAGGAAGAAATTGAATCTCAGAGAAGCCAAATGTATATTACTGTAGTCTGAAAGCTAGTAAATGTCAGGACCAGAATTTGAGTAAAATATTGATTCTGATCTAGTAGACTTTCCCCTAAGTCCTATTGTCCCTTAGATCACTGGTCATTACATGAAGTCTAGGATAGGCTCACGTGGATTCTTAATCTATATTTGTGTCATTGACCCCTTTGGCAGCCTGATGAAACCTGTGTACCCTTTCCCAGAATATTTTTAATAAATGGATAAAGTAAAATGCATAAGATTACAAAGGATATCAATTATATTGAAATGAAGTTATCCAAAAAAAAAAGTTCATAACCCCAGGCTAAGGACTCCTTCTTAATGATGAACTTCCAATGGCAGATAATGTTAGAAAAAGAAACTCTAAGCTCTGTGAGATTATAGTTTGCTTCTGACTTTGATTTTTAATTATTCCATATAGCTGAGTCTGAAAAAACACTTAGTTATAAAAGACATAAAGTAAAAGTGTAGAACACACAGGTTTGCTCTGAGAATTAACTGCTCTGGCTGGTTAAAACTAAGACAGATCCTTTCTGCCCATGATCTGACCTGACTCCTCATTCACCTTTATCTACAGAATGAAGCGTTTAAGTTAGACTTGGCCTGGGATGATAACACCATTCTTTCCTCTCCCTGGATGCTCCGGACTCCTGGGGCATAAAGCATGTCTCTTCGATGCAGGTAATGTATCTGGCCTCTTGGTTCAAAGCCACTTTTAGACTTTAGCCATCTTCCTTCCTGATTTCTAACAGGGCCCTTTTTCATCCCTTGGAAAATTACCATATTCTTTAAAACAAATCTTTTCCTGGGGTGGGAGTGAGGGGAGGAGGGAGTGGAGAAACTCAGGCTCTGGGAGTCAAAGTTATCTGTCCAGACTCACATTTATTGGATGCCTGGGCCCACAGTCTCTTCTTTAGACAAAAGTCTAGCAAGATGCTGGTTAAATTTTTGGTTAATACTGATATTTGACTAATGATACTTAAATTCAAATTAGACTCTGTTACACTGGGCACCAAGTGGTGAAAGTAAGAGATTGGCTATGCTGGGGTTTTTTTTGGGGGGTGCCTTTCTTTGTACGCCTAGTGCTCAAAGTATAGTAAGTGCTTAATAAAGACTGACACAAGAATAGATGCAGAAAGTATAGGAACAGTTTTTCCATCAGCACATTCTATCTTGTTCATTATCATCAAATACGTCTGGGTAATAATTTTCATTTACATGGTGCATTAAAGCTTCTCAGATGTGTCCATTAAAATGACCCTGTGTACTAAGGAGTACAAGTATTATGGATCCAAGGCAGCCTAGTTCAGGGGTTAGAGTGCTGGACATAAAGTCACCAGAACCTACGTTCAATCCTATCTAAGACACTTGATAGTTCTGTGACCTGGGGCAAGTCACTGAATCTGTCTCAGACTTAATTTTCCCATGACTAAAATGGGCACAAGGATACCAAGTAAGTTAATATCTGTAAAATGCTATCTGAAACCATAAATTAAATATCAGTTGTTGCAGAGAGTTGGCATTTTAGAGACGAGATTCTCAGAATTGAAACTTGCCTGACATCTCACAGCTAGTAAATATGTGAGTGCTGATCTGAACCTGGGGCTTCTGACTCCAAGCTCACTTTCCCCTCTGTTTGTTTCAATGTGTCTCCTGTGCTAAATTACAACTTGGAATCTCATCTAGAGTAATGAGAAGCAGTGGGGTAGAAAATGCCCCAAACTCATGATCAGAAGACTCCAGCTTGATGCTCACTAGCTATGTGACTAAAGGCAAATTATTTATTATTTATTACGGAATATCTTTAAGCATCATTTCCCATCCTTTATAAAATGGAAATCATTGGATACCATCTCTTTCACAGGTCAATGTGAGAATCAGATGAGATACTGTATGTCAAATTCTATGCTACGTAAGAGGGACATGGAGATGTGACTTATTTTTACCAGATGTAGAGACTTCTTTGAAAACTAGGCAGTACCTTTAGGTGAGAAAACTCCATTGTCTACCTTCTTCCTGAAGTATATGGGAATACAGTGGATAATGGGGACAAGTGGAATTACAATCCCATTTCAGTCACTTTCTAACTGTGTAAGCTTGGGCAAGTTACTCAGCTGCTTCCTGCCTCAAGTTCTCATCTGCAAAATGGGAATGATAGTAGCACCTGCCTCCCAGGGTTGTTGTGAAAAACAAATGTGATAAGATTTTTAAGTTTTTGCAAACATTAAGGGAATATATACATATACATATATGTATACGTGCAATATATGCATGTATACATATGTATGATGTTAAAATATATATGTATGCATATACACACATATCTAACATCATACATATGTATACACACATATATTTTATATTGTAAAGATCAAATGAGATAAGATTTTTAAGTGCTTTTGCAAACTTTAAGGGAATATATATATGTATGATGTTAAATATGTGTGTATATATGTATATATGTAAACATATGTGTGTATAGGTATACTATTAATTGATATTATTTATAGCAGAAAAGGATCTTAGAGGTCTTCATTTTACAGATAAGGAAATGAAATCCCTGGAATAGTCAGAAACTTGCCCAAGATCATCCAGGCAGTAATTGTCAGGGAATTTGAAACCATATTCCCTGGTTTGAGAGCTGATGTTCTTTCCCATGTATTATATTGGGTTCTAAGTTGAGAAGATTTTAAGAGGGATGGTCAGAAGTAACAATTTCTCTAAGGCTAAGTGTGGGAGCCAGAACTGATGTACTTTGTCCTGTGCCACCTTCCTCTCCATCTATCTTCCCTCTTGTTTTCCTTTTCATCAGTCACTCTTTATAGCACTATCCTGGGTGAGATTGAGAATCTGAATTTCAATATTAGCTTCTCAAAGAGATGGAGGCATTCCCTTTTAAAGAGAAAGCTGTTCATAATGTGTGTGTGTGTGTGTGTGTGTGTGTGTGTGTGGACTCCTCAGATAATTAATTTTACTCCTTACAAGTTTATAGTAAAAAAAGGACTATATTTAGAATCCAAAGAACTGGATATAAAACCTGCCTCTTCCATTTACTCCCTGTGTGAATTTAGATCATTCACATAATTTTTCTGAACCTCAGCTCCCTCATTTATAAAATAACAGTGGTACATTATTTGATGCCTACTAAATAATATCTTCAGACTCCAAATGTATTGTTCTGTGAGTCTCTATTCTAGGTTCATCCCCAAGCCCTAACCTTCAATACCTGTGTGGTCTTGGGCAGATCACTTCCCTTAATCTGTTCCATTTTCAATGTCCTCATCTATAAAAGGGTTTTTAATAATATTTGTAGGGCTCTTTGGAGTATCAAGTGAGACCTTCTCACTGTGAAAGCTCTTTGCAAACCATAAAACACTATGTTAACACAAGAAGTTATTTCATCAGGGGCATGACCAATTAATGGTAAAGAAATACTCAATTTCCACAAAATCAGACTTCTGCCATAGCAGAATGATAACAAAACAATAATTATAAACATCACAAGTAACACATAGAAATGCTTTAGGGTTTCCCAAGTGCCTTCTAGATGTCATCTCACTCAATTCTCGAAACACCCTGTTGAAGGTGCTAGGATTATCCCTTGAAGAAATTAAGGCTGATACAGGTTAAGTGACTTATTTAGGGTCACACAGCTAGTATGGTATGAATCTGAATTTGACCTTGGGCAAATGGTAAATTTTATGACATTCTGTTATTAAAATAAAGGATAATCTGTCCCATTTTTCTCTCTTAAAGCAAAAGTGGACCTCTGATATCATTTTAAATTTATACTTTCCTACTTTATAAAATGATAGGGTTGGACCAAATGACCTCCAAGGTCACTTTACTCTTTTAAACTTGGCTTTTCTGTATTTATAAGCTTCCCGAGGGCAGGAGCCATGTTTTATCTACCTGTTTATTTCCATGGATGAACAGGCAAGAGCTCTTGTTGAATGAATACTACTTTTATTTCACCATTCCCCGCTTCTGTGAAAGGAAGAGGTTGGAATACATGACCTCCAAGCTTCCCTTACTGTTTTGACTATGTATAAATCTTTGTTTCTCAAATAGCTTTCAATTCATGTTAACATATTGCCTGAAACAAGAGAGACACACTAGAACAGTCATGAAGTTTTGGAGATATTGAAGAATACTGGAGTCTTTGAGAACCTACAGGAATTCTTTATCATTCTTGACAAGCCAGGGGATTCCTTTGATCTTGGAGCTCATACAAACGAAGGTGAGTTGCTGCAAAGACTCAAGGTGACCAGAAGAAAATGGAAAGATGAGTTTTCTTACAAGAAAAGCAACGAATTCCTCCAATTCACTTGTGTTTGGGTCTTTTACAGTGAAACTGCTTTGAGGATATATCCAGGTCCTTTGCATTACCTACTGTTCAGAACTGCATGTGAAATGAGCACCTAGTTGGAGAAAAAGTACATTCATCTTCCACAGCTCAGAGACCCAAGTGAACTTTGAAATCCCTGATAAATTGGAATGTGACTAACTAGTAGAGAAATGGCCCGAGTTTGGAATGTTCAAGGTACATTTCAATAAAAAATGTAGCTATATTTTGACCATAGGATCAAGGTATTTCTAATTTTAAAATTATGATTTGCAAATGTACTAAGAATGGACCTTAGGGAAGTATAAGTTCACAGTAAAGATCACTGGCCTTTTGGTGCTTGAGAAAGATGAAGATACATGTGCAATTCTACAATTTTTCCTCATCTTATCCATCTTCCTTCCAGGGAAATCTGGATCTGGCTTATCTCTACCTCTACCTCCTAATTCTCAGGTCACCTTGAAATGGTTACTGATACTCATGGCCTTGTTTTTAAAGTGTGTCTCCAATATCTTTGCACCTTGGTGGCATTTTCTTCAAGATCCTCCTGCAGATTGGAATGCCATATGGACTTCTGCCATTTTGAAGTTGGTCATTTTTGCTGTTGCCGTTAGTGAGATCATGTAATATATATCACTAATGTCCAGCAACAGCCTCATCCAGCAACAAGATAAGTCATTTTTTTCCCACCTTTATTTCTAAATATCTTATCAGTATATAAACTTGTTGGCATTTCACTGCAATGACTTTTGTAGAGGAGCAATGAAGTTCAGTGAAAAAAGCACTAGATCTAAAATCAGAAGTCTTGTGTTCAAATTCCACATCTACTCCTTATAGTAAAGTAACCTTGAGTAAGCCATTAAACAAAGAAAAGAAACAAATCTCTGGGCCTCGGTTTCCCCATCTGTAAAATTAAAGAGTTATTCTAAATGTAATCTGATGTCTCTTGGTATAAACCTATGAGAATGTGATATTATATAACATAGAGTGCAAAGAGGTAAACTGAATAAAAACAAATGGATACGTGGTACTAACTGCATACCAAAAAATGCCAACCAAGCATGTTGGATATGTCTTCTAGGGAATATTAGTGGGACAATGTAGCTATGAGTAACACAGGATGAAAAGGCTTGTGGGAGCTTGGATCTGATATGGTACAGGAGTATGAGTATGGATAAAATCATGGATCTTTCAAATTAGACAAATATCAGCCATATAAATGTGTGTATACACATGTGTATGTGTGTGTTATGTTCAAACCAGTTATTGTTTGAAACACAGTCAATATTCATCTATATACTGGTTTGAAACCCAGTCTGTGTCTCTCTGTCCACATTCACATATACATACATACATGCACAAATATATATACACACATTTATATACTGGTTTACAACACATTCTTATTCAAGTCCAGAAAAGTGCACTGGGCTGACCTTGGTTCAAATTAAATTCAAGTCCAAATGGATATGCTGTTGGCAGTTTGAGTATTTATGTAGCTATTTATAATTGATGTCATTTCCAGTTTCCCACAGCGTGTTATTTCCTTTACAAAGTTTTCATCACATTCACTGCCCCTGTCATCCCCTCCCCTATTTCATTTCTTCCTAGTGTTCTATCATTCCATTAATTTATTTCATTATGTCTCTGAAATTGAAAGTGGAAATGCCAGAAATGATCATCTGTGACACAAAACTTCCCTCACTTTGTTCCACCAATAAATAACACTTGTTCTCAATATGAAAAAAACAAAAACAAACAAAAAAAAATAAACAGACCCGAGGTTTGCTCCGCTTCACCCTTCCCTGGGAGAAGCCAAACTTGTCACTTTAGCCTGAAGATGCAGAGAAGTACACGGCTGATCTTTGTTTGATAATAACTGCAAAACGTGTTTTCCTTTAAAAAAAATTAATTAAAAACAGAAGATGAAATAAATATTTCAGACGACCGGCAGCAAAGTGGGAAAATACCATGTGTTTGGAGTTTTAGTGCCCTCGGAGTGCGGAAATTTATTTGCAGCAAGCAGAAAAGAGACAGCAGGCATAAAAATTCAGCAGATTCCCCCTAGTAAAATTATTTATCAAGCTAACAAGGGAGGAACCCTTCTAGTAACAACAAGCCAGTGAGGAAAAGACATGGCTTTATATTTTACCTTTGGGTTAGCGCACCAGTAAAAATGCCAACTGACAAGCTCTTCACATAAACATTTCTTTCTAAATGAGCTTCCTTGTTAGGGGGAAAAAAACTTAGCTAAAAAGCACTATAGTCAACACAGAGAGAATTCTGGCCTGAACAATCTTTTACCCTTTAATGCAAAAATCTCAGGCAAAACGTAAAGATAATGGTAAATGTAAGTGAGGAATTTTAGAGAATAAATTGGTGATTCGTTCTGAAATTCCAAGAGTTGTGTTCACATTGTCATCAGTATCCCCCCCACTCATATGTTTACCCAAATGTCATCTTTCTGTAATATGTTTTTCAGTCCTGGTTTTGCTTCCACCTCTGCAAAAAATACACACACATACATACACATGTATATATCCCTACACACAGATACTGTACTGATGAGGGTTCCACTGCACTAGCCTCATCGCTATATTTTTCAAATATTTATTTTACGACCAAAGCCCCAAAGCCAGTTTTTACAGTTTAGTTTAACGATACCAAACTTTGATTATAAATTACAAGCCACTTCACTGCAGCTTGCAAAAGCAAAAAGAAAAAAATATTTTGAGCGGAAATCCTACAACAGTCCAATTCCAATTAAATTGTAAAGAAATAGTAAAAGATGCATTCCCTGAATAACTGCATTCTAAACAGTCTTGCAAATTTTCTCCTGTCGAATTTATAGTGGAGTCCCACACTAGGAACTCTCCTTCCCTCGAATGAAAATTTGACAGTTTAACTATGGCAGTCCTCTAAAGGTGCCTTTTAATGGTGGGGACTCAGAGTGATACAATAATGCCCTGGCCAAAGAGAAATAGTCGAGGTTCTCTCGGAGACTTAGGAGAAGAAAGCATCCAAACAGAAGCACTTTCGGCATCAAAATGCCAGTCAGTTGAAAACAGGGGAAAAAAACATAAACAAACTGTGCCTTCTTCTAGGCTCCTCCAAACAGGGCAACAATTTTTTCCTGCCTCTGCAGAAGCTTCTAGCTTTGGCTGAGTAAGTGAGGTCTCCCATCCCACTCTCAGCAAGGATGGAGTGGTGCCCTTGACTTGCCAGGCCAGTCTCCAACTCAAAGACTATCCGCCCAAACCTGATGCTGAATGCTGCAAATGTGCCTGTTTGTCTGTAGGGGACAGTCTGCAGCAACTGGAGTCTTAGGACACACCCATTATTTTCGCACTGATTCCTATCACTGTGGGATAAAAAAATTAAAAAGGTCTCTAGAAATGTGGATATGTGCTCCCCACTCCCTACCCACGCACACTGACAGAAAAGAGTAAAAAAGCAGATTAATATCAAAATAATTCAGATATTCTAAATTGCCTTGCTTAACCAGGTTTCATTAGCAGGGATCTCCCTATTGAGTAAGAATCTGAATTTTCCAAATTGTCAACTTACCCTGTCCAGATTTAAAACGCTAAACAGTGGTGGGTGTGCTATAGCTTGGGAGATTCATTCTCTCCTTTCCCTTTATTCCTCAAACCTCGTAGTAGTGATAAATAAGAAGAATATTACTTTTCTGGACCCAAATTACATTCCGATGTTACTTGCTGTTTCCCCATTCTTCATGGCATCAAAATGATGAAATAAAATAATAGAGAAAATAAAATAGTCAAAATAATAACTTGTCCATAAAGGGTTATTCAGTGGTGAAAGAGGAGAACAGTGCTGCAGGATAGAGAAAGCAGTGTCCAGGAGCAGGGCAGGATGTTAAAGGGATGTGAGCGAATGGGAGACTTTATATTCATTGGCACTGTTTCTGGGAAAGACAAATGAATAAGGAAAACTCTTCCTCATCCACCCCCCAAAAAGGTTCAATCCAACTCATTTTCACACCTATTCCCTTCCACCCCTCCCTCTCATCACCTCCCCCCCTTTATACTTTACTGTATGGTAGAGAAAAATAACCATAAATTCAGGAACCGTCAACAAAACAGCATCATACAGTAGCTGAGTAAGTATCAGTTTGGGGCTACACACATTCCACTTGGACACAGGGTAACCTCCTGAGGTGGGCTTCAAAGGACCAGCTTGAGTAGCGGTGCCCTTTGTCCAGCACAGCTCAGAAGCCATGCCCAGGTGCCCCACTGGTGACTTGCTGGGTTCTTTCAATCAGCTGCTGCAGACCAGGCTCTTGTCAAGGTAATTCAGGTAATGCAATGCACCTGCAATGTCTAAATGGGGGCTCCAGATCTGCCAGGAAAAGAACGCTCCTAATCTCGAGTGTCATGCTCAAGGCGGTTAAGAGGCCTTTACTTGGCCTGAGTTCATCCAGCCTTGCCTAGCACTGAGTCAGAATGAAACTCCTTCCAATATATAAATACCCCAGCAGCTCACCCCAGCGGTATAGACTCCAGCCCTTTAATTAACCATCATCAGTAACAAAAGGTCTTTATTTTGATTAACATGGAAGGGGGTGGGGGGAAGGAACCCTGGCATTAGAGGACGTTTAAATAATTACACAACGCAGGCTAACTTGGCTGGAAGCAAAAGCAGCATGCAGGAGAGAAGAAAGGAACTTTGTCTGGGGAACCCAATTTAAACTAGGAATGACCTCTGGGTCAGTTTTTCAGAGTATTTCAGATCAATTCAATTCTCACCTCCACTGCCTCTCCTGCTAGCAAATGAACTTACTGTGCTTTTCAATAGGTTGAAATGACTAAAAAGGAGCCTTGGCTAGCTGTGTGTGAATAACCAGTTATTAGATGATGTGTAGGGAGGAGGCAGGGACGGTGGAGGGGGTGTGGTGTGTGTGGTGTGTGCGTGTGTGTGTGGTGTGTGGTGTGTGTGTGTGCGCACACGTGCACTCCCTCCTTCCTTTGCCTGCCTGCCTGCTTGTACCCCTCTTTTTGATTGTCATTCTCACCCCATTGGTGATTAAGTTGTAGGGTGCTCTGGTGGATTGTTAATTAGGTGTTAATATCTGCAAGCAGCCTCCACCTGAGGTCATCCCTCAGAAGCTGGGCTGTCTCCAGTGGCTGTACCTGGAATCCCCACTGCTACTTTGATTTCCACTCAACAGCTGGAGCGACTGTTTCTTCATGTCTGCTTTCATTTCCGATCTGAAATTATATGAGTGCTAATATCTTTATTATCTCTCCTGTAGAGCAGCCACGCTTGAAAGCGGGGCACAGCGGGCCATTTTCATTGGCTTATTTTTTTTAACGCGGCGTTTTCCCAAACATTTCAAGCAAAAATCTTCCTGCTTAGCTAATTTATGGCTGAGAATTTCTTGGGGAGTCAGGAGGGTAAAAAAAGTTACAATCTCTCTCTTTTTGGGGAGGGGCGTGTGGTTGAGGAAATCAGCGCTACAAGCAGCAGGTGAAAAGAGTGGAAACATTGGGACCAGAAACTGACAATAAAGACAGCGGGATGCCAGAGTTTTGGCAGGTGGTGTGTGTCTGTATACTCGCATGTGTATGCATTGATAATGAAAGCTCTTCAAGGAGGCATCGTTGTGTTATAAGTAATGAGCTCTATCTACTTTTTTTTTTTGCATTAGTCGTTTTGTTTCTTCCAAACACATAACATTTTTTCGCTCTTTAAATCCACACCTCCCAGAAAGTCCCAGAGAGCTGACTAAGAATAATAGGAGTTCACAGAGCATCATTAGGCCCAGAGACCTGCAAATGCTTTACTATAATTAATTGATTAAATCAGCCAGGCGGGATTGGGCCCAGGCCTGAGTGTCTGAAAGAAATCAGGAGGCCATGTGAAAAATCAGGTGGGGGTAGAGGGGAGGAATAATTTAAATGGAAATTAAAAAGAAGACCCCAGCATTGGACTTTTCCAGGCTGCCTGATGCTCATGCCATCATAATTTGTATGAGAATGACTTGAGAGCAGTGGTATGGACTCACTCAGGGTTCCATCCCATGCTTTCAAGGCTGGCTGAAATCCTTCACTATCTTCACTCTTTGAGGTGAGCCTTTAACTCCTAAGGGAATGTTTGGAAGCCAGTGACTAGACTCGGAGAGAAGACAGACCAGTGCTATTCTAAAAGCGGTGCCCCACCCTGGAACCAAGGGCTCTTGGCTCTTTACAACAAAAGCTGCTTTGATTTCATTTCCAAATCTTCATGAGCAAAAGAGGAAGAAAATGTTTACCAAAAATAAGATATCTATACAAGACCAAAATAAAGCACCTTTTTTAGCTCCTACCTCTTTGCTGGAAGCTGGAAACTGTGGTCTGAGGTTTTCAGGACAATGCAGAAATGATAAAAATCTTCCTAACACTTAACAAATGTATGAACGTTTGTCTTCACAAAACCAAGTAAGGGAGGAGAGGAAAGGAGAGAAGAGGGAAGAGAATCCCTGTAACTATATCGCTCCATTTCTAGAGCAAAATGTTTATTAAAAGGATAAAAGATAGAGTCACTTGAATGAGCTGCTCCCAAAGGTAGCATGCAATCTGTAATCTAGTCACCAAGGATCGAAAGTACCCATATTGCCCAAAATGCTCATAGACCAATCTGTTACACTTGGGCTTTTCTTGGCAAAGGTTCAGAAGGTCTTTGCTGAACAAGGGAAACCTGGAATGACCTTAGCTGTCATCATTCAGAACTGTGTATCATTCCACTTTTAAAACAAGGGAATCTGGAAGACCAACTTCCACCTAAGATTACCCTTAAGAAGAAAACCACCTTATCCAGATCACCTAATTTCATACTGTTCAGATTGAAAAGCAAATTTATGGGGCCAATTCTCCATCATTAGCAGAAAACTCATCCTTACATCCCACCCTAGCACGAAGGTCAAGTCACATCACAGCTCATTTCCATATAGTGACAATAATTTACATGACACACCATCCCTGAAAAGTTTCCCTAGGGTCAAAGGGAGACAATATGACATCCAGAAGTCCCACATGCCAGGATTTTGCTTTTGTGATCTAATGATAGAAAGTATTTTTAATATAAAGGGATAACTACAGCTCATCTGATTTGAACCAACCATTCTCTGTTTGTAAGGGTCTTAGAAACGCAGTCCTAGAAATGAATTAGTATGGGATAGCTCTCTGGGAGAGGGTAAAGAAAGGGATGCAGAGGAAATTCAGACCATGTTAAAATGAAAGAGCAGAATAAAAATGTATTTAAAAATAAATGAATTAATATTTAGCTTCAGAGACAACTCTTGGAATTGATATTTTGGAGTGCATATTAGAAATGAAACATAATCCAAATAATATTTCTAGGACCAAGGGAAGAGCAGCTCACTTTTCCCCCAAATGGCTGCGATCTATTTCAAGATCTTCAACAAACCATAAGGCTTCATGTGGTTGAAATTAGCCAGGGACTGCTGAGACAGTTGTCCACTGCTATAAGGCTCTACTGCTAAATTCCTTTAACCAAATTGACTTTCTGAGAATATACTAAGGAACCCTCTTGAGAGGATAAAATATTGGACTTTTCATATCTAAGCTTATAATTTCTAATATCACTGAGAAACTTCATGGAATTGTCCTCCTCTTCCCCAAATTCCCCATCTGACCAAATGTCTTTCTTTTTCCTTGTGCTCACCTGTCAATCACGTTCAAAGCTGAAATTTGATTTCTCCCCAACCAGTAACCTTATATGAAATATTACCATAGGGGTCAGGCCAACATGAACCTTGCCACAGAAGTTCATTAACTCCTAGTGGATACGGTGTGTATTTGTTTCCAAGGATTAAAATCCTGGTGGGGAACAGGGAAGGATCACAATAGTTCAGGGCTGGCATTCAAACATTCCTCACAAAGGAAAGGGTGGGGTTGCAGAGACATTGAACAATGCAGACACTAGAGAAACCCCAATCATATAAGGATACCCGAGCTTCCCTCTGGTGGGGGGTAGTCATCAAAAGTGATATATTTAAAATGAAACCCATATTAGCAGCCAAAAGAGGGCAATAAAATCAGAGCCCTTCTATTACTCCTATTTCCTTGTGCCCTTTAAATAATTTTCTTTGTGAATATGTAGTAACCCTAGGGCAGTCTGACTTTTGGTCTCCCCATCCCCACACCCCCAACACCTGTAGTTCCTCTTGAAACCAAACCATATATTTCTCACAGATTTCCTGGCAAGCAGCAATGTTGCTAAAATAAAATCAAACTTTCATTCCATTTGGGTAACATTGAGATTACCTCAAATCATGACCCAGAATAAATAAGAACCTGTGTGAGTGTAGGAGGGAGTCTGGCTTCTGAAAGCAAAGGTTTCATGGTTAAATTGGCACAGTGATAGTCACGGAGGAAACTCCACTCACATGGCTAGATTTCATTTTTTCCATTATGCCTGATAAAAATCAGATTTTCTCTTCTTCCCCCTCTCCTCCCATGATCTACTTATGAACTTTTCTTCCTACTTCAATGACTGACCTACAGTTAAGGGAAGGGGCTAGTTGGAGCTTTACATGTTCTATTTTTTGTTTTTATTTATTTTTGTTTTGGCTTAGAGAGAAGAGAGGAGACATAGCTTGTTTGAAATCGCAAAATTTCCTACATGTAGATATAACTAAGGAAAAATAAGGATTCCAATCATCTTTCCCTGTTATTCCCCAAACTTCCCAATAATTTTTGTGTGTATGTATTAAGGTGAGTCAAATACTGGATCTGTTCGGTATTGATTTAGACTTACTGATTTGGGACATTGGGTCTGACCATTACAAATGCCAAGTCCCTCATGAAGGTATATAGGTAAGTTAGGTGGATCAGAAGGAGGAAATGGGTCTGTTTTATCATGAATATAGTTGTACAGAGAGAACTGGGCTACATGTGGATAAATAGCTGAAAATATACACATGCTGATTCGGTCATAGAAATTCATTCCCGGCATCTCAGCCCTTTGCCATCTCTTTAGTTGGCAGGTGAAAACTGCAATCTGACACCATGCAAACAGACTTGAGCTTAGTGTTGGGGCCTAGGGAAAAAGAGACATGGCTCAATGGATTCCCTTTGCCCTCTGACACAGGAATTCTTCAAATGGACAACTCATGAAATGAATAAAGTTCATGCAAAGGAATAGAAAAAAGTACCTTTTGGACTTCGGCAACAGGAATTCTCACATCACTGATGTGGAGGAGTCTCTTGGATACCTAATTTGGCAAATATATTAAAATAAACAAAATAAAATTAATAATAATTAAAAAACATTTTCAAAGACATCATGTAAATGGTTGCCTAATTGCTATAAGTATCAGAATTAATCCAAACCAAGACTAATTTAATTTTAGGATGACTCAGGTAATATTTTTTAATACTATTGATGTAGAAGTGACATGGACCTGAAGGCAATGAGACTAAGAGACTTTCCTGTCCATATGAGATTCAGCTGGAGGTACCCAGGTGGCATTAAATCTTCAGGTTTTAGGAAATCAAGATGACTATAGCTCGAAGTGGGAGAGAAGGAAGGGATGTCCCATTGGGATGGGTTCCAAAGATCCATAACAGAGAGGCCTCCAAGTTTCCCATTTGACCCATAACTGACTCAAGAGTATCTGGAGTCATAGTATAGTAGATGAGAGGTCCTGGTCTTCAAAACCCCAGAGTATCTTTCCTACCCCACGATGTTTCTTCTGGAAGAAGGAGCTAGTGCGTGTGCATGAAAATAATCCCCACTTCGATTACATTTTACTATCATCGCATCATTTATTTATTTATTTGTTTTCATTTTATTGAACAATAAATTATTTATTTATTATTATTCTATTACAGTTACTACAGCTGTTATACATTGGCTGATGTTGCTAACATGGCTAACTTTAATTACAGATGCTCTCTTAACAAATAGAACCATTTAGGTACTCCTCTTTTATTTATTAACTTACTCGCTATTTAAATTAGTAGCAGGGAGTGTTTGGAATGGTGATATGAAAATTAAACTGCTTGAAAAAAAATCCATTCTGTTTCACAATGAATAACAAAGCCCCGTAATTCAAAGTAGTTAGCTTTCTATGGTTCAAAAAAGTCCTTATTGCTATTAGCTGTATTAATGTCAGTGGCAAAATAATTATCATTTACTGTACGTAGCACATTATTTTCCAGACAGTAGTTTAATAACAAAACAGACGTGTCATTTCTCCCCGCACTTAGTCACACTATTCAAGTTCAGACTGTCAAAATATATTTAAAATCTAATTTAAAAAATTCAACACAGTTACAGCAAATCTGTGTACAATAGCTGTGATAAACCGGTAAGTCAATCTACATCTTCCCCCTAGCATGGCGAGTTAGTTATTTTTTTTTTCTCGTCATCTCCTACATCTGTATTTCTACAATGTATAGGAAGGAATAGATTATACAAATGCATATAGTCAAACCTGTTTCAATAAAGTAACTGGACCTAGAATTCCTTCTTTCTTTAAAATCTCTTTCACTGTAATGTCCTCCTTTCAGGTGCCCTCTCCCCCAATTATCTTTAAATGTCCTTTATCTAAATATTATGGTTCCGCCAGAACCTCTTGGATAAACAGATTTCAATAGCATCTCTCTATGCTGCAGCATTTAGATTTCATGTGTTCACTCCTATATCATGTTAATAATATTTTTTAAAAAATCAAAACCTTAAACTTTCAAACCACATGTCTTTATTTCTATAGTCATTATGCACCAGTGTCTTGTCACATTTGCATCTTTTCTCTCGCCCCAAACACAAAAATAAACACGTGTGCTCATAGAAATTTGTATTTTGAATAGCAAACTGGTTTAATTTGATATGAGAAAATATATCTTCATTTTAAAAAGTCAACTTGAAACTGAACCACCAACTCAAAGTTAAATTTTTAGAAACTGATGCTTTTAGAAATCAAATAAATAGACTTTGTGATCTCAAGCAAACATGAACAGAACATTTTAGTCATTTCATGGTCTTCTTATAAACATCTATTGGATGGTGAAGAGGTGAAATGTAGATAATTTCTCATGAGGCAAATCTGTCTGTCTTAGAAGAAAATATTCTGTAGCAATCATAGAACCAGAGGGTGCTAGAAATGTCCCTCTGCCTTCCTGAGTACTCTGATGATCCTATAGATTATTTTGGGAGAAAAAGGCATTTTCCCCAAAACCTTTTAAAGAAGAAACCTTTCTCAGTACTCTGGCATCATTTTCTTCAAGATAATCTCTTCTTCCTTGCCAATGGGTGAATTCACTAATGACAGTATTAATGAACAAATTCAGTTTCAAAACAGGTAGTGGTGCCCAGGGTGCTCACATCTGAAGAAAACACACAAAAGACTCTGTGCCCTCTTTACCTTTACATACTAGGCTGTGTAGAATCTGTGGACAACTGCCCCTCAGTTGGACCTTAACTCTCTAATCAAAGCCAGGGATCTGAGGTAACAGAGCCAATGTTTCAAAACTCAAATGGCTTTGCTTAGCAACTGGGATGGTACTATTTGAAATTTTATTGATATCTTCAAATAGTAGTTAAAGAAATTAACTTGTGCTAGGCCGTGGACTGAATGAAGATATATAATCGCCGTGAAAACGTCCACCCACGTGGAGGCCTGCTTGCACACATCCCCACACTGTTGGCAAAGGAGTTTGGCGAGAGAATGCTCGTGGTTGTAGCATGAGGTGCTCCTAAGAGGGAAGTTTCACCCATGACACCAAATAAAAAGCTAAGGAGAATTATTAATTTAGCACCTGGGATAATTTTTATTTTACAAAGTAGGTACCTCATTTATCTTTTAATAGCTTTTTCCCTCCGTGATATGCCACTTTCAAGACCTCCACGATAAAAGTAGATGAAAGCCTCTGTGCCTGAAACTGGAAAGACACGATTTTGGTCTTTTCGCAGATTGAATCTCTGAGCAATGACTGATTTTTTCCTACGCTATCAAAATGTAATGTTTTATCTGACGCTGCAAAAGAGGAGAAAGGGTCTCCTATTCCAAAATCATTTTTTTCGCTTCAGTGTGTTTATCTTGACATTACTAAGGCCTTCTATTTTAGACAGATTCAGGGGGTCTAAAGACACTTCCCATCCCCTCTGAAAAAAATGCTGGTCCCTTAAGAGAACAGATGATGCTAAAATCTTGTGTCTGGAATTACAATCCGTTTGGAGTCTATCCCTTTACATTACTGGGTCTTTTTCGTCTTTAGAGAAAAACTAGGAATAGGAAGCACATTAGAGATAGATAGGAAGCACATTAGGGACAGGAAGTAGTGTCCAGCCTGATTTTCAGTAGAGTTTCTTTTGACCTGTTTTATTTCATTAAGGCTATAAGGTCAGACCACACAAAAATGTAAATGCACTTAGGAAACCTTTTCCCAAAGCTTTCTAAAACATGTAGTATGATTTTTTCCCCCCTTTCCTCCCTTTCTTTTCTGAACTCAGAAAGGGAGAGAGGATTTAAAAAAATTTTTTTGAAAACCAAACAAATGACTTGATTAAAAATGCACCTTAGTCCAAAGGCAGGCTTAGGCATCAAATCCTAGCCTACTTTTAATTTTTTTTAAATTCCTCCTTTGCTCCCACCCAGAGAGGCACCCATCCAGCCTTCTAGGATGCTATCGTCTGCTTGGGAAGATCATGAATTTAAAGGTGGGAGGAACCTTGAGAAATCACTCAGCCCAATTTGCAAATCTTTGAAATTTTCAATTTTCTGAGCTACCCTCCTCTGAATGAAGTCATAATAAGAAGCAATAAATATATGCTGATAACAGAACAGTGGGTCCCAAATAGGTTGGTGAGTACCCCAGGCAATGGAGTGTCATCAGAGGCACCCAGCTTGGCGGATTGGAAGGTGGAGTTGGAAGGAGTATGGCTGAGGACAAGGGAGCAAAAGACCAGCCTAGGCTGCAACTGATGTTCATAGTGTTCGACGTGGGCTTGTCTTGAATTCTTTGCAAGCAAAGCTAGCCTTTATTTCCTCTGCTCCCCCATCCCCACCCACACCAGTCAGGCCAAAACTCCCATTTCTCTTTCTGCATTCAAGGACTAGCCATGAGTAGTGGGAAGCTGGCCATCCTGACATTTGACCCAAAGGCTCATAGTTGCAGTGTGGTGGGAAGGGTAGATGATCTGGTGGGTCTAATTATATGCAGTAAGAAGAAGCATCTTTGCCTTCTACGGTGCAGAAGCTGCCTTAGTGATCTATGCAGGAAGTGAGCTAAGTGGCAGCCCTGAGAACTGGGGTGGTGGTGGCAGGAGTGGGGAGTGGGAAGGATAATCAATGAGGATGCTACCATGCCCTGCTTTGAACTCTGTTCAAAGTCTGGTTGGTTTGGGAAAGTCTTGAGACTGAGACCATGGCCATGTATTTAGGAACTCATAGGTCTCTCTCTAGCACTTTGGGCCCTGCTCACCTCAGGCCTGGACCCAGTCTTTTACACAGACTAGAGGATGCTTCTGAGTTGCCTGTGAGTAAGAGTGTGTGTGTGTGTGTGTGTGTGTGTGTGTGTGTGTGTGTGTGTGCGCGTGTGTGTGTGCACGTGCACGTGCTCAAGAGAAGAGTGCACAGAGAAAGGCTGCAGTGGAGGTACAGAAGAGGGTAATCTTAAGTGCTAGTGGGAAGACTAAATGAGGAAGGGGTAGTGATTTCCTTTCCTTCTGCCCTTCCTTCCTTTGGCATCAGGAACGCTTGATCTCTTTCAGCCCATGCCCAGCTCTGCCTCCTTACTACCTCAGAAACCAAATGAAGCATTCTGGAATGAGAGAAAATGTTAGATTTTGTGATAAGAGACAAGAGAGAGTTCTTTCTAGACTTGGTTCAGCTGCTACATAGCCAGGATTCTAGGGGAGTCTCTTTCCTCTCTATATATGTTAGTTTCCTCATCTGTAAAAAGCCTTTGTTACCAAACTCCTTCATAAAATTTTAAGCTATAAGGGCCAGAGTTTGATCATCTATGGGCAATTTCTCCATACCACACTGCCGATGGATGTGGGATCTTCTCCCTATGGTCATAAGTCCTTCTAAGAAGGCAAGGAAGCAGTTTGACTCTGTGCAAAGCCTGGATTCCTGGTCCACGGTATCTGGGCTGTACTGCTAGTTCTGCATTCCAAGTCTATGTGTAGCCCCTAATGCCTCCCTAAACCCATAGTCAAGATTAGAGGCACACACTTCTCTTCTGTCTTTGGACAGAAAGCACAGGTCAGGTCAGAGAACGGTCTTTTTATGTAAACAAAATAACCCACGTAGGCATGTTCTTCCCATATCTGAAATGTGGGGGAATTCTGGAGACATTAGCCTATATTCTAGGGTGGATCAGTCACCCCACAAACAAGGCCTTTCGGTGGTGAGTAAGGATTTCATAGTAATAAACCTGGAATAAACACTTGACGATGAGTTGGGGCCACACAAATAGTCAATCCTAGTTATTAACATTTTCCCATCTTTCTTGGGGTTCTCCTGACATTCAGCATCTTAGAAGCACCTGTGCTATACTCTGTGCTAGATTCTGACAGCTTTAAATTTTTTGTTCTTCCTTTAATGTTCAAAGAAAAAGCATGATGTTCTTTAGCATTGGACAGGGACAAAGCAGAGCAAATTTGGACTGTCACTACATAGGAATATTAAATCCAGCCCCTATTCCTTGGTCTAAGACACCAAACCTGGGAGGGTCCACAAGAAGTCCAAATCAGTGAATGCTACCTCATCTTTTACCATCTTCTTTTCATGGTTTTCCCCTCCTGCCCCCTGCCTTTTGCTACCCCCAGAGGAAGCTATCAAGACAAGTGGTGAGTTTGAGTATTAAGTTGGAAAGAGGAAAGAGTGATGATCAGCACACTGGCCAAGAGCGGAAAACTCCGAGCATCCGGGATGCACTGGATGCAGTGCTCATATCCAGGACTTCATTAGACCTTCGTGTTGGTCCTAGGGGAAATATAGGAAAGCCATTTCCTCTCTCCTACCTCCTCTCCCCAAACCTCCTTAGCACCCCCACAAGAATTAATGAACCTTTCAAATCATAACTAAAGATCTAGAATGAATCTGTGGTCAAGGAAAGAATGCAATTTTGCAATCCAAAGTCATGATTCTAGGGAAATTTTTATTTAAAAATAAAAAAAACATCAAAAACATACTAATTTAATAGTACATAGGACAAAGGCTTGGAGATAATCTTTCATGATTTTGTGTAAAGAAGGGTGTAAATATTCCTAGAAACCACAACCTGTATGTAAAAAATGTATTTTGTGAGTATCCAGTCTCAAGACTTTGAATACACAGTTCTTCAAATGTCGGCTTCTAATTTCGTTTTCTTTAAAGATCTCGTTTTTGTGATGGACTGTTTCGATCTTTTTATCCCAACTTTGCTCTATTACTCAGGCATATGGAGAACACAGACGATTTTAAAAAATAGCACAATGACCAAATCGCTGTAAAACTATTTTGATAGTCATAAAAATATCGGTATAACAAGGCAAGCTGTTACGAAATATGATCACAATAAAATATCTACAATACAACACAGTGTATTTGCAGATACTTTGAAAAGTAAAGCATTTTAGGGTAGTCTTTTCCAATTATGTAAGAAAACAGGTTGCTCCCTCGAATTTTGCAGGAAGGTATGTGTGTGTATGTGTACATGTACCTGTCTGTCTTAAGGACATTTTAAAAGTTGCCTTTTCAAGATGCTTGTTAATAACTGGCAGATGTGAATAGTATGGCCAAATACTGTCAAAAAAGCAGGTGGAAGTGAGGCCGCAAATTGAAGTCATTGCTAGCTGAGATCTCTGGAAGCTTGTTCCCCAGTCTTTGAGTTCCTTCCCTCCTTTCCCTTTCCCTCCTCTCTTCTCCCTTCCTCCCTCACTTGGAAACCCTTGCTCCTGACTGAGCATAGACCACATCAGACCCAGAGCCTGGGCCCTGCTCCCTGATCTCTGCTCCGCCTCCGTGCACAGCAATTTGATCTGTTGGGTTGGGTTTTTGTTTCTCTCTAAAGGGTAGGGATGCTCACACATTTTTGCAGGACTGTAATTCTTTATGCCACAACAATCATGAGACAGGCTGGGAGACTGAGATTGTCTCACCCCATCTTCTACCCCCGCTGGAAAGAAACACTGCACAGAGCTGGGTTTGTTCAGCTGCTTGGGTGGAGCGATTCTTCCAGTGAATTCCCATTTTTCTGGGGATGCATGATCTCTGGGTTTGGGAGGTTTCAATCTAAAGCCAGACAGCAAAAGGGTCAGAATATATCTTATTAGAATGCTGCTCCAACTCAAATCTAAGTGCCTTCTTAGGAATTTTGGTTTTCTTAGACCTCCCTAGAATTCTATGCATCCCTGGAGTCCATAGCCGCCAACCTCTCCAAAGCTCAGGTTATCCCCCTGGGGCCTACAGCCTCCAAGCTCACTAAGACCTAGTGTAATTCTCCTGTCTGGAACCCACAGCCTCCAGCTTCCTTATTACCCACCCCGCTCCATATTTTCCTGCATAGGGCCCAGGGTCTTTGATTTTAGAGCAAGGACCAAGTGTGAAAGCAAACTATACTGTTTCCTTTCTGGACATCTTAACCATGGAGAGGACATGGGACCCAAATCATTCACTTGAAATCTTAGGGAAAAGCTAAAAGTGACCATAAGAGCCAAGCAATCACTTCAGAGAAAGGGAACACAAGCTTCTAGCCAGTAGACAGTAAATAGGCAACACAAACATGGACTTTTATTCCATATTTAATGTGAACAATCTAGAACTGTTCTATGGTACCACTCTTTCCTGTTTTATGGCATAGAACTAAATGATAGCTAAGGCTGGCCTCCAAAAAAAAAAAAAAACTTTAATTTTTGAAAGCGGAGTTGTGTGCCCTATAATTCCATCTTATTTATCCCAAAAGAACCAAAATTGAAAATGCCATTCCATGTACAGGCTTTTTAATGTATTTCCTCATTTGTTGTAATAGCAAGCTATATAAACTTCCTGTATTTTGATGCTGGAAGGACTATTAAAATGAATTTGTCTGCTAAAAAAAATGCTTCAAAACACTGTGGTATCTTTCTTGAGTCTATCCATTTGTTTCTGGAGCTGTAAATTTTTGGATAAAAAACATTAAGAATGGTTAAATCATGGATAATTGGAAGGTAATATGTCATGTTTGGGACAGTTACTACCAACATAGCTCCATTTATCCTCTATTGACTTCAACTAACATTTGAACAGTGAAGTTTTAAATGTGGGGTTAGGTCTCCTAAAAGCCTCATAATTTTTTTTTTAATATGGACTTGTTTTTTAAAAAAATGAAATGCAGAAGTAAACAGATGTGTGAAGTAGTAAGATCGGAAAGTTAATACCAGGAGCTTAGAAATAAATATAGACTATTTCCTTTTTGGGGGTGGCGGCACATGTCTAGAAAGTGCCCCATATGGGTATGGCTTTGGACAGATGATTCTGATATAGGCACCATTTCCTCACTCAAATCAGGAAGTCCAGCCCCAATATAGCAGAGATAAATTATAGATAAAATTAAGAATGAGTTTTTAATTAAGAGAACTCTAATAAAAAGGGAAGAAATACTGAGGAACGCCGGCTAACAGAAGAGAAGACTCTTAGAAGATGTTTAAACTGAAAATCTACTACTGCTATCATTCAGGTATTTTTCATTCACAGCTATTTCTGTCAATTACAAAATGGGTTTTCACTGCGAAGAAATGCCATGCAGCACTGGTTAAATCCAAAGAGAAGGGGAGGGCTGTTCATTTTGAGGTCTCGCACCAGCACACTCACTTCTGGACTGAACAAGAAAATCATGTTTGGGGAAGTTCAGATACTTTGTCTATCCCTCAATTAGAAGTCTTGGCCAGAGAAACCTAAGTCAGAGTTGTGAATTACTTCATAACATCATTCTTGCTACTATATATCATTTGGGAAAACTTTCTTTACAAAAGGAAAACTTGTTTAGATTTTGAAGATTTCTGCCAAGAAAAAAAAAACTGTTTCTCATAGTTGTAGCTGGGAAAAAACCACTCACACACATCAAAAAACAAAAAAGCAAAAACACAGGCACCTTCCCATCTGCCCATGTCCTAAAGCAGAAGGAAGTCACTGGCATCCTGTACCCTGGAGTTAGTAAATAGGCTGACTCTGGGACTTTTGCAGAACCCGGGCATCATTAAACTATGTGGAGGTTATTCCTCTCTTCTGACAAGCCAAATCGCCCAAAAAGAAGCTAAACTCTAATGAAGACAAGTGAGGCAGCTATTCTACAAAGACCATTCATGCCTGTTTTTCTAGTACATAAATGATTTTTCACTGCACAGCATTCATGGAAGTTGTATTATAAGGACACATTTTGAAAATAGACATGGCCAAGAATTTCCGTACGTGTTGGGTCCTCCTGATGGCTCAAACTTTCTGGTAGCTCACTCGGGAGTTGGAATGAAAGGAATGTTAACACTATTTTACACAAAGATTCAAACACAGCCTAAGGGAAAAGCTATGCTTTTATGAATATGATTTTTTTCTTTTTTTTTTTTTAAAGAAAAAGACTTATTTGTAAGGTACATCAGCTGAACTGAGTAACTAACTCTTTTCTAAAATGCATGTATTACATACTATATGACAAAGTCTTTAAAAAGGTCCCTTGCTGGGTTTTATTTTAAATTGGTTTCCCTGCCAGACACTGAAAACAAAATCTTCCTCCCATAGCATGCTTTTCTCTCACTTATTTAGCACATACATAGTACCAGGCCCTGCTTTAAACTAGTCATTCTATTAAATTGTTACCTAGATTTAGGATAGAATGTTTAAGTCACTTGAGAAATGTATAAATAAAAGTGCTTTCAGGTATTAAACTGCAATACTTGTTTTCTGAATACTTTTCTATCAGGAAGGTTTATTTTCAAAAAATTCATTAATGCCCCAACTGTGGAGGTGTTTACAAAGGCTACTTTGGGAGAGTATGAACCCCCAGCCCTTAGATGAAAACTAAACACAGGATAGTACAGAAAAAACCTTCATAGCTTTAAGAAAAGTTACTCCCTTCATGATTAGCCAATGAAAGTAAGTTTGCCATTAAGATTGTATATTAACTAGAAATAAGCATCAATTAACTTGACTATAATTCTGGCACCATTATCCAATGTGCGGTAAGATAAAAGGTCAGATGCCAGAGGGTACGCTTAACTGCCTTATAATGTTGAGTAGACAGGGTAAAGGAAAGGACGTGGTGGTGGTAATGAAAGCATCCGAACTAGATGTCAGAGAGGACAACCTGTTATCTTTTAAAGAGTCCTCCATTTGCAGTAGCAATATTATCTGCTCTTTCAGAAAACCCATGTGGCCTGTGTTTTTCAAACAGTGTCGTTTTTGTCTTCTTTTCTAATAGGGCTTTGGGAGAAGTTTACAGAGTCCAACCGAATGCTTTTGGAAAACAGTTACATGAATTTGTGTCATTCAAAATAGGTCAAAGTTCAGGTGACCTCTCACTGAGAGGGAGCACAAGATTGCAGAAAGGGGGAAAAGTGTTCTAGTTGGTCTGATTACATACTATTTGGGCAAATTTAAATAAATCAAAACCCAACAGATGCTCAATGAAGGTATTCCTCTCTGCTCCCCATCCTGGTCATCCCTCAAGTAACATAAAATCACCACTCTCTGCCTGGGTAGGTAAACACCCTCCCCACCCCCACCCCACCTCCACTCCCAACTCTACTTTTTTACTCAATAGATACAGTTTAAGACAGCTACCTGCTTGGAGTTATGGCATTCACAACTTTTTTTTAAAAGGTAAATGAAATCAAAGGTGTTGAAAAAATATTTTTTGTTAGAAGTCCATAGTAAATTTCAGGCCTCTAACAAGAAAGCTATGTATGGTGTTTCGGAGGGGCGGTAAAAGGGGGCCCATTGCCACTCACATACCAAAAACTGCTGATCTTTCATGTGAAATGAACACTTCAGCCCTAAACACCTGGTTTTCCACTGTCTGCCATCTCTTATTTGAAAAGTCATCAAGCAACTGATCAAAATGAAAAAGGGTCCGTATGACGGCTAACTCCTCTCTGTCCTGCCTCTCCTCTGGAGCGATGACAAGAGAGGACCGACCTCTATGGCCTTAGTCATTTCCAAACACAGAAGTTTGAACTAATCCCTGGAGAGGTCAAGATTCTGACCTCTGTTAAATATCACCGATTCCTAAGGGGGTCCCAAGAGCTCACTACAGTCTCTGCTTTACCCTGAATTCTTTCTCTCCAACTCTTGTATTAACTCTTGGCTGAAGGAAGGTTTGCTCTAAGGTCCTCCTTGAGGCAGGGAGTGGGGGTGGGGTGGGGGATGACTTTGCCCAGTTAAACTATACACTAAGAAACTTGAGTGCAGAATCCAAAATTGCAGTTTATTATTGTAGATTATTCTTTCTTTTGATATAACCAGAGTTGAAAATGAAAGAAAAAGCACAGAGGAACATCACACGTGGTTAGTTGAGTAACTCAAGATATAAAACAATTTTGCACAGCAAAATGTCAAAGAAAAATAACTGACAAGATTTTTTTAAATTTATTGTGGTAAGGTTTACTTTCCATTTTTTTTTTTAAAAGACAGGATGTCAGTCCCTGAAAATAACATTCACTGATTATTGCCTTTAAAACTGTGGATTTGTTTGTTTTTTGAAGTTACAGAAAATCCAGTTCTGCACCACAATACAACTGTAAAAAAATCTGCATCATCGTAAAACTGTGCAGTAATGCCATCTTTTATAACTGCATAAATTTTATTAGCGTTCTAGACAGTTTTGCAATTTTTGTATTATATGCTTGCAGGTTATATCTTAGTGCAATTCAGTCCCCAATACTTTTCATTTTGAAAAAAAAAAACACATACATTTTGAATGTAAAATACCCCCTACAGATATAAATGGGGTGCTCCCCCTTTTAATACTTTGGTTCTCAAATACAGTCAATGGTATAGCAAGGACTACATATACCCAACTTATGTTTAAGTTGCAAGCACATGCTGGATAAGCTACTTTTAAACAGTCCCCTTGCAAACTTCTAACCCCCCCCCTTTACATCACAACAGTAAACAATTTAGTGCATCAATCTTTTAAAAAATCTACAGCTAAAACAGACCTAACTCTTTCAAATTTATCTATAACATTCCTTTATCTGTAGCATACATTTTAACTGGGCTAACAGATTATAAAAACTAGAATTAAATTATATACCAGGAACCCATAGCATTCCATATTTGACAATGACCAAAAGGGGAAAAAAATGGGGCAGATTTTATTTTATTTTTTTAAAAATAAATTTTAGACTGCTTTTAGGCAACAGCACAATTTTAGTTCCCAAACTGGGTTGTTGCTCTTATTTAAACACCATGAAAAGTTCTTTAATTTTTGCCACATTAAATTATGAATCCATTCAGGCATCTTTGACAGGGAATGCCTTCAGTGCATTTAAGTGGAAGTCTGAAGTTTGAGGAACTCAAAGCAGTTTTAGAGCAGATGCAAACTTTCATGGGAAGGAGGGTCTAGGGTTGCATTTTTTTGCTTTTTCAATTCAAAAAAGTGATGAGGCAATAAACAGAAGTATGGATGCCATGCCATAATAGTCTCCAAGTCCATTTCCAAGCCAAAAAAAAAAAAAAAAGAAAAATAATTATACCGTACATGTCCAGCATGCAGGCTTTTTATTAATATAACGTCTCTTTTTCTCATAAAGTCTTTTGAAACAGTTAACAGTTCATTGTTGCTAAGACAAAGTTGCAAGCGTAATGCATGAGATGAGAATGAGTTTCTAATGGCAAACTAAAAGTCTCCAGTTTGGCAGGCTAAGGCCCAAACTCACATGTACACACCCGGAAGGAAGGCAGGCAGGCTGATTGATGCAGGCTTGAATTTTTGGCAGGTTGATCAGGATTGGTTTCTCTAGTTTAGCATAACAACGCTAAAAAACCGATGGGATTCAGCAAGCTGCAAGTCTACAACTTCACATTTCCGCAAACTCAATCTCACATGAAGAACTTAAGATGGGAAGGAGGGGAAAAAAAGAAAGAAAACTTTGATTTTTTTTCTTTTCTTTTTTTTTTTCGGTGGGGTGGGAGGTGGGTTGGTGGTGGGTGGAAGATGAGTGGAGGCAACACAGCAAGTTCCCCCAAATAAATGTTTTTCAAAAGTACGAAACAAACAAACAGAAAACAGAAACACTAGCTCAGGAACTGAAAAAAAAAAGTGAATGACGGTCGGTTTCAAAGGTGAGCCATGCTTCACATGAAGAACTCAGTTGGGATGTTTGAACATTGAGCAAGTGTTGGGGGGGGGGGGTGTTAAAAAAATAGCGAACCAGTCATGGAGAATTTAAGGTTGGCAGTCGAGTGAGCCAGCCCCATTCCCTCCCCCACCAAAAACAAACAACTGCGACCACAAAACTCAGCAGGGAAGGACTTTGTATGTTGGGTTTATGAGTGTTGCTTTAAAAAGAAAAGAAGGAAAGAAAGAAAAAAGAAAAGGGGAAAAAAAAACCAACTGGGTGGTGGCCAGCTCTGTTCTTGGACTAGTAAGCCCCAAGCCCAGACCTCATTCACATGGAGAACTGATTAGGGTGGCAAGCTTGAATTGGAGTGTAAAACTCACATGAAAAACTCTGGAGACGACGGGTTGTCGCTGCTCGAGCCGTTTTCTCGGAAGCCGCTGCTGACCAACTTCTCGTATTTCTCTTTGTAGGCGTCCCGCTCCCGGACCAGCCTGGAGATCTCCTGTTTGAGGTGCTCCACTTGCTGCAGGAGCTGGTTCTTCTCCGACTCCAGGACGTGCCTCTGCTGGACCCTCTTGAAGCGGCACGACTGGGCATAGCCTCTGTTTTTAAGGGTCCTCCTCTTCTGTTTCAGCCGGATCACCTCCTCCTTGCTGACCCCCCGGAGCTGTCGGTTGAGCTCCCGCACCGACATGGTGACCAGCTGCTCGTCGGAGAAGCGGTCGTCGAAGTGCAGGCTGCCGTGCGGGTGCGGGTGCGGGTGCGAGTGAGGGTGCAAGGCGCCGGCCCCCGCAGCCGAGCCGCCGCCGCCGCCGCCCCCGCCGCTGCCGCCGCCTCCGGACGAGCTGGAGCTGGACGAGCTGGAGCTGGAGCTGGACGAGCCGGGGCCCGAGGCGGCCGCGGCGGCCGCGGCGGCGGCGGCGGCGGCGGCCGCGGCGGCGGCGGAGGCGGCCGAGGCGGCGGGGGGCACGGCGCCCGGCGGGTGGTGGTGGCCCCCGGGGTGGTGGTGATGGTGGTGGTAGTGGGGCGCTCCGCTCTGCGCGGCGGCCGCCGCGATCACGGCCGACACCACGGCGGCGGCGGACGAGCCCACCTCCTCGGCGCCCAGGGAGCCCCCGGAGCCGGGCAGAGGCTGGCCGCGGGCGTAGCCATCGAAGCCGCCCTGGAGCTGGTGGCTGCTGCTGATGAGCGCTTCGACCGCGTCCTCGGGGCTGAAGCCCAGCGCCTCCGGGTTGAGCTGCTGCGGGTAGCCGGTCATCCAGTAGTAGTCTTCCAGGTGAGTCTTCTGGTCGCTCCCCGAGCCCGGGCTGGGCGCCGAGAAGCTGGGCGACGGGGGCACGGAGCTGCAGGGCGTGCTCATCGGCGTGGAGGACAGCGAGCCCCCGGCGATGAGGCGGCCGCACTGGCTGATGATGCGGTCCGTCTCCACCGGCTCCTTTTTCACTTCAAACTTCATCAGATCGAAGTCATTAACATATTCCATGGCCAGGGGACTGGTGGGCAGGTCGGAGCTGCTCATTGCCAGCTCTGATGCCATCCTCCTGCCGCCGCCGCCGCCGCCGCCGCCGCTGCTCCTCCAGATGGGCTGAAGAAGGGGAGCCAGCGAACTGTGCTGAGTCGCCAGCGGGTGAGCCAGCTTGCCGGGAAGGATCTGCTTCGGCCTCTCGCTCCCCTCGCCCAACAGGCCCACCCGCAGCAAGCCCCCGCTCCCCACCCCCTCCGGCCGGCCGGGGCCCCCGCTCACGCCCGAGCGCGTCCCCCCTCCCCCCCGCGCGCCTCTGTGTGTGTGCGCGCGCGTGTGTGTGGGTCTGTGGGTCTGTGTCTCCGTGCGTGTGTGCGCCTCTGGGCTGGCTGGCTGGGTGGGTGGGTGTGTGCGAGTCTCCCTCTCCCTGTGCCTCTGCCTCTGCCTCTGCCTCGGTCTCAGTCTCTGTCCCTTCTCTTCTCCGGGACTCGGCTCTCCTACGGCACCAGGGGATGCGTCCCGGAGCGCCGCGGCCGCTGGCTTGGGGCCGCCGCCTTCCCGCACCTCTTCGCTCCTTTTTGCATAGGGAGGACTGGCTCTCGGGGGTTTGCAGCTGGCCGCGGGGGTTGGGCCGGGGGGCGGCGGGCGTGCTGCGCTGTTCTGCTGCTGCTGCTGCTGCTGCTGCTGCTGCTGCCGCTGGTGCCGCTGCCTCTGCTGCCGCCGCTGCCTCTGCCGCCGCTGCTTCTGGGGCTGGATGGAAGAAGGGAGCTCAGCACTTCATGCCTCTCTCTCTCTTTCTCTCTCTCTTCTCCTTTCTTTCTTCCCCCCTTCCCCACAGTGCAAAGTGCAAGGGAGAGGTGCGGCGGGGATGGCCAAGAGGAAAGCGAACTACTGGGGGAGGGGGGAGGGGAAAGGGGCTGGCTGAGGGGGAGTCGACTCAAATTCCGAAAGAGGGAAAAAAGTCAGCTCAGGCTACGGCTAGAAGATGAAAAATATTTTAAAGGCTCATCCAGCAAGAAGAGTTTAAAGCAATTGCTGAGTTTTATAGCAGTTCTGACGTAGCTGGGAAATTGACTCCGACTCCGGACCAATGAGGGACCTCAAAACCAGCCCCGATTAGCATAATAGTATAGAAACAAGGAAACTTTTCGGAGCTGTCAATCAGAGGCCAATCAGCTGACTGTCAGCTGGGACTAGGATTTTTAACCCTTCCCTGGACACATCCTTCCGGGGAAATGGGGGGGGTGTGTGTGGGGGGGACAGAGTAGTTTTAATTAAGGTGAGAAGATTGATGAAAAGAGGGGCTGGACCTGGGGGAGGCCAAGGCACACTACTTTCCCTTTGCTTTAGAATCCCAAAGATCTCCACGATCTGGGGATGCTGGACTCTCCTGGCTCTCACTGCCCGTTTCTTTCTCGGACGCTTTCTTCTCGCTTTGTGGGAGCCTCGGGTTTGCTATCCATTCTCTGCCTCAGCGCTCTCTGAGCAGGTCGGGTGCCCCTGGGGTATCCTCCTCCTGTGCTCCTGGTCCCTCTTGCTGAGCCTCTGCAACCGGCAGCCCAAATATTCATTTGTTCGAACTTTGGAGTCGTCTATGCGGTCTCAGGTCCCTCTGACTGCAGGAGATCAGGGCAGTTTGCTCACCACCCTGCTACCCAATCTCCCTGCCTCGCAGCTCTCCTGCCAGTTTCTTACTGTTTTCGTCCTTGCCTACCTCCGTCTCTCGTTTCTTACCTGCCTCTATCCCCTGCCTGTTAGTCTGCCCACCTGGCTCAGGCTTGGGAATCGATGCCTGGGTACGGAATGGGAGTCGATAGGTTCGATAGAAGTAGATTCGGGGAACCAGGAGGTGGAATTTCGTACTGGGACCAGCATCTGCCGCCAGTCTTTGCAGGACCTTGGGGATGGATCAAAGGAGTCCCGGCACGTCAATTCCTTTGGTTACGTTTTATTTTTCTCTTTTTAAAACATTTCGGAAGAAGCCCGGGCCCAGAGGGCTGGATGTAGTAGTGGGGGCTACTGAGAGTGTTTGTATGTGTGTGTGTGTGTGTGTGTGTGTGTGAGAGAGAGAGAGAGAGAGAGAGAGAGAGAGAGAGAGAGAGAGAGAGAGAGAGAGTATTCTCAAGAGTTAATTCAGGAACAGCTCCAGAGTTGCAGTAGCTGAACTCAGAATGAGCTCCCTTCTAGACTTTGCCTGTTAGTTCGGCCTTTTATTTACTCACCCCCTACTCCCTTTTTTCTTTTTTCTTTCTCCACTCTTTTTCTCTTCTCTGTTTCCTTCCTCTCCATCTCTTTTTCTTCTTATATCTTTGTCTGTCTGTCTGTCTGTCTGTCTCTCTCTCTCTCCCTCTCTCTCTCTCTCTCTCTCTCTCTCTCTCTCACACACACACACACACACACACACACACACACACACACACACACACACACACCCTGGTGTAAGTATAATCCGACCTGCGTTTATCAGGGTGCTATGCCCTTTGCTCTTTCTCATTTAAGTTAATTATTTCGTACTTGATCGTGGAATCGAGGGGAGCAGGAGCCCCCACCCACATATGCTTCCCGACAAGGGTTAAATTGTAAACAGGGCTCTTGGATTTGCCCGGGAATTAGGGTGGCGGTGTGCTGGAGAGGACGCCCCTTCCTCCTTTGCAGCACATGCTAATAACTAATTCAATTTATTGGATCGATTCTTTTTTGACTATGCAGAAACTCTGTTTCTAAGATTTTAAAGCTATAGGCCAGAGGAAGGCAGAGATTTGGGGGTGTGGGGAAGAATCCTGTATAAAAGGGGACACTGCCTTGGCAAGACTCGAGCCCAAAGCTTGGAGCTTTGGTTTTCTTAATTAATGAAATGCATCGAGAGCTGTTTATATTTATTTTACTTTTTTTTTTGGCAAGTGGTGGAGGGGGTTTGAACAAAAATGTGAAAATCGAGAAGGAGCGAGGAGTGAAAACCATTGTTGGATGCACTTGGTTTTAACCTCGACAGCGCCACCTTTCGGCAAAGGTCAGTTTAAATTGATGCGTGTCCAGTTTTGTTGATTCAAGGAAAAAGCTGGTGTGTGGGTCCGGAGCCTGGGAGGGCATAGGGGAAGGGTCTGAGGAAGTGGTTGCGGGAAGGAATCGGGAGGGTGGCTCTACGAGGCGGCTTTTTCTGGGTCCAGGAGTGCCTCCCTGCCTGTCACCCATTTCTCCAGTCCCCTCAACGCTTTGTTGTCAAAGGTAGGGGATTGGCCGAAAGACCCCTTCTGATTCCTACGTGTGATGATCTCTAGGCTGCGATGTAGTTGGGACCCAAACCTTTAAAACTGCCAACCCTGATTTCCAGCGCACTTTATGGCAATATCAATAGAATTAAAGTTACTTGTAATTCAGTGATAAATGAGATGTCTTGAGTAAGTAAGATTAAGTGCAGTGCTATAAAGTTGTTTATCTGAAAAGTAATTCTCAGAAACCTGACTTCTGACACTTAGTCATATATTAAACCAGCTTCTTTGAACATTGCACTTCAGAACGGTCTCACCCACCCCACAACATACTTTGCTATTTATAACAGGGCCTTGGGTATCACTCACTCTGTAGGACTGTGCTAGGCCTTTTGGCATTTTCACTTGTAGTATCCAGAGCCATGTGGGGACCACTGTGGTCCCCACCAAACCCAAAATGATTTGGAATCTATAAAAATTATCCATTTGAAATTCTCCATTTTCGAAATTTCCTAGACTATTGTGTACCTTACCCTGTTCCGGTTTCTCTTCATTTAGCAGGGTCATTATACAATAGTACTTTGTGAGGAGGAATGAACTGTGTTTATTAATTTGTCATTAGACACATATCTGTGCAATCAAATAAACCCCTACTCCCATACTTTCTTGTTGATAAAGATTTTATACCTAGTAAACGTAAAGGCTCGTATCATGTGACTAAAAGGTAAGATTTATTTCTTCCATTTAGACTTTCCCTAAATAAGATAAATATGGCATGTCTTTTAGCATCCTCACACGATAGTGTTACAATTTTCAGCGGCTTTATTTTTTTGGCCCAAATGTGCTCATTTATCTCTTTATCTGAAATGATCTGCGTCTCTTTACGGTAATGTTGATACTGTTTACCATTGTTCACTATGGAATTTTTTTTTATGATAAGCATTTGAAGAAATTATCTTCATCCCATTAAATGGCTGGGAGAGGCATTATATAAGGTAGCTACACATACAAACTCCTGAATTTCCTGAGTAAACTCTGTGAAAGACAAAGAAGAATCACCATTCTATGGACCCTCACAAATGCCACTGTCAGCAGCTGCTGTAAATTAAACCCAAAGACTCTGCATGAGTTGACGTAGAGTATTAGCAGCAGTACCTGTACCATTTCATGACTTGGCTTACCCGTGGGCACTACTGTTAAATGATCATGTATGCCCCTCATATTTGCTCACCTTTTTCTACTAATCCGAATTCCTTAAGACAAAAGGAACCTCATTGATAGCTTTTAAATGTCCCAGGAGTGGCCCATTCCTATGATGGGCATTCTCATCTTTTTCAGTTTCTGAGTTCATAATTTAGTTTTTTCACAAGGGATATCTAAACATTTACAGACCCTTAATAGCAGGGTTTCTTTTGTGACAATTGAATCCTGTCATTTTAATTAGCACTATTCAGCCTTCAGATTTTCCAGGCGGATAACAGGCCAAATTTCCTTAGGCTTCCTTTGCCTAATACTTCTTTCCCCATCTATCCCTGCCAATCTCATCCAAGTATAATATGATCTGCAACCCCCACCTCTGCCCTTTTAATATTCTCTTGCTATCTATACTACAGGGATCGCTGTTGAATACAATTCCTTAACTGATAATACCATGGACTTGACCCCCACGACCAATTCATACCAATATGGTTTAACTTTGTGAAATAAGTGAATATTTACTGCAGGAGACTGGGGATGACTTGCTTTTGGAGCATGTGTAAATGCATGTGTAAGACTGTGAAATCTTAATATCTGAATACACAAAAATAAGTACATACACTCAAGTTCAAAGCAAAAAAAAAACTTATTTGTAATCCTGGTTACAAAGATTAGCACAAGATTCAGGATGATAAGATATATGGACTTGGATCTAACTTATGAGAATTGGCAGATAGATAGATAGATAGATAGATGGACGGATGGATGGATGGATGGATGGATGCAAAGGCCAGTGAACATTGAATTATCAAATTGAGCAAACCCCCTACAACCTTTGTTCAGCCAGTCTCTAGTTTTATGGCAGTGAACTAAACAGTGCTCCCTAAATTTAGCTATGAAACCAATGGAATTGATTTGCAAAAGAATTGTTCAAAGTAACTGATCGCTCTGGCTAAGCTGCTCTTAGGTACAATGTTAGATAAATCCTTTTAACATTCTTCAGATCAGTTAGCAGGGTAAGGAAATCACAAATCACTGTTAGCAGATTCATGGAAGAAAATTAATAGAATCAGACGCGATAATCTGATAAGGGTGGAATTGCTGGGGAAACAGTCTTGCCTCATATTTGAGGATGTGAAACAACGGTCTGATTACTCCGAGTCGTTATGAATAGGTGAATTATGGGCTAAGTAATCATCAGAGTAATTCACCATTTATTAATTCTTTTCTCTTTAAGCTGTTCCCGGTTGCAAGTTGAAGCCTCTTTCCCTTTGAAGACACATCCTTTATAATTTTTATTAGAGGTAATTTATTATTTGCATTACCTGTATTTACTTCATAATGGAACATTTTGCATTCAAATTTATGTAATGCATTATGCTTGAGAATATATTTCTGCCTTATTAGCATAAATAGTCACTTACCTCGTGAATTACTAACAAAGTTTATCTTAAAATATAGAGTTTTTTATTAAGTGGAACACAAACATATGTACCATAAATTCTGATTTTCCTGTGCAGTTCAAGCTAGAAAAGGCAGGAGAGAGATTGTAGGGATGAGGCAAAATCAAGAAGAAGCTATTTGGGGAAGGAAGCTACATGCATGGCCTTCCCCCTTCCACTTTGGTACTGGGGATCTGGATGGGTCTGGGGGTGCATATTCTATTATGAATCCTAGAAGACTGAACCGGATGATGGGTCTTACTGGGCTAACTTTGAATTCCAGTGAATGCCATGTGTTTGGGGAACCCATGGTTCCTGGAGAGAATTCAGTAGCGTTGGTGAAGTAGGAGGGGGGAGAGGCGAAGGATATTTTTTTCAGGAGCTTGACTCATGCTGGTGAGACCCAGGTGTTTCATACAGAATAAAATATGTTCATCTGTTTATTTATCATAGCAGTGCCAAAGCTCTGATTTATTACCAAATGAGGCTTCTTGGTGAGAGATATACTCGGTCCTTTTATTTGTCTCTCAAGGCATTGGGAACACTACTTCTTGACCTGTACTGGTTATGAGATTCTCACCTTTCTTCCTACTTCCTCTCTCTCCCCTGTGATGCTGTATATTTCTAGCTTTGGAGGTTTTGCTACATCTGCAGAGTTCTGCCTTCTGACCATCCACAGTCTCCTTTTGTACCTTCTGACGGTACTGAGGACTGTCCTGTGATTTTTTCCCCAATTAGTGTCTCATCTTGTTTCCCTTTTCCATTGCTACACCGTTCCAGTTTAGTGCTCCCAGAAATGATGATATTAACAACTCAACTGTACCCTCTTACCGCACTGAGTATGGGAGAGGGTAGGTATACAAGAGACTCCTCTCCCTGCTGAGAGACATGTCAAGGCCTGATTGAGTGCAAAAGTAAGTGTAAGACAGACACTTGATCTGGGGCAGGGTCACTGCATTTTGCATCAGCTGGGCAAGATAATAGTAGACAAACACGTTAGAGTTAATTTTAGCTAATTTAATTTTAGTTCATTTTAATCCCCATCATTAGCTAGGGGAAATATCTTATATTTTGGAGAACAACAACTACAGCCTAGTTTGAGAGGGAAAGATTAATTTATCAAACACAGGCAGTTTGGGATTCCATGCATGTTTGGGAGGGAATGACTCGAGTCAGTTCCATCTAGACTTTTGAGAAGATGTTCTACCGACATCAGTTGAAATAATGGCAGGTATTGCCATAATATCCTACTCCCTAGAGTGTATTTGCTTTGGGACTTAGTTCATCAAAACATGCATAGCAGCAATCTCATTGTAATAATTATAACAAACTGTTTCTATACAGGCAAAGTAGAGAATTGACCATCCAGGAAATTTAAGACATAGCAACTCCTATTAAAAAAGAAAATAGGTTTTTTTCCTCTTATCTAAATAATCCAGAATCTTTGACAATGTCTTTCTGATTATTGAGAGCCATAAATAGCCTAGCCAGATGTCTGAGGTTCCAGAGGAGACTTTCAACCTGAAATATTCCATTTTGGTTGTCAATGTAGACCCAGCTCATTAGAGCATCTTTAGGGAAATCATTTGTTTTGTGTAGTGTTGGGGTATGGGGTGGTGGGAGTGGAGGGGGGAGGAAGGGAGATATAATACCGTCTTCACATATCTGAAAGCTCTCTTGTGGAAGAGATTAGGTACATTCTGCTTAGCCCCAAAGGGCAAGAACTAGGAAGGATAGAAGGAAACAATGCATTTTGGCTGGGAATAACTTCCTCACTATCAGAACTGACCCAAAGTAGAAGATGGTGACCCTGGAATGAGTGGGTTCCCCATTTGGGTGCTGCTTTCAGCAGAGAGTGAATATCCATTTGCCAGGGAGGGGTTGGACTAGATGATTTAATGCCTTTAGATTTCGTAATTGGATAATTTAGTAAACCTCATGAAACTTCTATTGATGAAAAACTTATGTTCTTCTTTCCTTTTCATTTCTTTTCTTTAGTGAGATGACTTCATCCAGAATATGTGGCTATGTCTCTCAGATTAATTAGCTCTGTAGGTCACTAAGCTAGATCCGTCATGTTCCAAAGCGGGCTTTTGAACCTGAAATGTTTTCATTTAGCTTTCTACATGGGCCAGTTAATCAGTTTCTAAATCACTTTGCTTTAGGTGAGGTTGATACAATTGATGCCTGTCACAAGCAGGTTCATGGTAGCATTTTTCTACTTTCTACCAGTCTGTGTAAACCTAGGGGTTTCTAGCACCTACTTCCACCATCCAAAATCAAAAGCAAAAACAACTTGGAGAAAAAATCCTAAGTCACCGTTACCTCGCAGCCCTGAGATTTCTCTGTGTGTCTAGAGGGGCTTCTTTGTGAAAGTTTTTTTCTTTTTTAAATTTCATTTTTCTAGGTCAGCAAGCCTCCTCACCTATGGGCAAAATCAGAGCAAAGAATGTGTGTGCACTCAACATAAGGCTGGAAAATCAGGTCCCCTGTGTGTTATCATCTTCCAGAGACTCTGAGTGTTCACTAGAACTCATGAGCTTTATCTTACTTAGTACAAAATAAGCAATTACAAACTGGGGCTGTGTGGAAAGCAGAAGGTATGGATTTATTTTTATTATTTATTGCATTAAAAGATGTACATTTACAGAAAGGAATTATCTTCCTTATTCCTCATTACTACCAGTGCACCCCAGTCAACTCGGTTAAGCTTAGTCTTCTGGTAATCTAGTTTTGTTGGTGGGAGAGTTCAATCTGAAACCTTGGTTCCATGTGCTGATTAAAGAGTATATTTTATCACATGATACCCGAAGAAAAATGAATTCTCTTTAAGTCTTTGTTAAGAGATGTATCTAGAAGGAAGGATGCAATGGACATCTACTCTCTCCTCCATCTTGGTCATGTTTCAAGGGGAGTCCCAGCTTCCGTTCTGAGTGCCAAATTTTAGGAAGAACACTGATAAATGGACTATGTTGACCATAGGGAACTCAGGATGCTGAGAGAAACAGCTAAAGTATCTGGAGATGTTTACCCTGGAGGAGAGACTTAAGAGAAATATAATAGGTATCTTCCTCTTTAGATGTCTCATTTTTCTCCAATGGCAATAGTCATCTTTGCACTATCTTCTTCAAAGGGTTAATGAGAGAGACATGTTTTCAAGCCTTAATCACATTATAAAAATGTGAATTAACATTAATAGCATTTTATGGTGGCAGAAGGACTGTACTTGCAGTCAGGAGTGACCTGTGCTGGAATGTTGCCTCTGCCTCTCTGCTCTGGAATTTTGGTGCCAAACCACAATAATAGTAAGTCCTTTGTTTTCAGGGCCTTAATGCTTACAAAGCAGTTTTCTTTACAGTAATCCTATGAGTTAATGTAAGTCTTATGATGTTCATTTTACAGATTAGGAAACTGAGGTTCTTTGAGGGACTATAGTATTTCCAGGTGCTTAATAAATGCTTATGCAGTGATCAGTTGGTTAAATGATTTGCCCACCTCTGAGCCAGTAATTAGAGCTCAGGCCATTAGACCCCAAATCCAACACTCTTGCCATTATGTCATGCTGTCTCTCTGGGCCTCAGTCTCCTCAGCTGAAAAATGGGTAGAAGAAAATAAGTATTTATTATGTTCCTATGATGTGTCAGGCACTGTGCTAAGTACTATACAGACATCTCATTAGCTCATCAGAACACTGAAGAAATATCTATAGAATATAGTTATCCATGATTTTTATGAGAATCCAGTGAGGTAACATGTATAAAGTACCTTATACAAAAGCCAGTTCTCTTTGTCACTGGTGCCATCATTCTTACATGTAGTTCAATTGCTCTGTTTCTAAGCTGAGATGATCCTTCTATCTTTCATCAATCAACCTACCTCACATCTCTGATTCAGCCTTTGTGATTGAGTCTCTCCTTCCCATGAGGAGAGAGGATGTGATGGAGCCAATGATCCTTGTTTCTAGGAAACCATCAGGCCACTGAAACATCTCCCTTCTCTGAGCCAGTGGGGCCCCTCCACAGGCCCTACCCCAGTTGCCCTCCCCTTGTATCTTCAGGCCTCTCGTTAGTGTGTGCTGAATCTTTTGGTCATGGTCACTGCTGTGTCCATGACGACACAATGTCTATCTTCAAATTCTCAGTTAAAAGCTCTTGTTTGCCCAGGGGGAACTTGGATGCGAGATTTCTGGTTTTGCCTTTTTGTAGTCAAGTCTGTAAACTTCTGCTGCATGTAGGTGTGAGTTTCTGAGATGATGTTATTGAGAGAAAGATTAGAGCAGCAAAGGCTCAGGATAGAGCAGGGATGCTCTATTATTGGCTAGTAAGACAGGCTCAGTCCATCTGGCCACTCTACAAGGTGGGGAGTTCCCTGCCCCTCCAAACCGGCCTCACTCTCTTCCCTTCTGCCCGCCCCCCCCCCCACGTTGGATATCTGCCAATAGAACTCTTCTGTTGGAAACTTCTCCAGAGAGAGGATTCAGCAATATTGGGCAAACAGGCCCATGTGAAAATGGTATCATGGCAAATGAATAAAACAGAGCTTTTGAAATTAGTCAGTGTTCTTTTTTTGAAACAGCTTTTGAGATTTGGGATTTCTATTTGCTGTTATGAAATTGACTTTGGTGGTACGGAAACATGTATTTGCCGACTCTCTTTCACCTTCTAAACTTTAGCATACACAGACAGCCTTTTAGTGTGTGCAGCAAAATGAATTTATTTCCTTTTACTTATGACTAAGGATAACTGGTAGAGCCTTGGATTCAGTGTCAGGGGACCTAGGTTCTAGGCCTTGCTGTGTCACTAATTAGATGTGTAATCTTTGGCAGTCTTTCCCCTCATTGGTTGGACTCACTTTCCTGTTCCATAAAATGGGGTGGAGTTGGGGGCTGGTGTTGTACTGAAACTCCTGAGTCTTCTACTTCTTGGACAAATCATGATACCTTCCTGCCTTCAGTTTCTCATCTGTGAACACTAAGGTTACTTCTAATTGAAATATTCTATGACCTATCCAGGAGTACTAAGGTTCCACAATTGTCACCCTTTTCCTTTCCTCCTTTTCCCCAAAATGTTCTACACACACACACACACACACACACACACACACACTGAAGTTTTTTAAGAGCCAGTTTTTCGTAAACCATAATCACTCTGTCAATCAATCAAACATTAAGCACCTAAAGAAATTTAGAAATGATCCAAGCCAAACCCCCTTGTTTTCTTGAGGAGCCAACTGAGAATCAGTGTAGAAATCACTTGTGCAGGGTCATCCAAGTAGCAAAATGCAGAATCAAGACTCAGCCCTCTGTTTTCTGATGCGATGTCCCAAACTCTTCCACTGTATTTTTCAGTCATCCACTTAACATTTCTGCCACCTTGGAACCAGGTCATTATGATATGTTTAATCAGAACATAAAATCCCCAAACTTCTGCATTCAATTTCCCATTGACTTTTAGAATCAGTTTGCCCACCTTCTCCTTTAAGTGGCATGGGAAGTGCCCACTCCCTAGGCATATCTAGTCTGCCCCACATAGATGCTGGGGCCAGACCCTGTCTAGTCTGCTTTAGGACTGTCAGTAGAATCACAGTATCATAGACCTAGCACCAGAAGGCACCTCAGAAGCCAATGCATTCATTTTATGGGTGAGGAAATTGAAATCTGGGGAGGTTGTGATTTGCCAAAGGTTACATAAGTAAGCAAAGTGGATTTGAATCCAAGTTGCTGGGTTTCAGAGCCTGGACTTTTTCTGTGAATCCTCTTTCGTTACCATTATTCAGAGGACTTGAGGAAAATTAAATAGAGAATTAGACAAGCTTACACAATTTTGCTCATAGACTCAAATCAAGTCAGCTTTCACTTTGAGGATTGTAGAAACAACATCATGGTGGTTAGATTGAATTTAGGGCACTGAACAATTAATAGAGAAATGTTGTGGAATTAGTTCCTGTGGAATCAACCTCTATAAATGCAGGTGCCTATATGAATGGATGTAAGATATCTGGCCTTTGGGGCACTTGTCTTGTTGCTGAAAGCAAGTGTCCTGAAACTGTGGTTGTTCAGTTGTTTCAATTGTATGCAACTTTTCATGACCCTATTTTGGGGTTTTCTTGGTAAAGAGATTGGAGGGTTTGCCATTTCCTTCTCCAGATCATTTTATAAATGAGGAAACTCAGGCAAACACTTAAGTGATTTGCCCAAGTTCTCATGGCTAGTAAGTGTCTGAGGTTAGATTGGAACTCCGGTCCCCCTGACTGCAGGTTCAGGGCTGTATCCACATAACTACCTGATTAACTGGGTAAACAGGACAGTATAGGGAATACATGCTAGATATGTAGTCAAAAGAACTTGGTTTGAATCCTGACTCAGAAATATCAGCTAGGTGCCTCTTGGAAGTCACTCAACTTCTTTAAGCCCAAGTTTCTTTATCTGTAAAATAATGATGGTGCTAATAACATAGTTCTTGGAACTATGAGGATCCGATGAGATAATATGTGTAAGACACTTCATGATCCTTAAAGTATTATTAAAATTAAAATATCAATTTTCTTCTCCTCCTCCTCTTTCTTCTCCTCTTTCTCCTCCTTCTCCTCCTGCTCATCTCTTCCTCTTCCTTCTCCTCCTCTCTTTCCTCCTTCTCCTTCTCTTCCTTCTCCTAATGATTAAAGTAATACCAAAGTACAATTCATAGGATGGGAACTCTGTCCTTCCCCTGGCCGTTGAACATTTTTATTAGTGACTCCAATAAAGGCATAGATAGCACACCGATGAAATGTACAGGTGACTTAAAGCTGGGAAGGAATAGCCAATAAGTTAAAGAACAATCTAATAAGGTGAATCTTTAAATGGCACAATGGTGGGAAAAATTAAATGATCCTAGGCCACATTGAGAGACCTAGTATAAAAAGACAGTAGGGTATAATTCCCACTGGACTCTGCCCTGATCTGATTATATTGGGGATATTGACTTCAGTTAGGAAGGACATTAACAAACTGTCGTAACGTATCTAGAGAAGAGCAATCTATAGGATGATTCAGGGACTGGAGATCATGGAAACCAAAGATCAATTGAATGAATTGGGGATGTCTAGACCAGAGAAGAGAAGACTTCCTTGGGGGGTTGAGAAATGGAGCTGGAAGATGATGGTGGCTGATAATTTTCTTCAAGGAATTTGAAGGGCTGTCACATAGAAGAAGGATTAGAATCTACACAATCCAGTAGCCTTGGCCTTCATGCTGTTTGTCACACATGACATTTCATCTCCTGACTCTAGGCCTTTGCATTGACCATGCCCATGCCTCTTCCCCCTCAGTTCTGCTTCCTGATTTCCCTGGTTTCCTTTCAGCCTCTGCTCAAATCCCACTTTCTGCCTTTCTTGGTTATTCCTCTTTCCCCAAACACACCCAGACTTTTGTCTTTTCTCTGTTCTTATTTACCATACACACACACACACACACACACACACACACACATATATATCTTCTTTGTATATAGCTGTTTGTATACTGACTTTCCCATTCCCCCATGTGAACTGCTTGAGATAAGGGGCTTTTTTGGCCTATTTTTGTTTCTCTAGTCCTTAGCACAATACCTGATACAGAATAAATGCTTAATAAATGCTTGTTGACTGGATTCGTTGATTTGTTTGGTCCCAGAATGCAGAACTAGGGAGTGGAAGTTGCAGTCAGATTTTTGACTCAGTTTGACTTGATACTCTAAGGTGTGTAAGGCATTTGACATAATTTTATTTGATCCTTACAAGAAACCTGCATAGTGGGTACTATGAGCATTATGATCCCCATTTTACAGATGAAATGATCAAGGTTTAGAGGGATACAGTGGTTACCCAGCTAGTAGATATATGAGGTAAGATTCAAACCTGGACTTCCTTGGTCTCTTAGTGCAGAAATTTTTTTCCCACATCACTCTGACTGTCTTAAGGAAAGACAAAACCAAAAACTCCCTGACAATTAAAGCTTTCTAAAAGTGGAATGGGCTGTTGTAAGCGCTTGTGGGCTCTCTATCCTTGGAGGTCTTCAGATTGTTGCTTTTATGGTTGTATGTCCTTCATTTTCAAAGAGGACCATGGCATCAAGGAGGTGAGTTGCCCCACTAGGGACCCAAGTGGAACTGGCCAATTGGGCAACACATCTCTTCCTTCCTTCCTTCCTTCCTTCCTTCCTTTCCCTTTCCTCTCTTTTCTTTCTATCTTCCCTTCCTTCTGTCCATGTAAGGTATCACATTTTTACCTGTGGGTGCTCTGCTCAAAGAAAGATCTTCAGATAGAGACTGAGTGGACACTTGCTGGGGATGGTTACTTAGGCTCTGGTTCGACTAGGTGACCTCTGAAGTTCCTTTCAAGCTCAGAGATCCTACAGGTCTCTGACAAACAGATTCAAATCGAAAGTCAGCATCAGAAAAGCAAAGGATTTCCTGTGAGCCAGCAGTCTCTCTGTTTTCTCTTTGTGTCATTTTCCTCTGAGCCTGGGCAAAGAAATGTTCATATATTTGAAAATAAAGATCTGAGATGGTTGTGTCTGGGCCTTGTGAAATCCATTTTTAAGAAATTGACTAGAAAATAGGACTAGCTCATTTGATAACTAGTCACTAGTGTGACTGACTGTAGTAGGTGGCCCACTTGGACAAGAAGTTGAAGGATAGAGTCCAGATCTGTGATGTCATTTCTTAAGGATGGGCCTTTGCAAAATAGAAGTCATCAAGCTGGTCTTCAGTGGTCTCTGCCTCTTCTCTTAGCCCCTCCTCAGTCACAACAGTAACAATAAGTGGCATTTATATAGTGCTTTAAGGTTTGTCAAGAGCTTTATACCTGTGATCTCATTGGACCCTCATAATAACCCTGACAGGTAGGTGATATTACCAAGGTGCATTTATTAAGTGCTTACTGTGTGTCAGATACTGTGCTAAATACTAGAGATACAAAGATAAAACAGTCCTCAAGGACCTCACCATCTAACACAAGAGACAACATGGAAACAACTCTCTACAGATAATTTCAGAGGGAAAAGGGAAAGGAAATAAGCATTCATATAGCATCTACTATGTGCTAGGCATTATGCTAAGCACTTTACAACACTGGATCCTTGTAACAATCCTGGGAGGTATCCTCATTGTACAAGTGAGGAAACTGAGGCAAACAGAGGTTAAGTGACTTGCATAGGGTCACATAGCTAGTAAGCATCTGAGACTGGATTTGAACTCAGGTTTTCCTGACTCCAGATTCAGTGCTCTTTCATCACTGAACAGTTTTGATGTGATTGTGAAAGACCTCCTGCAGAAAGAGGTATTTTAGCTGATTGCCTCAATTTCCCCTAAGGGAGAAAAGTAACAATTCATCTAGCAGGATATAAAAAGGCCTGAATGTTACCTCCAGTCCTTGAGTAAATGCATTTTCAAAGATGATGTTTAATGAGATTTATATGAACTTATACAAAGGAAACTAAACAGAACTTAGCAGGAAAACCATATACTCAATGTTTCTAGCAACATAAACAGAAAGAAAAGCAGGAAAATGGAATGTTGTACAATTATAACAACCAAAATAATCACCAAAAAAAGAAATAAGAAAGTATATTTTCCTTCTCTCTAGAAGTGGGAGACTATGGGAACAGAACATATCCCATTAGACTTGAATAATGTAAGTTAATTTTCCAAACTCTTTCCCCACCCCTATCCTCTCTTTCTTATTTTTATTCATTCATCTATCTGTCTGTCTCTCTACCTATCTACCTACCCACCTACCTATCTATGTACTTACAAGAGATGGTTCACTCTGATGGGATTTATTGGGAAATGAAGGTGCTATAAAAAATAAAAGATGGAAATTAAAGTTAATTTTTTATAAAGATATTTAGAGAAAGCTAATGGCTAGTCTAAAGAAAAACAGTCCTAATAATGGACTCTGCAGCATTGATTAAGGGCAATTATAATAAATGGAGGACCTATAAATATATATATATACACACACAATATGTAATATGTATGTACCTATATGTGTATAAAATATCTTTTCAAGTTAAAAGAACTTTATATACCTCTCCGCATTTGATCTTCATGGCAGTTCTGTGACATAAGGAATGGAAATTTTATTATGACTCATTTTACAGATGAAGAAATTGAGACATGGAGAGGCAAAGTCATTTATTCACCTGAGATCATGCAGACAGAGCATTGGTGGCAGAGCCAGGTCTCAATCCATGACTGCTAATCCAGTGTTCTCCCTATTAGATCAGCCTGTTTGGGACCACAGTCATCCCTGGTGACCCTTAAATTATACCATGTAGACAGTTTTCTTTTCCATTTATGCATAAGCACATTCCTTGCCTTTTCTTTTATAGAGGCTGATGGATGATCAAGTGTGGGTGCAAACCAGTGAATTGGAAGGCCATCTTGATGTCTTGGTAAGAAGCATTGAACTCTTGCTCATAGGGGTCAGAAGACCTAGGTTCAGATCCCAGCTCTGCTCATAGCTTGTGCCTGACATATAGTAAGAAATGAATAAATATTTGTTGATTTGACTGGCTAATTGTATTAGTTCATTTAAGACATCACTCTCTGGTCGGGCTTCCTCATCTATAAAATGAGAGATTGAACTAGGTTATATTTATTCTCCTTATCACCTCGAAAGGTCTATGTTTAATCTCTCATTGTTCACCCCTCTATTTAATTTTTCATGTATTAGATACAGTAGACCAAGAGGGCTGCTGGCTCTGTGACCAGAAAGACTTGAGTTCAACATCTGCCTCTGATATATACTAGCTGTGTGCCTAGGGTGTTTTGCTTTCTTTCTCAGGGTCCCAGGTAATTCTCTCTGATTGTAAATTCAAGACCAGTTGCTGGATGATGTTTCACACAGATAAAATAATAGGTCCTTCTCAGGAAAAAAGAAAAAAAGACCTGAAGTGTGGAGCAGTCACTATAAGCAATGCAATTTAAGATTGCTAGACATCTGGAATGTTGGAAACATGTGAATCCTCAAGTCACTATCAATTCATTCTTCATCTGCATTAAAACAAACAAACAAACAAAAAATAATTCTGCATTAGCCTGAAAGGAGATAGAGTGTGCCCTTGAATGTAAAAGAGTGGAGAAATCTGGTAGCATGATGGAATCTGTCAGCAAGTTTGCTCTAGACAGACTTAAACTTTGCCTTCTAATTTATATACAAAAGAAAAAATAAATCCTCAAGTGCATGATGGGAGAAAACTACAATGATTTTCAATGGGTGCCAGTAAGTAAGGCTTTGGAAAAATAAACTACATTTATATTGTGCTTTACTATTTGTAAAGTGCTTTGTCCACAGTGAACCTTTCACCATTTCACCACAGGTGTCTTCTTAAATATGAGGAACATGAGGAATAGGGAAATGAAATGACCTGTCCATGGTCCTGTAGAGTCAGAGCAGAATATGAGTCCAGATGTTCCTGCCTTCCATATCTAATGTTCTATTGGTACCATATTGTACCAATTCACAAGAAAATGAATTTATTTATCTATGTGGCAAGAAGGTCATGACAGTAAATGCCACTGAAAAGGAGAAACTTGATTTAATTTCTAATCATGTGCATAAAGGGCATTTTAGGGGGAACCATGTTTTGTTTTGTTTTTTACAACCTACAGCCCAGTCTCTGAGGGAGGATAGTCTAGACCATGGGGAATGTACTGTACTAAGCTGTTTTTGTTTCAACTTAGAATGACAAAGGAAATCACTCTTTCACTGCCTCCCAAAGACATGGCAGAAGTCAGTACTCATCTGTCTCTCTGTAAAGTGGTGGAATAAGTAGTATTGATTAAGCATCGTGAGGCCTGGGTCCATTTGGCTGTTCAGCCTTTTACATTTGTCTCTCTGTGTGCTCCATGGTCACTTTCAAAGGAGCTGACTGACTGTGATGGAATCCAATTCCCTGGTCAAGATATCAAAATGTACTTTCAGTTCTATTTATGGTTCTTCCACCTGCCATCTTGAAAAAAAAAGCAGCCACTGTGATAGAAAAATGGAGTTAGAAAAACCTGGATTCGAATCCTGTCTCAGCCACTTACTGTTTGTGTAACCCTGAGTGGATCCCAAGAAAACCTCAGTTTCTTATCTAAAAAAATTGGAGGCTTGGTGTTTGTGACTTCTATTGTGTCTTTTCAGCTCTAAATCTATGTGCTTGAATTGCTTCAGTGTGTTACATTTCCTAGGAGTTTAAATGGCTTGAAAGATTAACTCACAAGGGGATACTAGTGTATAGCTCACCATTGTTTTCTGATTGTCACTATACAGGTGTCTTAGTGAAAAGAAAAGAGTTAGGCAACTCCTAGGCCCTGTTTGAATGGTCGTAGTCCTAGCAGAGAGTGAGGTTCCCTACTAACACCTTTCAATGTGGGCAGGGCTACATCATTTCCTTCATCTTAGAGATACAAAAGCTGAAACCCAACAAGGTCTGATAATACAATAGTTAACATTTATTTAAGGCCTACTATGTGTCAGACACGGGGCTTAATGCTTTACAAATACTATCTCTTGATCCTCACACCAATCCTGGGAGGGTAGGTGCTATTACCCCCATTTTATAGAAGAGAATTGAGGTCATATACCCTGGGATCACATAGCTAGTAAGAATGTGAAGCTAAATTTGAACTTGGGTCTTTATGACCCTAGGTCCAACATTTCTATCCATTGTACCCCCTAGCTACAGTGATAGAAATAAAAATAAACTGTCCCAAAGGAATTTATATTTTATTGAGGAGTCCCTTAACCTGGTCTGTGCATAGATTCCTAGGGGAATGTGAATTTTTTTCATTATATTTTGATAATTATGTTTCAATCTTTTGTAGTCCCTTGTATTTTATGTATTTAGAAACATGGTTCTAAGGAGTTATTAGACTTCACCAGGTTACCAGAGGAGCCAGTGACACAAAAGGTTCAAGACTTTCTGTTCTGTTGGAAGACAGATGGCCAAGAAGAAAGTCACACCATAAATAGCCTCTCATGGAGCAAAGGTCCTAAACAAAGGTCATTGTAATTTTCCTCCAGCAATCCCTGTGTCCCAACTGGAGAGGCAGACAAACATACACTATCATTGAATCCCACATCACATGAGGAACCTGCTAGCCCTCTCACCTGGTCTCTTTTCAGCTTCCCGGCCTCCAGACTCATCATGGTAGCTGAACCCAAGGGTGACCATCTGCCTCCTCCAAATCTGTGGGCAGAAAGGTAATAAAACTCACTATACTTGAAAGTTCTCAGATAAGTGGGAGAGTGAGCCATGAACAGAAATGTGTCGCTCTTTTCTTACTGCTTCCTACAACTTTCCTACTATTCCTCGGAGGAAGTTCTGAGACTTAGAAAGGATGAGAGAAAAAAGAAGAATGTGCACATAGCAAAGTGACCTTTTTCTCCAACTGTTGTGCAGCACACAAAACTAATTAACAGTTTCTAATTGGGTTGAAGGCTGGTTGTAATCCTGAGAGCCACTCTGTGAGGATGACAGAGCCCACAGAGTTCCCGGTTGCTTCTTGCTCAGTGACTTCTGTATTAAATTTGCTTAGTTCACAGGTCACCAGCTGAGATTTCAGGCTGGTGGGTTTGCCAGCTGCACCTGGGCTGTGCAAACCAAGCTGCTCTCTTCTGTCTCCTAGGTCAGCATCCATCCTAGAAAAGGATTCAGGAATCATGAGGTGTCCAAGTTGGGAAGGACGTTGGAGGGCATTCAGGGCATCTCCATCCAGTGTGTCCCTGGACAGGAACTCCCTATGTGTATCATCATAAGTGGCTATCCAGCCTCTAATTGAAGATCTCCAGTGGTGGGGAACCCATTGCCTCCCAAGGCAAACTCATTCAATTAAAAGAAAAATTTAAGATGGTTCTCCACATAGCAAGCTAAAAGCAGTCCCTTTGCTCTCTGTTTTTCAGAGTTCTGTCCTCTGATATCAAATAGAAAAAGTCTAATCTCTTGTTCATATGCTAGCCCTTCCAGATAGCTGTTTTTCCTCTCTTTCTTAAAAAAATAACTAAACAATAATAATGCCTAACATGTTTTTGTGCCAGGCTATATTCTAAGTGATTTAGAAATATTTCATTGAAACATCACAATAATTTGGAGGTAAGTGCCATTTTATCCCCATTTTGCTGATGAGAAAATTGCAGCAAACAGAGGTTGTGACTTCCTCAGGGTCACACGCCTAGTAAGTGTGTACAGGAAGATTCGAAGTCACATCCCAGCCTAGTGCTTTATCCACAAGCCATCTAACTTTTCTTTTAGATTTTTTTACAAACATGGTTTACTCTGATAAAAGAAGAGGGAGAGATGGGTATTTTGACAAATAAAGATGACATAAAATTAAATGATAAAATAAAAGTTTTTAAAAATTATTTTTTCTTTTCTGGGCAAAACATCTCCAAGTTCTTCAGTCCATCCTTGTATCATTTTGTCTTCATCAACCTAATCACCCTCTTCTGGATGTACTCCAACTTGTCAATGCCCTTTAAAAAGTGTGACATTGAGAATTAGACCCAACCCTTGAGGTGTAGTCATTCTGGATTTAGATAAGACTGTGGTACTACAGTACCAGGGTCATCCATTTCCAGAGACAACATTCTCTCTATCATGATTCAATAACTGGCCTTTCTTTCCTCAGTGCTTCTCTTCCACACAACTCAAGATAGCATCAGCTTTTTTGGTTGCTCTGTCTGACTTAGGTGAAATGAGATTCTCCTGGCTCACCCCGTAGGAAGAGTGTCCTCACTTGAACATGAGTAAAATCAATAACCCAATGCTATAGCTGTCAGCAAAGCTGAGGATGTGGAGTTTTGGGTACACCAGTGGAGGCCTTAGTGAGAGGCATGGGAAGTTAATACTTCTTTGCTCTGAAAAGATGCACAAGTTTTCATGTAAGCGGGGGTGTGTGTAGGGAGTAATGAACGTGAGGTTCACAGAAATATGTGGTTAGCTTCCTCCCACACCAGAAAAACCAAACTGACTAGGAAGGCTTGCTTTTTTCTTTCTTTCTTTGGGGGGGGAGGTAGGGGGGAAGACTGTGTAGGCTGGGTAGACTGTACCTGCCTCTCTCTCCTCACTTATCTCAAGTTAGATGATATAGGCTTAGATACTGGCTAACCTGTTTAGTACTTGTGTAATCCTGGTCAAATTACTCCTCCTCTGGACCTCAGTTTACTTTTGTGTCAATTGTAGGGGTTGGATATAGGTAGGTTTAATTTTCTCATCTACTAAATGCTTTAGACTATACTGTGTCTAAGGTCCTTTCATACCCTGAATTCTATGATGCTTTGATCTTACCTCCAAAGAGGAAAAGACTATTCTAGTTCTAGCCCAGTCTTAAGGGTCTATGTTGTCTTCATAGGTCTTGGTCCAAAGTAACACTTTAGTTACAGTGACCTTGAATCTGGCTTAGCTTCCAGTGATTCTCACATGGAGGAGACTTAGAGTCTAATGTATGGGGTTAATTCGGTTAAGATTGGGAATAATTTCAACCCTACTGAGAGGAAATGTAGTATTTGGAAGGTAGGCTCATAGAGGAAAAAGATAATTGAATTTGGAGGCAGAGACCCTGCATTCAAATCTTTTGTGTATCTCTTGGAAAAATAGCTTTTCCCTTTTTGGGTCTAGGTCTCATATCTATAAAATGAAGGAGCTGGATCTGATGCTGCCTAAGGCCCTTCCAGCTTTATGACTCTAGATATCTTCTACTTTAATCGTTATAATCCTGTGTTAATGCTTTTAGGATATGTGGTTTCCTTTTTTTGGGTCCTGTCTCCACCAATGCAGGCCATAGCCAATCTAGACCAGAGTGGACAGTTTTCATGAGCTATTTTAGAGAATAACATCCAGTATCTGGAGGATCCAACTCTCTTATCCCGAGCATCTCTGAACTGAAGGAGGCTGGTCCTCTGATGACAGATACAAGCTCCATTTGCTGAGTTTTTCCCAGTCTGGTTGAACTCACTAGAGTTTGGAATACAAGAGCATACATTTTCTAGAACCTAGGGCCAGTCCTATGCTGCTTTCAGTTGTCAAAGGAGGACTTGAGTGAAGTATTAAAAAACAAAGCAAATTAAAAAACCCTTAGCTTTTTGTGTTAAGCCCTTTCCTATACATGTTTTTTTTTTCCTTTTGATGGTCACAGCAGACCCCACAAGGGAGTTCATTTTACAGAAGAGAAAACCAAGGATTACAGAGGGGAAGTTACTTGCTTCAGGTCACAAAGCAACTTAGTAGAGGAGTTAGGCCACGAAACCAGGTCTGGGTCACCTTACTTTCCATGCACGACACTGCCTATAAAATTCTGACACATTGACCAAATATAGATGAGTTCTGAAAATGAGGAAATAGATAAGGATGAGAGAGAAGTCAGCACATCCACAACCTCTAAATCGAAGTGGAAAAATACTTCCTTTAGGAGGCCTATTTGCAATCACCTAAGAATAAGCTCGTACAAAAAGCACGTTACACATGAGTCAAATACCTACTAGCATTTTGACGGGAATTCTCACTAAACATACACTACTGGAAGTGCCCTTGGAGGGCTAGTCCAACCAAAGTGATTTTTCTAAAGCACAGGTCAGACCACATCACTCCCTCTCTCGATAAATTCCAGTGCTTCTGATTACCTCTCAGATTAAACATGTACTCCTCTATTTGACATTTTTTTGCCCTTCTCCAGTTGGTTTTAACCTACCTCCTCATACTTTCCTGTGCATTAATCTCTTTCACACATCCGAGGATTCAACCAAATGTACCCTCTTTCTGTTTTTCCCAACTCCATATCCTGTCTCTGGGCCTTTGCCCAACCTATCTTCCCATTCTTTCTCATCTTCACCTCTTAGGATCCCTATTTTTCTCCAAAGTTCAGTCCAAGTACCTCTTTAATAGGAAGCCCTTCCCAATTCCCTTAGTGACTAGCACTCCCTCTAATTAATTACTTTGCTATTTAATGTCTATCCTGAATATACTTAAAATACGTACAGGTTGTCAGCTTCTTGAGGGCAGGAATTCTCACTTATCAATGCTTAGTACAATTCCTGACATACAGGAGGCACTTAAGAAGTGTTTGTTCCTTCGATGGTTAAATCTGTCCCTGGCAGAAATTCCTGATGCAACATATCAAGAAGGGAGCAGTAGTCCAATTTCAATTTGAAGTGGTAACCAGTGATGGCGTACTCCCTTTCCATTCCATGGAAATAAAAAGTATGTTGTATATACTGCCTGTGAGTTGTCTTGCAACAGAGGCTTTCCCCTTTACTATAAGACCATAAATAAAATTTTCTCTTATCCTTAAGAAACAAATTCTTTTGGAAGCTATGCTTATTCAAAAGATTTTCTCGACATTGAGCCAAAATTCACTATTTCCTCCCTTGGTTCTAGTTCTGCACAAATGAGAAGAACAGATCAGATCCCTTAATGGTTTTAGTTGAAAACAATGGTCCTAATAATGTCCTATGGACTTGCAATAGTAGGGTTTATTTTTTGGGAGGTGGAGTAGAGTCAATGGGGATAAGGGAATGCCTATCAAGGAGGACCATTCCATATCAAATGTAAAGTATTTCTAAAAGGTGTTAGAATTTGGCCTGATATTAAAGTATAATGGGGTTTGTTATTCTCTTTATCTCTGGCATTAGGGCCAAATCTGATGAGAAGCCACCCTTGGAGTGGTAATTGATATTATGGGAGTCAGAGTGGGAAAAGATCCTTTAGTTTAACCATATTTTCTCCTTTTACAGAGTTGGAAACTGAGAGGCAGAGAGGAAAAGTATATATCCAATGTCACACAGAAAAGAAATAGAGAACTGAGATTTGAACCCAGGTTCTTAACTCCAAATCCAGTACTCTTTCCATTGAACTATAGCCTGTATATTTAGTAGATTGCTTTGGTAGTTGTGGGCAAAAAAAAAAAAGAGGTGTTGTCCAGTCATTTCTGACTCTCTGTGGCCCCATTTAGCATTTTCTTGGCAAAGATACAAGAATGGTTTGCCATTTCTTTCTCCAACTCATTTTACAGATGAGGAAACTGAGGTAAATAGAGTTAAACCACTTATCCAGAGTCCCACAGCTAATAAGTGTCTGAGGCCAGATTTGAACTTGAGGAAGTGGGAGTCTTCCTGACTACAGGCCCAACACGCTATCCACTATGCAGCCTAGCTCTCCCAAATGGGCAGAAAATAGTTATCACCTACCGAACAAACACTCTGGCAATGAGTCACTCCTTTCAGCTGGTTATTTCCAATCACCTCCTGCCTCCTCCCATTCCCAATGAAGTCCCTCAACTTCTTCCAGTGTCTTTGTGCTCCAGATGTCAGCGTGGAGAGAGATGTTTGTCATTATAATTTATAATAGCAATGATATGTTATATATTCATAATAACCTATCTTTACAGAATTTTACATTGTATACTATCTTATCTCACTGCAACTTCACAGCTACTCTCTGAGATAGATAGTTTATATTATTACCCACATTTTCCCAAGGTATGAATTTAGAGAAATTAACTGATTTGCTCAATGTCACGAAAGGAGTCAAATTAGGATTCCTGCCCTGGTCCACTGAGTTCAGTTCTCAAGCTCTTTCTCCTACAGTATGTGAACACAGGCCTCAGGTTCAAGGCCAGGACTTTTTGTCACTACACCAGGGTGCCCAAATGTTAGAGTCATTTTCACTACTGCACCACATGAAGTACACATTAGGAAATTTGCAAATAGCAGCTTGTTTTTTTTCCTTGCAGAATCAATAAATTTGCATGATACATATTAAATGTTTAATTAAAACATGATGCTAGCACATTTGCACTAAGTTCTCAAAACACCTTGGAGGTGGGCCTGATAACCAGTGGTGCTTGTGCAGCTGCCAAGCGGCCCCGTCAATCTGCTGCCAGGCCCATCCGCCACAGTGGTTCCCTTTCTAGCCTATGCTACTTTGCTGATATTAAAGCTGCTTAATTTAATTCCATCCTCCCTCCTTTCCCCCAATATGATCTGGCCTGCTTCAGAGGTGATTTCTTTAGAGTGTATAAACTCCGACCTTTAAGAACACAGCCACTATACTCCTTCCCACTTTAATGTTCTTTGTAATTCATCCCTTCCAATCCCCTAGCCAGGGAGGGAGAAAATGTGGACTGTTCAGGGCCAGATGTGCTTTTGAGAAGCAATGGGAATCTAAAGTGCAATTTAAAACTTGAGGGCAAATCACTTGGAGACACATGGCTCTGTTTTCTCAGATTGAACTCTGAGAAAGGTTTTTGAGTTAAAACAAACAAACAACTACCCACATTCTTGGAATGATCAAAATGACAAATAACTAAAAAAGACAATGGAGAAATGCCTGATAGTTGTAAGCAAGAATGATATTCATGAAAATTAAGCATGAAATAGGAGTTATCAGAATTGTCATGAATGATTTAGGAAACTAGGTTACTGGTATCTACTGATAATGCGGATGAACAATCCTGTAATTCTAATGATTTTCTTCACATGGTGGAAGACTTCCAGCATGCAGGATGGATCCTCTATTGATGGTTTATAGGAAGACATTATTAATACTCTTTGAACCAGCAATCTCATTGTTAGCATATACCTCAAGTATGTTGTGGCAAAATGGCATCTGTCCTGTAGCCTGGAATGTACTCCCTTTGTACGTGAGGACAGAGTATCAAATAATTGCTCTTTCCATCAATAAGGAGATTTTAGGCAAACACCAAGCTGGAGTCCCAGTTACAACCTTCAGGAGGTAAGGAGTCAGTCCTTGGGGTTATCCCATAGTACTAGGGGTATAAAAAGCCTAGCCTAAATACAAGAATCCAAGAAAATCCCAAAGGACCAAAGATGAAGCATGCTATCTGACGCTAGAGAAAGAAATGATATTGTCTGAATACAGAATAAAGCATGGTATTTTCTCCTTCCTTCCTCCCTTCCTTCCTCCCTCCCTCCCTCCCTCCCTCCCTCTCTTCCTTCCTCTCTTCCTTCCTTCCTCTCTTTCTTTTTCAAATCTTCTCATGTAAAATGACTAATATGAAAATGTTTTACATATGTAAATTTATATCAGATTGCTTACTGTCTCAGGAAGGGGACAAGGGAGGGACAGAATTTGAAAGTCAAAACTTTAAAAAAAAAGTTAAAACTTGTTTTTACATGTAATTGAGGAAAAATAAAATATTTTTTAAAAATTCTAGCCTGTGAAGTGTTTTTGAGGTTTTGTAGAATTAACATACATACATACATTCTATATACACATGTACATATACATATGTGTGTATAGTTATTTGCATGTTGTCTCGTCCATTAGACTGTGAACTCCTTAAGAGAAGGGACCATATTTTTGCCTTTCTTTGTATTCCTAGCACTTGTCAGAGTGACCGGAATACAGTAAGATCTTAATAAATGCTTGTTTATGACAGTGATTTCTGCAGCCCTGTAGGATGTTTTCATGTCTGTATTGCTCCTCTTCTCAGTGTGGAGGTTGAGAGGAGTGGTCACTTGCTTTAGTAAATTATACCCATTTATTAATATTGTGAGTGAATTTATTTGTATTGAATTTACACTAGCGTTTCATTGCATTCTAGTCCCAAACATTAGAATGGACTGAATTAGGCCTGGCACATACAGAAGTCAGATTGAGAAAGAAAGCTTCCATATATATAAAAATTTTCACTGCAGCAATCTGTATAGTAACAAAGAAGTAGAAATGAAATAAATTTCCACGGATTTGGGGAATAGGAGAGAAAAAGGGAAGTTATATTGTATTCAAAGGAACCATAAAATGTAAGCCAATGTTAATACCAAATATTTATTCCTTGATTGGGAATTCATAAGTAAAAGTTATCTTAATTGTAGGAGAATTTAATGTTCTTCTCTTAGGACTATAAAAATCTAACATAAAAAGAAAAAAATATGGAACTGAACAAACTGTTGAAGAACTGACAAATTGAAAGTCTATGGCAATTTTGAATGGGAACATTAAAAAATATGCATATTTCTCAATACCACACAATAACATTGTAACAGACAATGTATTATTGAAATTATATATGTAAATGTAAAAAAAGCCTATAGCATAAAATGACAATACAACCTGAACTTGTGGATTTGATGCTATACCCAAATAGCAAGGGAGTACTTTATAGAAAAGAGCAAAATGATAAGAAATTTAATTTGGGGGAACAAAGATTCTATAATCTCCAGGGAAATAATGAAAAAAAGATGAGGGGAGAATCAAAAGAGAGTAGCATTTTTAGTACTAAAAAAACACTAATCATCAAAACTATTTGTCAATAGTTAAACAACAGAAAAGTAAATTAGTGGAACAATCTAAGAAAGAATCAGAAACAACCAAATTCAGTAACTCAGTGATAAACCTGCATAAATATAATAAATAAATGAATAAATCTGAAAGCATAAATTATTTTGAGAAAGAACTCCTGATGTCACAAGAGCTATTGGGAAAACTAGAAGGCAGTTAGGCAAAAATATACCACAGATAAGCTCAAAAAAGATATAATCTGGATATTAAAAGTCATTCCATTAAAAAAAAATAAAAAAGATCCAGATCACATATTCTTCACAGATATAAGTAGGGAGTAAGTTCTTAATGAAGGGATAAAGATGATCACAAAAGGTAAAATAATTAATATTAATTACATGAGATTAAAAAGATTTTGCAAAACAGAATCAATATAACTTGGATAAGAAGTAAAGCTTTGGATTCAGGGAAAACACTTCTCACAATATCTCCTTGATAGGAATCTGATATGTAAGATACATAGAGAAAATAAGTGTATATGATCAAGAGGTATTTCTTAACATTAGCAACCATATGAAAAAATGATTCAAATCACTTAATAGTAAAATAAATATAAATTAAAATAACTCTGAAGTTCCATTTCATCCCCAGCAAATTAGCAGAGAGGGCAAAAGACAGAAAATGACAATATTAGAATGACCATAGAAAGACAGGGACACTTTTGGTAGAATCATGAACTGTAATTCATGAATTACGTGAAAAGTAATGAATTGGTCCAAATTTGGAATTATGCCTTTAAAATGACTAAAATGTCCACACCTTTTGATTAAGAGATTGGAATCAAAGACAGAAAGAAAGGACCCATGTGAACCAAAAATATGCATAGTAATTTCTTCTTAGTGTTGATTGAGGAATAACTAAACAAATTGTAAGAATGTAAGAGATGACGCATGTGAAAAATTCATAAAATAATGGGAAGGCATATTAAGTAGTGCACAGAGAAGGAAGAAGAACTAGAAAACAATAACTTAAGGACCACAACAAATAGAAAGAATCAACTAACTAACCAACCACCAAAATTCAATGTGATTATAATGACTAAACTTGTCCCCAAAGAAGAAATGGGAAAATGTACCTCCCTCTTTTTTGCAGAGGTGGGAGTTTACGAGTTTAAAACATTGTATACATTATATTCTCAAATTAATTCAATATTTTGGTTAGTTTTGTTGATTTTTTTCTCTTTTTTATTCTTTCCGTATCAGGGGTCACCAGGAGAACCCCTGCTAAATTTGAACAAGTCCCCCAATCTGCTTGATGAGCATTGTAATGAGAAGCAATGCAATAAAATTGTCTTGAAGTTAAGAAGACCTGAGTTTGAATCCTGATACCCATACTTACTGGCTATGGGCAAGTCCTCAGCTACCTGAGTCTCAATTTCCTCATCTGTAAAATAGTTAATGGTACATGTAGTACCTATTGCAGCTGGATGTCACCGTAGATAGAACATTGTTCCTGGAATCAGAAAGATCTGAGTTCAAGTCCTTGACACCTTACTGTTTAATTGTGTCTGACTCTTTGTGACCCCATTTGGGGGTTTCTTGGCAAAGATACTGGAGTGGTTTTGCTATTTCCTTCTCCAGCTCATCTTACAGGTGAGGAGCTGAGGCAAACAGTGTTAAATGACTTGCCCAGGGTCATACAACTAGTAAGTATTTGAGGTCAAATTTGAACTCAGACCCAGCACTCTATCCACTATGCCACACAACTAGCAGCCCATGAGTTCAAATCCACCCTTAGACAATTACTACCTCTGTTAGCCTCTTTTTTCTCAACTTCAAAATGGGGATAATGAGAGTACTTATCTCCCAGGCATGTAGTGAAAATCAAATGAGATAATATTTGTAAAGTACTGAACAAAGTGCCTGGCACTTAATAAAGCATTGTTCTTTTTCCACATTCCCTTTCCCTTGTCTTACAGGCCTTTAGGAGACTCCAATGAAGTAATGTATGGGAGGTGATTTTACAAGTACTGAAGTTCTGTAAAAATGTCATTTATTACCTTACTATGTTTGGGATTTACTTTTTGTAGTCCTGAGTGTTGAATCATTCTTCTATGTATCTATATTTCGTGAGTCATGTTCCACATTTAAATTTCCCCCCTTGTCAGGGACCCTGAATCCTTGGATTGAGTTTCAGTCTCAAATCCCAAGGGAACAGAAACTTTAAGATGAGCATCATTGTTTTCTTTTTAAACAATCTCTGAAAACAATCACTCACTGATTAGAGCTGTCTTTTGCTTGGTTCTTCGCCACATACTAAGAACTTTACATTACTAATATAAAATCCAGCAATAATTACCACTCAACAGAATCTATAAACCTCATTTTCACTCCTCCACTCTAGTAAGAGTAGCATAACTAGAGAAGGAGCTCAAATGATAATCTTTTGAAAAAGTTATGAATCAGAATTTCAAGTAATGTGGAAAAAGGAGAAAGAGGAAGAGGAGGAGGAAAAGGAGGAGAAGAAGGAAGAAGAAGGAGAAGAGGAGAAGAAGGAGAAGGAGGATGAGAAAGAAGAGGAGGAAAGAAGAGGAAGAAGGAGAACAAGAACAAGAAGGAGGAGGAGGAAAAGGAGAAGGAGGAGGAAGAGAAAGAGGAGGAGGAGGAAAGAAGAGGAAGATGGAGAAGGAGAAGAAGAGGAAGAATTAGGAGGAGGAGAAAAGGAAGGAGGAGAAGGAGATTGAGGAAGTATCTAATTTGGACAGTGACAGAACTATTGCAGCTATGGGACTCCCTATGGGACAGAACCATTGAGTGAAAGGTAAGTCAAAGTCTCACTTCAACTCTTTTTGTCTAGCTAGTCCCAAACAGAATTTTATTTCTTCTAGCTGCCCCAGTAGAATTCGAAGTCCTAGCAGATGGGGGAATCCCAGTTATTCTGAGTTATAGACAGCCTAGACCAAAGTTACCTTCTTTTGCCCCACTCTTTCCTCTCTCTTACCCATTCATGTCAACTTTATCCCTCTTGGATCCCTAACCAACTCTACCCTCCCCTTCCACTGTGTCCTGTAGAAACCTCATTCTATTAGTAACAAACTGCTCTTTATATCAGACTCTTTCCTCTCACATTCCTTTTTTGTAGCTAAAGAAATCTGAATCTTCTCTTCATCACTACATCCTAGGCCACCCTCTTCAGTGATGAGTATACCTTCTGTCAAGCCCCATGACATTCTTGACCAGGAGGGGAAGTAAACATACTCTTTGCTCCTCACTTCTACTTCCAAAGTCTTCTTCTACCTTTACTCATCAACTTTTCCTCCTTTGAAGTTAGCTCCATCCAGATATATCATATTACCCAAATTCTGATTGCTTCAATCTATTGCTTCCTAGATTTTTTCTGCTTTTTCTTGAGGAGTTCAGCCCCTGGCTCACAATATTGCTTTCTACTCTAATCTCTCCCCTTATATTTGGAACTTCAACTTCTATCATCTTTTTTAACATTTCAATTTATTATTTAACAGTCTTTTAGATTTTGAGTTTCAAATTCACTCCCTTCCTTCCACTCCCTTCTGTACCCACTGAAAAGTCAAGCAATATAATATCCGATATACATGTGAAATTATGCAAAATATATTTCCATATTAGCTATTTTTTAAAAGCAAGAAAAATAAAGTGAGAAAATTATACTTCAATTTGTACTCAGAGTTCATCAGTTCTCTCTCTAGAGGTAGATAGACTTTTTTCCATCATGAGTCCTTTGGAATTATCTTGGCTCATTATATTGATCAGAGTAGCCAAATTTTCTTAGTGAGCTTATGTACTCATTTTACCATTTGGCCAATTCTACTTTTTAAGGAATCTATCTCTTTGGTGAATTTGTGTGCCTCTTTTACCAATTATTTTTTTAAGATGCTATTTTCTTCAGTATTTTTGTGCCTCTTTTTTTTTTTTTTTACCAAGCTTTTAATTCTCTTTTCATAATTTTCTTTTATTACACTGCAACACAGAACTGCATATGGTCAATAGAGTTGCCAATCAGCACCAGCTATACTCAGTGCCAGCAAAGGGTCGGAAGGAGATGACAGGGGATTCTTTACTGTTTAAATTAAAATGCTTAATACCCTGATCAAACTTTATGATTTCTATCATGACTCTACTTTAACCACACACAGAGATGAACATATCACACCCTTGATCTCAACGTCATCCGCAAACATTCCATTTCCACAATCCATAACTGAAATTATTTTGTCTAACTATAATCTTATATTCTTTCAGTTTTCCCAGTGCCTGTGCTCTCCCCTCTCCATAGACATTTGCCATCCTCGCCACTATCTTTAAATTGCTTTTCCTTTCCTTTCTTTTTTTCATTCTCTGCTCTAACCTTGCTTTCTTCCCTCAAAAAAGAATAACCATTTCAACTTTACACTCTCCTCTAATACCTTGACCCCTTGCTCTATACCTACACATCACTTTCTAAACCTCAGTGCTGGGGTTACTCCTGCCATCTACCTTTTTCATTCAGACTTGGGTAATGCTGAATGTCACTGAAGAATGTCACCCAACTAGGCTGACTAGGTCTACCACAATCATATTTATGTTATCCAATTTCAGTTAGGACCTTGCTCCTATATGTCAGTTCTTTTATATTCCCCCAACTGATTCTTTAACACATCAGCAGAGGCTCTTGCAAATATTTTATTCTCTGAGAATCATGCTTCATGCTTCAGTGTTAAAAAAAGTTTGTCCATTACAAGCTCCCCACTTCCTTCCATTTCCATATCAAATCACCTTAGTGTCCTCCCTAACCCTCTCCACCTTTGTCTCATTCTTGGAGAATGAAATTGTTCTTTTCTTTGCCAATTTCAACTTCATCTGCTTATGCCTTGATATATTCCCATCTCTACCAGGAAAGTGACCCCCTCATCCTTCTTTTCCTCTTCTTCTCTCTTCTTACACCATAACTCTCATGATCACAGCCCCTATCATCTTTTACCAGGAATTTTGAACTGACCATCAAATTGGTCTTTCTGAATTTATTCTGGAGAGACTGTCCAATCCATCCTCCATATAATTTAAAAAATGGATTTTCCCAAAGTTTCAGTCTGATCATTTCAAAGAGTTTCTATGGATCTCTGTTATCTTTAGGATAAAATCAATTTTTCTCTTTATGACTTTAAATAGGTTTTTATAATCTGGCTCCATCCTACCTTTTCAGTGTGGTTACATAACATTCCCCCTTGCAAACTTTATCCTTCAGCCAAATTGTTTCACTTGCTATTTCCAATACACATTATTCTATTATCTATCTCTCTGTCTAAGCCCAGAATGTCCCCCTTGTGTAGAACTCTCTCCCTCCTCACCACCAGGAAACTCATCTCCTTTTAGAGCACAGATCAAATGCAATCTTCTTTAGGAGACCTTAACTAGTTCTCTCAGCCGATGGTGCAACATCAATGTGTTTTTGTTTTGTATGTAGTAAGTATGCTGGCCTTACTCTTCTGGGGTGAGGCCAGTTATATCACTTACTAAGGCTTTTAGGAATACTTCTGAGGGGTTGTGGGGTATCTCTTTTCTGAAGCCTGCATTCCATTTTGTTCTCCCCTCTGTTAGCCACCAAAAACTAGCATCTCAGTTCCATTTAACTTCTTAATATTAATTATCCTTTGTACAAAGAGATATTTATTTTGAAGGTATAGCAAGAGCACCACAGGATACTCTTCCAATCTCATTTCCAATGTCATTGTCTACTCTTGCTAGAGAGTAGAGTATTTAAATAACTTCAGGAGGAGCGTCAATGTCCTTTACCCATCAACTCAACGACATTTCCCTTTGGTACAGATTAAAATAGAGTCCTTTGCATGTCAACAAGGGGAGATATTGGGCAAAGACAATACATTTGCTGTATAACATTGGTTCCACTAAGTTTGTATCCTAATGAGGCATATCTGCCATATGAGTCCTTGTCTCAGATGCTATTTGGCCGAATATTGAAGATTTCTCTTCACTCCTCTGGGGATCAATGCTGGAGTCGCTATAGAACCTTGTTTGGACTCAATTCCCGGACTCCTGAACCACTAATAGATCCTTCTCTTGACCTTTCAAAACTTATGAAGCCATGACATCCTGATTAACCTCCTTCACCTAAATTGAAGAAGAAATATTGAGCAAAGAAATGAAGTCTTAAATTCATGGACCACAAACTAAGCTCAGATGGTGAAGGGGCTTACATCATTGCCTCTTTCAGACTCTTACTATAACAACATTACTAGGTTGTGTAAAAAGAGGCTGATTCACTAGAAGGCCAAGGTCTTTTGAATAGCCTTTGGCAAATCAATAAGACTCTGCTCCACCACCTGGTTAACAGAATGGGACCGGCTATAAAATGTCTATTCATTGTCCAAAGTCTTTCCAAGGAATTTTAATTACATGTCATCACAACTGTTGCAAAAGAAGGCTCCCCCGTGTCTTCCTTGTGGAGTTACTTTATTCGAGTTTCTCGTAAGCTTATCCTTAGGACAAGGCTCAGTGGACAATCTTCTGTTACTGATTTTACCATTATGTGAATTTGAACAATTCTGTTGCCCTTTATTATGCTCTTAGTTTTTTTTTTCTGTAAATTCAGGAACTTCTTCAAGAAGATAAGCCATTACCTCAAGAATGTAAGAAATGTTCTAGATGAATCATTGAAGAACTACAATCAAAAAAAGAAAAAAAGCTATCTCTATGAAGGTCCCTATTATTGGCTTCTCACAATGATTACTTCCAGATTCTATTTCAGGTTCTAGTCAATGGTCACAGAATTTAAAAAAAAATTTAAAATAACTTCAAGTGGAACATCAGTAACCTTTACTCATCTCCCTAATAGAGTTTTCTTTTGATGCGGATTAAATTGGAGCTCTTTGCCTATTGACAAGCTCACTAATTAAACATCAAAGGAGTGGGGACAAACCAAAACAAATAATATTAAAAATAATAATAGTGATGAAATACGCAAAGGAAATTCCTAATACAGAAAAAAATACTATGAGATAAGAGGGTTCTAGGATATTATTCCGGAAGATTTTTGTCTAAGTTTTCAAGTCTCTGTTCTAAATTTTCTGGTTTACTCATATATTTAATTAGTTCTTTTATTAGGTCTTTCAAACCTTTCCAGGGCCTTTTGTCCATTCCATTTTCTTTTCAGCAATATTTGTAACTAGAATTCCAAAAAGACAGTTGAGAAAAAAATGAATGAAACGGAAATTTAAAATTCAATGATATAACAAGAAATATATTCTATATCTATATCTATGACTACATCTACATCTATATCTATCTTTCTCCATATTCATATTCATGTATGTATGTATATGTATTATGTAAACAAAGACATATAAATATGTGTGTATAATGCTGCATATAATGTCAAATATAATTGCAACATGACATATATACATGCATGCACTGTATATATGCAGAACTTATGTATATACATGCAAATGTGCTTAGATGTATACATGTACATGCATACATGTGTATGCTATTGATTGGGGGAATGATTGAACAAATAAATAACTGAATAAATTGTAATGGAGTATCATATCATAAGAAATGGCAAATATTGAAAATTCAAAGAAACATGTAGATGCTTGCATAAATGGAATGTTTTCTTCCTCAATAATTATATAGAAACTGGACTCCTTGATAGAATCAAGCAACCTTTGTGGCATGAACTAGTGATGAACCTGGCCTAAATATCTCTATTGAATCAATCAAGCGAGGACATTTAACTAGTTTAAGAAACTCTTGATTAATTTGTATGGTGAATAGCACGGAGTTATGTGGCTGTATGGGGAGTGGCTAAAGAGACTTTCTCATGCCCTTTGGAACTCATTTAAAATAAGGAAGCCAGTTTGGATTCAAGTATTCTAGAACTGAGCTGGGAAAGAGTAGTTTAAACCAAGTTTCCATGAGGGAATCACTTTGGGGAGAGAGGACAAGAAGAGAAGAACATTTGTCTTTTTCCTCCCCTACCGCAAAGGGAGATCTAGCCTACTTCAGAAAGTCTGGAAGATTTTGATTTTCATTTGTTTCCTAGCAGTGTCCCCATGACAACAATGTATTGGCAATTGAGGACAAACTAGAGCCATTGAGGAAAATCAGCTTTAGAATTCTACAAGCAGTGCAGGGGAAAACTAGGTTTATACCCCTATAACCCTGAGAAGAGAAGTAGGCAGTCTTCCTCTGGAGACCCAACATGCCAGGGTAAATGGGAGTTGGGGAGAGTAACCCCAAAACCTGAACTTTGCTTATATGTAGTGTTATCAAATGAAGAAAGTAGAAGCAGTAGAACAATATACAAAATGACTACAATGCAAATGAAGCAGATGAACATAGATCAAATAGAAGTGACATACATGCACATGTGTACATACATATATATCAATACACACATTCGTGTATTGTGCATATATTCAGACAACATATACTCATGTTCATAAATACATTCATATCCACATATATATATATATATATATATATATATATTCATACACATACATATGTGTGTGTCCGTACTTCATTGCTGAAGAAGACCATGCCATCAGAGAAATGATGACATGATTTGCATTTGACTTTGTTTTGAGTGAGGGAGAGTTGTGCAGGTCACCAGCCTCACTTCTCCTCCAGAGCCATCTGAATCCAGTGACCAGATATTCATCAGGATGACTGGAGATGATTCAGGATGGAGCAACTGGGGCTAAGTGACTTGCCCAAGGTCACATAGCTAGTGAGTGTCAAGTATCTGAGGTGAAATTTGAACTCGGGTCCTCCTGACTCCTGCACTGGTGCTCTATCCACTGCACCACCTAACTGCCCCACAGTACATATAAGTGTACATGCATATATACAGTATGCATGTATGCATGTGTGTGTGTGTGTATATATATACACACACACACACACACATGCATACATACATGGGGGACTGGGTTACGGAGAACTACCAATTTCAAATGACTATATACCCAAACTTGTTTCAGTTGATTTGGCTGGACTGTTCGTCATCAAAATAGAAGCTTCTATGTGATGGTAATGAGGTGGGAGTGTATTAGGAAATTATTGTGATTACATATATGTATAGAGAGATATAGACATAGATATATCTCTATCTATATACACATATACCTCGAACAAAATAAGAGTGAAAGTGAGAGGGCCACACTAGAGGTCCCCAAGGTCCCTCCACCCCTGATATTCTAATTGTATGCTTCCTCCTAATTAACTGTTAACATTCAACCTGGTTCCCCATGGCAGTCTCATCACTCACTGTCTGGGTTAGATACCTCATTTAGTTTCCAGTTAATGGGTCTAGTTTGGCCAAACATTCTGTGTCTCTAGGTACAGGAAGCCCCTGGCGTCTGCAGGCAGTCCCTTCCAATGATCTTCCAATAACATCTTCTTTTACTTACTAGGTTGACCAGAGAGAAGAAGGGCCCCTGTGTCCCTGGTTTCTTTATGACAATAGTTACGTTAACAATGATGATGTTGCTATAGTAACAACAACGCATTTATATTTTAATATTGCCGATGATTTAAGAAGGGCGTAACTTATATTTTCTCATTTTGTTTCCATTTTACAGAGCAGTTCAGACAGAGGAGGTGACTGCTCACAAGCACATCACCGATTAGCACACAGTTCTTAAATTGCTAGTATACGTTAACTGGCTCTAACATGGAATATAGGTATATTTCAAAATATTTATTATATTTGTTGAATAAATGTCCTCTGTTCCTACTTTTAAAACCAAGGGAGCTGAACTTCTTACATGTTTTCACTCATGACCCTCCACTGGTTTTCCAAACTCAAAATGACAGAATTAATTAGATTTTCACCTATGTATAGGCCTTCCCTGGCCCCTTCTCAGGGAGTCACTGGTAGAAAAAGATCCCCATCCTTACCTTAAGGTATCATATATTTCATTTGCATAAACTTTGCTCATTTGTGGTTGGTTGTTTTCCTAGCTGTCAGCCATGCAGATTATACCTACAGTCTGTCTCTACTATCCTGCCCTGCCAGGGCTTCATTGCCCTCTGCTGGTTGCTGTGACCTTTGCAGATCTAAGGGGGTCTCCCTACCCTGGATTAATTCCATAAATTCCAGCTGTTCTCTTCCCTGAATCTCATTTCTTCATTCTCCATCCATCCATCCATTCATCCATTCATCCATCAATGCATCCATCAATGCATCCATCCATCTTTCAACCTAGTCACCCAACCATTCACGTACCTAGCTACCCAACCTTAGTCTGTCAGTCTGCTTGTCCACATGAGCATCTATCTATCTATCTAATCTATCTACCTATCTCCTCATATATATCTACTTATCAAAGGTGTGTGTGTGTGTGTGTGTGTGTGTGTGTGTGCACACGCGGGCGCGGGTGCGCACGTGTGTGTGTATAGATAGGCAGGGAGAACCATGCAAAGGCCAGTGATTTAAAGGCTTCTTTCTCCCTGGACTTTGCCCAGATGTGGCAGTATGAATGCCACACTTATAGTAATGCTTCAGTTAGTGAGGAATAGGAAGAACTAGGTGGGTCATGTGATACCTGAGGTAAAAACCAGGTCCAAAATACCAAAGATAAAAGCAAGATGCCTAGTCTAAGGTCAGGTAAGAGATTGTAATAGGAATTCTTATTATTTTAGCTGATATTTATCTAGAATTTATGGCTTACTAAGTTTATATGTATATTCTCTTGTTAGTTTCTGTTCATTACCTTTAATATAGATTTAAAACTAGCATTTTTAGTACAATATTGAAAAAATCACAGTGATAATGAATATCCCTGATCTTATTGGGAAAGTTTCTAGTTTATCCCCATTAAAGATAATACTTGCTCTCAAGTTTAGATTCTACTTATAATTTTAAGAAAAAAGTAGATTATTCCTGTTTTCTAGTGTTTTCAATAGGAATGAGTATTGTATTTTGTTAAAAGTTTTTTTTGTATCTATTGATATAGTTAAATGATTTTTTGTTGTTTTTTGTTATTGACATATTTAATTATTTTTACTGTTTTCCTAATATTGAATCAGTCCTTCAATCCTGATAAATCCTACCTGGTCATAGTGTTTGATCATTGGGATATATTGTTGAAAGTTCCTTATTAATATTTTATTTAAAATTTCTGTATCACTATTAATTCAGAACTGGTCTATAGTTTACTCTCTGTTTTTGCTCTCCCTGATCTAGGTATCAAAACCATATTTCTGTGATAGAAAGATTTGGTAGGACTCCTTATTTATCTATTTTTTAAATAGTTTATGTAATATTTGGATTAATTTATTCTTTAAATGTTTACTAGAATTTACTTGTAAACCCATCTGGTCCTCCGGATTTTTTCTTAGGGAGTTCATTTATGGTTTGCTCAATTTCTTTTTCTAAGATAGGGTTGTTTAAGTATTCTATATTCTCTTCCATTAATCTGGGTAATTTATATTGTTGTAAATATTTATCTATTTCATTTAGAATGTCAGTTTTATTGGCATATAATTGGGCAGAATAGCTTTCAATAATTGCTTTAATTTCATTTTCATTGATGGTGCATTTACTTTTAAAATTTTTGATAATCTGTCAAAATTCTCAGTTCTGGAATTTTTCATCAGGAACATTTGAAATTCTCTTCCATTAAAGGTCATTTTTTTCCTTATGACGTTAAACCCAACTTTGTAGGATAAGTTAGTGTTGATTGTGAATCTACATTTTTTTTGCTCTTGGAATATTGTATTCCTAGATCTCTTTTCCATTATGATAGAAGTTTCCAAGTCATGTGTGATCCTAATCATGTTTCTTGAACTACCTCTTTCTGAATGCTTGTAGCATTTTTTCCTTTGATTTGGGAGCTCTGGATTCTGACTTTGACATTCCTGGAATTTTCCTTTCTGGAGTTCCTTTCAGGAGATGTTCAGTATAATTTATCTTTTATGTTGCTTCTATTTCGAAGAAATTTGAGAGGTTTACATTTATGATTCCCTAAAAGATAATTTCCAGATTTTTTTTTTTGGTTGTTATTTCCAGGGAATCCAATGATCCTTAAATGATCTCTACTTGACCTATTTTCCAATTTAGTTTTTTTTCCATATCACATATCTTACATTTTCTTCTATTTTTTCAAACTTTTGATTTCATTCCAGTACTTCTTATGGTCTTATGGACTTGTCTATTTGGCTTTTTCTAGTTTTCAGGAAATCTACTTCTTGTGTTAGCTTTGAAACTTTCTCTTCTAAGTTATTTTTCTCCTTCCAAATCTTTTCTGGAGAGCTTTTATTTCATTCCTGCTTCATTTCTTCTAAGTAGTCATATAATCCTAGAAAATTCATTTTTTGACCTTTGAGTCTTTATGTACAGTTGTTAAAAAGTTACTCTTACATTCTTTTGAAGAATCTCTTCAGGGGTGGGGAAGCTGCAGCCTTGAGGCCGCATGTGACCCTTTAGGTCCTTGGGTGTAGCCTTTTGACTGAGTACAAGTTTTACAGAACAAATCCTTTTATTAAGGGGGTTTGTTCTGTGAAGTTCAGATTCCATCAAAGGGCCACATGTGGACTCAAGGCTCCAGCTTCCCCCACTCCTGCTAGATCCACAATAATTTTTTTTACGTAAATTGGGGGCCTTCTTTGCTTTATTCATATTTCCAGTCTTGGTTCCTGAACTCTTACAGAGCCCCAGGGTCCTTCCAGGGCTAGGCTCTATCTTCTGTTGTGATTTTGGGTTTGTGGGTATGTGGGAGGGGATTGGCCCTGCTTGCTCCTGCTCTGGATCATCTGGGTTTCTGTGGTGACCTTCACCTTTTAGGTTTTGGCCCCTTTGTGCCTTTGGAGTTCAAAGAGCTGGTGTGTGTGTGTGTGTGTGTGTGTGTGTGTGTGTGTGTGTGTGTGTAGGTGTGGGTGTATGATTCTCTGTTGCACCTAAGGACAGAGTATGAAGCACCTGGAATTTCCTGGGTGCCTGGACTGTCCCAGTCTGAATGCTACTGGCTCTCAGAGGTCTCTGACACTTCCCAGAACTTCAAAATTCCCCATCCTGTGACTTTCTGACCACCCTGGGGCTTTCTCCAAGGAGTCCTATGTTCTTACTGCCTCTGGACACAGAGAGTCTTATAAACTCCACATGTCTATGGTAGGAGGCGGCTGGCTGTGTTGGGCGTGACTTTGCTGGGAGCCCTCTTTCCTATTGCCTGTGGACTTTTGACTAGCTTTTTGATTAGTTTTTGGGATAGCAGAAAACACTGTAATTCCTTGTTGGATTTATTAATTATTATTAATAATTATTAACATTATGAATACATTAATAGTTAATATAAATATGAAGGATTACTAATTATTCTTTGGTCTGGTGAGAATTTTAGGTTTTGCTAGAATAGATAGATATGTGGGAGCTAGGTGGTCCGCCTTCAATCAGGCAGTCATCTTGGCCTGAAGCCCTTGCTGATGTCACCGTGCTCATCTCATCAAGTCTTGGAACATTACAGAGCTTTCTAAATGATATCCATAATCTCCCAAAAGAGTCTATCCAGGAAAAACAAGGGGATAGAGGATGCCTCTAGCCAGATAATGATATATAGTTTGATCAACAGCTCAGATAACTAGTCTATACACTTACCTTGACCATCTTGGACGGATAGTAGTAGATAGACAATTAACCAGGGCCAGAATTGAGTTATAGGAAGAGTATGGTAGATTACATCTGAGAAATTTTGACATTGACTTTTCAATTGGTGACACTCCATGACTCTAACTCCAGAATACTGGCATCAACAAAGGCCGAAATTTGTTGATCAAAGGAAAGGAGAGGTTCATTGTGGACATTTGGAGGATGTATCACCAATTAAGAATATTAAGTAGTATAGAGGTTACCATTCAAAAAATATGAGTAGAAAAGGAGGTAGGAATAATGTAAAGCTTTGAACTTTGAAAACATTCAGAACTCTAATTAGCACAGCGGCTAACTCTATCTTCAAAAGACGGATGAGGTAGTCTTGTTTTTACCTCCTTTTCATGGAAGAGAAATGATGAACTTGAGATCCAGAGTGAGATATTTGTTTTTAGACATGGCCAATGTGTTTTTCTTTACTACATTTATTCACTACAAAGGAAGGATTCTACTTGGGGCAAGTGGGTGGGGGTGTTAGTAGGTAGTGATAGAGATATAACCCAAAAAGAAATAAAAGAGCTCCATTAAAACAACAACAAAAATGTTTGTTTATAAAGGATAAGTTTATAAAGGTTTATAAGGATCACAAACTGGGCAATTTTCTTACTACCTTGCTAGATTTAATATACTTGTTTCTTTATATAACATGCTGTATGCAACAGAAGTTTGTGTTTTCAAATATGATCCCTTTTTTACTGTATATTGAAACATTTAGGTTGATCATTGATTGTTAAATTCAGAGTAGAAAAAAGAAGAAAGTTTTAAATGAAAGAGAAACTTGAAATGGGTCAAAAATTTTACAAGAGCTAGAAGTAACCGGTGAAGTGCCCTTAAGTCACTTTGGTATTTGTGTAATATCAGGAGATCTCTAGAAAGGCCACTTATACACTGGGTGGGTGCTCTATGAAGAATTTATGGGACAACATGAACAAGAGTCCCATAGGATGAAAAAACAAGTATAGATTAGGATCTGGACCATTGGAGGGAGTGCCTAGATCAATGAGATAACAGTCCCATCAAATATTTTAGGGTTTACAAAGCACTTTCCTCATAACAACCCTGTGAATCAGGTAGTGCAAGTATTAATATCTCATTTTTTAAATGAGGAAAATAAGACTTACAGACACAAAATGACTGGCCAAAACCACATGAAGAGAAAGCATCAGTTCCAAGACTTGAAGTCTTTCTAATATACCATGTTACTTTTAAAAATGTGGCCAATGTGGTCATGTAGACATTTTGGCTATAAACATAGAAGGACTTTTCCTGAAGATATTGACTTCCTTCAAATGACAGGAAGCCTTTTCCAGTGTTTTATATTAATGGATTTTTAAAGCAATAAATAGCATTGGCTTATTCTTCAAAGTAAAGGGAGGGGTAATCCATCAGGAAGGGAGTTTGGTGTGTGGAGAACAAACAAGGAAATTCAGGGTCAAAATCCCCAGTAGAGTTTGGACCCAATGAAATTGGGTCATGAAATGATTTTTAATTCAGTTTAGTCCTTCAATTTCTTTTCTATTTGAGCTAGAAGCACTTTTAGAGAATATTTCTGGAAGGTTTGAGCTGTAGTTCTTTGGGTAAATGAGTCTTCCTCTCTCTCCATTTCTTCCTCTATCAAATGGAGTGTTAATAGCTGATGTTTAATACTCCTTTCCAGTTTGGAACATTCTTTGCTCGAAGAGCTCTTTTAGCTCCAAAGGTCGATAGGTCATTTGTGAACTAAGACCTTTTATTTAAAAGTTGTAAGGGGCAATACTAGAAAGGGACCACAAGGCATTCTCTGGAATTTAAATATTAATTGTGCTGGGAGGATGAGAGCTTATTACTGGCCACATGTACTCAATGAAGGAAAGAATTTAGAACAAAGGCTTGACTTAATTAAGGTGGAGGGTACTGTCTTAAAAATGGCTCCACCTAGGGTTTTTTCCCCTTTCTTTTTCTCCTTTCCATTCATTTTCATAGGGGCAATTAACGGGTCTTAGTGTTAAGAAAACCGAGAAGGGTTTATTGAAAGGGAAGCCCCTGCAATATTTATTAAGGGTGTAGTTTGGCAAGCAGATATTTACTGAGAGTAACAAGGACTTCCTCACCCTAAGTCAGATATACTTTAAAAAAACTATGGGCAGTTAAATCTAGCTATTTAAGGCAAGGGGCAGTATTCCTAAAGGAAGTTGTCAAAAAAAAAATAGATAATGCCTGTGGACACTACTTAGGAGCTTGGTTTTTCTGTATTCTAAAAAAGCCAAGACCCTGGAGAAAAGATTCTTTTTGGAGAGGAAAAAACTATTATAGTCAAAGCTTGGAGAATTACTAGATAATTTGGAACAACAGAGAGAAAGAAAGTCCATTGTTAGACAGTTTTTCTTTCTGATTAGGGACATTAGCAAAAATGATTTTATAACTAAGTGTGTAAGTATAGAACTAATATAAATGTAGGCAAATTTTATAAATCTGTTTCACAGAAAAGAGCCTAAGAGAAATTGGGTGTTAAGCATGTAAACACACATAAACACACATATACAGATATATATGTATATATACACTGTACATACATGTACCGTATAATGTGTTTGTAAATATATATGTCTGGTATAGGCAATTATACACATGTATATGTATCATACATTGTGTATACGTCTATATATAATACACACATATTATATGTCATATACCACACACATACTGTGTATACATGTGTATGCATACACACATATCCATAGTGCAACTGTATTGTCATGCAATTGTATTAACATACAATACATGTGGATATACTGTATGTACATACATATTCACATACTATATACATACACACACGTGTGTGTGTAACATCTTGCCTTTCTGAAAGAGATGAAAATAAACCTTTGGGCTTCAAGTAAAAAGAGACAAGGAAGGTCAAATTTGTTTTCCCCTTATAGAGACTGAAAACTGAGCTAAAGACTCGAACAGAAGTCAAGAAACTAAATGTCTAGAGAAGTTTCATAATTCCATGCTCAGCAATCATCCCTGGGAGTGACTGGAAGCAAACATGTGAGGAAGCCCATTAGGCACTATGAGACTAGCGGGGCAGAACAATGTAGGTCCTATCTGATTGGTAGTGACTGCACACTCTGCCAGGCCAGTAGGGAGTTGACTAACAAGAGCATCATGGATAGAAGGACACAGGCAGCTCTGAAGTTTTGGAGGGGTGTACTGCCCCTCCATTGTATATGGCCATATAAGTTCTCTGTGTACTTCCTCAGTATCGTATAACTCTCCACAAGCATGACATGACTACGTATGTCTCTTCCATGTACATCTCTCCATGTGTGTTTTATAATTGGGTCCTCTTTTTCCATTGATGTGAAAAATCATGGGAGAAGGAGCACTAAGTTTAAGGGGGAAATGTTCTATTCCAATAATAATGGATGTGACGAAGGTCTATCCTGATTTCTTCTTGGTTTTCTACCCATCTGCCAACTCACAGTTCTTTATTTCCCCTTTATCTCTTCTATGTCTGTCATGGATTTGGCTTTTTTTCTTTGTCCTTTTCTCCTTTCAAGGTCAGGGTCAAATGAAAACTCACTCTAAATAATTTGCCCTCAGGTAAAATCTGAAACCCTGAGGAAACTTAGAGCTAGAGAAGGAGTTTACCTCTACTTTCTCCTTTCTTTCTGTATAACTCCATACGCAAACATAAAGACATAAACAGATGTGTGTATGTATACCTACATATACATAAACATATGCACATATATGTTTCTTTATCTCAGTCAGGTTGGAAGTGCAGGGACCACTCATCCAACTGGTCCCAGACTGAGTGGCATGAGGGCTTTGAGGTTTTCCTTTGTTGACTTGGGTCAGTTTGTCCCTTCTCATGTAACTTGGTGGCTCTCTGTTACTGGAGCTCATCATATTAATGCTGAACTTAGTGCAGACATCCAATTGGTGTAGCCCACTGAAGCTCAGAATTTCCAATCTCCAAAGGCATCTGCCAGCTTCAACCTTTCTGGTAGCAGGGTTTACACAGGTGTACCTCCTTCCCTTTTTTGAGTTGTTCCCAAAAGGTCAAATACATTCTAGTCATCCATGGACCTCCATAGTTCAGACTTACATGGGTTGTATCATAATCCTTATGAAGATCACGATTATTTTCATAACTTCAACTAGTTCAAGTACAGGGGCTGATAGACCAGCAGCTTACAGGAGATCTAAATTCAGCCTAATGGCTTCCAAATTAACTGATGTGGAGGCAGATGAAACTGGAAGAGTTGTTATACATGTTACAAATGATAATACTAATGTTTACTTGGGTAATATGTCTTGCCTATCATTGCATATGTTTATTAATGAACATGTTAATTACTGCATGCCCTGAGTTATGCTACTGTTTTATTACTTTGCTATTATGGCTGTTTGATGATGCACTCCTATTAAGCAAGTACAGACAGTGACCTGGTAGATGGGTGGAAAATGGAGGAGGTAATAATGGAGGTGAAGGGACATCCCCCTACCTCACCTTCAGGTTTGAGACCTCTCAGTTAAACCTGGTTTAGCTCATCCCCTTGGATGGTTTTACCAAGGTGTTGCTGTTGTACATACCACAACTTCTTGGAGGCCACAGGTAAGAATTGGGTGAAAGGTGGATACCACAGGTGGGTGAGAAGCCCTGAAAAGGTTTTGGCCAACCCTCATACTAGAGATGCTAGTCCTCCCTGAACATCCTATATGCTTTTTTTCTTACTATGACATTCCTATGCTTTGAATTATGCTCTCTGGTTTTAAGAGTAAACACACTGATGGGTTCATGAGCTATAATTCTGGAAAGGATGTGGGACCACTGAGTAGCATGAACCTAGGAGAGCTTATGGAAGGGGCCTCTGTGTGGGAATGCCCCAGGTGCTAAATAATAGTACCATCCATCCACTTAATCTTAGATAAATGGATTTTAAAGGCCATCTCATCCAATCTAACTTTTACTTCAGCAAAAACACTTTATATATTCCCTGATAACTGATCATCCAGTCTGAACCTGTAAATTTCCAGTGATGGGGAACTCCCCACTCCCCAAGCTAGTACCTTCTACTTTCAAGTTTCTCCTCATATTAATATTTCACATTTGAATAATGTTTTACAGGCTTCCAAGGACTTTTTTCCCTTAAAACAACAATGTGAGGTAGACAAGGCAGAGATTATTGGCCTCATTTTCTAGACAGGAAAATGAAACTCCAAGAAGAGACTTGATCAAGGTCACATAAATAGGAAAGCAATAGAACCTTAACTAGAAGTTGGGTCTTCTCATTTCAATTCCAGCGTTCTTTCCATTAAAAAGTACTAATAAGGACACAGTCACAAAGGCAGCAATGGGAGCATTTCATCAAAAATAAGAGGAGGGGAGTAACTGAGGAAAATTCTGGGGTATGAAAGTTTTTTCCTAATTAATTAATTTTCAATGGATAAAAAAGTTCTGTCTCTTCTCATTTCTTCTTTTTTTTAGAGGGAAGAAACTGGAGATTGGGGAACAGAGATGCCAGAGGTTTGGGCATGGACTGTTTAACTGAAAGTATGCTAGTGGCTCCTTTAATTGGTTCTGATGACCTAAGCAGGTTGAACAGAATAACTTCTTGTAGCTGAGATGGATGGAACCTGGAATTTGAAAGGAAGTACACAAGTTTTTTGTTTTTGTTTTGTTTTTATGTAATAGAGGATTAAAGCCCAGAGTCACACAGCTAGTAAATGTTGGAGGTCATATTTGAACTCAAGTCCTCCTGCCTCTAGGGCCAGTGCTCTATCAACTGCACCACTTCACTGCCCTAATGCAAAGTTTTGGAGACCAACTGGACTTGAAGTTCTAGAATCCAAGTAAGTCGAGTTTCCCTTCAAGATGTAACTCAGAATGAGTTAGAAAGGAGAGTTCTAATCAATCCAGAGAGTAAGGTCCAGGTTAGATCAAGCTACAATTGATAAATCACTAAGATGCAAAGATAGGGTATGTCCATACCCAGGGACAATTAGCACTAATAGGCTTTTCTGTTTTTGAGAGCTGTAGAACCTTTTTGTAAGGTAGAATCTGCCTGCTGTTCTAAGGTTATTACATGGATGATTGTATTATCTCCATCTTACAGAAGATAAAAGAGGAGTGAAATGATGACTAAGGTTATACAGTTTTTCAATGGCTTCCAAATTAGCAAGCCACAACCAAGACTAAACCCCACCTACCCAACCTACATTCTTAGGATAATTGACAGCTCTCTATTTCACTTTTTGACAGCTGTCACTCAGGAAGACGATAGATCTGATTGCCCCAAGTGTATAAGACTGTCAGCTTTATTTCCCCTTCCCTGAGGGTAGAGGCCAAGCATCAGAGGAAATCTTACTGCCTTCCTGCTGCCCTCACTTCATTTAGCTTTGGCCACATGGATATTGATGAAAATGTGGAAGGAAAATGCCAGAAGCTGCCTGAGCTGAGTTAGTTAATATCACTTTCCGTTTCCTCTCTGGCTTCTCCCCTGACAAAGTCCCCCTCACTCCCTTTTCCTGGAGGCAATCTCCCCTTTCCTTTACCACATGTCCTACAACCAGAAAGGGAAGACTAAAACAGGGAGCTAAATGTATCCATTTATATGTATAGAACTCTTGCTGCTCTATAACTGGCTAGCTATTCAGTTCAATACACACTTATTAAACACTTGCTATTTGAAATGTCATACATATGACGTTGGGGGAGACAAGGATGAAAAAGGGTCCAGTTCTTGGCATGCCTTCCTTCTGTCCCTATTTCTTTTTCTTTCCTGTTCCCTTCCCCTTCCCTTTTTTCTCCCCTCTCTCTGCCCAGGATGAATGGCTCCTTCTCTCTAGAAGTCTTTCAGCCTCAGCTAAATGACCACTTTTCAGATATTGATCATGTATGGGTTGCACTAACTAGATAATCTCCAAGGTTCCTTCTGATTCTAAAATTTTGTAATTCCGTGTTCTATATGTTCAATTCTACTCAGTTCAAATCAGTTGAATCCAACCCAATCCAACAAATATTTGTCAAGCATCTACTATAGTCAGTGCACTCTATTAAGGCCTGGAGATTACAGAGGTTAACAATTACAGTTTACAATCAGCTCTAGTTGGCTATCTCTGTCTAGCCATCCATCCATCCCTGTCTTTATTTCTCTCACTCTCAATCTATACATATGCATGGATAGTAGACATGCCATAGATAAATAATGAACACTAATGTCCACTGCAGGGAAGAAAAATTAGAAAATTCATTAATAAACATTCCATTTATATCTGTTTTGTGAATGAGAATACATTATTAGCTTTAAGTAAGAGCCCATTTCTGGACTATGATCTTGAATAAGTGAAAGCATTGATCAAGATCACCACTGTGAAATGTATGAAATTCATTTTTATTTTTGTAAATTAAAATACATTACAATTTACTCTTAGGTGATATTGGAAGTTTTAAATGCAGAACGTCTTAGTATGTCAAATGAAAGATAAACCTCAACAATAGTAATAAAGACAAAATTTTAATCAATGATATTTCACGTTATTTCTTGTATTAGTTGGCATTAGTTGTGATTTATACATACATATATATTTCTTAAACTTTAAAAAATACCGTTTGGTGAATACCTTTTGTTGTCTATCACTGTCATTTCTGGATTTATACATCTCCTCTGGGGACCACCCATTAAGCAAAACAAATGGTATAATGAAAGTGTCAGATAATGTATGCAAAATTATTCTGTCCCTGTGAAGAGAGGAGATAAATATATATATATATATATATATTTCATGATCTCTTCTTTGATTCCATTTTTCTTTAATCAGTTTTTTAGATTTTAGCTTCTTTTCAATGAATAAAGATTTCATTAATGTTTTAGTTGTGTGTTTTGTCTCGTTTTACTTATTTCCTTATAACATTTGGTCTAAATTTTCTTATCTTTCTCTGAATTTCTCATATTTATATGAAAATATAATATTATGTAATGCAATATAATGTAATGTAATATAATGTGGTATAATCTAATATAATTAATATAAAATAATATTTTTATACATTAAAATTCCATTCCATTTATATATCATAGTTCAATTTGGAATCAGAAAGATCTAATTTTAAATCTGGCCTCAGACATTTACTAGCAGTGTGACTGTGAATAAGTCATTTAATATTTGTTTGCCTCAGTTTCCTTAACTGTAAAATGGGGATGGTACTAGCACCTACCTCCCCGGGTTGTTATGAGCATCCAATAAGGTAATGTGTGTGAATGGCTTAGCACAGTGTGTGGAACATAATCAGTACTATGTAAAGGCTTATTATTCTTAGCCAAACTTCAATTAATTGACAATTAATTTGGTTTTTTTCCTCCAGTGACTTTTTTTGGGTTTATGTTGAATCTTTGTTTCTGTCTCTGACCTCCTTAGAAGGCAAAGAACACAAATATAAAATAGTATCACTACATCAAAAATAATGAAGTGTGATAATTTCTTTTGCATAATTCCAAACTGTTACCCTAAACAGTTAGATCAATTCACATTTGTCCCAACAGTGTACCCATGTGCCTATCTTCCCATAGCCTATCCAAGATAGACTATTCCCCCCTTTTTAAAAAATCATCATCAATTTGTAGGGTCTGAAGTTGTTTAAAAAGTGCATTTCTCTTATTTTTAGTTATTGGGGATATTGCATGTTTTCATATGGTCATGGTCATTGATATTCTTCAATTCTTTTTATAACTGTTCATATCCTCTTATTTCTTATCTATGTAGGAATGAGTGTTGGTCTTATATATGTGTCAAATCCTTATTGGTTGGTTGCTGTCCTTCATCTTTGAAGAGGACCAAAATGAAATCACCAGGGTAAAGTGAAATTTCACTGTGTCCCACTGTGCCTGATCAGGCCAATAAGAGCTCAGAATGCTCTACCACAGGTTGGGCACAGATAGTCGGTGTGAATATTTGGGGTGGATACCCCAAATTTGTGCATCCTGTGTTTACATTGTGCTGTCTCAACTCTGCTTTGCTCAAAGAGCATAGCATATGGGCACGCCATGCTGAGTGGTCCTGTGCCAGTGTCTCCCATGTTGCACAGTCAAATCCAAAGTTCTTGAGAGAGACCTTGAGAGTGTCAAATCCTTATATATCTTAGATGTCAGACTTATCAGTGATACCTATACAAAGTGTTACCATGGCCATTGACAAACTCTTATCTTCTTTAATGTTGTTTGTGCAATATTTTTTGTTAGTGGAAAATGTCTATTTTGTCTTTTGTTCACAGTGGTTAACACATAGTAGGCACTTAATAAATGTTTATTGACTACCTGGCAAAATAGAAAATGATTTCCTTAGGCACTCTCTCCTCAGCCATAGTTTAAACTTTTCATGATGAAAATTGTTGAGTTTAGGTCTCATATTCATTTGGAGTTTATTGGGGTATGATTCAAGATACTCCTATGTATTTGGTTTCTGCCAAACTGCTTTCTACTTTTCCTAGAAGTTCTTATTAGAACTTCTAATTTATATTCTTGTATTTAACCTATATTAGGCCATTCTAAAAATTGTTTTTGGTTTTTGCCTATATGTTTTACTAATTTTTTTGTATTCTTAAACCACTGTCACAGTGTTTTGATGATTGCTGCTTTATAATGAAATTTTGTGTCAGATAGTGTTATGTCCTCTTCATTCCTCCTTTAAAAACATTTCCCATGAGATTCTTCAAATGAATTTTGTTATCATTTCATGAAGTACTCTACAAAAGATCCCCTTGGTAAGTTGATAGGTCTAGAACTAAATTTATCAATGAATTTAAGCGATAGCACTCTAAAAATGTTGGCATGATTCAGCCATAAGAATTTTAAATTATTAGTCTTCCTTTATTTATTTAAAAATTATTTTATATGTACCAAAATAAAGTCCAAATGAGTACACAGTTTAGATATAAAAGCTGATGCTATAAACAAATTAGGGGAGCAAGGGATACTTTACCTGGCAGATTTATGGAAAGTGGAGGAATTTATGACCAAATAAGAGGTAGAGAACATTATGAAATGTAAAGTGGATAATTTTGATTACATCAAATTGAAAAGTTATTGTACAAAGTCAATGCTACCAAGATTAGGAGGGAAGCAGAAAACTGAGAAAGAATTTTTACAACTAGTATCTCTGATAAAGGCCTTATTTCTAAAATGAATAGAGAACCGAGTCAAATTTATAAGAATACTAGTCATTCCCTAATTGATAAATGGTCAAAGGATATGAATAGGCAGTTTTCAGAGGAAGAAATTAAAGCTATCTATAATCATATGAAAAAATGCTCTAAATCACTATTGATTAGAGAGATGCAAATCAAAACAACTCTGAGGTACCACATCACACCTATCAGATTGGGTAACATGACAAAACATGAAAATGATAAATGTTGGAAAAGATGTGGCAGAGTTGGAACACTCATTTTTGGTGGAGCTGTAAACTGGAGAGCAAAAGATGTGTATATCCTTTGATTCATCAATATCACTTCCAGGACTGTATCCTAAAGAGATTATAAAAATGGGAAAAGGACAGACATGTACAAAAATATTTATAGCAGCTCTTTTTGTGTTGACCAAGAACTGGAAATTGAGGGGATGCCCATCAACTGGGGAATGGTTTAACAAGTTGTAGTATATAATGTAATGAAATACTATTGTGTTAGAAGAAATGATGAACAGATGGAGTTCAGAAAAACCTGGAAAGATTTATATGAACTGATGCTGAGTGAAGGGAGCAGAACCAGGAGAACATTGTACATAGTAACAGCCACAGTGTTCAAGGACTGATTTTGATAGGCTTAACCCTAAAGACCTAAAAAAATTCCAAAGAATCATGATGGAAAATGCCATCCATATTCAGAGAAAGAACTATGGAGTGTGAATGTAGGGCAGAGCAGATTATTTTCTTTTTTGCTTTTTTTTTCTCATGATTTCTTCCATTCATTATAATTCTTTTATATAACATGACTAATGTGAAAATATGTTTAATAGGAATGTATATGTAGAGCCTATATAGGATTGCAAGCCATGTTGGGGAAGGAGGGGGGAAGAAGGAGTAGAAAATTGAAAAACTTATGGAAGTGAATGTTAAAAAATAAAAATAAATTAACAAAAAATAATTATAGTTACATACATTTTGTGAATATCTTGACAGGTTAACTCTCAGGTTGTTTTCCATGGAATTTCTCTTATTACTTTTATTAGTACTGTATAGAAATGCTGATGACTTTTTGGATATGTTTCTAATTACTTTGCTGAAGCTATTAATCACCTCAATTAGTTTCTTTGTTTATTCTCTGGGGTTTTCTAAGTATACCATCATGTTGTTAACAAGCAAGAAATATTCTGTCTCCTTTTTTTGATGGCTTTTTTGTTTAATTTAATTCTCTTATTTTATTTATATAGCTAGAATTTATAGAGAAAATTAAGCTAATAGTATGAAAAGAGGATATTTTTACATTACCCCTATTCATACTGGGAAAATTTCTAGTTTCTCTCCATTGCAAATAATGTTACTCTTTGGTTTTAGACCTTTTCTTTTGATCATATTGAAGACTCTTCTATACCTATGCCTTTCAGTTTTTAAATTTTAAAGTAAATGATGCTATATTTTGTGAAAAGTTTTTACAATCTATTGAAAAAATAATGTGATTTTTATTGTTTGTATGATTAATTATGCTAATTGTTTTCCTAATGATGAACCATCTCTGCATCCCTGGTATGCATCCAATTAAGTGAATTATTTTCTAGATATATGACTGTAGTTTTCTTGCAAAGATTTTATATAAAATTCTTGCATCTATACTCATAAATGAAATCATTCTTTTTCTTTGCTGTGTTTCTATTTGGTTTCAGTTTTTCATATTTTTCTCCTAAAAGGAGTTGGTACAATGCCTTTCTTCTCTACTTTTGTGAATACTTTTTTTTTGGTAATGTAAGTATTAATTACTCTTTAAACATTTGATAAAATTAACTTGTGAATTCATCTGGACTAGTGTTTCCTTCCTCACCTTTTTGACATTGATTTTTTGCATTCTTGATGTTCTTATCTGATATTAGGTTATTTTATGACCTTTATTTCTTGTTTTGGTAATTTGAGTATTGTATATTTTTATAGATACCAACCTGCTTCTTTTAAATTCTCAGTTTTGGGGGCACATAATTAGGGTTAGTTATATTCATTAATGTATTGGATATAATTTTAATTTGTGCTAATGTCTGTGTTATCACAATGTCAACATTATCTATTTTTATACTAGTGGTTCCATTTAGGACCTTCATTGTGAAACTAAATGTCTAATCATTTTTCTACATCATGGCCTTTAAGACATTTGAAAAGAATAATCTTGTTTCCTAAGCCTTCTCTTTTCCAGGTTAAACATCTCCAGATCCTTTGATCAATCCAATTGGGTCTAATCTCCAGCCCTAGCAGCATCTTGGTCTTTCTTTTTCAGATTCATGACAATTCATTGATGTACATTCTCAAAAGAGGCATCTCAGTTTTCTCAGCAAGGCATGGCCAGGGTGGGGTAGAGAGGAAATATCTCTTCCTTTATTCTGGAAATTCTAATTTTTTTAAATCAATAATATAGACAAATATTTTTTGATATCCAAAATGTTTTGTTTCAATGAACCTTGACTCCTACAGTGAGGCAGCATTATTCTTGCAGTTTATGGTTACCATTGCCTACTCTGAAATTCATTTTACTTAGTAGAGTTAAAGGAGATCTTAGAGATCATCTAGTCTAATGTTTTCATTTTACACAGGAGGAAACCGAGACTTGGAAAGGCAAAGGGCTTTCTGAAAGTCATGTAATTAATATGTAATAAGGTCAACCTTTGAATCATTGCCCCAAACCAAAGCTCTTTCTATTATGCATATAACTTGGTTCTTAGGAATCACTTTACCCAAGGTCATCTTAACCTGTTGTACCCCACCCCTTTGGTTGGGGGCCAACAACTCCTGGGCCTGGGAGGGTCTGACTTGAGTGCCAACCAGGCCCACGCATGACCACAGGTGAGTCACAAGTGAACCATGGAGACATCATCTTTGTCTGCAGTGCACGGGGGCCTCAAACCACACTTATGTTTTTGTATACGTGCTGGAATGATTCAGCGGAAACTTTGGGTCAAATCAATCGCCATAGCAACTTTCAGGAGCCATTCAGCATGCAAATAGGAGAGCAACGAAGCCACATTCTAAATTTCTCTATATCACCATAACAAAATTAGGCTCATAGCAGGTTGGTTCAGTTACCTCACCCATTAACATTATTCATTCTCGTATTGAACAAGAGCTGATTCTGGCCAAGTCTGTGAGCTTTTTTTTTTTTCATCTCCTCAGGTGCTTGGATAGGAGAACTCTTTTTAATGTTAGGGTTGAAAGGACTTATGGGAAGTTATAGAATTTTGAAATTGCCATGGTAGCTTCTCACTACTTCCTTTGTGGCACCAGTGGTTGCCCCTGTCCAAAGGGGACATGAGATACATCAGGGTGGGGCAGGCTTACCAAAATCAAAACTAAAAAATCCTGACCATCAATAAAGCAAGCACATTAGTGAGAAGCAACTAGCTGCTGTGATAAAACATCAACCAAGCCAGCCAAATCCTGGCAGCTTGGCAGCTTTAGTTAGGGTGGAGTAGGGTGGAACTGCTGGCCGGGACAGGTGTACTTCACTTTAATAAGACATGCTAGGCATAGAACCTTACAAAACAAAGGAATTCAGGGGGACAATTTGATTTAATAACAACCTTTAATACTGGAGAGTTTGCAAAGCTGTTTCTTCACAATGATAGTGAAGATGAGTAGAGTGCAGCCATGCTTTTGATTATACTAATGAATAAAAAGGGAGACTAGAAAAGTGAACTCCCTAGCTCAGGGACACAGAGAACTAAATGAAAGAGTCAGGATTTGAACTCAAGCCTTCTGACTTTCAATAAATCCAATGCTATCTCCGCTAGATTATATTGCTTTGCATGCAAAAGGATTTTTCATTTTACATGCAGATTCGCCACAGAATTCCTTGAAGGTTATGATTTGAAAACTTGCATTCTGCCCAGTCTCCCCTCATGCATTCATGTTGGCTACTCCTCACGTCTGCAATATACTTCCCTCTCATTTCCACTTTAAGGCTCAATGTGTTACCTCATCTATGAAGCCTTCTGGGGGAGGGAGAAGAGAGAGAGAGAGAGAGAGAGAGAGAGAGGAAGGGAGTGAGGGAGAGGGAGAGACAAACAGAGACAGAGACAAGAAGGGGAGGAGAAGGAGGAGGAGGAGGCAGTTGGTGTCATTACATCCACCACTCCCACTTTGACTATCACTTTCCATTAAATCCTGATGGAGATAGCCCAGGTCCCTAAATTTAAATGCCTCTGCTTCTAGAATGCATCTGAAGTCATCATTAAGGGGAAAAACCAGTGAAGAAGCGACCCACCTTCCTCACTATCACCAGTACCAACTGCTGACCAACTGCCATCAATGGACAACTAAGCCATTGGGATGGCAACACCACTACCCCTCTCCAATATCACTCATTGGTCCTACCACCAGCCCAGCCCCCACAGCCATCAACCCTGGAAGCAACTTTTATAAAGACACAGCCTGGCAATTGCTTCTGTGGGTGCCATAACCACAACTACTGAAGACTCATAAGAGTAAATTCTCACCCTCAAAGACCTTAACATTGTCAAATATTTCAAATTGAAAAATTATGATTTTTATCAGTGGAAATAAAATTAAAGAAGATGCTTTACCATTTGCTTGGCCATTTGCTTCCAAGGACCATGAGACCTTCTCATCTGACTTTCAGCTGAAACTTTGTCATTGTGTTTTGTCTTCCATTAGAATGGGAGATCCTAGAGAGTAGGGACTATCTTACTTTTCCATTTATATGTCTATTAATTTGAACATAGCACATGCTTAACAAATGCTTTTCTTATTCATTTATTTTCTGCTCACATTTTCCTAGGGAACTTTGGGTATCTTTTGATCCCAGTTGTAGTGTGTGAATTTTGCATGTCTGTTCGTTCCCATCTTCATTAGACTTTAAGCCAGTAAAACCCCAAGTCAACTGGGCATCTTTTGGGCATCCAAATTTACCTTCTTTTGGAGAGAGAAGGAAGGGGAGGGGGAGACAGACAGGAGAGGAGGAGCCGAGTCTACTCACAGAGTTGTATTTATCCTTCACTGCCGAAGAAGACCATGACATCAGAGAAATGATGACATGACTTGCACTTGACTTTGTTTTGAGTGAGGGAGGACTGTGCAAGGTCACCAGCCTCACTTCTCCTCCAGAGCCATCTGAATCCAGTGATCTGATATTCCTTAGGATGACTGGAGATGACCCAGGATTCATTGGGAGACCTTGGCCTGGGTCAAGGTCTATGCAGATATTCACTTAGGGTGAGGTAATGCCCATTCATTGAATAGGCCTGTTTAAAAGAAGTAGTCAGGGCATAGCCCTTTTAAAGAGGCAAAGAAGAGAAAGACATCAGTCTGGGAGGGAAATAGCAACAGTTACTATTGATAATCACTCTGAAGCCAGGAGGGTCCAGAAGAGAGCCTTTAGGAAGGAGGCAGGGGCCACATGGTGTCTGAGTTAGAGAGCAGTAGACTCAAGATTCAGGGAAGGGAAGGGAAGGAAACAGAAGGGAAGGGAAGGGAAGGCAAAGGAAAGGGAGGGAGACTAGCCAATAAAAATCAAGTCAACTGGGCATCTTTTGGCCATCCAAATTTACCTGCATACCATGCAGTTCATGTCATCATTTCTCTGATAGCATGGTTTTCTTCAGCAACAAATGATGAACACAAGACTTTAAGCTCTTTGAGGGCATGGTCTGGGGCATTTTTCATGCTTCAGTCCGTGTACAGTGCATTAGCATGACAGCTATTTAACATATGTTGGATTGGGTTAACTAAGATTTGGTTTTTTACCAAGCTTTTATTTACATGCAATTACCATCACTGGCAAATGTTGTAAAGAGTTCTCTGGATCTCAGTGGGCTTCACAGTAGAATCATTCCATCTTGTCTTTGTAAGTCACATGAACTAAATGATACAATAATGAACATGATACTACTAATATTGATGATTTAAGGTTTACAAAGTGCTTTCCCTATATCATGTGATTCTCACAGCAACTCTAAGAGGTCCAAGCTATTATTATTCCTATTTTAAAAATGAGGAAACTGAGGAAGATAGAGATTAGGAGATTTGCCCAGGGTTACTCATCTAGCAATTATATGATACAAGATTTGAACTGAAGTCTTCTTGATTCCAGTTCCTTCAGGGGGAGAGGAAGGGGAAGGAATACACATTTATATAGCACTATTATGCATCAGGTACTGTGCTAAGTACTCTGTGGTTATTGTTTTTACAAATATTCTCTCATTTGATCCTCACCACAAGTCTGTGGGCTAGGGGCTACTATCATCTCCATTTTACAGTTGAGGAAACTGAGGCAGAGGGACATAAGTGATTTGTTCAAGGTCTATCACACAGGTGTCCAAAGTCATATTTGAATTCAGGTTTTCCCAATTCCAGTCTCTGTGTTCTATCTACTTCATCACCAGCTGCCTGGTGGTCTGTTTACTGTGATAAAATCAGGTGAGAACAAGCTGTCTTGGGCCTATCTGTGGCAGGGCCATTCTAGGAACACTCCTGAAATATTGCATATCATACTTCCCAGAATACATGGAATGCATCCAGTCTGGGTTGACTGACCATCTTGGTGTGGAGCCCAGAGACCATGACATTTCATATTTAATTGAAGGAAGTAGAGTTTTTAGCTCAGAGAAGGGAAAAATGAAGGGATCATGTATTTGAAAGATTGTTATCTGAAAAATGGTATTTGATTTGTCCTGCTAAGTTCCAAAGGGCTCTATAATGCATGGAAGTGGTAGCTCAAAACTAAGATCATTTTCCTTGTTTTTCTTCATGTTCACAAGTGTACCCGAGCAGAATGTGCTGTTTCTGGGAGGTGTTCATTCCCCTTCTCACTAGAGGTGATCAAATAAGGTTGGCTAATCAGTTCTTCAGGAGGCTGCAAATGGGATGCTACTCAAGGCAGAGATACGAACAGACATGAACAGAGGGTGAGCTAAGTATGCACATCAGGGCTAGTTTCTCTGCATGCCTATGACTCAAAATGGGGTAGAACTAGATGACTTCTTAAGTCTCTTGCAGCTCTGAGAGGTGGAATTCTGGGACTCTATCAACTAGGGCTCATTAGATTAGAGAAGAGACCACTGAGGGAAAATATGATCTCTATCATCTAGCGTTCTCTTGTGGAAAAAAGGATTAGGTTATTTGTGCTTGGTCTCAGAGAACAGAATTGGAGACAATAGGCAAAAGTTATAAAGAGCTTTTCTTTCCCTCCCTCTTTCTATCTCTCTTTACCCCTCTCTTTTTTTTCTCTCCCCTATCTCTCTTCTCTCCTCTATTTTTCTCTTCTATCTCCTCCCCCCTATCCTTTCTCTCTTTCCTCTTTTTATTCTCTCCCCCTCTCTCTTTCCCCTTTTCTTTTCTACTTACTCTTCTCTCCACCCTCTTCTCTCTCTTTTTCTCTCTGTCTGTTTCTGCCTGTCTGTTTCTCTCTTTCTCTCTCTCTCTCTCTCTCTCTCTCTCTCTCTCTCTCTCTCTCTCTCTCTCTCCTCTGTGTGTGTGTGTAAATTTTAGATTGGCTACTACTCCTTGAGTGAAAAGCTATAGTGGAGATTATTCGTTTCAGAAAGGGTTTGGACTACATGAACTAGATGACCTTTGCCTTTTGAAGTGTCTCCCAGTTCTTAGATTCCATCACTCCGTGATTCTAAGGAAGGGCCAGAAATACAAAGCAATTTGAGATGCATTTATTAAGGGCCTACTAAGTGCTCTACCAATTTTAGAAATACAGAGACAACAATGAAACTGCCCCTACCTTCAGGGAATTTAACTGCTACTGAACAGTAATGACTGAATGGCCAACAGGACCAGGGTGGCCATGGTCATGTGCCTAATGAGTATGGAAGTTGGGACTTGGGACAAACCAGTTCTCCAGGTCCAGTGTTCTCTCCCTCTTTTACATTGCTAAGTTGTAGTCTCTATTAATGCCCAGAAACAGGCAAAAGTGATTGAATTCATTGTGAGGGTGAAGGAATGGCCAGTGCAGATGTGGCGGCCAGTTAACCCCTTTCCCAAGTCAATGATATTGAAAAATAAATGGTGAAGCCACTGTCATGGCTTACGCACACCAGCAGCAAGCCCGGGCTGGATGTCTGCCACCCCATTTTAAGCTACCTGTTTCTAAAGTACACTGTTTCCCTAGTGTTGTCTTGGTAAGGAAGCCTGCTGGGTTTGGAATAAATAGTTAACTCTTCTCAGCTTGAAGAAATGATTATTCAAAAGTTCGTCCCCACATACAAATGCAAATGACAGCCAAAGACACATGAATGTTAATTTTTCAGACTAAGTATGTAGACAAATGCTAGTCATTAGAAACATTTCCTCGCATTTATATTAGGCTGTCCTCTAAAAGACTTTTCAGACAAATATGTCATCAAGATATTCAAAACCATGTAATCTTATCCAAAGTTTCATCTATCAACAGTACAGTTTTCATCTCTCGCAGCTGTGTGTCAGAATGCGCCGGGAGATTACTCAGCTGATATGGGGAGAAGGAGGGAGGGAGTACAGACAAGGGGATCCATCATCGCCCTAACAAGGAAGCCTGTGGAATGGAACAGAGGGTTTGGTCACCATCTTCAAAAGGCAGCTTTCATGGATGGTCCCCAAACAGGTCCCTCCAGAGAGTAAAAACCCAGCTTTGGTTGGTCCCAGTTAGCCTTCCTTCCTTGTGAACATTCTTGCCAACATGGCCCTCTCCTGCCCTAGGCAGATTCGGAGATGACAGATTAAGTTAAGAACAGAATGATGCTGAGGCCCCTTCGGAGAGGGTGAAAACCTCAAGCATGTTGTGTCAGAGTGTTGGGAGAGTGGGGGGAGCCAACTGAGAGGAGGTGACAGTTAAAGTTTGAGACTAACTGAAAATCCAGAATTTTGCCTTGAGTGGGATTGTATTCTTTTGTCACGAAAGTGAAGCCTTCTTCTGGCTGGGAAGGGGGCAGGTAGAAGGATGCTGAAAGGGTGAACACAGGAGGAGGGGGCTTTGTAGAATCACACCCTGGAAAGTTTTTGCATTCCAGAGTCCACAAAGTTCCTTGATTCATTGTAGGATTATAGGATTCCCAATTAGAAGTAACCATTAAGGTCATCTATCCCAATCCTCCTCATTTTACAGATAAGGAAACTGAGGACCAGAGAAGGAAAAGAACTTCACTTCCTCCTTTCCCCAGAGCTTGCAAAACTGCCAAGTCCCTAAGCTATAGGACTATAGGATTTAGAACTGGAAGGGACCTTTATCTCATTTAACATTAAAAGAAACCAAAGCCTTGAGTCGTTAAAGGTCTTACTCAAGATTCCATGTTTTTCCCATTTTATACCCTACCTTCTAGGATGGTTGTATGGATCAAATGAGATCTGTGTTAAGCACTTCATGAAACGGAAAGTGCTATAAATGCTAACTCCTACTCTTGTTATTTCATTTAGTCCTCCCAACAACACAGTAAGAGCGGCAGGTCAGGGCTTATTATCTCCATTTTATAGATGAGGAAATTGAGGCTTAGGAAGTTGAGACAGTCTGTCCTCAATCAAGCAGCTAGAGGTTATCTGAACTGAGACTTGAACCAGCATTTTGTCACTTTTCTATATATTTCCATAATAGACTTTGACTTACCAGACTATATCAGGGGTGGGGAACCTGCTGCCTCAAGACCGTATGTGACCCTCTAGGTCCTCAAGTGCAACCCTTTGAATCCAAACTTTGGGGTTCAAGGCACACTTGAGGACCTAGAGGACTATATGTTGCCTCAAGGCCGAAGGTACCTCACCCTGCATTAGGTCGTAGAGCAGGGGAGTCTTAGAATTGACGCTTTTCTAGAAGACATCATGGAATAGTGGATAAAAAAACCCTGGGCTTGGATTCAAGGGAGATAGGTTCATTTACTGGGTGGTTCTGCTACTCATTAACTTTGTGATTTCAGGGACATCCCTCTAATTTCTCTGGGTCTCCTCAGCTTTTCCATCTGTAAATAAGGGTAGGGGGTTGACTAGACTAGAGTTTCTTATGGATTGACTTCTAAGTCTGTGGAGACAGAGATAGTTTTCAAGGTATTCATCAACCTGAATGGAGAAAAAAGTATTTTTATTTTCACTCATCTTTGGTTTTCTTTAGCATTTTAAATGATGCATTTAAGAACATTTTTCTAAGACACAGTCCACAGGCTTCCAGACTATTACCCAAACAGTCCAAAACTTCAAAGTATATGATCTCTAAGGACTCCAGAAGGACCAGTCCTATGATCCTGTGACTTGAGGAGCACCAAGGCCATGGTGGATGCTTAGGGCTGTTGTTGTGGTGGTGGTGGTGGTTTTCCTTAAAAACTCTATTTTGAGCTCAGGGCTGGTAATGAGAAACAAAGACTTCCCTAGTACAACAACCACATGCTTCTCAGTGACTTCACAGCAACCAGGCACTCTCAAACTATTGGGTGACTGGGTCAGTGGGACCCCATGACCCAGATTTCCTGTGAAAGCTCTAATTTCAAGGGGAAAAAGTATTCTTTTCAAAAAACAAAAACAAATTTCATTTTTGACTTGGGAGATGTGCAAGGAAGTGGGAGTAGTGTGACCTGATGGGAGCACTGAGCAGGTATTAGATATTCCCAACACACACTGGAAAAGCTCTGGACATAAAGAAGGGGACAGTAGGGTGACCTAAGGATTTGGAGTCAAAACACAAATCAGAATCCCATCTTTGCCAATTTGTGATGCAACCCTTCTGACCTTAGTTTCTTGTGCATATTGAGAAGGTTGGATTATATGATCCCTAAGGTGGTACAGTTCATAGAGTGCCAGGCCTGGAGACAGGGTGACTCAACTTCCTGTGTTCAAATCTGGCCTCTGACACTTTGCAGTTCACTTTAGTGATCTAGGGTAAAACTAGATGTGGGGAAAGGGGAAACTTAGACTTTTACCTCACTCAAGTTTAACTCATGCTCGCATAGTGTCTTTGGTCTGTCTGCTCAGTGAAATTAACTCTGCCCTGGAAAGATGTTACACATATGGTGGCCTAAGGTTATATTCTGAGTCCTCAGGGAGACAATTTCTTTTGCTGGCTGCCAATTATATAGACCTCCCAGAAGAGGCAGGAACCTTCCTTTCCTGGGCCCCTTGCCAAGTGGTGGCTATCAGGGCAGGACTTACAAGCAAACAGTAACTACAAAATGGGCAGCCTTTGGGATTGACCAGGAAATTCAATAGTCCCATAGTTACTGAAAAAGATGGTTTGACTGAAGTGCTTCCCTTTGAGAATGTCTCTCATTTGTACTGTATGTTTCTTGTAGCTTCACAGTTGTTTGGATATTGTCACCCTCATTAGAATGGGAGCTCGTTGAGAGCAGGAACTGTAGGTTTTTGCCTTTCTTTTTATCTCTAGTCCTTAAGACATACTTAGTACCAGGCATATAGTAGGGCCTTTAAAAATGCTTCTTGTTGGTGATGATGACTGCTCTGGTGAAAGTTTCCCAGCCAGGAGTTCTGAGACCTGCTCTAGAGAAAGATTCAGCTGCCAGTCTTTCTGATATAATATTATTCCCATTTTACAGATCAAAAAACTGAGGCAAACAGAGGTTAAGTGACTTACCGAAGGTCATACAGAGAGTGAATGTCTGAGGCCGGATTTGAAAGAGCCCTGAGACATAAGTGCTGTGATCATCACCATCTTCATTTTACTGAGCAGAAAGCTGAAGCAAACAGAGTTTACGTGACTTACCCAGGGTCACACAGCTAGTAAGTGTCTTAGGTGGGATTTGAACCAAGGACTCCGTGATTCTAGGTCCACTGCTCTAACCATTATGCAATACTTCCACTCCCAAAATCCTGGATGTAAGAGCCATACAACCCACTGGGGTCATTCCTTCAGTTTTGTGAATACCATTGGCATTTAAAAATAATCCAGATTTGTAGGGTGCTTTAAATTGTACCAAGTTCTTTTCCTCTTAACAATACTTTGAGGAAGCATGTGTACTATGATCATCTCCATTGTATAGATGCAAAAATTGGGTTTCAGAAAGGTGAAATGACTTGATCCTACATCTATTAATTATCCAGTTGGGATCTGAGCCAAGTTCTGTTTATAAATATGTAGCCAATCAAATGTTTTATTTTGTGTAAGAATTTCCACAACCTCTTCTACTCATCCTATGTAATACTCAGGAGCAGGCTCAGACGTTGATAGTGAAGTCTCAGTTCAGGCCATTCTGTTTACAGATAAAGTCGAACAGGATGAAGTTATGCCTCACCTTAGGAGAGCAGTATCCTAGGTGAACAATATTTCCCCTTGTTTCTTGATTCCCTGTCCCTCAATCTCACAGTTCACTAGCCTTTGTTGTTTCAGAACAGTCAATGACTCCCTATTGCCTCCTTTTCAAGCCTTATACCTCACATGCAACGCTTCTGCATACTCAAGGCTCCAGTTCAACTTTCTGTCTTCCAAATGAACCTTATACTTTCCTACCTTTATTCTATTTCCTATTTCTAAAATGTTCTCACTCTGACCTGCTTAACCTTGGGCAGGTCACACTCTTTGGGCCTCAGTTTCCTCATCTGTAAAATGAGGAAGTCAAACTAGATGACCTCCAACGGCCCTTACAATTCGAAATCCATAAATCTATGGTCTATGATATTCTTCTTAATCTGTTGAATTTCCTCCCCTTTTTAAAAGTTCAATCAAGATGAACTCTTCCTGGAGCCCCCTAACTGGTGACAAGATCCCTTGGGATTTCATATAGTACTTTTACACTTAATGGGATAATGTATGGCTTTACCATCTGGATTTGTGCTCTGCATACAGTAGGTATTTACTAAATGTTTGTTAAATGTTGAATGAATGGATTTTTAAAATTCTCTGACAACTCTCAGAGTTTGAGTTTGAAACCCAACGATTTTCAAGCCTTTGGCTCTGAATTGGTAATTATGTGGGGAAGGGAAAAGGCAAAGGGTCAACCCAGTTATTGTTTAAGGGAAGGATGGGGCCACTCAGCCGGGAGTTCTCTCTCCTCCATGGACAATGGCTGAAGAGTTTCCAGCCCCTGGAATGACAGAGATATGTCAAGGAGCCTGGTTTTCCCTCAGGTCAAAGGTTCACATTTTTATTTTAAAGATGCCTGAGTGGGTGTTATTTAAAGGAGGCCTTTTGGTATGTCCGGGAAGCATTTTTAAAACTCTATTAGCATGTTCTGCTGTGGGTCTTATTTTCCAGTCACTGACATAACTCTAAAGGAGTTGTTCTGGTCTTTTGAGTACGGCATGTAAGGCGTGTAACAAAGTACCTTGAATTGATGTAGTGAGTATCATATTTATCAGGGTAAATAAAATGTTATGTTTTCAGAAATGCCTCTGCCAAATCAGCCAGCTTTTTAATGTCTTTGCCAAGAGACTGGAACAACTTTATACGAGCTTCATAACCACACATTTAAGTTCCCCCTGCTTTTTCCTTTTTGCTTCTTAAATGTTATTTTTCTCCTCAAATGAAACCAATACAGTGCCTTAGTGAGAATGTGAAGGGTCACATAGTTTCTTGATCTGAACACAGAACTTCTGTTGACCTCGTTGAGGGCAGGCATATCTAGTCCTCAAGTTATAACAGAAGTCAACAAAAGCTGTGGACCTCAACTTCAGACTGATTATTTCCTGTATAATCTATGTCACTGCTAGATTGTGTGTGTGTGTGTGTGTGTGTGTTTCTTTTCTTTTTTCAGAGTAGTTTGAGTCAAGGACATGTTTTTGGTTTTATCTTTGAGTTTCCTGGCTTGTATTGGTACTTATGTGTCAGGGCTCAGTGGTGTGTGTGTGTGTGTGTGTGTGTGTATGTGTGTGTACACATATGTGCGAGTGGGCAAAAGAGCAAAAAATAGCAAGAGAGACAGAAAGGGAGAGGAGAGGGGAAGAGAAAGAGAGAAAGAGAGAGAGAGAGAACTAGGTACACATGGTCTCTGGTTTGCTGATTCCCCTAATACCACCTTTCTTGGTATGGATGCACTAATGGTACACTAGATGCCAATGCTCTACTGCCTGAAGATTATTTTGAGGCCATTTATCCATTTTAATTTGTCTTAATTATCTTTTCTTCTTGTTTTGTGATATTCTTATGCCTTTGATGATGTCTTTTCAAAGTTCCCTTTTGAAGGGAAAGACCACTGAGTTAGTAGAGTTTGAGATTCCATAAACACCTAAAGTTTGATTGAGTACCCTAGGGAATGGGATGTGTGTGTGTGTGTGTGTGTGTGTGTGTGTGTGTGTGTGTTTATTAGAGGAGAGCAGAGAGCAGGCACTGGGACATGAGGACTGTCAGTCGACCACACTGGACTTTGATAGCTACAGGGTGTAAGACTGAATCCTTTGAGTGATTATCATGGGGGACAATGTCAATGCCCTGACATTGACAATGGGTTGGAGATGGGATGGAGCAGAATGTTTGAGTGTGTCGGTATGGGGGGGGGTGTCAAAGATTAGACAATCTGGCAACAATCCTGCTGCTTAGAGGAGGGTGGACAGTCTCCAAAATTTTAAATGGGGTCTCCAAAGACCTGAGGCTCTCTATGACCATCCCTGGTGACGTGTGTCCCCAGGAAACCCTGGCAACCAAAGCCACGTCCTGCTGGAAAGCATTTTAAGACTGTTTCATAACAGCATGCGGGCCCATCATTTTCACTGCCTGTAAATTCCACCCCCAAAACCACTTTTCAATGGTAACTAACCCACTCGTTAATTTCCACTGAAACAAGGATAGTGGTTTACTTACTACCTGAATGAGTTTACTGCCGAGGCCCCGGAGGCAGTGGTGGTTGTAAAGAAAAATAGAAATAAAATATATGGGAAATCTGAGACATTGTTTTAAAACAACAGTTTTTTAGGGTGTTTGATTTACTATTCAACTGTGCACAGCTGCTACTCAGAAAGCAGGAAGCGTGCCAAGGAGGAGAGCTGGTAAAAAGGACCCAGGGCCCGCCGGCAGTACAGAATCCAGTAGTTTGCACACTTAACCAGCTAACTGGACTCAACAGCTCCTGATGGCCGGTCCGTCTGGATGGGCCACTGAAATGGGTTCGCCTGTGATAGGGGCTTCCCCAATCATATGACACTCAGATGTTTCTGACTGTTGGAATGTCAGGTCAGCGCTGCCTTCTTACTGCAAATCTGTAATCATCATCTCCACAATCACTGATTTATTTTTCCTGCTTCACCCTGTCCCCAAGATCCTCTCACAGTTGCTTGGAAAATATCCCCTCCTTGTTTAGTAAAAATATAATGGTTCTGTCATCCCAAAGTCAGAAGACCTGGGTTTTAGTTGTGTAGTTTCATATACTTGTGTTATCATTCTCTATAAAATAGAGGAGATTAATTTTACAATCTCTAAGGAGCTTTCCATGCTCCTTCACATTCCACGATGCTATGGTCTTATCAGCAGTTCCCACGGACTCCATCATATGGGGGTCTGGTTGGAAGAAATGGAAATACTTTGAAAGATAGGATGTTCACCCCCACCCCCATCAGCTGTTCTGTTTTTGAGGTCCTGAAGAGAGACCAGAGTTAAGTCCTTATCTCTCCATTATAGAAAAGGACATAGATCTGAATGCTTCTGTTCGATCTAATTCCACAAATACTTCAGGGTCTAGGAGAGGTGAGAAATCTTTTGACTCAGATACATTTTAGCTGTGACACCTTGGGCAAGTCACTCTCCAGTTCTCTTGCAGTACCTGTTTAACTGGGTTGTTGTGGGGAGAATGCTTTGCCCATCTTGAAGCCCTCAGAAATGTGAAAAGGTGTTGTTGTTTCTATGAGCAGGCTACTGGACTAGGCATTAGGGCACAGCATCTAGATAGGACCTGGTCCTTCCTCACTCTTGCCATCCACCCAATTCATAATGCTCCATTGAAACAAATTTTGCTGTAATGTAGACTGGGTCAGTCCTTAACTTATTCAAGTAATCCCATTCAAAAAGAGCTTCCCCACTGAGGGAGGCCAGTCTGCCTGCCCCTTGTTAAGATTTAACTGCTGCAGGGAAATCTCTCAGAGCAGAATCTTTTCTTTAAACCCAAGTTACACAGTAAATGGCTAGTGTTTTCTTTTCTTAAAGACCATTTTAGTGACCTATTTTTATTGGGTAGATCTTATCCAACAGACACAAATCCCCCAAAGGAACTCAAGTAGACGTAACCACAGAATATCACTAACCCAATATTTCCCTCTTTAGATAGCCCCTGGCTCCTGCCCCTGGAATTTTCTCTTTCCCAAATATTTTTTGGAGAAATTAGGCATTTCCATTTGGTGAGAAATCTAGTCTGTGCAGTGTTAGATCACAGAATTTATAGATATCAAAGGAAAATAAGAGATCAGCTAGGGTGAGCCCTTTATTTTACAGATGAGGAAACTAAGGCTGGAAAAATGAAGTGGTTTGTCCTAACTCAAACAGGGCATAAACGACAGAACCAGCATTTGAACCTAGGTTCTTTCACTCCAGATCCGACATTCGTTCCCTTCTCAGGACATCCATCCACATGACTTCTTGTTTAGGGGCCAGGTGGAATGGTCTCTGTTAAGATTTAAGCTCTGTGGGATCTTGCCTGGTTGAGCTATCAACTTGAGGTAAGACGTTTTTATTATAGAGAGCCTAGCAAACCAATGGCTAGGTAATGTTAGCAGGCCAGGCCCCACCCCACCAAACCAAAGGTCTGGAAAGAGATTGCTTTCGGAAGCTCTTGTGGCTAATGATTGTTAAAAGGAGGATTGAGAGGATGGTCAGTCCAGACTAGAGGCTTCTACTTCACTTGGTGGGGAGGTAAGAGGTGAATGGCAGCCTTTGTAAAGGGATTTCTCAAGCTGGGCTTATTTCTGAAGACCTGACAATAGAATCCCAGGTTTGAGAAATCCTTTCTTGGCTCTTACCTAGTTTCCTGGGGTGTGGCAGGTGAGGAAAGATGGTATATAATAAATAGTCACTTTCTGGCTGTTGAAAAACACCTGCTTCCCAGGAACTCCTGCCTTTTTTTTTTGGAGAGGTGTCTGTACCTGACCCCAATGCACCGGTCCAGACTTTCCTGTTCCCTTCATGGCTTTAGTCACTCCCTGGATTGTGGTGATTGATAATGACCACCAGATCAGCCTAGATGGACAGGTCAGATGTTCCACATCCATGATGTGAGCATGAGTTGGGAAGTTAGAGGGGTTTAAATCTAGCTTTTCCATTTACCAGCTGAATAACCTTGGGTAAGTCATCTCACTTCTCTGTGACTCAGTTTCCTTCTTTGTAAAATAAAGTCTTTTTATCCTGGTGTCTGTGCACTTGAAAAAAACAACTGATAACTATATTTCAATATAACTGGTTTTCTTTGTATCTTTATTTTATTTTATAAATTATCCTGAAAAGGCTTTCACTAGAATGCCAAAGGGATCCATAAATGATGCCCTGAAAGGGTAGGAATTTATAGGCTGGATGATCTTGGAGGCCCCATTACACTTTGAATACTGTCACCTCCTAGTTCTTTCAGGTCTAGGCTGCTTTGGCCCTGGAGTTCTCAGTGACAGAGGTGTCTTCAGTGGCGTCTTTGCTGTTCAGCATCCAATGCTATGGAGAACCAACTTCCATGGAACTCTTCATGTTTACCCAACTCTGATGTTTGCTTAGATTAAACTTTGGCTTTAGGCTTATGTTTTGGCCATGCCTATAAGTTTTATGATAAACACTCAACTTTCTATAGAAAACAAACAGGAAATATAAAAATAAAGAAAAAAATGTGAAATACAGGAATAACAGAAAATAAAAATTAGGATATGAAGAAATAGGAAACATGAATGGGAAACAAATAAAGAATAAAGGGATAGTGGGAAACAAAACCAAATATAGGACCATGGGAAGTGGAATGGAAAGAGATATTCTATTTCTTCTCCCCATGTCTGACCCCTATGTATAGAGTAGGAAAATGATGTACAAACATTATAAATGACTCAAATAAGGTCATGCTTTAATTTTTTTGCTGAAGCACACACACACACACACACACACACACACACACACACACACACACTACCCCAAACCACTATACAGGGATGTGTTAGAGCCTGCTCTTAACATCGAGAGAGCTGATTGTTAAACTTTTAGAGTTAGCCTTTACACCTTGGACATCAACAAATGCTACAAATTAGGACTTTTATAATTTTGTTAATTGTCTAGATCAGGGGTGAGGAACCTTCAGCCTTGAGGCCACATGTGGTCCTCTAGGTCCTCAAGTGTGGTCCCTTGACTGAATCCAAACTTCACAGAACAAATCCCTTTAATAAAAGGATAACAGTCCATTATCCTTATTAAAAGGATTTGTTTTAGGAAGTTTGGATTCAGTCAAAGAGTCACTCTTGAGGACTTAGAGGGTCACATGTGGCCTCAAGGCTACAGGTTCCTCACCCCTGGTCTAGACTTAAGAAAGTGGTGGAGAAAATAGTTAATAATGCAGATTAAACTAAATCCAGAGAGCTGGTGGTTAAACATTTACCATCATACCACTAATTATAAACAGCAATTATAAATGTGTGTGCATACACACACACTGGTACATATGTGTGTTCATAAACAGGCATATCCTGTGTGACATTGATTCTGTGAATATTAGATGAAACATTTTTAAGGGTGATTATTTCCACAGAAATGATGTTTACAAAATGGAGGAAGGGTTGAATGATATTTCAAAATCATTTCATGATTTTATGGGGGAAGGGGGGATGAATTATAACACATTAACCATGGTATTTCCAAAAGAATGATGGGTGGAGTCACTTTACTCTGGCTGTGTCTGTCTAAGGATATGAATATGTGATAGGAAAAGGAGATGGACCAATCATTTTGTCAGATCCAAAGAGTGAACAAATGATTGGCCCGAGAACTGCTCTTATCCTTGTGAGGGACCAGAGGAAGGCTGTGAGCACAGATGACCATCCTATCTTTTAACACTTCTACAGGTGTTCCCTCTAGCATTTTTCCAATAAGTATCATTTAGACTTCATCTCATTCCTCCAGTTTGGGGGAAATCACTGCCACCTTAAGCAGCACAGTTCACTTTTGGATGGGTTTAACTGGTAGGAAACTTTTCTTGCCTCTAGACAGGCAAGTGGTGCAGTGGATAGAGTGCTGTGCCTGGAGTCAGAGGACTCATCTTTCTGAGATCAAATCTGGCCTCAGATACTTTCTAGCTGTGTGACCCTGGGCAAGTCACTTAACCCTGTTTGCTTCAGTTTTCTCATCTGTAAAATGAACTGGACAAGGAAATGGCAAGTATCTAGTATCTTTGCCAAGAAAACTCCAAATGGGGTCATGAAGAGTCAGACACAATTAAAACAACTGAACAATAGCAACAAGTGTCTAACTAGGGAAGTTATTCAGTCCACTGACATAGAATCTGTTCTACTGAGGCATTGTGTGTAGAACTATTTTATACTTTCTTACCCTATGAAATTTGTGTCTATGTCCTTCCATAAATCCTCCGTGGAGAACAGACTCAACATATTGAAGACTTTCCCTTCTCTGGCACTCTTTAGATCTTAGGAATATGCAAAGAAATCAAAAGAAAGAGGTAAAATATCTATATATACAAAAATATTTATACCAGCCTTTTTCTGTAGTATCAAAGAAATAGAAAATCAGTGGGTGAAGTCCTTATCAACTGGTGAATTACTCAACAAATTTTGGCATATGAATATAATGAAATACTATTGTGCTATAAGAAATGATGAAAGATTTCCTCAGTTTCAGAGAAACCCACAAAGACTTGTATGAACTGATGTGAAGTGAATGAGCCGAATCAGGAGAACAATTTATATAGTATTAACGCTGCAAAGACAGACAGATTTGAATGAATTAGAAAGTCTGATCCATGCAGTGACCAACCACAGTTTTAGTGGATCAATGACAAAGCATGCTGCTTGTCTCCCTACAGATACGATCACTCTCAGGATGTAGAATGAGAAACACATTTTTGGCCATGGCCGATGTGGGAATTTGTTTTACTTGCCTGAATATTTGTTATAAGGTTTTTATTTTTCTTTCGTTTTTTCTTTAATGGATAGTCGTGGAAGAGAAAATAAATGATTATTAATTAGGGAAAAAAGTACATATGCAACAAAACAAATCTTAGAGGTATGAGTGTAGTACTCAGACTGTTTTTGTATTGTCTTCCACTTTACTAGCTGACTGGCCCACTTCCTTTTCTGATCGTATATGTCCTTGGTGTACAATGTAATCATTAGTAACATGCTGTAACCTGCTTACACCTACCGTGAATCTTTCCATTGACCTGACACTGAGATTTCTTTGATATTGTGTTGTTTCATGGTTTGCAGTCACTAAGTATCACCAGGAGAGTACTGATGTTAAAAAGATGGGCTTTTCCAACAACTTGGGGTCATTGAGTGTATTATGTAGGCTCCCAAATGCTAGCCAGTCTAATTTTCTCCTACTCAATACTGGGCTTATATGTATTAAATTTAATTAGAGGCATATTAAACATAGGGAAAAGACACTCTTGCTAGATACACAATATAATCTCAGCATAGGGCCTTGTAGAAAGTAAGTTTTTGATTTTTGAAAGTGACATTTTCCCTATTCCTTTCAGGGTCCCCTAAGTTGGTCAGGGAGGGAAGGGGCAATTATAGTCTTTCTTTGCTTGCATCTCTATTTTAAGTCTTTTTTGGAGAGGTGAGGTGGGAGTGCTTGTCAGCTTTGAAGAAACATTTGGGAAATGTATTTTTTACCCTCATCAAAAAGCCATGGTTTCTTGCCACATTGGAATGTAGCAGATAGACCCTAAAGAAGGTGTGAGGAAGAGCCTGGGAGGAGGGAGAGAGGATTGTTTGGCCCTGTTGCAAGGAGAAAACTGGAAACAAACATTTGACACTCTCCCCCTGGAATGCTGTAGAAACTTAATTAGGTGGATTCATTAGTCATCTGTGCATTAAAGTTTCATCCAGGACTTAGAAATCTGACATAAGCTACCAAGGAAAAGTTTTAGGTTCTCCTGGATAGGCCCTTTCTCTCATTATTGGGAAATGTGGTCTCCCTGGGACTATTGACCCAACCTTTGTATTTACAAAATATGCTTAAAATGAGATTAGTAGCATTTACTGAAGGGGCTTTGGGCTCCAGGGAGACACTTGCTCTTTTTTTTTTCCAAACACATTTAGTTCATGAAGCTAAGTTCATAGCTGAAATTGACTGGGCTGTGAAATGCCTTTGTGTATAATAGATCTCATCATTCCTTAGCTTGATTTAAATTTTAAAGAGGCCGTTTAAAAGAATTATTGCTGGCTAGTCCAGGCAAAGGGCATTTGAACTCGAAGGTAGAATAGCTAGGTTAAAAACCTAGTCTTGCTACTTGCTAACCTGCATGACCTTTGGTGAGTCACTTACCTGGGAGGCAGGGTAATACAATGGAAAGATCAATGAACCTGGAGTTAGAGGGCCTGGGTTCAAATTCTGCCTTCTGCACTTAACTACCTTTGTGAACTTGGCCAATTCATTTCACTTATGTGGGTCTTCTGCAAAATGAAGGGTTTGGACTAGATGACTTCTGAGGTCCTATTCACCACTAAATCTGCTATTGCTTCCCAGTCATAGTCTCCTCATGGGCAAAATGACTGGTTATACCAGATGAGATCTAAGTTCTTTGCTTGCTTTAACATTCTATAATAAATAGGAGACAGAATGTTTTCTCAGGTTAGATATGTCATGAAAGGAGGCATCTGAGAAAGAAAGAAAGAAAGAAAGAAAGAAAGAAAGAAAAGAAGGAAGGAAGGAAAGGAGGAAGAAAGGAAGGAGGAAGGAAAGAAAGAACAAAGAAAAAGAAAGAAAAAGGAAGGGAGGAAAGAGGGAAGAAGGAAGAAAGGAGAGGAAGAAAAAAGAAAAAAGGAGAGAAAAAATTGGAAGATGTTAAGGTGTGAATCATTTTTAATATTCTTGTCAGAACAAACTCTTTCTCCTTACATGCTGCATTATTTCTATTCAATTCAAGGGCAACTATCTAGTGCTACACCTTCTGTCAAGAGAACCTGAGTTCAAATCCTACATGACACTAGTTGTGTTAAACTGAGCAAGTCACTTAAACTTGTGCCTGCCTCAGTTTCCTCGACTGTAAAATGAGGATAATTTTAGCACCTACCTTCCAAGGTTGTGGTGAGGATCCAAAGAGATATTATTTATAAAGTACTTTGTAAATCTTAAAGTACTATGTAAATGTTTGATTCTACTACTCCAACTGCTACTACTTTTAATGCTCTGGGTGACATCAGTGGTATGTCAGTTGCCTTTCAAAGCACTGTGAGGAAGAGAAAGAGATTAGGAATGTATTGCATGCACTTCATATGTTGGGTAATTTGGAAAACATTGAAAATTAACTCTCAGAGTAGAAGTTGAAGACTTTTTTTATGTGATATGAAGTAAGACTAATAATAGCTTGCATTTATAGAGCAGACATAAAGTGCGTTAGATCCACTGACCCCTTTATACTGTGGTGGGCATTATTGTCCCGTTTTGCATAGCAGGAAGATAAGGCTTAAAGAGGGGAAGGGACTTGACAAAGGTCACATAGGCAGTGAGGGGAAAAGCCAAAACTGGATCCCAAGCCTCCTGACTCCAAGTCCATTACTCTTTCCATGCTGGAGACAGAAAAATGTAGCCTGATATTCTACCATTTTTGGTCTTAATTCTAAACTTGTAGATTCTGGTTATTGATTGATCCCCCTTTCCCCCAAACTTGGATATTTGGTTTATGGTAGCAATAGGACAGTAGTTTTGGATTTAGAAAGATCTGAGTTCAAATCCTACTTTTAATATCATGTGATTGTGAATAAGTCACTTTATATCACTTCCAAGACTTAACTTCCCATCTGTGTTTAGTATAGTGTCTGACACACTGTAAGCACTTAAGAAATACTTGTTCCTCCCTTTCTTCTTACTTTGATAAGGTAGTTAGTTGGCACAGTGGACATGCCATTGGATTAGGAATCAAGAACAACTGGATTTAAATCTAGCCTTCAATAGTTACTAGCCATGTGATCCTGTGCAGGTCACTCAATCTCTGTCTTGTTTTCTTCCTCTGTAAAATGGGGGCAATAACAGCGCCTACATTTCAGGGTTATTGTGAGGATGAAATACGATAATATTAATAAAGTATTTAGCACAGTACTTGGCACATAGTAGGTGCTTAATAGATGTGTGTGTCCTTCCTGCCTCCTCCTAGGTCATAGACAGTAGCTCCCTACACTGGAAAAGTTTCAGATCCATTCTGTTGAAGTGGCTAAAGTGTTACTTGTATATTTTCCTAGTGATTTTTTTTTTAAATAAACTTTGGGAAGACAGGAGGAGGAAAGTCAAAAATCAAGGTCCCATTGTCCCCAAAGAGACCTTTGCCTCAGTCAATATTTGGGATAATTTGTTCATCCCTGAAGGGATTGTCCTGGGTGAAGGTTATCCAGAGACCCTTCTTGGGACCTGTTGGTTGACTCCAATTCAATGGATAAGCATGAAATCCTTTAGTGGGAACTACCTAGAGGCATGTGAACAAGAGAAGGCACAGAACCCACAACTAACCCTGTTTTGAGGAAATTAGTGGTTAACAAGGAATGAGTAACTTACAAAAACAAACACAGAGAAGGCCTGAGAGCTGTGTGTACAGGTCATCTGATAAAACACATGTCCTGTTTATGCTTCAGGTTGTCAGGGATTTAAAGAAGTCTTACATGGAGCCTTGGTGAGTCTAGTGTCTTTCACCTTTGACCACAGCTATCTTGGGGGAAGTCTCTGCGTTCAACTAGGCTAAGTACTCTTAGATGGGGGGGGGAGGCAAGGAAAGAAAGGTATGATGGTGTAGAGGAAGCACTCATCTTAGAGGATCTGTGTTTGAACTTCTGGCTAAGGCGGCGATGTGAAAGGCAGACAGGCAAGAAGGATATGGGCATTTAACAAGTACCTATTTTGTGTTAGCAACTGTACTGAGAACTTTTGAAACAATATCTGATTTGAGGCAGGTGGTATTGTTATTCCCATTTTCCAGTTGAAGAAATGGAGGCAGACTGAGGTTAAGTGAGTTTCCCTGAGTTACACAGCTAGCAGGTGTCTGAGGCCAGATGTGAACTCAGGTCTTCCTGATTTCATCCCAGTACTTTATCCACTGTACCACCTAAAAAGAACATAGAAAAGCCTAGATCTACCACATAGACTTCAGCAAACATCTGAAAAAGGCACCAGATCAATCATGATTAAGAAATTCAAAGAGAAACAGTAATAAGTATCTTTGACATGCCTAGGGCTACACAAAAAGACATTCAGAAGTTTGAGTATTCAGAGAAGGCTCCCACTCAAGAAACCCATAAGAACAGAGGTATATAAGCTAGAAGTCTTCCAGCTTTCTGACAAGGGATACAAATGCTAGTGACAACTGAAACCTATAGTGCTTTATTCCTAGGACAATAGAAGGCCAGAGTGCTCTGATTGAGGAGTTTAATTGATTCAGTCAGAAGCCAGTATGCTTTGCTCAAGGATGGTTTGTTCTGTAAGACCTGACAAACACAGAACTCTGATGCAAGCTACTCCAGGAGAGCTTAAAGACCATAGCTCCCTGATCTAGGAAGGTCTATAGGGGATTGAAATCTTCTAGGACTTGGAATGGAAAAACACCAGGGGAGTTGGAAACCAGCAGCAAGAGCCCAGGAAACTGAAGTCAGGACCAGAGGATCTGACCATCCCATCCAAAAGGGCAGGAGTGTTTGGAGGTTGACCCTTTCACAGAGTTCCAAATCAGGCACTGAGGCTAGAGATATGAGTACACAAAAGAAGATAGAACACATTGAAGAAATATTAGGGTCAGAGGAAAACAAACGGATAAAATTAAAAGAGGAAAGTAACTCTATGACAACCACAAGAAGAATATCATGTTAAAAAAGTGAAGTCACAAGAATTGCAGGAGTACTTAGGTGAAATGAATCAGGAGATTAAAAAAGTGAAATAACTCTGAAGGAAAAAGTTAGAAAAGAAAATAGTTTAGAATAGAAGGTGAAAAACAGGGGCAACAGGAGAAGAGAGAAACTGAAAGGAAAGACTTGGAGGGGGAGCTGAACTATGCAGAGGGAGGAGATATGGGTGACTAGGCATCTTGGAGCAGAAAATTGTGTCTAAAGACATCAAGTATAGCCACCTCTTCCAAGACTAAGAGAAATTTTTTAAAGTTTTCTTCCTTCATCTTCAAATAGCACATACTATAACATACCCTGCTCACTCCTTTAACCCAAACATTTCCTATTTCCAAGTTTTTGCTTTAATCATAGAGTCAAAGGTTTAGCTAGAGATAAATATAATGTAAAGTTAGGGTAAGCAGCCCAACCTCTGATTTAGGATTAAGATCTTTTTTCAAACTGGGAGCTCTGAGTTATTGTGATTTTCTACTACTGTTTCATTTCATGCAAACTCCATTAAGCAATAGAAACTAGAAAGATAATTAATAGTTGAAAGAGCATGAAAGAGAGGAAGCAGATTGAGAGGAGGGTAAAATGACTGGAAAAAAAGTCACACCACAAAATACCTTCCAGTGGAGAGATAGGAAAGGCTCAGGAAGGTTTCAATTTTGTTCCTATCTAGTGGAGAGGAGGTAGGAGAAAGAATCCAGTACCATTTGGCCAATTACACTCTTTGGAGTGACACTCACACCCAGTTGCATTATAATTTCAAAAATACAAAATACCTAGATTAACAAAAAAGAAATAGGTAATTTAAATAAACTAATATCAGAAAAAAGATATTGAACAAACCATAAATAAACTACCAAGGAGAAAAATACCCAGAATTAGATACATTTTCAATTGGATTCTACCAAACATTCAAATAACAATCTGTTAGAGTATTTCATAAACTGTTTGCAAAATAGGACAGGAAGAGGTTCTACCAAATTTCTTCTGTGAAGCTATATGCTATTGATACCTAATAGAGAAACACAAAGCAAAGAAAGAAAACTATTGACAGATATCCATAACAAATATAGACAAAATGATTAGATGATATTTTAGCAAAGAGGCTGTAGTATCATATTAAAAGATTATACTTTCACTAGGCTGTAAAAAATAGGAAAACTATAAACATAATAGACCATATTAATAAGAAAAACAGTAAGATCAAATGATCGCATTAGTCATGTAGAGAAAAATTCTTAACTATATACAACACCTGATTGCATTAAAAACAATTAAGAACATAGAATTAATTGGCCATTTCTTTAAAATGTTAAAAAGTATTCAACTAAATCCAAGTCAAGTTATCCACAATGGAGAAACACTAGAGGTATAGCTAATAAGATCAGGGATAAAGCAAGGACATCTATTATTACCACTACTGTTTGATGTAGTGTTTGGGATATAGACAAGAAAAAGAAATTGAACAAATACACAGATGCAAAAAAATACAATTACCACTTTTTAAAAATATCTATATTTTGTAGATATGTATGATGCTCTATTTAGAGACCTGTAGAGATTTAATTAAGAATTAATTGAAATAATTAAAAACCATTAAAGCAGTAGGATATAAAATAAATCCATCAGCAATCTTTAAATCTATTACTAATAAAACTCAGTGAAGAAATAAAAAGAGAAATTTCATTGAAATAATAAAATTTATAAAGTACTAGTCTTCTACCATAACACACATAAGAATTATACAAAAACAATGACAGACACTACAGAAAAAACAATTTAAATATTTGAAGAGATAGTCATTGATCATGATGAGTTCATCTGAATATAATGAAAATAGCGGTTCTGTATAAATTAATTTACTTGTTCAGTGCTATACCAAACTAACAAAATTACTTTAGAGAACTAGAAAAAATAATAATGAAATTCATCTAACCTAATAAAAGCATAATAATCTCAAGAGAAATCATGAAAAAAGTAGAAAGGTGAGGATCTAGTTGTCTCAGATTTCAAACTATGTTGCAAAGCAAGAATCATCAATTCTATTTAACATAGGTTGAAAAATAGAAAAGTTGATTAAGTGGAATATATTGAGAATGCAAGACAATAAACACAGTTACAAAGAGTCACAAAGACCTCAACTGCTGGGGTAAGGATTCACTATGCTGGGAAAAGTGGAAAGCATCTGGTAAAACTATGGATAAACAACTCATACTATATATCATAATAAGCCATAAATGGATACCCTATTGTTATTCAGTCATTTTTAAGTTGTATCTGACTCTATGTTATCCACTTTCGCATTTTCTTGGCAAAGTTATCTTCAGATGTCAGTAAAGGTTAAAAAAAATCAAGATTTGATTTACAAATTGATTGTCTAGACTTAAAGTCTAGATGGATCTAGATCTAGAAAGATGGAAAAAATGTTAATAATGCAGATTCAATTTAAAAGTATATTGTGTATATTTTCTCCCCTAAAGAACTGGTTATTAAACATTTACCTGCACACTATGGTTTGCAAGTCATTTACTGAAATGTTCAACCTAGATAGTCTAGCTCTAAGTCATGTTGGGAATTAATGTAATAGCATGATAAGATATTATAATAGAGATCAAAGGTATTGTGGAAGTTATTGAGTCAAACCCTATCATTTTTATTGCTAAGGAACTTAATACTCAGAGAGGTTGAATGACTTCTTCCACTCATCTAGTAAGAATCTGAGATAGGATTTGAATTCAGGACTTCCTGCCTAGTGCTCTTTCTTCCATATCATTCAGCCTCCGGAAAACTAGGTTTAAATCACAGCTCTGACACTTTCTAATACTTACTATGTGATTACAAATCCTTCCCCATGCTCTTCATTCATTACATGATACATTACCTCTCACCATTTGAACCCAGGTCAACGGACACCAAATGTATAGTCATTTCTAATTTCCTAAGCCTCAGTATTCTCATCTGTAAAATGGGTTTAATCATAGAGTTGTTGTGAGAAAAGCCTTTGTAAGTGATAAGATGGTGTATAAATGTGAGTTGGTGCAGTATTATATTTCTGCTGATGGTATTTCCTTATTCGCAACCTTGCCTAGGACATGTTGGGATGTTTCCAATGATTATGAAGTCTATTTCCCAAATCTAGAAAATGATATGATAAAATTTCAGTTTTTTCTAATTTAAAATAGGAATATCCATGAAGACACCATTTCTTATGAAGCCAATACACAGTGTTTGTTTGCTTATTTTTGTAACGGGTGGGGGGGTCTTTCACAAAACACTGGGAGTCCCCACTGAGATAAGTTACAACTCATTGTCACATCTTGACTTGCCTTGATTCAGTAGGTAGATGGCCTACCACTGCCTCCTTTGGTCCCCAAACTTTCCACTGATGAACTATTAAGTTTCAAATCTGCTAGAAGAACCCAAAAGGACCAGAGACCCAGCAGGATTGTTTCAATTTTATGCTTATTTTTTGGCAGAAGTAGAAGTCATTAAGCTAATAATAATCCATGTTCCTGCGGCACAGAGAGATGTTCAGTGTTTTGAAACAAAGGTAGAAGCAGCATTTTCAAGTACAATATACTTGGAGAAGAAGTATTTGCTTTAACAAACAGAAAGATATGTTTTATAATTGGCACACTAATTGCTTATTTTCGAAAGAGCTTATAAGCCATGCTGAGGCATTATGAGGGGAAAATGCTGCATTCGGAAAACCCGAGTTCAAACTCCGGCTTTGACACTTATTAGCTGAGTGAACAGGGGGAAATCATTTAGCCAGTCTGAGTTTCAGTTTTCTTGTCTGGAAAAACAAAACAACCCTAACAGCTAAGGGATAGTGATACATGTATATAGTTCTTTACAAACCTTGAAGGACTATGTAAATATCAGGTATCATTATGTGTTTTTCCTTTTTAGTAGGTTAAACATTCACTTTTGAAATCTTGTTTATGCTATTAGTTGACTTAACAAATCATATATAGAGAAAAACTATCTAGTCACATTGGATTTGGGGTCAGAGGATGTCTCTGTGAATAATAACTTTACTAAGGCACACTGCCTGGGTCATCTCAGGCAAGCTTTCCCATGTCTGGGGTCTCAGCCTCTTTACCTGTCATAGGAAGGGGTTGGACTCCAGATGGGAGTTCTTAACCTGGGTGTCTATGCATGCATTTTGTGAGGGTGGGGAAGAGTTTGTGAAATTGGATGGGAAATACATATCTTTATTTTCAAAACCTCTAACTGAAATTTAGCATTTCCTTCAATCTTCAGAAGGGCTTCATAGACTTCATTAAGCTATCAAATAGATCCATGTCAGAAAGAAAGTTAAGGACCCTTGGGCTACATGGTGCCTAAGATCTCATCTAGATTTAAATCTTATGATTCCACTTTAAGGTAAGCTTGCTGAACCCATGTTTAAAAATTCCTAATTGGGAGAGTCTGTTACCAAGATGATTGTGTATGTGCATTGTGTATACATATGTACACATGCACACAATTATATGTACATATACACACATATATGTATACACAATATACACTTATATTTACATATTATATTTATATACATATATATGTAGTAGAAGTCATCAATTCCAAACCTCTTATTTTATAGATAAGACCCAGAGAGGTTGAAATATGTGTGCATGCATGCATATATATGTGTGTGTATGTATGATAACTACATATGCAAGATAAGATATATACTATATGATATATATGTATGTTATAACCATATATATATGTGTGTGCATACATATATTTATGCTTACATATACACACATGTGTATATCTCTTTGTAGATATATTTTTGCAGAGAATAAATACTTTATTAACTGATTACAGTTTAAAAGCCTGATAATTAAAACCATCATGGAAATATGGAAAACATAAAGGTGAATATAAAGACTGGACCATAGAGAAACAAATATTTTTTTCATTTTGATAACCTATGCATTTTTCTTTTTTACATATTTAGGCAGTGGGCTATATTATTTTGCTAGTTAATTAAATCAAACTTGGTCAACATTCCTCCAGACTTTCTCCATGAGAGAGAATAGTGCCCCACATCTTTCAATAGACCTAGTGGCCCAAATGTGATCCAGTAACTTAGTGAGCACATTGCATATGTGGCAGCAAATACATACATACACATGTACACACATACATATATACAGATGTGTGTGTGCACGTGCATATGGGTATTATTTAATAAAAGTATTAAGCAAGCCTAGTCCATGGAGAAATTTAGTTTGGCTTTGGAACTGATGATTTATTTAATTTAGATAACTTTCATTTGTAAATGCATACTATACGCAAGGGAAGCTGGGTATATAAAGACAAAAAAAGAAACAGTCTCTGTCCTCAAGTAACTTACATATATGGGGAAAAGCAGCTTTTACACATGCATGTAAATGCAATGAATACACAAAATCATACCAAGTTGTTTCAAGAAGGGAATAGCTATTATGCTAATATAATAACGACAGCTATTTATATCATGCTTACTTTATGTCAGGCTCTGTGCTAAGCACTTTACAAATATTATTTCCTTTTGATCCTAATAATGCCCTGGGAGGTAGGTGTTACTATTATTCCATCTTCCAGTTGAGGAAACAGGCAGATAGAGGTGAAAGTGACTTGCCAGGGTCACACAGCTCCCAAGTGTCTGAAGTGGGATTTGACCTCAGGTCTTCCTGACTCAAGGCCCAGCACTCTATCCACTGCCCCACTTACCAGGCAATGATATCTAGTAGCAGGAGGAAAGGCCTCCTGATGAAAATAGCACCTTTGCTGTGCTTTCAAGGAAGCTGGGTATTCTATGAGGCAGAGATGAAGAGGGAGATCATTTCAGATACAAGGGATTATTTGTACACAGGTGTAGAGGTAGGAGATTATCCCTATGGGGAACAACTGGCTGAACAGTCTGACTGGAACTGAGAACTGTGAAGATTTGTACAATGTATTATGAAACTTGATTTTGAGGTTAAATCAACAAGAATTTAGTAAAAAGCTTCCAATGCCCACATGCTAGGAGTTCCTATTGCCTTTCAGTGGCTCGTTGGTCATTTGATCTCCTTTGGATTCTGCCTACCTTGGGCCCTGGGAATAATCAGGCATCCTGCAGAAATCTTTGTCAAACATTGATTCTAGGCTGAAATCTGATATTAGCGGAGACACACAGTGGAGATGGAACTCAATCCCTGTCCTCACGGTGCTTATAGTCCCATTGGGGAACACTACAGCAAGGTTGCTGACTGTAGTATACAACATCACCCTAAGTATATTCCGTGGTGTGTAGAAGGCAATATGAGAGATCCCAACAAAGTTATTCTCTCCTGGGAGAGAAGAGAGAAGGATTCATACAGAGGCCACATGGAATCAAACTGTGGATATGGGACAGACTATAACAATCCACACTTCGCCATGTTTCCCATTTTCACAATTAGGAAGCTCAAGTTTATGTCCTTTCACATTCATCCTTTCCCCTCTCCACCTCACTCGTGGATGACTTTAAAAGTCATTGGTAATCTAGTCTTTTCTAGAAATCTTCCTCCTTTGTCCCCCTCACATACCTTATGATTGAGTTACACTGGTTCCGTTCCTTGCAAGTTTTGTTCCTTGCAGTTGTTCCAGGTATTTTTCTCCCTCATCACTCTTTTCTGACTACTTTGGCTTCTTTCATGTCTCAGCTAAAATCTCACTTTCTACAAAAAAACAAAACAAAAGCAAACAAAGAAACAAAAAACCTTTCCTGGTCCCTCTTACAATAAAAATGCCTTCTCGCTGTCATAATTGCCAATTTATCCTGTCTATGTCTTGAGAGTTTCTTATTGTTTACATGCTGTCTCCCCCATTAGTCTGTAAGCTCCTGGAAGTCAGGGACTGTTTTTGACTTTTTTTGTCTCTTTAGAACTTGGCACATAGTAGGTGCTTTAATAAATACTTATTGACTTGACTTGAAGGGAGGGAGGGGGCATGCATATGGTATAGTGAAAAGAGCACTGGATTGTAGTCAGTAGAGACCTGGTTTTGAATCTCAGCTTTGGCTCTTACTAACTGTGGGATTCTTACAAGCAGTCATCAAACCTATCTGAACCTCAGTTTCCTTATTTGTAAAATGGGAATAATAACACTTAATAACATCTTCTTCTCAAGGTTGTACTGAAGAGAGTGTCTGGTAAAGTTAAAAACTCTGGAGAAATATGAATTTTTACTCTAGCACAGTTAAACATGGCCAATCAATCCTCTCCAAAACCTGTAAAATTTCTGCTGTCTGTCTTGGTCAAGGCTGTTATTGTGACTCTTTAGAGCCCAGCATAATACTTTGAATACAGTCGATACTCCTCAAAAAGTTGCTGGTGCTGGGCATTTTTAAAAAATGGCAGAAGTGAGGAAGCCTCTGTGCCTGTTTACCAGTCCTTTCCAGCAGGGTCAGCCAAATTGGGAAAAGTATATTAGGGCATCAAGCACACATGGCCTTTGAATTATTAACTCCAAGGTCACAGTGACATCTGGGTTGAATCACTGGGCTTCAAGCTTGAGCCAGAGATTCTGGCCCATTGGAACCCTATCTCCACTAGAGGGTAAAAGTCATGCATGACTGGAGTCCCAAAGACATGGCCAGTGGTCTATTCAGCACCTCCCAGTCTTCCTGCTTTAAACTCTGGCCTGGTTCAGGGTAAGTTATACACTGACAATCCCCTATACCATGCTTGAAGAAAATATGGAGAGATATGGAGGAATTATACTGTAATGTTATAGATTTGGAGCCAGAGATCCTGGATTCAAATGCCCCCTAGGCTATTTACCATTTAAGTGATCTTGGGTAAGCCACTCTTAATTTCCTTTAAACATATGGTGCTTTTGGAGCTGGTTGGGCTCTAAAGAGTGGGAATGGGTTTCATCTTGGTGAGTCCCTACTAAAAGTCTCCAGTAGAGTTACCCATAGTACTACATTTGGCCTTCGTTTTGTTACTCATTGGGTCAATGATTCAAAAGACTGACAGATGAAATATGCTTCCTCCCTTTTGACAGAGAGGTAATTGGCTAGAGTTGAATTAATGAGACAGATGTTTTCAGACATGGCCAATGTATGGATTTGTTTAGTTTCACCATATTTATTCACTACAAGGGAAGGCTTTTTATAGGGAAATATCAAGAAAGGGAGAGTAGGTGGATAGTGATAGTTATCCAAAAAAAAAGCATCAATGAAACATTAAAAATATGCAAAAGAGGGCAAAAGAAAGTTCAGAAGCAGACAGAAACAATTAGGACAATTTTGTCACTGTTGTGTTAAATTGAATATTCCCTTAAAAATAAAGTACATAAATGAGCCACTCAGTTTCATTTATAGTTCTCCTTTTGGGCTCTTTGTATGTTGAAACGTTCATGGTTATTCAATGTGACAAGTCCTTAATAAAAAAAAGAAAACAAAAAATAACATTTTTATCAATGGATTGCAGAAACACAGAGATGGCAGACTTTTCACACTGGGGGTTGACTTGAGGTTGAGAGAGATTGCTAGTATACTGGATGACAGAATTGGTATCTTGTGAAATCTTGACAGGATATAATGATGGACTGAATTTAACATGATAAAATTTAAATGAAGAGGTCTGGGCTCAGCTTTAGAAACCCAATTTTACAAGTATAAGATGAAGGAGAGTTGGCTAGATGATAATTCATTTGAAAAAGCCCCAAGAGTTTAAATGGACTACCAATGGAATATGTCAAGAGAGTGATGTCACAGTCTAAAATAACTTATCTGATCATGCAGGAGTCATGTTAACAGAGTGATAGCTTTAGAGCAAGGGACATGACAATCCTGTTGTTTCCTGTCTTGGTCAGAAGACATATGGAACACTATGTCCCAGCCTAGGTACCATGCTTTAGAAAGGACTTTGACCTTGGCTTACAACAAAGAAGAATCAGTCAACGAGGAAGTATTCATTAAATTCTTACTGTCAGGCCCTGTGCCAAGCACTAAGGGTACAAAGGCAAAAATCAGTCTCTGTCCTCAGCGAGTTTATATTCTAACAGGAAAAGCAACATATATGTACATTTGTCCAGCTACGGACATGAAAAATGAAAACAAGGTCATTGGGGTGATGTTAGCAACTGGAGGGATCAGGAAGGGCTTTATGGAGGAAGTGATACTGGAACTGAGATTGGAAGGAAGGAGGCAGAAGGGAGAAAAGCATTACAGGGGATAGTCAGTGCAAAGGCTTGAAGATGGGAGGGATGGAAAATGGAATTTCATGCTGGGAGAGAGAGACAGACAGAGACAGAGAGACAGAGAGAGACAGACAGACAGAGAGAGAGAGACAGAGACAGAGACAGAGAGAGACAGAGATAGAGAGACAGGGAGACAGAGACAGAGAGAAAGAGAGAGAGACGGATAGAGAGACAGAGAGACAGAGACAGAGAGAGACAGGGAGACAGAGAGACAGATAGACAGACACAGAGACAGAGAGACAGACAGACAGACACAGAGACAGAGACAGACAGACAGAGAGACAGAGAGAGAGACAGAAGAGAGAGAAAGAGAACAGAAAGAAGAGGACAGGAGGGAGAGAAGACAGGGAGAGATGACAGAGAGAGAAGACAGAGAAAGAGAGAGAGGAGAGAGAAAGAAGGGAGAAGAAACAGAGACAGAAAAAGAGAAAGGAGACAGAAAAGAGAGAGAAGAGGAGAGGAGAGAAGAGAGAGAGGGGGGGAGGGAGGGAGAGAGAGAGAAAAAGAGATTGAGAGAGACAGACAATGAAAGGAAGGATGCACCATTGACTGTTCCATGCCTGGAATGTTCTCCCTTTTCACCTCTACCACCTCCAGGCTTCTTTTAGGACTTAGTTGAGATCCCACATTCTTCAGGAAACCTTTCTGGGTCCCCCACCTCTTCTGCCCCACTCTCTCCCTCCCGGTGCCCTCTCTCCCTCTGAGATTATTTTCTGTTTACTTTGTCTTTGTCATGGTTATTTGTATAATGTCCCCATTAGACTGTGAGCTCCTTGAGGACAGCCTTTTTGCCTTTCTCTGTATCCCTAGCTCCTAGCACCACACCTGGCACATAGTAGGCATTCAGTAATAGTTTGTTGATTGACTCAATGATAAGATGAAGGAAGTCTAGAGAAAGGTACTTGGAAGAAGGAAGAGATCTAAAACCATGCCTAATGCTCTTCCATTAAAAGGACTTGGTGACAGCCTAGAAAAGAAAAAAAAAACATGAGGATCTGTGATAGCTGTCTTTAAAGATGTAAAGCACTTTCATGTGAAAGAGAAATGTATAATTTCACCAATTAAAGCCAACATTTGTGTAGCACTTTAAATGTACAGATTTTTACATGTTATCTCCGCTAATCCTCCCAAGAACCTCATGAAACAGATGTCATTGTTACCCCCACCTTACAGACGAAACAACTGAAGCCCGGAGAGGCTAGGTGGCTTGCTTGGGATCACAACGCTCTAAGTGACTGAATTAGGAATTGATTCAGGAATTCATGACTCAAAGTCCAGTGCTTCAGATGGCATAAGTAGGAGCAGTGTCTGGAAATTAAAGAGAGAAAGATTTAGGAACGATATGAAAGGGGGAGAAAACCAACCAAACGAAAATCATTAGAGCTGTCTAACAGTGGAAAGGCTTGCTATTGATAGGTAGGAAGTTGTCCCTCTGGAGGTCTTAGGACAGAAGCTGAATGCTGTTGGAGAAGAGGATGGCTGTTTGGGACACAGGTTGGTCAAGATGCCCTCTGAGATCTCCTGGAGAGCTCCCTTTCATGATTCCCAAGGTGTTAGTGGCAATGTGGTTGACAGGTCAGGGAATCCAAGGTCTAATATGCAGTCTTCTCTTTTCTTTGTCCTGGTAGTTCAGCCAGGTCGAGGTGAGGTCCCCCTCCCCACTGTTCTCCCAGCCTCAGTTCCCTCCCGTGTGCTGGTTATCATTTCCCTTTGGGAAGCTCATGTTCCTGTGGACACTCAATGTTGGCTGTTTCTCATGGCAATAAAATGAATAATTATATCTTTCCCACTTAAGCTTCATTGTCTGAGAGACGAGAGAAAGAGCCACAAATAGGGATGCTGCTAATGAAGCTTATAAGGGAAACTGGCCTGGAACTGGGTAACAACGAGGGGTGGGCTCCATTACTGCAATTAGCAAGCTATGTAAACAGCACTTAAGTGCCCTATCTAGGAGTTGGTGGTAATCCATCTGAAATAGACAACTATTTTATGCATGGGGGAATGAGGGGAACTATTTCCAAGTCAATTTAATAGTCTAGTCTGCAAACAATCTTTTCCTCTCTTGTTGTAACTCTGCCCTTGTCTCCCCTCCTTGGCATAGTGCCTCCTCCCCGCCCAGCAGCTGTGAGCCACTTGAATAGTAAATCAAGCACCCTAAAACCTGATGTTTAGGAATCTTTGCAGAGTTTGCTCTGCTTTCTTTATGCTTGGGTGTTTTTCACCTCCTCAAAAATCATGGCTGCATGGATCCTCTCCTTAGCTGATCTTTGTCTCATAAACATTAAATCTGGTGGAGGCCAGTCTCTGGTGTACCTGAGTCACCTGTCACACCCATTCAAAATGCCCTGAGAATCTCCACAAGGATTGTTTTTGCCTTATTTCACTTGTTTATTTATTTTTTAATGTGACTGGTTTACTCCTAAAATGTGCACCTCTGAGGGTCACAGGGGTGTCCACGGAGAGAGCACTAGACCAAGAATCACCAGGCCTGGGTTCAAGTCACAGCTTGTTCACTGACTGACTGCACAACCTTCCATGAGTCACCTCCTGTCTCTGAACTTGAGTTTTCTAAGCTGTAAAGCCAGAGGTTGGGACCGAGTACTCTAAGTTTTCTGTTCTAAGATCTTTCTCAGTTATAATAGAGAGACTGTGGTTGAGGATCTTCTGATGTTATTACTTTTCAGGACCTCACAATTCTGAGAAATTTTCTCAGGTCTGAAGAAAATTCATGGGAGGAATTCATGCAAAATCAAATATTTATTTGTACAATTTTCCTGAAGTCTTTCCTTCCTTGATTTCTCTCTTTTTCCTTTCTTTTTTCTTTTCTCATTCTTTTCCTCTTTTTTTGCTCTTTCTCTGTGTTTCTTTTTCTTTCTCCTCTTTTCTCTCTCTCTTTTCTTCTATTTTTACTCTCTCATTTTCTTTATTTCTCCCTCTTTTTTGTCTTTCCTTCTTTGTCTCCCTATTTCTCTCTTATTTCATTCCCACTGTTTTTTCTTTCTTTCCCTCCCTCTCTATTTCCTGTTTTACTCTCCTTCTTTCCCCCTACAATTACGCTGAAGTTATGTTAGTCTTGTGTCCTGTTTTCTCACTTCCCTCCATGTGGGTAGCTCTTCTTTTGTGCTTGGAAGGAAAAAGCACAATCATAAATTAAACTTGTCACTCAGATTAAAAAAAAATTCTGAGGATACTATCAGCCATGTAAAGGGTTGCTTTTTCCTGTGAACTGCAAACATTTCCTTTGCAGGCATTGGCCCAATCGATTTCAGCTACTTTTGGAGGGACTTAGAGATCTTCCTGGTAGAGAATAACTCTCTGTGAATTCTAAAAGCAATAGATCTTTTCTCACCAGGACATGTCACCTCAGGAGAGGAAAGGTACTTACTTAACTTGGGGGTAAAGGGACCATAGACCAAAATAACTGTGGTAAGAGAACAGGGGCCAGTGATACATCCAGGATAAACATTTCCCAAAGACTCCTCTCCAACTGAATCTCCAGAGAAGATAGCATCTGGAGGGTCCTGGGCTTGGGCACACTGATTTTCAGGCATCCAAGGAGTTCAAAGGAGATCATAGAGACATCTTCTTGTGTTGGCACCCAAATTAAGCCAGGCTTCCCTTCACTATTTTCATTTTTCTCTTTATGATATCAGGGCTGTCCCAACCAACACTGCTGCATGAGAATTCAGAAAATGTCCAGATGCTTTATAATGGAAAGAAGGGATTTCACTTAGGATCATGAATCTTATTGTACCCTCTTGCAACAGGCAGGGGGCTATCAATCATTGAACTTGTATGGAAGGTAGAAATTTCTAACAAGAAATATTCAAAGTGTGAGAATGGGTAACAGGTGTCATTCTAGAGAAAGTACAAGAAAGAAGTACAAGAAAAATTACACATTTACCTCTTAATAAGCTAGATATGCCTTTAGGGCAACTCAGTATAGGACAGTTATATGCAACACACAAACACGCATATACACACACAAGGCATTAAAATACTTGCCCTCCATCAGAACAAGGCAGTGTTAAACTTACAAAATGATAATGTAGTAGAAATCAGCTAGCATTTATTGAGTGCCTACGATATGTCAGACTGTGATAAATCAGGGGATAAATCCCACAGTTAGAACAAGACCCCATTCTTTGGTTTTGTTATATGTTCAAGATTACAACTCTCTTAAGTGGTTGTGCACCTATAAGAGAGGAGTAGACAAACTTAAAACATTGGAGAAGTCTCTTGGGGGGACAGTTTATGATACCATGAGCTCCTCTGAGCCTTTGTAGCAGAATAGGCATCTTTACTGGAATGATCAACATAACTCATGGAAAATGATCAAAACTTGAATAATTATTTGTGGCGTCAAAATGACCCAAGTAGAAAGTGGGAAGAAATAGCATACAAGCATGAGGTTAAAGAATAATATCAAAGAGCTTGTTGATTCTGGATTGTGATAACTTGATTAGGAGAGAGAGAAAAAGGGGAAAGATAGAGATATGGTCCCTCTAAACTGCAGTATTTTAAAATTTGAAGTGATCTAGTCCCATTGACACCTGGAAAAGAAACACTGTTATGTTAGTAGCTGTCCAACCTCTGCTTGAAGACCTCCCATGATGAGAAATGAACTGTCCCCTCCTCTTCCTCAGTCTTCTCCCTCCCAAGACAGGCCAGATCCAGGACACCTCGAATTGTTAGGACAGATATTGTTTTTTTTTCTCTTGACACCAAGAAAACTTTGTCTATTTATAACTTCATATAACATTCAACTGATTTCATTGTTTCTTATTCTATCTTCTTGGGCAAAATGGAACAAGACTGAACCCTTTTCCACATGACAGCCTTGGAAATACATGAATTATGTTCTATTATGTTCTTCTTTGGTCTTCTATACTGATCTATAACCTATATGCTTAGTCTTTTAAAGAAAACCTTTCTGGATTCCCCTTCCCCCTGACTCCTAGTGACATTTCTCTGAGAAAGATATTCAGTATCAGGTACAGGACACCTATTTATTTCCTCTGAACAAAGGAAATGCTTCACATACATAAGACATTGACATAAAAACTTAAACAGGAAACAGTAATACTCCTAGGAGGCTGTCTCTTCTCATGTTCCATGATCTACAACCTCCACTGGGCTTATATGGTACTTTGCACTCCTCTAGTGTACTGATCATGTGATGCTGTGTATGATCATTGCATATAGTTGCCTCATCCCCTTACTACACTGAATTTGAGGAGCATTGGATAGAGTACTAGATTTGTGGTAAAAAAGACCTGAGTTCAAATTCAGCCTTAAGACAATTACTAGATGTTTGACCCTGGGAAAGTCTCTCAACTTCTCTCAGTCTGTAAATAATGACAGTAATGGAGCCTATCTCTCAGGGTTGCTGTGAATATCAAATGAAATAATACATGTAAAAGTGTTTTGTAAACCTTAAGTATTATATAATGATAGACCTTAGCATTATTTCCCTAACTTTGTATCTCCCTTAGTGATCCATAAACAGGAGACACTCAATAAATGTAGGATCAATGAATGAATAATATCCTTTACTATTAATATGCCTTTGAGCTACGTAGTGTTTTCACATCCATTATCTCATTTAAACTTCATAATTACCCCGTGAAGAAGGCAGGAAAAGATTATTGTGATTTGTTTTGGTCAAGGGCAGTGGACCGGGACCTGTGATTTCATTGGCATTGTGGTATAGGAAACTATGAGTAATTCATCTGTAACTTAGTTTCAGAGAGTTATGTGAGAGTTCAAGTGATCTGTCCATGGTCACCCAACTAGGATGCTTCAGAGACAGAATTAAATCCAACTCCTCCTGCCTCCAAGGCTGGTGCTCATTCTCCACTCCATCATGATACATTTCAATTGGGATCATGTGCCCATTTTATACATTAGAAAACCTCAACTCAGAGAAGAGTGATTCAAAGGCATGTGACTAGTAAATTGTACATATTGGACAGGAGCCCAAGTGACACTTGGTTTTGTAGTATTGACCAGTAGTGTTGAAGTCAAATAGATAAATACATCCTTATAGTCTTCATATTGACTTAGAAAACCACAAATTAACATTATCTGTATTGTATTGTATTTTAATTTATTTTCCTAAATATTTCTCAATTGCATTTTAATTTGGTACCAGCCCTTGTTTTGCAGGCAATGTCAGCGATGTGTTTCCAGTTTGACACCTCTGGTCTAGACCACTCTGTTCTTAATCTGATACTCTTTCTATTGCATTGAACTACATTTGCTCCCAAGGAACTTCTAATTCATTTTAAAGACTGGGATCAAGGTGGCAGTGTATATTCACTAGCTCATCTGAGCTACTCTGCAAAAATCAACAATAACAAACAGCAAAGCTGAGTATTGTCTAGTGGGAAAAGCACTAAATTGTAGTGAAGGGACCAAGGTTTGTATCTTGACTCAGCCATCTGCTATCTGTGTGACCTTCGCTAAGTCATTTGCCTTCTCTAGGTTTCAATCTCTTCTGTTAAATGGGGGAGGGAAGTGGCACCAGATAACCTCTATGGTCTCTTTCAACTTAGAATCCTTTGATTTTACAAACCTTTTCACTTCATATGGGTGCTTCCCAATAAAAACTAATTTCCCAAGACTTGTCTGGGGGCTACAGTGCTCCAATCCTTGGTTAGTTCCTCATCTCTGCCTCCAACTGACAAAGCCTACTCACTGCTCTCTAGCTCTAGCTCCTCAGAGTGACAGGAATGGACAGTTTGGCTATAAAGAAACAATGTCGGCTTTATTATAAAGAAAACCGCAGTTTGGAAGAAAAAATACACACACACAGAGAAAATGGTGATTCATCTTTGTGACTCATGGGTTGGGGCTCCAAGTCTCCCCTGGCATGTTGCTGCCTGTGCAGAAGGAGAGCCAACACACTTTGTCTGATTCTTGTACAGAGTCCTAAAAGATGGGACTGTGCTCTGGCCCTGACAGGCAGCAGGTAAGGAAGATCATATAATAATATATCCTCACCCTACTATAGATCTATAAGCTTTAGAAAAACACTTTTAGTGTAAAGATTTTTATCCCTGTTGTACAGATGGAGAAACTGAGGCTCAAGGACGAGAAGTAATTTTCCCAAGTCCACAAACCTAGTAAGTGTCAGAGCCAGAATTTGAAACTCGACTGCCTTTCTCCAAATGATCTCACTTTTCCAGTCCTTTACTTTAGGGACAGAGCTAAATGAGAGCCCCTGAGATTCCCTTGCACAGCTCTGGGTGTGCCCCTGGGCAATTTCTAATCTTGTCAAGGCTGGTTCTGAGCAACCTTGCCCCAAAAGTCTAGACAAGAATATCTACCATCATGAGGGTTTAGAGAAAATAGGAGTGTCTTCTGGCAAGAACCATTATTTACCAACATAAGCTGTTAGGAAAATGTCTATTAGAAGAGATAAATGAACAGAATAGTATCTCCTGAAGGAAACAGGAAGATTATTGACCCATTGCACAAATGGGGAACCTGAAGTTCTGAAGGAGGAAATGACTGGCCTGGAATTTTCTCCCTCCTTTTGTCTTCCTTGGTTTCTTTCAATCTCAGCTAAAACCTAAGCTTCTTTAGGAAGCCTTTCTTAGTTCCCCTTAATCCTAGGGCCTTCACTCTGATATTGTCTCCCATTGATCTGGGAAATATCTTATTTGTACATTGTTGTTGGTGTATTGTCTCCCTCATTAGATTATAACCTCCTTGAGGGCAGGGACTATTTTTTTAATCTCTGGAGCTCTTATAGACTCTGACACATAGTAGTTGCTTAATAAATGTTTGTTGACTTGACTTGTCTAAGATCACACAGTTAATGAACAGAGCCAGAACCAGAACCCACATCCTCATTTTCATTCATTCTAGTGAAGTATTCTTTTCATTGAGCCACATTGCTTCTCAATCAATCAGTCAAAAAGCATTCATCAGGCACTGACTGTGTGTCAAATTCTGGGGATACAGTGTACAAAGAATGGGAAATCCTTGCTTTCAAGGAACTTAAATTTGATTAAGGAAGACAATGTATATAAATACAAAAATATTCAGCACAAAAGAAATAGAAGGATAGTGAAGGTAGCTGTGATTTCTTTGTTTAGGGAAAACCCAGGAAAGAAGACCTCTACCAACACAATTCAGTGTCATCTTTGCCTCTCAGTCTCTGTAGTTTTTAGAATACTGAGCTCACTTCTTCAGAGTCACTCAACCAAAATGTATCAGAGGTGGCACATGGACCCTAGAATTCCTGATTTTGAGGACATCCTTCTATCTGTTATACCACTCCAACCCTCCCATAATAAAAATACAAGGGAATTAATTACAAGGTAGTTAGTGAGGGAGGATACCAGCAATTGGAGCAATCAGGAAAGGTTTTATGCTTGAGGTGTACACTGAAGGAAGAGAGGAATTCTGGGAGGTGGTATGAAGAAGCAATGCATTCTAGTCATGGAGGACAGCCAATGTAAAGGTAGGGCAACAGGAGAGGTGGTACTTTGTGTAAGGAAGAGAGAAAAGACTACTTTGACTATATTTAAGAGTGGGGGAAGAATAAGGAAACAAGCATTCATTAATCACTTACTATATGCCAGATGCTGGGCTAAGTGCTTTGCAAATATTGTCTCCTTTGATAGGGGAGTCATGAGTAATGGTTGTGGAAAGATAGATTGGGCCAGAATGTGAAGATCTTTAAAAGCTAAACAGAGGCATATATATTCTCTCCTAGAGGCAATAGGGAGTCTCTGGAATTTGAGGTGTGTGTGTGGGAATTACATGGTCAGATCTGTACTTAACCAAAACCTTTTGGCAACTGTATAGAAGACAGATTGGAGAAGAGGGCATTTTATCCAGGAAGTCCTCAGCTTGCTTCCTGACCTGGAGGTGGACTGGACGTTCCATTCCCACCATGCCCATTTATGGTATTTGTGCTATGTGAGAAGCTAGATGTCCAAATGACACCCATTAAAGGAAGAATGAACTAATTAAGCCTGTGAGGCAGATTCGGAGCGTTCTAATTTTGCCCTTTATAAACGCCTTCGTAATTATCGGATGCAAAATATATTTTCCAATGTAGATCCACTGATGGGCATATTTTTAAATGTGAAATGCTAAGATTGGAGTTCAGAGCAAAAGATAAGTGAGCGGTATTTATAACTTTTAATAATATGAGAAAGGACCATTGTCTCTCTTGAGTCCTGATACTGGATTTAGAATGAAAACAACCTCATTCAATGCTTGATGAGATGAGTGCTTCCTTTGCTGTCAGAGAGGGTGATGGAATCATATGAGGACAACCAGGGAAGCAAGCGGACATCTTCTTGTGATCTGGACAACACTGGCGGGTGGAAACCACTGTTTCAGAGACACAGAGACACCTCCGGGCAGACTGCCCTTGTTTGTGTGGCCCCAGCACCTAGCCTTGAACTTTCTGTGATTTCACTGGTGTAGAGAAAACCCCTCCTCCCTGAGGAAACTCCCTGGACCAACACAGAACTAAAAGACAGCTGGCCTTTTGCTCGGAATCTGAGAGGGTTATCTGGGGGCACTGAGACATTTCATGCTTTGTTAAGGTCACACAGCCAGTATGTGTGTTAGAGGTGGTGCTTGAAGGGGAGGGAAGGAAGTGGGGGAGGGGAGAGGAGGAGAGGGAAGGGAAAGGGAAGGAAGAGGAGGGAAGGGAAGGGGAGGGAAGGAGAGGAAAGGGAAGGAGATAGAAGGGGAGGGAAGGGAAGGGGAGGAAAGAGAATTTTAGCCTTCAACTGAATAAATGACCAAGCTTAAATAAAAATAATCAAAATGAAAATCTCAATTCAACAAACATTTATCCCTCACCTACTATGTGCCAAAGACCTATGTTCACACTGAAAATGTGAGGGGTGGAGAAACAGGAGTCCATGTCACATATGACATGTACGCAAGTACAACACAGTGAAAGGTAGGAGGTGACAGGGTCAATGGAGAGAGTCAAACAAAATGCTTTAGCAATCTGAGAAAAGAAATGTTACTTTCTGAGATGTATGGGCAAGGAACTGGTGGTGGGGTGGGGGTGGGCATCAGGGTAGGGATAACACTTGAGCTGAGCCTTGAAGTCAAAATAGGATTTCCAAAGATAGAGGAGTACATTTTAGGCGTAGGGGAAAGCCTTGCTAATGAAAATATCAGAGAGGTCAAGATGCTATTGAGAAGTCATTAATACTGTTAAAGTGTAGAATCCATTGAGCCTTCAATAATGGCTCACAGAATGTCAAAAGTTGAAAAGAAGGGTTCTTTGAATATAGAACATAAAAGATGAGAGTGAGTGGAGAACCTAAGCCAGAGGAAATTTACATCAGAGCTAGGAGGACTCTTAGAGTATAGAATACAGAAGGTTCGAGTTGGAAGAGAATTTATGCCAGATGACATTAAATATCTGAACTGGATCACTTAATGTAACTATCTTCAGTTAATGAGAAAGCTGAGACTCACAGTTGGGAAGTGACCTCCTCAAGGTCACAGGGTGAATCTGTGGAGGACAGGGAACTGGAGCCCAGGTCCCCTGACTCTTAGTCCAATAATGTATTCCTTCATTCCTGCTGCTTCCTCTGTTAGAGAATTATATGACCTGTCTACATGATGGATCGAACAAGGTTTCTTAGACGTTGGAAGGGCTTTCTAAGCTGGGCCTTGGCATCTTCTTGCAGATAGTAAGATGGTGGGTCAGGACTTATCCATCAGACCTGTGACAAGCAGATGGAATAGCTCAGATCTAGGAGTCGCTGAGGTCCGGGATTCTTTGGAAAGGAAAGCCTTTCCAATTAGGGAAAAAGAAAATTAATTTTCTCTTGTTATTTTCAAATTGGTTTCATAAACAGAAACCCAAATTGTTTTAGGGCCACTATTGATTTGGCCAAATTTAGTTTTTTAAGTGGTTTGAGCAATTCAAGCAGTATTTATTGAGGGGTGGGTACTATGTGTCCAGCCCTGTGCTAGGCACTTTTTTTTTTTTAGAGGGGGAGGGGAAGTTGTGGAAGAGATACTCAAAAAAAGAGAAGATTTTATCTTTGGCCTCCAGCAAAACAGTCTAGCTGGAACAGTAAGATGTACACAGAGGAAGTGACCTTCCTGAGATAGTCAAGTGCAGGATGCATGAACTTAGGCAGGTCTCGCCTCTTCTTTAGGTCTCACTTGCTCTGTCTGTAAAGCAAAGGGGAGATGCATTCAATGTCTACTTTCTTCCAGTTTCCCTTTCTATGATCCTATGTCTATGTCCAGTATAGGCTACCAGTGCTCTGGGTGGGATGCAAGGGAAAAAAAACCCAACAAACTATGGCATGGCATGTGAGCTAACCGCTGTTATTTGTATTTATTCCTGGGTAAAATCTGTCAACATGCCAGGAATTAGTTGAGTAAGACTGGCAAGCCAAAGCTTAAATCCCAGCAGTCTTAGTCACCTTGGAGGTAAGGCCGAATCAAGGTTACCCATGTACAAGTGATATGGAATATGTTGTTTCACATCAGCAGTTTTGCATACCTCAAGATTTGTTTGGTGGTTATCTACTCAATGTCACTATATCCCTATTCCAAGTGCTAGAGATGATAATGACAAAAACCAAGTACTTTTGCCCGCAGGAAGCTTATTTATGAACTACTCAAGCCAACAATGAGAATATGGCCTAGTGTTTGTGAAGGGAGGAGAGGATGGGGCCTGACCTGACCTCAGGTATGGAGTAGAGAGGCCTGTCCAAGACAGGTAGATCATCCTGGATTAAAGTCCGAGGTCCTAGTCCTGTATGAAAGGGCATAGATTTCTCTGGCCCAAGGGTTCTAGGGACTAAGCCTCCAGAAGTCTAGGGCATCCATTCTCCATATTACCTGCCCAGGGAGCTCAGGATGCTTCTCCAAGAATGAACCTCCCCTTCTTTCATTCTATCTAGACAATTCTAAGAGGGTTTAGAGCTCATAGACTGGACAACAAGTCCCCACTCATTTAGCACAGAGTGGGTATCATAATTAAATAGTAATTATTTCTCTTTTACCCAGGAACCCTGAGGGTCTTCCCCTCCCAGTTCCATTTTTTTTTTAATTAAAGGGGTCATCCCTTGAGTAACTTAAAGAAGCCTATGCATTGAATAGGTGTATCTCACTCAAAGTAAGACGGTGATAAGACCTTGGCCTGAAAGGGCCTGGGTCTCCCATTGCATCCTGGGCCATTTCTAGTCATCCTGATGAATATCAGGCCACTGGACCCAGATGACTCAGGAGAAGAAAGTGAAGTTGGTGACCTTGCACAGCCCTCCCTCACTCAAATCAAAGTCAACTGAAAGTCATGTCATCATCTTGATGTCATGGTCCTCTTCGAGAATGAAGGACAAACACAAGTCTAAGAGGACTCAATTGGATTGACATATAGAATCTTCTCAATGCTCTTATAAGTTCAAGGTTGCTCGGGCCCTGGATGCCCAGACTACTTATCTCCTGAAATCTCATATAACATTTTATATGGACCACTTTCATCTATTTGTCATTTCTTTATTTTCCATCACAATAACCTGGGTTAATCTCTCTGAAATTCAGTTTCTGAATCTATAAAATGAGGATTAATATTATTATTAGTAAAAATCAAATGAGATCATATATATAAAGTATTTCAAAAGTCAAACAACTAATGAAGCACTATATACATGCCAATTATCATTTTTTAAATTATTTTTATCTCATTCTTTTTATTTTTAATGAGGTCCGTATAGAAATAGTCCAAGGACAAGTCACTGTGGTGCTATTATTTTTTTCTATTTAATTTTCCACAGACTATCAAATCTATGAACAACAAACTTACTTTTGAGAGTTAAATAAAAGAGTAGGTTCCTCTGGGGTCCCCTGAAAGCATCCTTGCTACAACTCCAATTGTAGGCAGGACAAGAGAGATGAGACCCACTTCACCCTATTCACAGGTAAACTTGATCTCTCATAAGTCTCCATATTTTGAAAATTTTTCAATATTATGTAGCTTGGAAATTACGAGTATTTGGTAGGGTAGTATCTATTAAAATATTGTTCTTAATTTTTTATTAATCAACATTACAGTTGAGTGTGGGAAACATTTTGATCTGTGCTAATAGTCTGATTTCACTACAGTTTATTGGTGGAGTCTCTAGGATGTTTTGAGGTCTGTATTTGGAGAATGGGAATTTGTCATTGATCATCTCATGAAAGACAAGGAGCTTCTTAGACACAAAATCTTTATTGTATCAGGTGTCAGGAAGATGTGAGTTCAGCTCTGGCATCAGATATTTAGCAGTTACGTAACCCTGGGCATGTCATTTAACCTTTGTCTATCTCAGTTTCCTCATGTGTAAAATCTTTCTCCCAGGGTTGTTGGGAGGATTAAAGGATATAATTGTAAAGGGTTTAGCACAGTGCCTGGCACATGGTAAGCATTATAGAAATAATATGTTATAGATATAATAAATAATAATAAAAATAAATAAATCAATAATCGATAAAATTATAGAATCCTTATTAGTTATTTTTAGATGAGGTTACATTTGTAAAGTACTTTGCAAACCTTAAAGCACTATATAAACACTAGCTATTGTCATTGTGACCAATTATCATCAATAATCATCGCAATCTCGTTTCGTTCGTCTTGTTCAATGGTGTTGAAATGGAATAAACAGAGTCTCCCTGGGACAAATTTCTGTGTGGTTAGTATTATTTTATATTTAATGTTCTTTGAATTTTTGCACAGGGGAATAAAAAATTGCTTTTTGTAATTGAATAATCCCACTGGGACATGCTTTTCAGGAGCAGACAGAGCAATTAGATACTTTATCTTGTTCCTACATGATTTTGAGTTCTATTGTTAGGTCTCTATATTTTGAAAGCTTTTTATTCCATATATTTTATAAATATTTAGTACAATGACACCTATATTGGAGGCTCCATTTATAAATTTTTGTGGATCAGTGTCATATCCAGGTAATTGTGGCCAACCATTTTGAATTTGAAAATGGTCCAGTTTTAATACCATTTTTTAAATTGAATTTCCAAAGGTATTTCAAAGTCTTTTTTGAAGCATCCAGATATGCCGTCTGATAGTTGGCAAAAGCTTGCTTTCGATTTATTATGTTTTAATACCATTTATCATGTGCTCTGAGGGTATTTATCAATTTTCTTCCCTGATGGAGAAGTGTGAATCTTTCTGTATCTGCCTAAAGGTGATGGGCCCTGTATTTTGTTAATACTTCTTTATTGGTTTTTCTCAAGATACTTTCTAAATTTATTATTTTGTGGTTCATTTTGTGGGTCCAAAAGCATATTTTTAAAAAGGAATCTCAGAGGCATTTATATGCTTTTCCTGGTGATTTCAGGATGCTAACATGTCTCTTAACATGCATGGTTCCAACTTATAGCTTGATAGATTTATATTCAATATATCTTGCCTAGAGGAAACTAAGAGTTTTGTGTACATTTTCTTTTCCATTGGTTAGATTTGACCTCAAGATCTAAGCTTAAAGCCTTCTGTCTCTATCATTTCTTTTCACCCATTAAGAATGTTACACCTATTAGGTCAAAAAGACATTTTTAAAAATCATTGGATAAAGACTTCATGAAGTAAATAAACTATTTAATGTTTGTGTTTTTAGTAGAGTCATATTAATCAATTAATCGATACACATCATTAAGAGCACATATTGTAACAGACAGACACTGTACCAGGTATCGGCAAATACCAAGTAAAGAGAAATGGTCCCTACCTTTAAAGCAATTACATTCCAATGGAGGAGAGAGAGACAAAGTATGCTTATATGGGCATGAAAAAAACTAATAAGAAAAGATATAAAGTAAATTTTGGAGGTGAGACACTGGCACCTGAGGGGCCAGGAAAGCCTCATGCAGAAGATATTCCTAGCGCTGAATCTCCAAAGAAACCAGGAATTCTCAGATGTAGTGATAGAGAGGGTGTGCATTTCAGTTGTGAGGATACTTAGGACATGGCAAGTAAGCTAGTCTGACTGGAACATAGGGCGTGTGGGGAGCAATATATAATTAGTCTGGAAAGGTAGGCGGGAGTCGTATTGTGAAGTTTTAAATGTCAGAGAAGTCTTTATTTTATCCTGTAGAAAACTGGGATCCACTGGGAATTTTTGAGCAGGAAAGTGCATTCATTCGTAGTCATGATCTATGTGTTAGGAATAACATTTTGCCAATTGAGTGGAGAATGGTTTTCAGAAAGGAGAAACTCAAAGTAGGAAGACAAATTAGGAGGCTCTTGCAAGAGTCCAGGAAAGACGTAATAAGTGCCCAAACTAGGGTGGTATGAGAGGAAATACAAACATAGATGTGAGAGTGGTGAAAGTGTATTTCATAAGATGTAGTAAATGATTGGCAATGTAGGGTTTGAGTGAGGACAAGGGAAAAGTCAAGGATGAACTATCTAAAAAGTAGATACCTAAAGAGGTGATGTATTCCCCTTCCCTGGAGCTTTGCAAGCTGAGGCTGGAGGACCACTTGTTGAGTATGTTGTAGTGGCAATTCTTTTGGGGTATAGGTTGAATTAGATGTGTTGGTCCCTTCTACGACTCAGTTTGCAAACCTGAGTGTGATTGGAAGGGTGGTAGCACCATCAAGAAAATCAGGGAAGTTAGGAAGGCAGGGTACTTTTAGAGGAGAGATGAATTCTAGTTTGGACATAGTAATTTTAAAATACCTAAGGGATATGTAGCTGAAGTGAAGAGAGATACTCAGATTAGACATACGGATTTGCGAATTATGAGTATGAAGATGAAACCAAGATAGCTGATTAGATCACCGAGAGAGTATAAAAGAGGGGCCAAGACAAAATCCTGGGATATATCCAAGCTTGAGGTGGAACACCTCTGATAATCCTGATAAGTCCAGGAGAGAGCAATGCTAGGGAAATACAGGGAAGAATTCTGAGAGGGAGTGGTCCACAGTGTTGATGCTGTAATGGGTAAAACAAGAGGAGGACTGGGAGAAAGCCCAAGGTCATGACAAATTCTCAGGTTCATACATTTAACACTCTGGCCCAACTGATTAACTTGCTCTTCTCCAATACGTGACATTTCCTCTCCCATTTTTGCTTGTTTGTATGTCACTCATGCCTAGAATATTCTTCCTCCTTGCCTCTGGCGTTCTTCCCTTTCTTCAAAGCTCAGCTCAGATGCCATCCCCTGCAAGAGGACTTTCTTGATCCTCCCAATCTAAAACCTTCTAATATCTAAAGAGAAATGACTTGCTCAAGGTCATACAACTGCTCTCAGAGCTGGATGGAGCTCAAACCCATTTCCTCTGATGTCAGATCTGGTGTTCATCCCACAGCTCACTGCCTTTTTTGGCAGGTCCAGAAGTAGGGAGACTATAGCTGGAAGACATGGGAATGTACATTTTTGGTCATGTTGTAGCATTGCAAGATGGAACGGGCTGCCTCACAGATTTGCCCTCCTTGGAGGTGGTCAAGCAGGGGCTGAATGTTCAGGCTACATGGAAAGGATTCCTGCCTTAGGAGGACATGGAACCAGATAGCCTGTTAGGTCTCTTCTGCTTGGAGACTGCAGAATGGTGCATGAGCAAGGGAACGACTGTGAGGTAATTACTAGTGATGGAAGTGTTTTAGCCCTCCTAGCCTCCCCTCTCAGAATCCAGACCTGTCCTCAGAGGGCTGCCTCATTCAGCCAGGTGCTTTGTGATGTTTGGGATAGCTCTCCCAAAGCATGCTTGGTATATTCTCAGATCTCAACTGGCAGACAGCTTCCATGTGTGACTAGCTAACTGCTCCCACTACTTAGCCCATAATCAGAGAATGGGACAGGTCATTACTACCCTTTACCCTCTCTATCCATGGGCAAATGCCCACTTGTTCCTAACCGTAGTCTCTGTAGATTTCTCTCTGTGTATATCTATTCTATTTCATAAAACAGAATTGGGGAAATCATCTGTTGCTTTTGAGGAGTGCTCCATCAATCAGTTAACGAGCATGTATTGCTATATGCTATGGCTACATTTCAGGCACTGTGCTAAGTACTGGGGGTACAAAGAAAGTGCCCCTGAGGAATATACATTGTGATGGAGACAACATTTAATTAACCAGATACATACAAGGTACGTGCTCTGTAGATGAAATGTGAGAAAGGCCCAATTATGTGTGGAGGAGGGGAGGCAGAAGAGAAAGCAGGAGGGGCATTGGTAGTGGAAGTAGAGAGGGAACAAGAAAGTTCTCCTGAAGAAGATAGGAATTGAGTCAAATCTTGAATCTTGAATGAAAATAGGGAAAGTAGGAGATGGAGGTAAGGGAATAGAACATCCCAGACATGAGGAAAGACAACGCTGCGAAGGCACAAAGGACCATATTTGGTATTGTATTGGAAATGTGGGATGATTGAGAATGGGAAGTCAGAAATGATGTTGAGCTTTTAGGCCTTAGTGGCTGAGAGGATGGTGGTGACATTAACAGGGACATTCAAAGAAGTGGGGACTTGGGGATGATGAAAGAGAATGAGTTTTTTTTGTGGCCTAGTGAGTTTGAGATTCCTATGCGTCATCTAGTTTGAGATGTCAAAAAATTAAGATGGTGACATGGGACTATAGCTCAGAAAAGAGGTTAGGGATAAAAGGATAGATTTGGGTTTCATCCACATAAATATAATAATTGAATACATGGGAACAAGTAAGAATCTTGAATGAGGTATTGAAGAGAAAGAAGTGATCCCAGGACAGAGCTTTGGGAGAGATCTGTGGTTATTGGGTGTGATACGGATGAAGGTAGAGCAAAGGAAACTGAAAAAGGAGTCATTGGATAGACAGGAGAAAAACTAAGAGAGAAAAGTGTCAGGAAAAGAGAGTATTTGGGTTAAGAAAGTCACCATCAGTGTCAAATGTTTTAAAGATGGATTGAAGGAAGGCTGTTCAATATGGTGATTAAGATACCATTTGTAACCCTTGAAAGGCAGCCTCAGTTGAATGATGAGGTGGGGAAATAGAGTGCAGAAGGTTTGGAAGAGAATGAGAAGAGAGAAAGTGAAGGTACCAGTGTATTTGGTTTTGTCTAGTGTAATCATGAATAGAGGAGGGATATAGGAGCATAGCTAGTGGGGATGGCTGACATAAGTACATGGACATGTTTCTAGATAACAGGATGGGACTGATAGTGAGGACAATTTGCCAGAGAAAATAGGACAGGATGGAATAAGGGTAGATATAGAAAGGCTTGTCTTGGTAAAGAGAAAGACCACTTCTTCACCTGGGACAAGTATAAAGGAGGAGGTAATGGGGGAAGATATCTGGGTGATGTGAGATGAGGAGGAAGAGAAAACAGATATTTTTCTACAAATGACCCCAACATTTTTGGGTGCAGCATGAGCCAAGGTCTTCAGCAGAGATGGTGGGAGTATGAAATATCAGGAGAGGCTTGAGAAGAGAAAAGAAGGCTGGGAAACAGCTGCCATGGGGGAATGGAAAAAGGGATCAATTAAGGGGAACGAGGAGAGATATCTTGTCATGATGAGAGTTAAGTTGAGATTAGCTAGGGCATATTTATGGTGGACTTACATTTTATGATTTCCATTCCATTTAGCATCATGTGAGTAGAAGAGAAGGATGGATGTGGTGGGGGTAGTGGAAAACTGGGATTTTGCAAGACACAATTGGTGATAGGATAAGGAAACAAGACATTCCAGAATACAGGATGGCATAGAGTTGAATTGGTTCACTGAGTGGTCAAGATTGGGAAGGGATAAGAGTATAGCCAGAGAAAGAGTGGTGACCTGGGATAGTACCAAAGAATGGAGGGGCTGGAGATCAACAATAAAGATAAAGAGTAGGATTAAGGGGAGACATAGGGAAAGATGGAAAAAGAAAATATAATGATGCGATAAGGGAATCTTGGAGTTTATGAAGACAGAAATAGAACACTTGTGGGTGATGGCAAGATCTAAAGTATGGTAATCCTTGTGAGTAGGATCAAGACGACCATTTCTGAAATGAAGAAATAGGTCAAGAGAGTTGAGTCTATTGAGGAACTGGGAAATTTGGCCATTTAAGAGAACATCAACATATCTTTGAAGTCCTCTGGAAAGATAGAAGCAGATGAGAGTGGAAAGGAAGACTCTGATCCATTTCCTGAGCTTATTAAGAAAGAAGTTAGAAGACTTTGGGGAATAATACAGGGTGGGGTTTGACATGATATTATACAAGAGAATGAGGCATGGACAGAGGCCAGTATTCTTGGTATTGGTTTAAACACAGGTTGCAGAAATTACCTTGTTTCCCCCACACCACCAAGGCATGAAACTCAAAGAAGAATGTGGTCACTTTGTCATTACATTGCACACTCCTTGAGAACAGAAAATGTCTTCCTTTCTTTTTCCTTCCTTCCTTCCTATTTCCTTCCTTTTTTCCTTCCTTTCTCTCTTTCTTTCTCTCTCACATTTATATCCCCCCACTTAGCACAGTACCTACCACTTCAATGCTTTTTGATTATTTTATTGACAATTGACTGTCCCCTAAATGCTAATACAGCTAACATATTTTCCCTAGCTTATTCCTAGAAAACACATAACACACAGAGAGGTTTATGGGATGTAGCAGGTTTAAAACAAGCAAACGAATAAAGCCTATGATTTTATTAGCATTGTGAGTTCTTGCATAAGGAATCCCATTTACCAATGGAGATTGTTGCCTTCTCTGAAACATAGTCTAATAAAGTTGTTTGAAGAGCTGAGTGGTTAAGTGCCTAGTCCAGCCAATACGTGTCAGAAACCAAACTTGAACCCAGGTTTTCCAGACCATCCAGAAACTGTTTTCTTCCTCCTATTTGGTATTCCATCTCATTTTCTGTTTCCATGGTTTAGGGCAGATAGGTGGCTCAAAGGATAGAAAACTGGACATGGAAGTAGGAAGACCTGAGTTCATATTGGGCTTCATTTACTTCCAGGTCATGTGACCTTGGGCAAGTTACTGAATTTCTGTTTGCCTCAGTTTCCTCACCTGTAAAATGGTGATAATAACAGCCCATTCTTTGCAGGGTTGTTGGGAGGATCAAATGATGCAATGTTTGTGAAGTGCTTAGTGCAGTGCCGGGAACATCAAAGGTGCTAGATACATGTTATACATTCCCCACCCCCATTAACTCCAAGCCATCCCCCATCCTTACCTCCATGCAGACTTCCTTTAAGATGCAGCTTGGGCATTATTTTTGGCATGAAACCTTTCTTGATCTCCCTCCTCCACAACTACTGGTGTTTTGTCTTCCAAAGTGTCTTGTATTTGACTAATCTGTAGGTGTTGGTTTTGTGTTGTATATATTTCTATATGTACTTGCCTTCTTCATTAGAATGTAAACTCATTGAGAGAAAGAATCATTTCATTCTTGGTACTTGTATCCCTAGCACCTAGCAAGTTTGGCACATAGTAGGAGCTTAATAAATACTCATTGATTGATTTCTGATCCTGAGGCCAGTGTTCTATTAACTTCAGCCACAAGGGAGAAGAGTCTACCCAGAGTAGTACAGGTGGCGTGGGACAGTACTAAGGAATGGAGGGATAGAAGTAGAGGGACCAAAGATAAAAGAGTAGGTTTTCCAGGAGTGAGACAGAGGGAACGATGGAAAAAGAAGCTATAATGATTAGATAAAGGAATTTTGGAGCCCTTCTACATCTGCTTTATTCCATCCCATTCGTCTTCTCCAGCAAGTAGTTCCTACCCTACTGCCTAAGCATGCCCATGTCTTCCTCATCCTAAAAATAAACCAAACCAAACCCTTCCTTGAGCCAGCGATCCTCTGATATCCCTCCTGTCTTCATGACTACACTTGAGAAGGCCAAAGACCCGGGTACCTTCACTTTCTCTCTTTTCGCTCTTTTCCTAATTTTCTTCACTTTGGCTTCCCACCTCATTATACCAATTAATATAAATAATAAATCCGCTACCGGGGTCTCATTATTTGAATTCTCACTACATATTTCCATTGGGATGGAACCAAATATCATATTTTTGAATAGTTCAAATCTGAATAAATGCAATTACTTCACAGATTTCATGACATCCATATTAATTGAGATCTAGATGTACCATACACTGACAAGAGATTAGGATGTAGAGAGACAGCAGGCACTTATTAAATACTTACCAAGAGCCAGGCCCTGTGTAAAGGATAGTAAAAGTAGATATTCTTTGTATATTGATGCAAAGTGGTCAAAATTCTTCCTCCTCACCAACCCTGTGAGTTAAGCAGGGTATTATTAGGCCCATTTTACAGGACATAATAACAGAGGAGGAATTTGTAGAGGAGGAAACTGAAGTTCAGAGAAATGACTTGCTCAAGGTCACACAGTTAGCAAGTGTTGGGTCCAAGACACAAACCTGGGTCTTCTGACTCCCTACTATCACACTATCTCCTTTAAAAATAAATAAATTAAAAATCACAAAGATTCAGATAAGCAGTTTAATTTCATATACTTGTACAGATTGAGTGAAAACATTTAGGAGTCATTTCTGTATACTGGGGAAGAATGCTGGATGTGGTGTCAGATGAGCTGGATTCCAATCTGTTCCACTGTTAACAACCTTTGAGTACTACAACAAACTTCTTTTCCTCTTTGGATTTCAGTTTCCCCTGCCGAGCATGCCCTATCTCCTCCTCTCTGCCTCCAAGCATCCCAGAAGTCTCAGCTAAAATCACAGTTTAGGTTTTCCCAGTCTTTCTTAGCCTTAGTGTTTTTCCTTTGAGACTATCCTCCCCCCTCCAATAATCCTATCTGTATCTTGTTTGTACATATTTGCTTGCATGTTGTCTCCCCCCTCAAACTGAGAGGTCCTTGAGGATAGGAATTCTTTTTTTGCTTTTCTCTGTATCTCCTTCATTTAGTACAATGCCTGGCACATAGTAAATAGGCACTTTATAAATTCTAATTTACTGACAGTTTGTTTATTCCTCTATGCAATGAATGGTTTGGACTGGCTGATCCCCATGATTCCTCTGTGTTCCAGATCCTAAGACCTAGGTCTAAGAAATGGTTTGTTCACATGGTGCTCCTTGCTCTTCTTTTAGCCATAGGGTGACTGCATCACCTTGACTTACTATTCTGAATGCAATCCCAGTGGGAAGTGTGAGCATGAAATAGGACAAGGTGGCACCCATCTGGTTTCTTGCCATTTGTGTCTTTGCCTTTGGGGGAGGATGTTTCTGTCAGGGAACTTCAAACCCCAAAAGCCTGGCACTTATAAAGCCACAGCCCACATAGCTTTCCCTAAGGGTTTCCAAGAAGCAGTACTGGGTGTTTTGAGGAAACACCAAAATCCATAACAAGTTAAGCCAGAGGATGAGGAGTGGAAAAGGGGGGATTTTCATTCTCACTAAAGGCCAATGAGTGATATGATCTCCTATGGTCCCTGACCTCAAGTACCTTACAGGCTAGTAGGGGGAATGAGACACATGCAAATGACAAAATATACAATATTTCATGACCAGTATATGAGAAAGAGACAAGCAACATAATTGTATCTCCTTCATTTAGTACAGTGCCTTGCACATAGTAGGCACTTCAGAAATTCTGGTTTATTCTTCTATTCAATGAGGATTAGACAGAATGGCTCCTCTGTATTCCATCCTATGATCTAGGTCTAAGAAATATTTTGTTCCCATAGTCCTCCTTGCTCTTCTGTCGGTAAAAAGGTAACTGCATCATCTTGAGTTTCCATTCTGAATGCTTTCAAAGAGCCACTGGTATAATGTACATTGATAGATCCAACAATAACATGAATTAAAAAGAACCATGACAAATCAATCAAAACTGAATGCTATGAAATTATAACAACATAGCTTGGCCCCAGAAAACAGATATAGGGAACACTCCTGTATGCTTCTTTGCAGAAATGGGGAGTGATGAATGTAGTATGCCACACATACTTTTCAACTTTTTAAATACGTCGGTTAGTTTTGGTGAATAGATTCCCCTCCCCCTTCCTCATGGGATCTCTATGAATCATCTTGTACAAGGAGTTGTTTGGGTCATAGAGTACTTCAGAATTTGACTGAAGAGGAGGAGAATGCTGATGATCTCAGTGGATAGTCACAAGACAGTATTAAGACCTACCCTATCCAGTGTCAAGAACCCTAGTGACTGGTTGGTCAAATCACATCACAGAACGCAAGAACCAGGCTTCAGGTTACAGCAATGAATGGGTCATTATAGGAATGAACACATTAAAGACGTTGTGGAATCTGTGGAATCAGGAAAGTTTTCCTGAGTAAGAATAAACTCTCAAGAATTTGGTTAAGGGATGAGATCCTTGTGGACTGAAACTTCTCTTCTTTAAGGGTTCCACTCAGGCACCATCTATTCCATAAAACTTCACAATAGCATCATAGAACATACGATGTTTGAACTGGAAAAGACCTCAGCGATCCATCAATTCAACGTCCACATTTGGCAAGATCAAGAGAGCAGAAAAGATGATATATACATACGTATACACACATATTATATATATATAAATATATGTACATCATATCATATCATATCATATCATATCATATCATATTATATATATTATATTAGGTTACGTAGCCAGTAATAGAAGAACTGGGATGTAAACCTAGATCTTCCTGATATCTAGTCTACTGCTTGCAGATGAACTCTTCATGAAACTTTTGGTAACATGGGTTATGATTTCTTAATTTGTCTTTTTGGTTAATCTAGATGTTTTAATCTGGGCTTTTGTTTTAAAGGGGTGATACATTGGAAATCATCAATCCATCTGAAAAAATGTGGAATTTGGGACTGAGTCATATCCAGAAACATGGTGTTGCCAGGTTCCGTGGCATTCAAAATTACTCTGCATTGCGATCTAATCATCACCTTTCGTGAACAGCCTTGTAAAATGGGTGCTGTCTGGGTATTTGTGCCATATTGGGAAAGGGAGAGACAGAAAGAACTGGCAAGTTTCTTTTCCCAAGGAGCTGCCCCTGAAGAGAAAGTATTAAGAAAGAATTTTATGTGTTAAAATGTGGTTCAAACCACCTAGTAACAGTGCAATGATCCAAAGCTGGGTACCATTCCAAATGAGCAGCTGCCTTCACTAACTTTGTAATAGGGGCAGCCACTTGAATGCTGTTTCAGTCCACACCTTGCTATAGAAAAGCTCCAGATAACATTCCCATCATTCTGTGGACTGGGAGAAGCTCTGTGCATAGTATGATGATTTAGCTGGTCATGTGACTCCAAATATAGCAAGATCTCACAGGATTTTATACTTACTAGCAGGATTCTTCTTGTCAGAGGATGCTGGTTCTGCAACTTTTCCCCACTAGCTCATGAGGGTAGTCCCATCATTGTTTGGAACCCCAGAGTTTCACTGACATTATCTCTCTAAGGCTGTCTGGTGGCCACAGGACATGACCATGCCTTATATTCCCTTCTCTCCACTCTTCTAGCTATCTCTCTGTTATAGCCCCTCATCAGCTGTTGCCTAGAATTTTGACATAGCCTAGTGGTTAGTTTCCTTTCCTCTAGTATATATTATACTCAGCTACCAAAGTGATTTTCATAAAGCACAAGCCTGGCCATGTTACTCTTCAGTGGCTCCTATTATCTCTAGGAGCAAATGTAAAATCTTTTGTCTTTTAAAAGCTTTCACAACATGACTCCTTCCTTCCTTCCCAGTCTTCTTACATGTTCTTTACATGTTGTCTATGATCCAGCGACACTGTACTTGCTGTTGTTCTTATGTAGGACTCTTCTTCTCTGAACTCTGCCTTTTCACTGACTGTTCCCTATTCCTGAATTCTCTGCCTCGATCTCCATTTCCTGGATTGCCTGGCTTCCTTCCCAATGTGCCACCTTCTGCAAATAACCTTTCCTAGAATCCTTTAATCTTAACACCTTCCTTCTTAAACCATGCCCAATTTATATATGTATATACATGTATATATGTACACAATTTATAAACAATGACATGATATGATATAACATAGTATAATATGATAGTCTATGTGTTTATATATTGTCTTCCCCACCAAATTGTGTACTGCAATATCACTGAGAGCAGGAACTGTATGTTTGCCTTTCTTTGCATCCTTACTGCTTGGCACATAGTAGGCCAACAAATGTTCCTTTTTGATGTTGATGGTGATGGTGGTGATGATTGCAGAGTATAGTTTTAATTTTCCTTCACATATTTCATGTATTTTAAAGCTCTACTCTGAAAGCTCCTGCTGGCATGATGGTGACTCTGTATTCTCAAAGACTATGCCAGCAGATCAAACACTCTGGCAGGTTATAACAAGCTAGAAAGGTTTAATATATAGTCCTGTGTCTGTTGTCTGAGGACCAGCCTAGCCAAGTACAGAGAGGTTCAGCATCAGCAGATTGGCCACTAGATGATGAATTATTTGGACACGGCAACTCTTAAAACAAAAAATTGCAAAATGGTCCTTGGTCCTATGTGCTTCTGCAGTGAGAGTGGCAGTGCAATGGGAGAGTGGGAAGTGGGTACCAAGTATTACAAAGTTGTCAGACCATCTACACATGCTAATTTAACCGTTAAGGCTCAAATGTGAAATCTTTATCAAATGACCAATGAGTTGATATGTTACTGGAGGGAATGAACTGCATCAAAATTAACATGCTCAGAATTAATGAAACCAGAAAGCTCAATGGTGCTGCAGCTAAATGGGAAGAGGTTTTCTTAGGAAGGAAAAAAAAACTTGGTGAATTTGTTTTCATAATATTGCTAAACAAATCAAGAAACATCATGAGATACCTGGCCTTGGTCATCTATCACCTAAATACTTCAAACCTATTGTCTGTCATCGAAATATCCATAAGCATTGGGCTGGATTATAGCCTCTCTGTAGGAGCTATCTCAGGAACTCCCTAGAAATGTATGGGGAACCCTAGGAATACCTATGTCTATATACTGAAGAACCTTCTGCTTTGAGATGCCTAATCTGTCCCTTCATTGGCAATGGAGGAGAAAAAGGTAATGAATCAATGAAACTTTGAAAGGTAGTGTCTTACTCTCTGTTGAGTACTCTACCCATCTGTCAAGACTCTACCTCTTTGAAAGAGTGATGGAGAGAGGATGGGTTCCTTTTCCCTTACCACAGGACAAATGATGATCTGTGACCTCATGGGAGCTAAAGCACAAGTGTGGAAAGCCTGCACTTTTAGGGTTTTAGGACTCTGACTGTGCCTTCTCCTTTATTTCTTGAGAGAGTGACATGATAAGCAATCTTGAGATGGATATGTTCAGCCCCAGAGGCAGCCTTGTGAGTTTAAGAAATCAAAGAAACTGACTTTCTTATTCAGAGATGAATGAAGGCAAGGGAAGTGTCTGCTTTGGGGAGGATGATCACTGATAAGGGGAGGAACATTACTCTGGTTTGTCAGAAGACATGAACCTGGAGGACAGTTGGTTTGGATAGTACAGAGTGGAGGTGAAATGTGAAATCACAACTCAATAGCTCAGCAAGCTGTTTCATGTTTAATTTTTAATTTTTTTTAAAAAATTTAAAATTGAATTAAATTTTAAAAAATTAAATTAAAATTTTTAAAACATTTTTCTAATGTTTAAATTTCAAACTCTCAAGAAAGTAAAACAAGCTACTAAGTCTTTGTAATGTATGTTTATGTGAGCCTGACATTTAATGTGTATGTGTATGTGTGTAGGAGATAAATAGCTGTCCTATATCTGATTCATATTATTATATTGAGTATCTTTCTATTCTTGCCTTTGAGGTAACTTTAGAAGTAAGCTAAAACTGAGGGTTAGTCATTATTCCCTGGGCCTCTGGGATTGAGGTTCAAAAATGTGAAACAAAAACTTTAATATCTCTCTTTGGAGGTCAGGCTTCACTAGGACTAGACTGGATCCAGATGCATGGCTCCAGAGTTGAGAAGTGCCACTTTAGTAGGAGCAAGGGCTTATTGTTAGATCAGCATTAGGAAAAAGAACTACCATTAAGATAATTCAAATTATACATCACATCTGTGGAAGAAAATGAAGAAATAGATAAGTTCTATGAAGAGGCTTACACAATTACTCCAAACTAAAGCCGTACATAGACTGATTGTTGACTTCAGTATAAATATGCAAACAGGACAGGATGGTAAAAAATATGTTGAAAGCTATGGTTTGAGATTAAAGAGTGAATGAAGTTAAATACATCGCATAAATATCCAACAATGAGATCAGTTCCTTATCAATTATTATGCTACGGGTTGAAGCACCCTTGGCATGCCATTCAGTTTTCCCTCAGCTCTCATCAGAGCTGAAGAGCTAGAAATGCACAAGGAGCCCCTAAACTGCCCTTTTGGAGAAAGCATGGCTGGGGAGCAGGTCATGTGAAAAAAAATCCAGAGGGAGAAGAGTCTGTGGTTCCCTCTTTGCAGAGGGGGAGTGGGGCATAAGGAAATGAAATATTTTATCTTCTGTCAGGCACAACTGATATGTCCATTCTTTTTTATTTTATTATTTTTTCACTAATTAAAGTAATTATTGATGTCTTTCATTTACTTTTATGCTTCTTTTTCAGATTTTGTTACAGAAAATGATTTACAGGGTAGAGGAAGAGGAAGGGACATATTTGGAAATAATGGTGAGGTAAAATAAAAGACACCAGTGAAAATAATTCTTAAAATGACAAGAAAAAAAATGTAGAACTTTTAGCAAAGGGCAACTCAATCAGCTGAGGCAGCAGGGCAGTCAAGGTGGTTCTGTTGGTCCAGCATGGTAGAACCACCCTATATAGAACACATCTGGAGAACTGCGTCTCCTGTTGAGTTGTTGTGCTATTGTGTTTGGTTCTTCATTCTTGAAAAGCGTCATGGCATTGGGAAGATGATGCCTATGATTTTTAAGTAAGAGTATTGGATAACCTGGAATATGTCCAAAGGAGTAAAGATGGAATGGTGAAGAGATAGAAGACTATGCCATGGGAAAATGAGTTGAAGAAACTCTACATGTTTAGCCTGGAGAACAAAAGACTATAGAAGAATGTGACTGATGTCTTCAAGCAGTCAAAGGACTGTCACAGAGGGAGGAATTTAGATGTGCTTTGTTTTCTGTTAAAGTACAGAACTAGTACTAATTGGTAGAGCTAAGAATCCAATATCCTTGATTGGAGGGGCTTTTTTCCCCCTTTTCTTTGTATCCCTAGTGCTTAATTTAGTGTCTGGCACTTAAGTTTTTTAAAAGTTTGCCGAATGATTATTCTTTTTAAAAAAAGAGTTAGAAGTCTCTGGATATGGCAAGTACTAAAACAGGAATCTAATAGGGGAGAGATATGTAAGCAGACAATATACAAGGAGACAAAGGAAAGTAACATAAATGGAGAGGGCAGTCACAGTCATAAAAAGGCAGTGGGGTCTTCCTAGGATTTTAGGGCTGGAAGGGACCTTAGGGATCAGCTAATAACCTCTTGTTTTACAGAGAAGGCACTTGAAAAAGGTCACAGTAGCTGGATTAAGACTCTGTTGAGCCATAGGAAGTCACACCACCTTCTCACAGGCTACCCAGGTCATATTGTCAGAGTCTTATCTGAACCAAACTTCCTGTGGTTTCTCTTGGGTTAAAAACCACTCAGCCAGGTGACAGACCCCAGTCACCTCTCCTGCTAAGTACTGGCCTTTCTTCCCACCAACCCCTCCAGTATATCAAGACATGTTGTAGTCTTGTCAAATCATTGCACATATTTATTAAATGGAATAGTAATAATATTACTGTTGCCTAAGGAAGAAGGCCCTTGGACAGAATTTCCATAGTTGGTTGTATCTGGGATCTCAACAATGTGGACTCTCCTACCAAGGGTACAGATCGCAACCCAATCATGCCTTCTCATTCTTAAGCAAATAGAATCTCCATTCTCCCATAAATCTTCCAGAGGGAGTCCACCCAACATACAGAGGGCTTTCTTCTATGTGACTCTCAGAGCACTTCATAAATAAGGACTGGATTACATTAATTTGATAAGACCCTAGTGTATCCTGACACATTGGTGTGGTTGGTTGGAAGGATGGTCAATAATGAACAGATGGTGAGATGAACAGGGTCTGTCAACCACCTGGGCGATTTTTAACCCAAGGTAAACCATTGCTTTGGTTCTGATGAGAACACCAGCTCTGACCACAGGCCTGGGGCTGCTGATGAGATTCTATGACTTTACAGAGTTCTACCTCCACTTCTGTGACCTTATGTAAGTACCTTCCTCTCTCTGACCTTCAATTCCAAGCTTTGTAAAATGAGGAGGTTTTAATAACTGATCCCTGAAGTCACTTCCAGTTTTAAAATTCTACAATGACCCTATAAAGGAAAGAAATACCTTTTTTGACTAGGACATCTTTAGTAGCTCCAAAACCTATAGTCCTTTGCTCCTAAGAGTGAATTCTTAATCCTGGCACTGAAGACCTTCTACAATCAAGGTGGCTCCAAACTGCTGATCCAATCTCCACTTCCCCTGATAGAACTTAGACTCCTTAAGGGCATAGATTTTTTAATTTATATCTTTGTGTCCTAAATACAGTATACAATATATGCTTAATAAATGTATATTAACTTATTAAATGTATACACACATATGGATATATTACACATATACATAAACATTCATTCACTATAACCACCACCCAAATTAAACTATTCAGTCTCATCCTGCCCTCTCTGCTCTATGTACTTTTTTTATATCATCCTTATACCTGGTCTAGACTTCTCTACAGGTCTCTTAGAATCATGTGATCATAGAGTAGAAATGGAAGACACTCAAGAATGTATCTTGTTCTCCTCCACCCCATTTTGTAGATGAAGAAATAGAGGCACCTTGCCCAAAGAAACAAAGATGGTGGAGCCTGAATTTGAACCCGTATCATATATGTATATATACAGTGTGGGCATGTGGTCTAGGGTATGCCCATGCTCCCTAGAAAGACCATTCTCCTTCAAGAAGTGCTAATAGCAATGATCTTCCTAGGCTGTGCTGGTTACAATCAGGCCTACCTAACCCAAGCTCTGTGCAGGCCTATGACCAGATGATTTCACTCAAAATCCAGTGGTTTTCCCATTATCTCATGTAGCCTTCTCACATGTTGCTGCCTCTCTCTTCCTTCAAGGGTCACATAAAATTAGAATTTGGAGATGAATGGGGGGTTAGACAGAACCTGAAACAGCCTTCATTTTCTAGAGAAGGAAGCTAGGTCCTAGAAAGACTGGTTAACTTCTTTTCAGGTAGAGAAGTTGTAAGCAGCAAGGAATTTGAGCCTAGATCTTGACTCCAAAGCTCCTGATATTTCCGTTACAGCACACTGCCTTTCAATCTCAGGGCCTCTTCCTCCAGGAAGCCTTCTCTGACCTCTCAGATGAATATGATCTCTCTTTTTCATATTTCTCATAATACTCTGTTTAGCCTTCCCTTTTGCACCCTCCCCTTGTGTATTGTTTGTGTACATGTCTTTTCCCTGATTGGATTGTAGGCCCCTTCAGCTGAGGGACCTGGTGGCTTTTTTATCTTTTCATCCTTATGATATAGAACACTGTGTCTTGAATGTTTTTGACACTTGACAAACTTTTGTTGAATTGAATACAATATAACATCATAGAAATTAGAGCTAAAAGGCATGTTGCAGGTCACCCAGAATGACCTTCTCATTTTACAGATGAGAAAAGTGAGGACCAGAGAGGATAAATAATTTCTCTAGTCTCAGAGAAGAACTTCCTGTTTGTATTCTCCGCAATTAGCACATAAGGTGCACACCTTGCCTTCTCTTAGTGTACTTTCTTCTCCCTCCTTTTGTATCCATGCTGTCATCTCCCCATAGAACACCTATACCAGGCCAGCAGCTGGCAAAGCTCTTCCTGATGGTGGCATCCCTTAAACAAAGAATAAATATATTTATGCCTGAAATATACATTAGAGGTCGTCAAGTCTAGTACCCTGACTTTACTGATGATGAATGTGAAATCCAAAGACATTATGGTAACAAGTATGTTTAAAGCCAGCTCCTCTGATTTCAAAACCAGTGCTCTTTTCACCATGCAATGCTTAGTTATTCTTGACAAAATGGGATTCAGTCAGTCTCTTAAATTCCATAGGCCAAAATCACAACCTCAGAGTCCAATAGGAGGAAAGCTAAGCAATTGTGGCAGAAAAACAATGTATGTGTATGTGTGTGTGTAATGTGTCTATGTGTGTATATGTATGTACACATATACATGTGTGTATATATCTATAGATGCATATATACTGTATGTGCCCTATATGTGCATGTATATGTATATGTATACGTTACTGACTTCCCTGGACTCCTTCAGGGGCCTGCTCTTTAGACTGCCCTTGGAGGCTCAGCTTTGGGTGCCACATTACGCTCCAGTTTCCCCTCTTCTGGGTCTATAGCCTACCCCTCCTTCGTAACCTCTCAAAGCCACAGAGGGATGAGGGCATAGCATTGGATTTCCTGCTGAGGTACCTGCTTGGTTCTACATTCCCAACTATAAGGATGGCTGCTTCATATGACCAGGAAGCTAAACTAGCTGCCTCTCTACCCATTTTTTTTCTTCCCCACCCTATGCCCCAGTAAACTGCTGCCAGAGACCATGTAAGCAGAGAAGCCCATCTGTTGGGGAGCCCTCTTGTTTGTCAACTGTGATCTTCTCACACACAGACCTGTAGCCAAACTCTTTCCCGAGGGTTCTGGGAACCTTATGTCTTCTCTGCTGTGTTCTTTATTCACAATGAAGCTGTTGCATTTTGAACTGAAGTGGGTGAGGTCCATAATATATCATAAAATTTACTTGAAATTACGTTATTCCATGTTACCATAGGCAGGTTGGCAAGATACTTCATCCCATCTGGGTGCCAGTTTTCCCAGATGTTAAGTGAGAGATTTTGGACTAGATGAGTTCTAAAGCCCTTTCCAGTTCAAAAATCTTATCCTTACTCTCTGAGTCTGGAAATGGAAAGAATGTATTTGAAACTGTAGAAAATGGATTCACATTCTGCTGCTACCATTTCCTCCTTCTTTGATTTTGGGTAAATAGGTTGCCCTTTCTGGGTCTCAGTTTCCTCACTGGTAAAATTGGGGGGTGGAATTTGAACACCTCTAAGAAACATTCCAGGTCTAAATCTATGTTCATATTATCTTTTTTGATTAATGTCACCATTAGGAAGGATGTGGTCAACTGCTGGTCTTGGGTAGGGGTATGCACGTGTATGGAGAGAGTGGAGACAGTACTAAGTATAGGAAGTCTAAATCATGGCACGAAGGGCCAGAGACCACAATTAGGAATACTTTTAATGTGATTCAGTATATACACATCTGTTTAATGCCATAATGCCCCTCAGAGGCACGGTGATGATATAGTGAATAAAGAGCCAACCTAGATCCAAGAAGATTTGGTCCAAAGCCTGCCTCTCTCTGTCACCTCTCAGAACTCTGGGGGACTAAGATTCTAGTTCATAGAGAAGGTGCTGGCCTGCATTGGTAAAACAAGTTTTATTAGACATGAGCTACTTGAGCTCAAGGACCACATTCTTGCCTTTCTTTGGAACCCTGGTGTACAGCGCAGTGCCTAGCACATAGTAGGTGCTTAACAATGCCTGTGGACTTGACTTTCCTCATTAAGGAGTTCTCCATTCCAAGCAAATCATAAGTGTAAGTCAGTCTCTATCCCTTAATGCTCCCACACACCAAGTAGAATGTAAGTTCTTTGAGGGTAGAAACTTTTATTTTGTCTCATTGCCTTGCTTGGAGCCTGGCACATGAATATAATTTCATTCAGTCTGTAAAGCATGTGAGCCTTCATTTCATAGTAAATTAAATCTCATGAGTTACAGGGCAAGTACAAACCTGCAGTAGACTTTAAGACCACAACTTTTTTAAGGAGTAAAATTATGTCAATACTTTCTTTGGGAAGGTGTGTGAAATGTGATACATATGTATGTGTGGTGTATGTATGTTTGTGTGTGTGTATATCTATATTATATATAATGGTAGGGGAAGATTGATTTTTGGACTGCCCAAATTCTTACCAGTGTCTTGTCCTGTCTCTGATGAACTAAGGAACTTAAACCCAGGTTAATGAGTGAATGAGGTGATGTGCTGAGCCTTTCTTTACTTTTGGAGTTAAGTATAGATTTGCCTTCTGATCTCTAGCCCAAAATGGCTCCTAGGAAGGGCGAATGACATCATAATCTTGTCTTTCAGCCTCAAGAAGAAACTTTCATTATCCAAATTTAGTGAAATCCAAGAAGCTGTATATGTATAAACCCTGGGAAATTCCAATTCTTTTAACACTTCATATAATCTCCAAAATAAACAAAGTCCTTACTATTAAGATCCCAGGTGTTGACTCACAAGAGGAACCTTGGAAATAATTAATTTAATATGTGTTTTCCACCAAATCAGTGAGTACATGCTGTCAGAAACAAGACTCTAAGGATTTACCTGAATTAAATACAGCTCATGTCCCTCTGCTCCACAGTTGTTGGCTGACCTACCGCAGAGCAAGACAGCCCTTTAGTTTGTGCTATCTGGAGCCTGCCATTGCATCATTGCCCAGTTTCAAGCAGCAGAGATCTTACTAGAAGATTAAAACAAATCCTCTAGTTTTGTTGGGGGGATGATTGTGTTTTTGTCAGACTTTCTTGGCCTTCTTTCCTGCCTTTGCTTCTGTAGTTTTTCCATTACCCAATTTGAGATTTCGTCATCCCAGATTTGTAACATGATCCACAGTATTACAGAAAAGCACATCATAGGCACACACATGATATACTAGTACATGTGCTCACAAAAATGGACATTCATGTGCAGGTAGGAGAAGGCATCACCATATGCACATATTGTATGTGCATGCATATGTATCCATGTATATATGCTTATGTGCACATGCATATTCATATAGAAACATATATCCAGATTTTGGACTTATGATTTCATCAGTAAGTAGAAATCTAAATTCAGAAATATTGAAATTCCCTTCATCAAACAGAATGGCTCCTTGTCTGTCTATGATTTGTAGCTTCATGTATATATACATATATGCATATATGCATGCATATGTACATACAATGTGGTATGGTACATAAAGTCTTAGAGAAATATCTGGGTTCACAGCCTCCTGACATATACATGAATTTAAAAGATTTCATTAAACATTTACTAGATGCCAAACACTTTGATAATTACTGAGGATACAGATATAAAACCTCAAGAAGCAATTGGGAAAACATTGGAAAAACAACACATAGAATAATGGTTGCTAAGGAAGAAGAATTTAGTCTTAATATTATCGGGATGGTGAGTGAGGCCATCGGGGAGTAGATTGACACACCCCATCCAGGAACAATGGCAGAGTTGATTTGATCATGGTCCAGAATTAAAGATGGTAGTAGAGAGGAAGGAGGGAGGTCAGAGAAAAGGGTTCTCATGCAGAAGGCTATAAAGGAAGTGACCTCAGAGGAGGGCATAAAGTAGACCATAGCTAGGACTTTCCTGAAATAGTGATACAGAAAGGCAATTACCAATCAGGAGAGTGACTCAAGAGTAGAAGTTATTCTGGATCATGGCCCCTGTTGTGTGTCCAGTGGTTGGCAAAGAGGATGGCAATGAAGGGGTGTTTAGAACCATATATCTAATGTCACATAAAGATATGGATGCTTACATGTATTTGTATATTTATAGCTATGTAATGTATCCATACAATTTGAGCTTAAACAACTTAAGATGCATTAATATTTTTGAGACACAACTATGTAAAGACATAGAGTAGGCACAGAATACAAATGATAAAGGAGGCAGTAATCCCACTATCCTCCTTGACAAGAGTATACATCCACATACATACATATAGTCATATGATGACAATATTCTAAACCATACCAATACATAAACTGGTTGTAGGAGCTGAGGATACTTGGCCCAGTGAAAAGATTTAGAGGGAATATGATTAAGGTTTTCAAGCATTTGAGGGTTATTATATGAAAGAAGGGTAAGATTTGTTCTGTTTAGACCTAGAGGGCAAAATTGGCAACAATACAAATAGAAGAAAGTTATATGAAGGTTCATGTAAAGAAAATCTTCCTAGTAATCTGAGCTGTCCTGAAGTGGAATGAGCTACCCCAATAGGTGACAACCTGTAGCTGGAGGTCTTCGAGAGAGCTTTACCTTTGACTGGAGATGCTGAAGATACCTTCAGCACCTTGTTCCATATTTGTGATACCAGATACCTCCAAAGGACTTTTCTAATCCTGAGACTTTATATAAAAATGAAGGTAATTATAATAGCTAGTATATATGTATGCAAATATATACCATATAAACATATAATGTGTATATACATATGTATATATGTATGTATGTGTGTGCATATTTGTTCCTCACAACAATTCCAGGCTGTGGGTGTTTTGCATATAAGGAAATTGAAACAAACAGAGGTTGAGTAATTGCTCAGACTAAGTATCTGAGGTAGGACTTGAACTCAGATCATGCCACTTAGTTTCTATTTAGAGAACGTCCTTTAATAACTAATCAAACAACCATGACCCCGGGAAAGGGGGTGAGGGAAGAGAAATTTCAGACTTTCTCTTAAGAGTTGTAACGCCTAGATTATTTATGTTTGAAAATGATATATGAGACCAGGCAATTATATGATTAGAAAGCAAGCTTTCTTTCTTTGGATACTCTGAAGAAGTAGATCTGACCAAGGCCTTTGACACTGTTAGTTGTGAGGACTTATGGAGAACTATGTCAAAATTTGGTTGCCCGGAGAAGTTCACCAATATTGTATGTCAATTTCATGATGGCATGTTTCCCAGGGTTCTGGATAATGGACAAAGCTCTCGTGCCTTCCCATAACCAATGGAGTGAAACAAGGCTATGTGCTTGCTCCCATGCTTTTTAGCATGATGTTTTCAGCTATGTTGACAAATGCTTTCAGTGAGGATGAACACAGCATCAAGGTCAACTACTATACTGATGACAAGTTCTTCAATTTGAAAAGGTTACAAGCCAAGACCAAAGTGGAGGGAGTGTTGGTGCATGATTTTCTGTTTGCAGATGATTGTGCACTCAATGCAGCCTCTAAAGCTGAGATGCAACAAAGTATGGATAAATTGTGTTAATTTTGGCCTAATAATTAACACCAAAAACACACAAGTGCTCCATCAGCCACCACAACACCATCCATACGTGGAACCATCGGTTACAACAAATGGAGAAGTTTTGAATGCTGTAGATAAGTTCACTTACCTTGGTAGTGTACTTTTCAGGGATGTTCACATTGACAGTGAGATTGATGCATGCATTTCCAGAGCTAACTCCGTGTTTGGGAGGCTCTGAAGAAAGGTTTGGGGGAGAAGAGGTATTAGACTGACTACCAAAGTGAAGATCTACAGAGCTGTTGTGCTGACCTCATTGTTATATGCTTGTGAAACATGGACAGTCTACCAGTGCCATGCCAGGAAACTAAATCACTTCCATTTGAACTGTTTAGGAAGATTCTGAGGATCACCTGGCAGGATAAGTAAAGTACTAGACACTGAAGGCCTTGCTCTAGCTGAACTGCCAAGTATTCAAACTATGCTTCAGAGAGTGCAGCTCTGATGGGCTGGCCATGTTGCTTGAATGCAAAATGTATGCTTGCCAAAAAATACTATTTTATGGAGAACTTGCATGGGACAGGTGATCACATGGTGGTCAGAAGAAGTGATACAAGGACATTCTCAAGGTCTCTCTCAAGAACTTTGGATCTGACTGTGTAACATGGGAGACACTGGTACAGGACTTCTCAGCATGGTGTGCCCCCATAAGAAAAGGTTCTGTGCTCTTTGAGCAAAGCAGAATTGAGCCAGCACAAAATAAACACAGGATGCGCAAATTTGGGATAACCACCTCAAATATTCATAGAGACTATCTGTGCCCAGCCTGTGGTAGAGCATTCTGAGCTCGTATTGGTCTGATCAGTCTCAGTGGGACACACTGAAATTTCACTTTGCAGTGGTGATTTTGGTCCTCTTCAAAGATGAAGAGGACCAAAATCACCATTGCAAAGTGAAATTTCATTCAAAGATGAAGGACAACAACCAACTCTGAAGAAACTTCTTCATCCTCAAGCCTGAAGTGTTTTATTCCTACCATCTCATCACTACATTCTGTGCTTCCATGCATACTCTTCAACACTTACCTTTCAGACTCCTGAGGGTAATTGGAGTGGTTTCTCTCAGTCCTTATTTTGGGAAAGAGAATGTTCTTTCTTGATACTGGAAGCTTGTGCTTGCCCAATCTACCTCCCTCCTACACAGTACTGAACCTTCCCACCTAGAATTGGCCAGCAAACCTCTCCTCCCATCCCTGCCAAGAATGGTGGAGAGCTTCCAGTAGTTCCAGAAGTTGGAATTAGCTACAAATTAATTACATTTAATTACCCAAGACAAGATCATCAGCTATCTGTTCACTATTTTATACCACTGTTAGGTAACTATGTATAATTTGCAAGTGTAAGTAGAGTAAATTATCCTAAGGGTCATTTCAACCCATGACCCTACTTTCTTTCTTCTAAACTATTGTTTAATTCTTTCTAAAATACAGTTTTCTTGTCTATACCACAGTTATAGGTAAAGCAAAAAACTGAACTAAGTAGATGACATCTGCCCCCAAGGAATTTGGAAATTGTTAAGTAATGAATACTGCTACATGTTTGAAAGTGTTTGACTTTAAATGCATGTTAGTAACTTTTTGTTCTCTCGTTGGGAGTTGCCTACATTTGAACAGGCAGCAACATAAGAAACTACATGTCATTTGCCCTAGATTTTGAGTTAATTTTGCCCCACTTTTTGTTCACAGTGACCTATTTACGAACTTGCCTATCAAGCGGAGTAAGTTATGGGACAAATGTAAAGTCTTACACTTTGGTTCAAGTAATCAATTGCATGAGGTCAGATTGGGGTAGATTGAAAAGAACCTGAGGGATTGAGTGGATGGCAGGTTCAGTGTGAGACACTAATGGGACAAGGGAGCCGAAAAAGCTAGTATGATTTTAGTTTAATAAATCAATAATTTCATCAAAATCATTCTCCCTCCACCAGTATAGACAACCAGATGGTAATCCATCCATATGTCTTCATCTGTGTAATTGTTGTTCATATTTTAAGACCATGGATTTAGAGCTAGAAGAGACCCTAGAGTTGTTATAACTCTCTCTCTTCACGGATGAGAAAGTTGAGACCCAGAGAGTGACTTTTCCAAAGATACACAGATTATAAGTGACATTTGAACTATATTTGAATTATAGGTAACACTCAGATCTGGATTTAAACCCACTTTTGCTCATTCTGACTTTAGCATTGTTTTCCCTGTGCCAGTCCATCTTTATAGAGGTATAAGAGAGGATTCATGTAATTTGTATAGGCCTCCCTTTGTCTATTTTCATATTTCAGGGCATCAGTGCATTAGTTAGACTGATTATCTGTTTCTCTATATGACCATCTCACCTCCTTTTTCTAGCTATACCTTTCATCAATTGGGTCTTTTACAACTCTTCTTCTGTTCAATAATTGGTAATATGTTAATATTAATATGTCTGATTACACCCACCACAGTTTTTTTCCACTCTCCTTTGAGCCCTTTATCATTTTGATTTTTTCTGAGATCATATATTCATTGGTGGATTTGTACCTCTATAGTACCCCAGGGAATATGATGGGACTGAAGAAAAAAAGAGATGGGCTTTCACATGATTTTAAGTTACATGAATTGAAACATTACATAAAGAATGAGGAGAGTGGCTATCTTCTGCCTGAGTCAGGCTAAAACTAGATAATTGTGTCCAACTCTAGTCACCAGTTTTAGGGGACACATAGATAAGTTTGAACTTATCCAGAGAAGGGCAATGAGGATGAGGAGGTGTTAAAGGAACTAGGGATGCTAGAAAACTCTCAGGAAGTAAACAAACGTTGATGAAGTGCTTAATATTTTCCAGGTACTGTGTTAAGTGCTTTGCAAATATTGTCATATTTAATTCTCACAAAAACCCTGAGTAGGCACGATTATTATTCCCATTTTGCAGTTGAGGAAACTGAGACAGATAGAGCTTCGGTGACTTTCCCTGGGTCACACAGCTAGTAAGTGTCTGAGACCAGGTTTGAGCTTAGATTTTCCTGACTCCAGGTTTGGGGCTATATTCACTGTGATATCTAACTGTCTTGTGGGAGTTGTGTGATAGGGGTGGGGAGGACATACAAATCATGGTCATACTATATCTTAAAGTTTGTCACGTGGATGAGAAATTAGAATTGTTCCTTTGGGCCCTGAGGAATAACTGACTAAAATTAGAGAGAGAAAAAATAGCTCAATTGAAGGAAAAGCAAAGATATATAATTATAACATATACTATTATTATATATCATATGTATGCTCGGAGCTTCCTGTTTTGTTCAGGCAGAATGCTGTGTACTTGGGATATGACTGTAAATCAATAGCTCTATTTTGCATAGTGTCTTAAGGTTTACAAAACATTTTTCATGTAATCTCATTTTCTAATACAGAACTTGAACATTGACAAGGTCTTTTACATGCTATTTCATTCATTATTGTTAAAAGCATTTGCAATGTCTTAAGGTTTCCAAAACACTATCATTTTATATCATATGTAATACCATTATATATCAATTCAATATTATATAATATGTTATTACTTATCATATATTATATATCATATTATTTATGTACATAATATGATATATAATATTTAGATCTGGGGAAATGTGACCACTTGTCTGAAATGTTATAGAGGGAATTCTCAACTAAGTATGGTGTAGACTGACTAGTTAGTTAGCAAGTTAATTAAACACTTACAGTGTGTCAGGCTGTGTGAAATCTAAGAAAACAAGAGTCCCTGTTCTCACCTTACATTCTAATAGGGGATGACTACATAAAGGGGAGCTAGAAAGGGGAAGGGGGGAAAGAAGTGGGGAAGGAAGGAGGATGGATGTATGGGCTCAGGTCATCCAGCCTGGAGGTGGAAGGGACCAAATGAGCCAGAAGGGACTTGAGCAGCCTAGATGGGGCTGGGCTTCTCATGCTAGGGTGGTACTAGGTAGGGACTCGTCAACCGGGATTCTCAGTCAGGGAAGGCACCTAGTGTGAAGGTGGAGCACACCGGAGAGTGAGCTGGAAGGAGAGTTATCCTCTGAAGCCCCTTCCAAATGTGAGGTTCTACAAATGTCTCATGGGATTGAAAGACCTCATCTTGGGAAAATCCATAGGCAAGTCACCGAAACCCTCCACACCTCACTTTTGTCATCCATAAAAGTGGGATGTCCCCATACCCTCACGGCATCCAGATGTGAAGTTCCAATCTAGCCTCAGAGACTCTCTAGCTGTGTGACTTTGGGTCACCACCTCTGTCTGTCTCAATTTCCATAGCTGTAAAATGTGGATAACAATAGTATCTTCTTCCCAGGCTGTTGTGAGGGTTCAGGAAGATAATATTTGTAAATCACATAGCACAAAGCCTAGCATATAGTAGGAGCTTAACCAATGCTTATTTCTTCTCACACAGGGTTCAGAAAAAAGTGTTTTGTAAAAATAAGAAACCATTGAAATGTGAACTATCCTACCCTTGTCAAATTGCTTGTTCTCTCTATGTCTCTTTCTCTGTCTGTCTCTCTCCTTCAGCTGAGTGAGGCCTTTCATTTATAATATTCCTTCTTAGGGTAGTTAGCGAGGACTTTGTTTCAAAGTTCTCCAATTCACAATGTTACACATGGAGGTTATCTTGGGTCTCATCCTGCTAGACTACAAGACTGTTGATTTCCTACCCATCCATGAGTCCAGGGATAAAATCTTATCTAAACTTTGCATTGTCCCAATATCTAGTATGGTAGGCATGGCTTAAATGGTTTCTTGAATGAGTGAATGAAAACATTGACATTTACTCATGATTCAACATTTATTCCTAGTGTATATACAGAATTTAGGTCATGCTTGGAACTAGAGGGTAGTTAGATGGCTCAGTGGATAGATAGCTGGACCTGGAGTCAGGAAGACTCATCTTTCTGAGTTCAAATCTGATCTCAGATACTTACTATAGCTGTGTGACCCTAGGCAAGTCATTTAACCCTGTTTGCCTTAGTTTTCTTACTTGTAAAACAAACTGGAGAAGAAAATGGCAAATCCTTCCTATATCTTTGCTAAGAAAACCCCAAATGGGGTCACAAAGAGTTGGAAACAACTAGAAATTGGGAGACAGGAACTTTTGCCTTGTCCTATCTATGATGCCTAGGCATAGTCAGGTAGACCCATGTATGTGTGGGTATGTCCATCCAATGAGGCACTGACATGATCTGGGTGAGGTTGATAGATGGGTGCTCATCATTTATTTAGGAAGCTGGACACTTGACACCAGAAGAATGCTCCGGAGAGGCTCCAGGATGACCCTGTTGGGGAAATGTCACCTTTCAGATAGAGCTATTGATTTACAGTCATATCCCAAGTACACAGCATTCTGCCTGAACAAAACAGGAAGCTCCGAGCGTCCCCAGCTTGTCTCCTGAAGGAGAGGGCGAAGTCAGGCAGGGCTGGTATCGTTTGTCGGAAGGTAGCATTTCTTTTTATATACTTAATGGTTTCCCATTGACTTGTATTCTTGGTGCCAAGAAGGGAAATGCTCCAAGAAAAAGAAGAGAAGAAATGGAAACAAGACCAGCAGGGGTTAGGGAGCGGGGGTGACATCTCCTGACCTTCGAAGGGGAGAAAGCACCACTCATCTGCGCCCCTCCACGTTTATTTGAAAGCTGACAGGGAGGGGATCTCAGACCAAATCATATACATTTTCGGATTGCCTGCAAGGCTACAGCTGGCCTCATAAGCAATCCAGAGACCATAGAATAAGAACAGTAGCAGAAATAATAAATAAATAAAATATGTCATCTCATTTGCTAATAGTAGTGATAGTGTATCCATAGAACTTTAAAGTTTATTAAATGCTTGACATGTTTCTCATTTGTCAATAAAAGTCATAATAATTAGTATTTCTATAGAAGTTTGAGGTTTATAAGGTGTTTAATATAATTCCATTTACAATGAATAATAATAAATATTTACAGAGTGCCTTAAGGTTTTCTAAGCATTTTACATGTAATCTCATTTTCTAATATTAATTAGTATTTATATGAAACTTTAAGGTTTACAAGGTGTTTATACATGTTCTCATTTGTTAATAGTAACGCCCATAAGTATTTGCATAGTGTCTTAAGGTTTACAAAGCAGTTTTCATGTAATCTCATTTTCTAATACAGAACTTGAACATTGACAAGGTCTTTTACATGCTATTTCATTCATTATTGTTAAAAGCATTTGCAATGTCTTAAGGTTTCCAAAACACTTTACATGTAAACCCATTAGCTAAGAATAAAAGTATTTATGTGGATCTTTAAGCTTTCCAAAGTACTTTACATGTGATAGCTCATTGGACAATAAGAACAAAACCCAAAACATCAACATTAACACTAATATGGAGAAGAGGATAGACTAGTTTCAGATTTTGAGTCATGCCTCAGACTTGTCCTGGCCGTCATCACCCTGGGCAAGTCATTTGACATCTTAGAACTCCAGAAACCCCTCTAAGACTTGAAATAGCAGAACAGATGGAGTTTACTCACTGGGAATACCCTAGAACAAAGAAATCACAGGTTGGGCAGGTCAAAAAAGAAAGAGTTGACATTTATACATCATGTTAAGGTTTATGAAACACTTTAAATACATTGTCTCATTTGAACTTGGCAAGAGTACTTGGAGGTAGTTACTGTAAGTTTTGTATTCCCATTTCACCGACGGGAGGACTGAGGCCTCAGGGTTTTGACAGACTTGCCATCACTTCCACAACTAGACCTTGTCAAAGTTGGGATTCAAATCTGGGTCTGGTTGACTCCAGGTCCAGCGCAAGGCCAAGCTGCTTCCTTGAATTGAATGTGTCTGCCATCTTGAAGCCAAAATGATCTCAGTGTTTCTTACGAAAGATGTTAAAAGTTAACTGGGCCAAGTACTCAAATGCTCAGTGAAGACATCAAGCCTCTCTGGGCAGGAGGTAGATTGGATGACATGAAGGCTTTCCTGTCCATTATTTCAGTAAGTTCCCTAAAGAGGCAGAGAACAGAGCAGCCATATATCTCTGGGACAGAGCCTGAATAAAGATTTCACCTGGCTCATGTCTCTTTGGACTGTGCCATATGAACTGATAGAGCCAAAGACTGGACTTAGAGAGAACCAGAATAGTAAAACCCAGGCTGTATTTATTAGGGGAAATAATGTTGTAGGATGTTCAGGCTGTTTCTCTGTGAAGGCACTTTTCTTTGAACTCCCACCTAGGAGATGATGAAGAAGCATATTCTTCAATGGGACACTTTGAGCAAATGGATGAAAACCAGGAATCTTATCAGGTAATTTCTATTGCTCCCCTCCAAGACTTTGGATGGGGTCGTCTAAGAAACCTTTCTTGGTCCTTCCTCTTGTACAGATTCCTAGATTGTGGTGTCAATTGCTTATTTTGTAAATTGCTTGTTCCTACCTTGCTGACCGCCTACTTAATAAGATTCCTTAAGGCTCCTGATTCATTGCTAAAGGTGGCTTCTTTTGGAATATCCTTTCCCCCTAAAGTTAATAGGGTGGTCAGTATTCCAGGATTATCAGAAGGAGGAAGATCCTTACAGTTCATGGTGGTATAGGAGGCAATGTACCAGAGTGGGAGTCAGAAAGACCTGTGTTCAAATCCTGACTCATGCTGTTGTTCAGCTGATTCAGTGCAGTCTGACTCTGTGACCTCATTAGGGATTTTCCTGGTGAAGATAATGGAGTGGTTTGCCATTTCCTTTTCCAGCTCATTTTACAGATGAGGGAACTGAGGCCAACAGGGTAAAGTGACTTGCTCAGGGTTACACAGCTAGCAAGTGTCTGAAGCCAGCTTTGAACTCAGGAAGATGTCTTCCTGATTCCAAGCCATTCACTCTATTTCCTGTGCCACCTAGCTGCCCTCAGGTTGTGTGTGCTTAAGCATACACATTTGAACTCTCTAAGCCTAAGTGTTCCCATCAGTAAAATGGGTATAGTCGTAAATAGTGCCTACCTCACAGGGTTAATGTATGTAGAGGGTTTTGTGAGTCTTAAAGTATCACATAAATGCCATTATTACTGATGATGATGATGGTGATGATGATGATGATGGGAACCTGAGGCCCAGAAAAGAGAACTGATCCACTCAAACTCTCATAGTAAATTAATGCCCCTGCCCTGGCAAAGTACCACATACTACCTTCTTGCATTACTACTAATAGTCATGGAATAGGTTTTTCATATTTCCATCCTCTTCTCTTTCTACTTCATCTTTCATATTTCTGATAGATCATCTACAGTATGAATGGATCTGGCAAGATCAATCTTCTGTTAAAAAACAAAACAAAACAAAAAACCAACTTTGCCCACCAGGTGAAGTTCAAAATCATCTGCCTGGCATTCAATGCTCTCCTCTAACTTCCCACCTTTTAGACACCTATTTTATATTATTTCCCTCTCTATATTCTATTCTCTCAAATACTCTGCCCATTCCTGCTTCCATGCCTTTAGTAGCACTCCCTATGCAATCCTATCCTTTTCTCTCTTTGCCTACTTATTTCTTAACAGTCTTTTAAAGTTTCACTCAGATGTTGCCTTCTCCATAAAGTCTTCCCTGATTCCCTCTTACTCCTTGTTTTCATTCCTAGTTCTGAGGACTTCACCGGTCTCAATTGCACTGATCATGAATGCGATCGATTCTAGTGCTCTATGACTGGTCCTCCTCTAAGACTGTAAGACTCCTAAGGATAGGAACCTGTCTGACTAGGAAGCATTTTACTTTCTTCCTTCTTCCCTCTTATCACAGAAAGCTCTACATAGGATCATAGCACTTAGAGCTAGAAGGTTCCTTGGGCATCGTCACCCAACCCAACACTTCCTAAATGTGTGATGCTCAGTAAGTTACTTAACCTCTGCCTGCCTCAGTTTTCTCATTTGTAAACAGAGGTAATAACAGCATTTACCTCCTAGAGTTGCTGCAAGGATAAAATGAGATTTTTGTAAAGTACTTTGTAAGCCTTAAAGTGCTACATCAATGCTAACTGTTATGGTTATTTTACAGATTAGGAAACTGAGATGTGGATTGGAGAAAGTAACGTGCCCAAAGTCATGCAATAGATACGCTTTCTGTTTTGAATTCAACTGAACTGAAATATCTTGAATGAATGTCATAACTGGGACCCGGTGCCAAGCTTCCTTCCTCCTAATAATTGACTTGCATTAGCTATTTCCCAGTAACTGGGATCAACAGTTATATTCTTCTTGGTAATTCAGGTTAAAGTATTCCCTTTTCCTCAGTTGCAGGTGTATTTTTGTAAAGTCAGCAGATGTTCTATGTTCTAATCCAAGTATGGTTTATGGTATCTTTATGGTTCTATTTTTGAGAGTCTACTATTTAGTAAATAGAATTGGAAATTTTTTCAGTACATTTTATTCAATTCAGCTGACATATGCTAAGTATCTTTTATGCCCAGGACACTAAGCTAGGCACCCAAGCTAGGGTTTAAACAAAGTTTAGAAAGGTATTGTTCTTGACCTCACAGAACACATAGTTTAGGAGGAGATGACACAAGGACAGATCATCATAACAGAAAATTTAGGTACAGTGAGATAAGGTTCACAAGACACTTTACAAACATTATTTCACTTAGAGAGATATCAGAAAAATGTTAGGTGAGATCCAAAGGAAAATGTTGCTGATGGGAGGAGGGAGGGTTGTTTCATGGAAGAGGTAGCATCTCAATTGAGTTTTAACAATTGGGTGGGAAATCAAGGGAAAGATGAGGAGGAAGAACATTCCAGAAAAAGGAAACTGCCAAAGCAAATTCATGGAGGTAGGAAATTACAGATTATGTTCTGGGGACAGAGGGTATCCTAGTCTGTCTGGAACAGTTTTAATAGAGTGTTGGACTTGGACTCAGAGAGTCCTAGTTTCAAATCTAGACTGAGATATTTATTTACTAGTTGTGTGAGCATGGTGAGCATACTTAATCTCTGTTTGCCTCAGTTTCCTTATCTGAAATAGTAGGACAATGATAAGAACCTGCCTTGCAGGATTGTTATGAGAAGGAAGTGAGAAAATATTTGTACACCTTAAAAAGCTATATAAATGCTAGCTGTTATCATTACAAGAGAGAGCTGGAGAGGTTAAGTTTGTGAATTTGACAGGTTGGGGGACAAAGGATCATGGATTTAGAGGACAAGTGACCTTATAATCTTTACTATATCTATCATTTAATGTTACAAGCCCAGACGGGTTCAGTGACTTGCCTCATGTCACAAAAGTCATTTGGGGACCAGAGCCAGGTCCTCCAATGTTTTTAAATTTCCTATCCATTGATAGAAAGTAACCATGTCTTGTTAATTGCTTTTAAAACCAGTTTGTGCTACTTTGACAACTCCTATACACTAAACAGTTACTAAATAAAAAGAGTAGATTCTACTCCTGGGTTGACTATCTGGTTCCTCAGATGCTTGTGTTTAAAGACTCTACACCCAGACGTATTCCATAAATAGGTCTAAGAAATAGGTTAAATGACTGGGAACAAGGACCACCTGTTAGCAAATTCACAAATTAGGGTCTTGTTTGTGATTCTATTGTGCATTATAACCCTTTTATCAGCTTAAGAAAGACTCTGTACATTCCTGGGAAATCTCAGTCTATAAATATAGGGACAGAAGGTGGATCCCAGTTAGGAAATTTAAGGCTTGCACAATTCACACATCCTTGTGAAATTCAAGCACATTATCTCTTATTGAGAGGCATTCTTGGCTATGATAAAATACGATCTCATTTTAAATAAACAGATGTTTTCCCCAGACAACAGGATGGAAACAGGGCTCTACCAGGAACCTACCAATCCTTGTCTTAGCTGAAATTTTCATTTAGTCCATAGACAGGGTGGACAGAGAGTCTGAGAGATATTCTTCTTGGAGACTTTCAAGCCTTAAACCTCTAAGGTATGTTCTATTTCCTTAGCCTCATTTCTCCTCCCATGTTCAGTGAGTCTAAATGTTTGTTGAGTGAATAAAAATATGGTGAATATTCTCTCCAGTGCAATCTTGTTGGATTTGGAGATAGAGGACCTGGCTCTCCTTTTACCACAGGTGACCTTAGGCAAATCACTTCACCTCTTTACCCTCCCCATCCCTTCTCATCTGTAAGTTTTGAACTAAATGAATGCTAAATTCACATGCCAGCTCTAAATCTCTAATTTTTGATTATGACACTTCTCTACTAAAAACAAAAATAAGAAAAATCCAACAACCTTTCAGTGGCTAATTTTTTTGCCTACCCAAGGAAACATAAACTTCCTATTCCACGTAAAGGGCTGTCTGGCTCCAATTTATGCATTCAGCCTTATCTATTCCCTTTCATGGATTCAACCTTCTTACCAGACGGTATTAACCTTCTCCCCAGTTTTCATCCTATTGATTCATTGATTCATTCCCTGTACTTTTGCTCATATCCTCCAGACTTGGAAGAGACTTTCTTCCCTCTCTCCATCTCAATCTCTTTTTATTTAAATTATCTCTTTCTTCCAAGGTTCAGCCCAGTCATGCCTCCTCCATGGAATCTTTACTCTTCTTTGGAAACGAAGGACGAACACAACCACAACTAATCACCCAAGTGAACAGGATCTTCCTTCCTCAAATTTCTCCCAGGACACTTCCTGGACCAGTGCTTTCATAGCTTGCTTTCTAGCCATCTGTATGTTTGTTTTTCCCCTCCCTGTCCCCATTCCATTATGGAGGTTCCCAGCTGGCCCTGTGTCATCTAATTACAGGATTTAAAACTGGAAAGGACTGTGGAGAGGCACTTCATTTTACACCCAAATCACCTGGGACTTAAAAAAATATTTGCTGAATGACCTTGAAAGAAAGAGAAGGGTGACATCTGTTGTCTTCAGAGATGCCCACCAATCTTCCTTCCCTCTCACGTTTTTTTTTCTTTCTTTTTTTTTTTGAGGGAATGTGTTTGAGACTTTCAAGACAGAAAATTACCCTGTTAATCCAAAGCAAAGAAACTGATCAGTGTGTTTTACAAATATCCAGTCACTGGCAGGGAACCCGACTGTCTCTCTTTCTGGAATTCGGCAGTGTTCAAGTTCCCACCTTCCTCCTAGTACTTTGTAGTGGTGATGGAGGCTCAACCCGCCAGTGGAAGGCTGTGCAATCAAACTTCCAGGGAGACAGTAGACTGTGATTGTCATCAGCTGCAGCTCATTATTCTGTCAAGGATGCCTTGTGCCAATCGATGAGAGACAATGCGTAATCACTTGGAACTGATTGCAAATCACTTTGCATAGAGAAGCCTGCGAAATCCTTGGCAGCCTACCACGTGGCCTTCTTGCCCATTGCAGGGTGCTAGTGGCCCCATGACTTCATTTTATGCATTCTATGAGCGTACAATAAGATGGCAGCTCCTTCTTCTCCCCACAGTGGGTTCTGTTACACCAAATCCTGCTCCATGGCAAGAGAGGGCTTTCAGATGACAGAAAGAAGGGTTGCAACTGAAAGAATTCAAGGGGCCCTTTCAGCACTTAAAACAAGTATCATGTCTCTTTAAGAAAAATGGCTAGAGGAGGTTTTTTGTTTATTTGTTTTTGATTGCTATAGGTGGAGATCAGTTACTTTGTATGGGATAACCAAGGTAGAGTGGGAGAAAACCTGGACTGGGAATTGGGAGACCTGGTATTTGATCAGAGCTCTGTCATTTATGAACTGTACAATTTAGGGTAAGTTAAATCCTCTGGGTTCCATGATAGGAATTTTTACATAAATGACGGTCTCATTAGGACCATATGATTTGGAGTTGGAAAGGTCCTTACAGATCGTCTTGTTCATCATCTCTTAACACGAAGTCCATGAACTTATTTCAATACAATTGGTTTCTTTTGTAATCTTGTGGATTTCATTTTATTCATTTAAAAATATTATTCTAAAAAAAGGACCAGAGGCTTCACTAAACTACCAAAGAGTTACATGATACCAAAAGGTTAAGCTATCCTGATCTAATTCAACTCCTTCATTTTACAAGGGAAGAAAGTGAGACAGAGACATTAGGAGATTTGTACCTGGTCACACATATTGAGTAAAGGGCAGAATCAGGATTTGAACCCAGATCCTGAGACTTAAAAATCTAGTGCTTATTCCACTCTACCACACTGCCTCTAAGGTAGGATGGTAGAAATAGGACTTCAATCTAGGCCCTCTGACTCCAAACCCAGTGCTCTCTCCCCTCTATTACCCTACCTCTAATTAGATTATAGGAGCATAGATTGAAAACTTTGAGATTTCAGAGTTCATTGGTTGAGTACCACTATTTTGCATGTGAGAAAACCGAAGCTTCGTCTTAGCAACATGAAGCAATTTTCCATGATCACATGGGTAGTAACTAGGAGAGCAAGGACCCTGAGAACCCTAGAAGTCATCTTGCCCAACCACCTCCACAGACATTCAGTATGAGGGCAGCAATTTCATAATGAAAAAAAAAAAACGAGACTGAAGTGGAAACTGGTTTTGGATCCCAGATTTGTCAACAGTTAGTTTTGTGACTTGGGCAAATAATATCAATACTTGGGACTTTAGTTTTATTTATAAGATAAAGGAATTGAACACAGTGTTCTCTAAGATCCTCTCCAACTGCTCTAGTCTAAGAGCCTAAGGTTGCTTCCAATATTTCAGAAGTCTCTTCAACCAACTTTTTGTTTGAATTTGGTTTGGTTCCTGTCTTTTCTGATGAAAAACAAAAAAAAACTTATAAATAAACAAATAAATAATTTTCATGAACAGTTAAAATTTATAAGCCATGATCACTTGGAGAAATGGAGAAAATTTTAGTACACAATTATAATGGTGCATTATTGTACTGTAAGAAATTATGAATATGATGAATACAGAGAAGCATGGGAAGATTTAGATGAACTGATGCCAAGTAAAGAAAGCAGAATCAAGAAAACAATATGCATAATATCTTTAATAGGGTAAAAATCTCCAACAAAACTCCTTGACCATCTCTTCAACAGTTCATACTCATACCTTCCTCTCCCACATCTGGAACCATGATCAAATCTAGCTTACCACTGCTCCTGGAAGGAACCCATATGATACCACTCGCCTATTCTGTCAGTACCTCCTCCTGGCCTCTTCTCTCCTATGTGTATTGTTTCCCCATTCAAGTGTGATCTCCTGGAGGGAAGTATTGTTGGTTTTGTACTTGGCATGTGCACTTAATTCTTATTCATTCACTCAAAATAGTTGAAACAATGCCACAAAATTGCAATGACCAAACTTGGATCCAAAAAGCAATATAAAAACATCATTAGGGAAGGGACAGACTGTGATTGTGGAATGCTAACTTTAAGGCAGGGATTCTTAATGTTTTTGGTGTTGTGTAGTACTTTGGCAGTTTGGTGAAATCCTTGGATCTTTATTCAAATAATGCTTTTAAATATATAAAGTAAAAATACATAGGATTACATAGGAAACTCATTACATTGATATAAAGCTCTGGTTTTTTTCTTTTCCTTACCCAAATTCACCCTCTTAAATCAATCTATTACTGACCCCAGGTTAAGAATTCTTTCTATAAGATAAGAATTTTTCAATAAGTGGGTTAGGTCTGTTGAACTATTTTTCCTCCTCTTTTAAATTCTTTATTAGAAGGGAAGTTATGTAAAAACACAAGATAGCAACAAAATTTCTTCAAAGAGACATAGGGCAAGAAGGCCCCTCAACACTCTTTTATCTGGATTTCATAGGAATGGGAGACTTGGTTTTGAGTTTTATGACTTGCCTCTCATACTAAGGCTACTCTCATACTTTCATACTAAGCATCTTTTGGTCAGGTAGTACAAGGAAAAAAGAACATGTAATTACCGTTATTACTGCCACCAGTAAAAGAATGTAGAAGTATGTGCATCAGAAAACATGCCCCAACCTTTCTTCTAATTCCTCAGGGACAGAAAGACAGAGCTTACATAGTTATGAAAGAACTACATCCTGGAAAAGACCTATCCACCATGACATGATTGGGTGGGGGAATGATGTCGATATAGAGTGTTGCTTCAGAAACTAAAGGGCCCCTGCTATTCAGGAAGGAAATTTAAAGTAGCTCCCTATGGGAATAATTACCAAAGGACTGTTTGTTTGGTGACTTCAGAATTATCTTTACCAAAGTTAGAGAAAAGAGCAACCCTAAGAGCTGGGGACAAGAAAGACTTTGTAAGCTCCAAGTTTAAGGCTAAAGAGGGAGAGGCAAGGTATATAAATATTTAACAACTGGCTCTCTTACAAGCATGTATGCAGAAGACACTTTTAAGTTTAATCTAAATTATTATGATTTTTCCTATCACTTTCCTAAGTCTAGAAAATCAACAAATCAATACACAAAATTCTAATTTGTAGAGTTTGTCAATTTTCAAGGTGTAAATACACTGAAAATTTAACAATCAACTCTCTTAAGTTGGTTGGAGCTGGCTCCAGCACACCCCTGAGGAGAGGTCAAGTGAGGTGAAGCTCAGGTAAAGAAGAGGTGAGTGGTAAGGAGGACTGTAGTTTTATATGTTTTTTTTCCTGACTAAATTCAGGCTGCCTGCTGGCATAAAATGTTTCAATTAATTCATTCCACATATATGTATTTAGTGCCTACTATGTAGTAGGTACTGAGGCTACAAAATGAAAAATGAAAGACTTTACCTCAAAGAACTCATGCTAATGATGATGAAAAAATAATAAATCCATCCTGTAATATTCTCTATTATAGGGGTGAACTGGGTACTCCCTGCCTTTGAAGCACAGACTTTATAAGTTCTACCAAGGCTTTCAGTATGGGACATGGGAATGGATTGGGGCCCAGCCTAGCTATGTCTACAGAGGCTCTTCCACAGTGAGGATTGGCTACCATGGGATAGTCTTTTCAACCATCGTAACATGGTATATGGCGAATTTTTCAAAGTTCCAAAGAAATGAGTGTATTTTCCTATAATTACATCAAAGACCTTCAAGCTATTTGTGCTGCTAAAGAAATGAAGTGGCCAGTTATCTCTGGTAGGTTTTTGTATTTTAGAGAACTCTGGTTGCACTGGATCAGTCACTATCACATCATAGATCTTAACACCTCTATTCCTTAGTAGACACCATACTCCATCTCTCATATCCACGCCTTTGCAATGGCTGGCCCCAAAACTTGGACTCCCTTCTCACCTCTGCTTCAGAGATCAATTAAGTAATAAACATTTATTAAGGATCAGCTATGTACCAGGCACTATCCTAAACACGAGGCATACAAAAAAAAAGCAAAAAACAATTTGTATTCTCAAGGAGCTTTCTAATAAAGAAGTCAATATTCAATGAGTCACTCAGTCTTTAAGCATCTCTTAAGTGCCTACTGTATGCTAGGTACCACACTAAATGATGCTAAAAGCAGTCCCACCCACCAAGGAGCTCACTATATAATGGCAGAGACAAAAAGTAACTGTGTATGAACAAGACACATATAGGTGAGAGTGCTAGACCTGGAGTCAGAAAAACTTGAGTTCAAATCTGGCCTCAGATGCTTACCAGCTGTGTAAGGCTTGTCGAGTTGCTTAAACACTGTCTCCCTCAGTTTCCTCATCTGTAAAATGGAGATAATTCTAACACCCACCTCCCAGCATAGTTGTGAGGTTCAAACCAGATAATATTTATAAAAGTGTTACATTACTTATCATCACCATTATCATCCTCGGTAATTAGTTTTTGTTGGTTAGTTGTTTCAGACTTTCTGTAACCTCGTTTTGGGGTTTTCTTGGCAAAGATTCCAGAATGATTTTACCATTTCCCTCCAGCTCAGTTTACAGATGAGCAGCCCAGGCAAACAGGGTAAAGTGACTTGCCCAGGATCACAAAACTAATAAGTGTCTGAAGTCAGATTTGAACTCATGAAAGTAAGTCTCCCTGATTCTAAGCCCAGAGTGCTCTATCTACTGGGCCATCTAGCTGTCCTTACTAATTAGTTAAGTGTTAGCTATGATTTATTAAGCATTAACCATGTACCAGGACTTGTGCTTTTCTCTCTACTTTCAAGATCTAACTCACATGCCACTCTTTACATCAGGAGTTCCATATCATGGACTGCTTTGGTAAATCTGGTGAAACTCATGAGCCCTTTCTCCAAATCACATTTTCAAATGCATAAGGCAAAATATATAGGATGACAAAGGACATCCATTATATTGAAAAGTAGTTAACAAAATGTAACCTCATCTGTAAAATGGGGAAAATTATAGCACCTATCTCACAAGGCTGTTGTGAAAGTCAAATAAGGAGATAATTGTAAAGTGCTTTGGCACATAGTAAGTGCAATATAAATGTTAGCGATTATTACGCACACTTTTTCTTTATCCAAAGAATGCAAGTTCCTTGAAAGGAATTGTGTCATTCTTTTTATTTATATCCAGAGTGCCTGGCATATAGTAGACCCTTGAGAAATGCTTGTTAATGGGTTGAATGAATGGTAGTTTCCTCAGTTGCTGTGACCAGAAGACAAACCAGAAGCAAACTCGGCCATGCCCTGGTAGCTGTCTCTTTGGATGAGCATCTTCATACTCCATAGGCTGGTCCTCAGAGGCCAGACCCATTGGCCATCAGCACTGTTGCCTGAAGTTTTCTGCAGCTCATTCAAGCTGTTGCATCTCTTGCTCTATTGGCATATTGCCTTTGAGAACAGAGGGTCACGTCCACACCTTGGTGAGGCATTAGAGAAGGCGGCTTTACTGAAGATCTTTCAAAGCAAACCAACCCACAGGGGAAAAAAAAACCAATGAAGTTTACTAATGCGTTTTATCTTCCTTCTTTTCTGTGCTAGCCAGGCTTGGCATAGCAAGTCAGGAAAACAAGGGCATAGTTTCCTCTATATTTTGAGTGCAGAAACTTCAATTCTCAGTAGAAACCAAGTATGTTCTTTTCTTAGGTTTCCTTTTTTTAAAAATGTAAAATCTAATCAGGGATCTAAACTTCCCTGGAATTCAACAGCCTTCCTTTTCGCTGTCCCCATAATTAGTTTAAATTACATCAATTTTTCAACCTCCACCCACGCCCTGAAAAACTCCCTACAGAAGGTTGGAGAAAAAACTTCAGAACCAGATCTCAAGGGATCAGACTCTCATTCTAGGGTGCCCTGGTTCCCTAAATTTAAACAGTTAACACCACCAGGACGTTGTGAAAGATGTATCAAGGAAGTCACTATTTTTTTTCATAAAGAGAAAAGAAATAGCCCAGGTCCAAAAGGATTTGGGTGGGGAGGAGTGGTAGAGGAAAGGGGGCAGTTCCTCCTAATGGACTTTCACCCTTGGAATGTGATTTCCCTCCTCTGAATGGCAGCTGGAGTTCCACAGCTGTTTCCCATTGCTCCAGGAGGTGTACATTCAGCCCTGGACCTCAGGAGCCAGGGGGCCTTTTTATTATTTGTTTTCCTAAAAGATAACTTTCCCAATATAGAACTGAAATTAAAGAAGGAATTTACTGTTACAAACAATCTACTACACAACTGTAAAAAGGTCTGGTCTTTTGACTCACAGGATTGTGAACATGGGCAGGATAGAGCCTATGGAAAAAAGTTCATGTGAAAAAGACCTCGGGCCTTTAATATATTGAAAGATTAGTGAGTGTAGACATTGTAACATGGCAGCCACAAATAGCTAACCTGACTTACTTCAATATTTCAAGGATTTTTTATTTCCTTGGTGTGGATTCACTCTTGTTGATTACAACCTCTCCAGTACCCTGACACATGCTATTTATGAGTAGCTGTGATTTAAAAATAAATAAAAAAAATAAACAAACGAATGAATGAATGAATTCCTGGTTTCTATTTCCCCCTGTCTGTAGGCTATTCCTTGGACAATCACAACAGAGTACATCCTTGGCCTGGTACTTGAAGACTTTTCCAGCTTGGAAGGATCTGACAGAGCTTTGGAGAACTCTTAGGTCACCTCCTTGCCATGACAGAGATTCAAAAAATAAGGTGATGGAAGAAAATCGTATCAATCCAGGTGCACACTGGACTTGTAGAGAAGCTCCCTTTGCAGTCAGTTGACAAGATACTGCTTTGGTGCTTTCAAGGAATTGCTTGAATCCAAGATAGAGAAGAGGGAGACACTGAACTCAGGACAGATATAGCTTTGTAAATTCCAGTCTAGAGAGGGAGAGGTAAGGACATGTTGAAAAATATTTCACAATTGGCTCTCCGGGAAAACACTGATGCACTTGTAAATTTAGCCTGAATTATATATGAAAATTATTTCATTTTTATCTATCATTTTCTGAAGTCGAGACTATCAAGAAAAGTCAATCAAGCCCTGATTTGTAGTATTTGCTGATTTCCAAGGTGTTCATTTAACAATCTGCTCGCATAAGCCTATAAGCACACTCCTACTATAATTATCTATATAACTCCCTATAACTGTTAAAAAATTGGGGTACTTTAGTGAAGGAACAAGAGGTAGAATTAATAAAATGTCCAGAAAAATGGTGTTGAGAGGCCTGCTGCCTTCTGCTTCAGTCATACCACTTCTGGAGTGTCATGTTTATTTTGGGAACCATATTTTAGAAAGGACATTGGCAAATCAGTCCCCAAAGGAGAACAAGCAAGGGAAGAAGTGATTGAGGGCAATGTTCTCTTTGCTTGTCAGTTGTTTTCAGCCTCGCCTGACTCTCTGTGACCCCATTTGGGGTTTTGTTGGCAAAGATACTGGAGTGGTTTGCCATTTCCCTCTCCAGCTTATTTTTACAAGACTATGCCTTATGAGTATTAATTAAAGGAGTAGGGGAAGTTTAGCATAAAGAAGGGAAGATGTAGTGGGTGTATGACTCTTATCTTCAAGAGGAACTAGACATTCTGCTTGGCCACAGAGCGCAACACTAGAAGAAACCAGTGGAAGTTTCAGAGGGGTAGATTTCAGCTACAAATGAGAAAGATCTTCTGACTTATTCTTCAGCCAATTCTTTGTCATCAACTGCCTTGATTTCTACCCTAGACTCCTGCTTTCCTTATTGGCCACTGCTTTTCTGGACCAGTATTTCAGGAAAGCCCCTGCCCTTCATTCTTGCCTTCTTGCCATCTCCTTTCCTCCCTGACCTCCTGGCCATCAAATACCTTTTCTTTCTCTACTCTTTTCAGTTCTTTAACCATGAACCAGGATCAAATCAACTGTCCCATTGTTGCTAGTCTATTGACTTCCCCTTTGGCTCCACTCACCATCCTCTTCCAAAGTGCTCCTCCCTGGTTATCATTCCCCTTTGTGTATTGTTTCCCCAGTTAGAATGTAAGGTCTTTCAGGACAAGGTTATCTTTCCTGCTGTTTGTATCTTCAATGTTTAGCTTACAGATGTTCTTAATAAATGTGTATTCATTCATTCATGCTGTCTTGAAGTTGAACAGGCTAGTAGAAGTCTTCAGACAGAGACCAAATGACTACTTATCAATGGTATAGAGGGGATTTTCAGAAACCTCTGAGTTGGAATCGGTGATTTTTGAGGTCTCTCTTCCTTTTCTTTAGTTCTTAGATTGTGTAATTCTAAATCTGATGGAATTGGTAGTAGCATTGGGGGTACCAGGATACTGGCTGTACTTGGCTACCTAATGATGATGATTTCTTACCTCTGCTCCAGGTCTGGGTTGGATGGACAACTTAATATGGACTCTGTTACACATGTGCCATTTATACTTCCTTACCTCCCTGTGATAAAGGGATAATTAATGACCAACAGTGGAAATGTTTTTCTGATAACTCTGATCTATCCACTGATGCCAAAGCACTTGAAGAGCCAGAGCTTGTAATGAACTGTGGAATGAGATGGTGGAGATTATATTATTTACATACCTGGGGGGTCTCTCCATGATATTCATCATGTTGCATGTGGGGAGAAGATCCCAGATGTTGTTTGTTTAAGGACATAATAGATATGAGTCACTGGGCAGAACTTCATTGCAACCACTTGAGATTAGACTCCTCTCTTTGGTAGTCCAGAAATTATGGCCTACGATGAGAAAAAGGTGAAAGGGACTAAATAATGTATAACAGTTAATAATAACAATAGCTGATGTTTGTGTATCATTTTAAAAATATTATCTCATTTGGTGCTTACAATGACTCTGGGAAGTAGGGGCCATTTTTCTTATTTTACAGATGAGGAAACTGAGGCAGAGAATAAATAACTTGCCCAGGGTCACTGAGCTAGCGAGCAAATACTCAAGGTGGGATTTAAACTGAAGTGTTCACTTCATATACTTTGAGAAGGGGTTCTGAGGTAGGAGGAGACGCAGAAGAAGTGAAATATGGAAGGTTGGTGGGGATAGTGGAAGGTGTTGCCATGTTTGCACTCTGAATAACCTCATGAATGGAATCATCCATTATCTATGACATAACTGAGCTTGAAGATCATTGCTCATATACTTCATCAATTTGTATAAAAATACTTCAAATAAAATATTTCCCTTAATATAAACAAAACCAAACTGGTGTTCCTGACTCCAGATCCAGTAATGTATCCATTGTGCCCTCTAGCTGGCCTCATTCCTAATTCTTATAAAAGAGATATTTTACTCATGAGATTAAGTCAGGAAACATTTCTAGCTAGGTGGTGCAGTGGAAATAGTGTTGAACTTGGAGTCAAGAAGGCCTAGAATTCAAATTCAGTCTCAGACACTTACTATTTGCATTACCCTGAGCAATTCACTTAACCTTGTATGGCATCATTGATTTCAGTGTTATCTATGTGTAGAATCCTTGGCTTTAAGATATAATAACTAATAATGGCTGTCTTATATGGTAGAGTGAATTCGCAGAAGAATTTATGCTAGTAAAATACAATCATGACCATTCTCATGTGATCATTTAGTCAATGAAGGTTTTGTGTCCTCCATTTTACAGAATGGGAAACTGAGACCCACTTAAGATTCACTAATTCTTAGTTATAAAGGGAAGCGGGGAAGGGGAGATGCAGACACAGCTAGAAATCAAATCCCAACTCCCTGATACCCAGGCCAGCATTCTTCCTGCTATGCCACCTCCCTCTCAAAGGATTTAACATGTTTTGTTCTGAAATTCAGGCTGCTGGGCCAAATACATATTTAATGAATCAAATCTGAGTACATTGCCCTAGAATTGTAGAATCTGAGAGCCGGAGGAGGGTGTTTTGATTGGCAAGTTTTTAGAGAAAGATGATCAAAATGGATAGATAGCTTGGAGGTCAGTTCTGATCTATCCATTGCTTACATGTCTTCAACTGAAAGCTGTCTTGCTTGTTCCAAGCAATTCTATTTCATATTACATAACGGTTCAGGGCCAGGGATAGGGATCCAGATTTTCTCTTAGGGAAACCTATTCAAAACTCATTTCTATCACTTGTATATACTTAGCTATTTACATGGTACCTACCATTAGGCTGTGAGGTCTTTGAGGTCAGGGGCTACCTTTTACCTTTCTTTGTATCTTCAGAACTTAGCACAGTGCCTGGCACATAGCAAATACTTAATAAATGCTTGTGGACTGACTGACTGAACTCATATGACCTTGGACAAGTGACTTATCCTTTCTGGGACTCACTTTCCTCACATGCACTATTAACTGTGAGATCCCTTTTGGATTTAAAATTGTGATGAAAAAGCTAGGTAACACAGTGTAGAGTCTGTGGGACTAGACCTGAATTCAAATCCTTCCTCGGACACTTACTAGATGTGTGTTTGTGACCCTGGACCCAACTTCTCAATGACCTTATCCAAAAAATTGGAATAACATATAGCAACTATCTCATCGTATTACAGTCGAGATCAAATAAGGTAATATTTAAATTTCTTCACAAACGTTAAAATTCTATTTAAATACTTATTATTATGGAGATAATAGCTCATAAGATTTGAGTATTTAGAATCAAAATATCTGGGTACATATTATGGATCTGAAACATTATTTATGATTCTCTTACACTCTCTGGGCCTTCATTTCCCCATCTTTTAAATGAAGGCATTGGATGAAATAATCTCCTTTATCTCTGCCAGAGGGACTCTAAAGTTCTCGAATGTCTAAGTCACTCCTTCGTGCTTGTCATGGTAAGAGTGCAACCAAAGATCGTGTTTATCTTATCCAGAGACTTCTTAGAGATTCTTAGGAACACCAATTGAAAATTAATCTCACTGGCAACAGCTGAGTTGACAATTTCAGTTTGAACTAAGAGATGGTCTTGAAGGACCCACCCAAGTATCTTTCCTAGTTTTGAGGGGTGGTAGGAAGGGAAGATTTGTAACTGGATGGTCTTGGTAAATCTGTGGGGTCCAAGAGTCATGAGAAGTTCCTCCTGATAAAAGTCATTCCCTCAGATGGTAGTGCCCTTCCTACTTGGTACCAAATCTAATGTGTCTTCCAGATGCCTGGACTGAAAAATAGCTAGCTCTTGTCAGGTTATCCTGAAAGTCTTCTAATGTTTACTTGAAGTATATTTAATAAATTAAACAGCCATTTCACTGAGACTTTGGAAGCAATTTGTGAAGTCTAGCTCAGGATCTGAGTTCTCAAGAACAACAAGAGATTGATATAGTATCAGATCAGGGGTGGGGAACACGCAGCCTCAAGTGCGGCTCTTCGGCTGAATCTAAACCTCACAGAACCAATGTGGCTTTGAGGCTGCGGGTTCCCCACTCCTGAAAAATTATAATAGGCTTTAGTGACTGGGGTAAGAGGCCTATGAAGACAAAGTCCTCCCATCAAAGAAACATCATTTATACCCTCTGGCTTGAGACAAACAACTGTTTGTTCCATGTCCTGTGCTCAGCGCTAGGGATGGAAAGGTGGAAAATGATACTGTTCCTACCTTCAAAGAGATTACATTCTAATTCTATGAATGCAATAAGTACATCAGACAGTTGTAAATGAAGTCTACTATATGCCAAGCATTAGACTATGCACTGAAAATACCAAGAAAGGCAAAAATAGACCCTGGTCTAAAGGAACTCAGAGTCGAAGGGGAAGGTGGGGGGAAATAAAACATGCAAATAACTGTACAGACAAGATATTTACAGGGTTATTGGAGGTATCTTTAGAGAGAAGGCACTAGCAGAGGGGAGAGGACCAGGAAAATTTTTTTTCCATGTAATATAAACTAGGGACTGCTCAGGACAGCTAGGTGGCACAGTGGGTAGAGCACCAGACCTGATGTTAGGAAGACTCATCTTCCTGAGTTCAAATCCAGCCTCAGACACTTACTAGCTGTGTAACCCTGGGCAAGTCACTTCACCCTGTTTGTCTCAGTTTCCTCATCTGTAAAATGAGTTGGAGAAAGAAATAGCAAACCATTCCAGTATTTTTGCCAAGAAAACCCCCAAGTGGGGTCAGGAAGAGATAGGTATGATTGAAATGACTGAACAAGAGAATGATTGTGGGGCAAAAGAGAGATTCAGACAGTGTTCTAGAAAAAAAAGGAGGATGAAAAGATGACTTTGAGCTGGGGGAATCAGGCCAAGTTCCTTGGAGAATAAGATCATAGATTCAGATAAGGAAGGGATCTGAGAAACCATCTAATCCAACTAAGGGCTGATCATTGGACCATAGTCACTGGGTTTGATGTTGTGGTTATGTTCTGTTTTGCTTTGTTCTAGAAAGGATCTCAAATGTAATTTTTTTTCAGGTGAGGGAATTGAAGCTCAAGGAGAAAGGAAACTGGAATTTAAGTGTCTACTATGTGCCAGGTCCTTTACAAATATTATCTCAATTTGATCGTAATGCTATTATTTTCCCCACTTTTGCCATTGAGGGAACTGAAGTAAGCAGGGATTGCCTAGGATCACACAGGTAGGAAGTGTTTGAGGCTGAAACTGAACTCAAGTCTTTCTGATTACTGGCCCAGTATATCACATTATCCAACTGCCTCCAGTAGGACTTGCTTTGGGTCACATAGGTCGTAAATACTTAAGTCAGGATTCTTTTCTTGAAAGAGCCCACACTCTTTCCATTACATCACAAAGCCTGAGTTGAGCCTTAAAGGAAGAAGAGGATTTCACAAGAGGCTTTCACAAGGTTCCAGGAATATTGGATGCCCTGAATAAATAAATGGTGATGGAAGAGAGAAGGAGGAGATCAGGGAACATAGTGTAGCCCAGTTTGCTGAAACCAAGAGTGCATGAAACAGAATATTGGAAAGATGGGTTGAAGTAGATTGTAGAGGGAATTGAATGCCAGATAATTAATCTTGATTTTATCCAAATGATGTCTTCTCTTAATGAAGTAGAAAAGGTGTATGTGGGGTAGCAGCTCTTCCAATCCTGTAATCCTGAGTGCAAGACAAAGCTGAGGGTAGCCAAGAGCTAAGTCTAAGTCACAGGGTGTGTGTGTGTGTGTGTGTGTGTGTGTGTGTGTGTGTGTGTGTGTGCGTGCGCGCGCGCGCGTGCACTCCCTCCTTCAAGGCTCTAACCTCAGTGGCTCCATGCAGGGAAGGATGCTGGGGTAGTTCTGTTCAAGTTGATGGGAAGGGTAATGTTCCTCCCTTGTCTCTCTCCTTTGCCAATCTGATGTCTGTTGATAGGGAGGGAAGTATGACTCCTCCACCTGGCAGACCAGGTAAATGCCCATAATGCTAGGGCATGGCAAAAAAAATGAACTTTCTGAAAAAATGACTTGGGGGTAGGGTTAGGAGGTGAGTCCTACACCTCAGCTGCCAATTGCTTCCTACAGCTCTCCCCTTCTCTGCACCCCCAATATTATGTTGATTCTTATGGTTAACATATTACCTTATTGATTCATATTGAGCTAATGAAAAAGGTTTTTTTCACATTAACAATTCCCTAGTTTATCTCCCCCATGTCCTACTGGTGAAGGTGAGTCTTTGAACCTAAACCCAAGACTTTTCATTTATAGATGTAAGGAGTAGTGCTCAGTTGGCTAAATCAATTAAATTGTTTCCACCTTGCCTGAAGCAAAGGGTAAATTGCTTCACTCTAGCATCTTTACCAGGTGAGAATGAGTCTCAATTGAATCAAATCAATCAGAGGCATTCCAGCTAAGCATGAAAAGATCTTGATCCATTTAGATGTTTCTGATGCGCTTCTTGGCGAACTGAAAGGAATGTTGCATGAAAAGAATATTAGGGCTGGATGAAGAAACTTGGTCCTGGGAGTCATCTATATACAATATCAATCAATACCTTATCAAGTGAAATAACACATGTATGGTACTTTTCAAACCTTAAAGAATTATATAAATACTAGGTGTCATTATTAGAGTTTTCAAGTCAGTTCAAGTTTGAGAGAGATGCATGCATCTGGTGGCGAGAAAAGCATTTGAGAAGGGGAGGAGGAGAATTTCTCATGTTGTGGTCTTGACTTCCTTCTCACCTTCCTTGATTAAAGGAGGACCTTTGAACCTCAGAAGTTCAGGAGACTTCCCACCTGCCCATTGGCATCCTTGCAGCCTCTCCAGAATAGCTAAAAGTATTGTCTCATTGGGGATGAAAGACAGGCTGGACACAGATTCATGACTATACAGAAGACATGCCATGCCTAACGGGATTAAGCACCCTATGAAGGGGAGAAAAGGACTTCCAACAGCCACAACTGGTGTTACCCCTTTTGACTTGATAATAAATAACTAATCACAATACCTAGTATTTACCTATTGCCTTAAGTATGTCATCTCATTCCATAACATATTGATTACATGTGCTTTCTAAGCTTGAATCCACTTTCCCCTGTGCTCTCTACACACTTGGAAGAGTGTCACAGATATTTGTTAGGGGATATTTTGTAACATATATTCTCACTATCCTATCTTAGTGAATGCTTAGGGAATTATCTTTCTAAAAGCTAATTAGGTCTTGCCAACTAGTTGCTATAATCATGGAAGGAAGCATGAATAGAGACTCATTAACTACACCATTAGAAAATACTCCCTCCCAACCAATCAGGCCAACTCCTAGAGATCTAAGGGGATTTAGTAATTACACCAAGGAACTGACATCTTAGTGCATGTGAGCATTGGTATAGGAACCCCCAGAGTTTACAAATGGGATGAAGACCATGTCAATGTTTCCTTAAACCATGGCCTTCAGGGACTTGAGCACAGGACTCTGGATGTAGTCTGCCCAAAACAAAGCAGAGTTGTAACCTCCTTCATGCTGGACACTATACTAATGAAAATTTTACATATATATTAAGGTTGTATATAAATATTATATTGGGATTACATGGGATTATATATAAATATTCATTTTTGGGGTTGCCATGCATCCACTGATATTGAACTTGCATTCTATTGAAACCTCTGAATTCTTCTTGGCTGAATCTCTGGGTCTTCATTCCCCCTCCCTGTCTCTACCACTTGAACTTTGGGTAACTAAACCCAAAAGCAGGATTTGACTCAACTCCTATTAAATTTCATCTTATTCAATTCAATCCCATCATTTTAACTGAGAAATTCTTAACCTGGGGTCCATGAACTTAGATATTTATATATTGATTTATTTATATAAATATTTATATATATATATGTAAATTGATTTCCTTTGTAATTTTATGTATTTCATTTTATACATTTAAGAGATACATAGCCTTCACCTGACTACCAAAAGAGTCCATGATATTAAAAAAAAAGTTATAAACCTCTGTGTTAGCCTGTTGGGATGTTTTTGGATTCTATCATTAGCAAGTTAATTATTTCATTCAGTTTTATGTCATGAGTAAATCTGATGGGCATGCTCATTGGGCGTTCTCTAACTCATTGCTTGAAAGATGATTTAAAAAAAAATATAAAGGTCCCCAATTGATACATGGTTCCCCAATTTATAAATGGTCAAAAGATATGAACAGGCAGTTTTCAGAGGAAGAAATTAAAGCTATCTATAGGCACACAAAAAAAATGCTCTGAATCACTATTGATTGGAGAGATGCAAATCAAAGCAACTCCGAGGTACCCCATCACACCTATCAGATTGGCTAACATGACAAAGCAGGAAGATGATAAACACTGGAGAAAATGTGGGAGCTGGAACACTAATGCATTGTTGGTGGAGTTGTGAGATGATCCAACCATTCTGGAGAGCAATCTGGAATTATGCCCAAAGGGCTACAAAAATCTGCATACCCTTTGACCCAGCAATATCACCTCTAGGACTGTATCCCAAAGAGATCATAAAAATAGGAAAGGGTTCCACATATACAAAAATATTTATAGCAGCTCTCTTTGTAGTGGCCAAGAATTGTAAATCAAGGAAATGTCCATCAACTGGGGAATGACTGAACAAGTTGTGGTATATGAATGTGATGGAATACTATTGTGCTATAAAAAATAATGAACAGGAGGACTTCAGAGAGGCCTGGAAGGACTTACATAACCGATGCTGAGTGAAAGGAGCAGAACCAGGAGAACTTTGTACACAGCAACAATCACTGTGCGTGAGGAATTTTTTTGGTAGATTTAGCCCTTCACAGCAATGCAAGGACCTAAAAAATTCCCATTGGACTTTTAAGGCAAAATGCTTTCCACATCCAGAGAAAGAACTATAGAACTGGATGGCAAACTGAAGCCGATTACTTTTTCTTGTGTTATGTTTTGCTTTTGGTTTTTTTTTTTCATAGTTTCTCCCATTCATTTTAATTCTTCTAAGCAACATGACTTAGGTGAAAAGATATTTAGTAAGAAGTATGTGTAGAACTCATATAAGATTGCACACTATCTTGGGAAGGGAGTGGGGGAGGGCAGAAAAATCTAAGATTTATGGGAGTGATTGTAAAAAACTGAAAACAAATAAATTTTTAAAAAATCAAAAAAATAAAAAGGATCTTTCTTTGCCATCCCTCACCTCTTGACCTAAAGCTCATATCGTCCTTCCACAAAACCATGCATGCCCCAAGGCCTCCATCAAACCCTGGCCCAAAGTCTTTTCTAGTGTGACAATTCTCATGAATAACTCTTTCTGAGTAGAACCAAATTTGTATGTTGCATAGATTATGTATGTGAAGTGAATTTCCACTGAATATCCTTTTTGTTTGGAATGTGGGTGAAAATAGCCAGGGAGAGAAAGCACATAAACGCGCAGCAGTCCTTGCTTGTGTTACCCCAGAAGATATTTGGGCATTGATCCAGGGATTGAAAGGTCAGACTTTGAACTCCATGAGGGCAAAGGCCTCATCTCATCTGAAATTTTATATCTCCCTCCGTCTTTAAGCACAATACTCTGCATACAGTAGGTGTTTTATTAAATAAAAGAATAATAAAATCTAGTTTAAATAAACCACAGTAGGTTTATTTAATTGAAGTGATGAATCTATACATTTCAAGAAGGAATTTGAAATGGAAATGAACTGCTGCCATCTACCTCCACCCTGCCTTTCCAGCCTTCCCCTCACCATTTCCTAGAAGTCTTCTGAATGAACCTCTTCCCCTTCTTTAGGGCAATAATCTATCCCAGGGTTTCTTTGCTGTGAGCCAAGGGGAGATGTAGCCAGAGCTTGTAGATAGAATGGAGCAGGGAGGACAGAGAAAGGTCACGGCCAAGGTGACCACATGGGCCACCAGGTTTGTACCAGTGATAACTGCCCAGTATCTTCCCCTTCTCCATAGCTGAACACATGCCTTGTGAATCCAGCTGTTTGGAAACAGTAACTGGATACTTGACCTCATTACACTTGGTTCCTGGGTAGGAGCTCTTGTGAGAAATGTTAAGTGAGCAGGAGAGAGGGAGACTGAGTGTACTCTGGCAGCAGATGAAAGGACTTGGGCAGAGTGAAGGAAGCATCTCTAGCAAAATTATGTTTAAACCCTGCGTTAGGGAAATTAACTCCTTCGCTGAGGTGGACTTAGAAAATTTCATTCTGTGCTGAGAAATGTCTGACAGGACAAAAGGTGAGTCATTCTGTGGCACTCCGGTGGACAGGGAGAGCTGAGATCTCTGCTGGAGCTTGTGTCCCAGTGCTCCCTAGACAGGAGTGGCATAAGAACACAGTGCCATATGGCCAACAGGGCAAAAGCCACTTGGTACCTTGGCAGAGTGTGAGGCAGCTAAGGCCTTGGATACTTTAACCTGAGACTCTGGACTTTGATCTATGGTGCCCCAATCAGAGCAGAAAAGCAGAACCATGGAAACTGTGATGAGAGCTACCCACAGGCTCAGATAGGCCTTGGAACAGCTAGTGGCTTCTACCCCTGAGCTCTCTCCATAATTCTCTCACCTCTCTCCAAGCTCTTTTCCAAAATTTCAAAGTCATCATATTGTCTAATAAATATTTTTTGAATGAATAAATGATAAGGGAACCAAAGTTAGATGAAAAATCTCTTTACCTGCATTCTTGTCCACATACTGAACCTTAGATCTCAAAATTCACCTTATGTGATCTGGACTCAGGTCCACTAAGACCTTTCTTGACCCTCCCCAGGTCATGCTGATTGCATGCACTGTAGTTTCCATCTTTCATCCAGATCCTGGATTCTTACCCCTAGGACCAAGCTAGAGTCAGTCTAATGGGCTTGTGAGAGCTGATTATTCAATTGTCAGGGGGACCATTGATATGTTAGCAAATGCTACAAATAAAGGCTTGATCTGTTGTTCTATTGATTGGCTAGACTGAAGAAAGTGATGGAGAAAATGTTAATGCTACAGATTAACATTGATACTCCTGTCATGATATTCCTCCTACCCACATGGTTGTTTTAGCTGTTGTTTGTTTAGCTTTGTTCTTTGGAGGCCATTAGGGTTAAGTGACTTGTCCAGGGTCACATATCTAGAAAGTGTCTGAGACTGGAGATTCAGACCTCCTGACTTCAGAGCTTGGCCTCTATCCACTGTGCCACCTAGGTGCACTGCCCTACCCAACCCCCTCCATGGTTAAATATTTACAAGCACATTCTAGGACCCCAGGCTCAGATTGATGAGTATTCATCTTATCTTGCCCAGACCCAGACCCACCAAGCCACAATTCTAACTCTGAGAATAGTAACTGAATCACCACTCTTATTCCTAGCAAGGACAGGTCAATCCAATGCCAGTTGAGTCCCATCACCATTCACTCTGATTGTCCTGTCCCAAGCACTCTTCTCTTTTCTGGATCTCACTGCCCTACTGTTGTGCCCTCTTTTCCTATGAGAATGCAAAGTCCTTGGGCCCAGGGCCTGCTTTGCTTGTTTGTATATGTACTCCAGGTACTTGTTTTTTTTAACAGTGCCTGGCATATAATAAGTGCTTAATGAATATTTTTTTCATTCATTTGTTCACTCTGACTTTTGTCATTCTTATAGTAATTAAATCACACAATCTGAGAATCTCAGAGACAGAAGGAATTGGTGTGGCCATAGGAAGAAAGAAGATTATAGATTTAAACCTAGAAGGGACCTCAGAGATCCTTCATTCTAACACTTTCATTTTATAGAGAAGAAAACTAAACCCTAGGGATTATTGCAGTGGCAAGTAGAGGAGCCAAGATTTACACCCAATTTTCCTGGCTTCAAATCTTCTGTTCTTTCTACTGAAGCATCTAATCTAACCCACACATGGAATAGGAATCTCCTCTGGCTTTCCCAACGATCCCAGTTAAACAGTTGTGCATTGTCATCTTTGGTCACTATCACAGGGTCACAGGTCCAGAGCTGGAAGGGATTTCAGAGGCCATCTAGTTCAAAGCCCTTGTTTTACAGATGAGGAAACAGAGACCCAGGGGGTTAGGTGAATTGCCTGAGGTTACACAGATAGCAATCATCACAGGCAGGATATAACTTGGTGCTCTGCCTCAAGAGTGTAGCGTGACTCAATCTTCATTCCTCTGTGTCCTTCTTTGAACTCTTTTTCAAGGGCTCATGTCCCACAGACTAGGCCTAACAATGATTATAGTGGGGGTGGGATGGGGGGAAGTGTTTGAAACAATAATCTATATTCTGCGCCTCTGGATCACCATTGATTTGCTGATGATTCTGGGTCCCTTTGTTTTTCTTCAGACAGATGTAGACAAGGGGAAAAAAGGAGAACACCATGTGTCATGTCCCTGGGAAGCCTTTTCTTGACTTCCTAAGTTTCCATGCTCTCTCTTAGCTGCTCAAACATTCATAAGTAAATTCATCTGCTTCTGTAATGTTTCCCCATCAAAGAAAACTTTTTTTAAGGGAAAGGAGCTGTCTTGGTAATCCCAGTGTCTAGTAATACAATACGTGCCATGGGTACTTAATATATGCTTACTGGATTGAAATGTTCCTTTGGGGAAATAATTTCTTCTGCTTTCTAGGTAAGGCTTCATATCCTTACCTAGAAAAACAGAAATTGCTATCATGTATCACATGGACAAGGTTGAAAAGAGGGTCATCGTAGCAGAAGAGTCCCTAGGAATCAGTCTGAGGAAGCACACAACCATTATCAAAACCCTATTTTGTCCTAGGCCATGCAGACATAGCAGATCTAGGAAAAATTCACCTGGGGCTAGAAAACAACTGGCAAGTAGGGTGAGAAGTGGCTATGGAATTTCCAGAGGAGAAGAAACAAGCAACCTATTGACATCAAACTAAGATTGATTCATCTAGAGAGATCTATCTTTTACTCACTTGGGGTTTCATTTTTCAAGCAGCTGTTTCAATCTCATATTTTAGGGTAGGTTTGTTGGTTTTTTGGGGAGAAAAATCTGGACCTGTGATTTCATGGATTCAAGGAACTTCCAGTAAGAAAACTCCCTCTACCAGTACAGACATCAGTCAATACTTTACAACTTATACTGTTATGGTCCCAAAATCCATACGTGTCAGAGGACAGGCCCATACCAAGGTCTTCCTGACTTAGAGACTGGCTCTCTATTCACTGCTTTTACTAACTTTCTGCAAATATTCAATTTCAAGGGAAAAATAAAAACTGAATGAGAGGAGACCCTTGAACCTCATTCCTGCCAACTGATCCATGGCTCAACTATTTCTTTTTTTTTTTTAGTTTGCCCATAGCTATCTCTCCTGGCTCTGCTCTCCTATCTTCCAGCTGTTCTCCCTTTTCTACCTCCTCCTACTTCCAGCTCTGTTTTTGGTCTCATCTCTTCTGTCTTTACATTCATTTCCTTAGTGATACCATTCATTCCCACAATTTTAGTTGTAACCATCTAAATCAATGCTTCTAGTTTCAACCTCTTAGCATTCCATATTTCCAACTTTCTACAAAATTTCTTTGCCTTGATGTTCCATTACGTAGCAGCAAGCACCGTGACACATCCAGGATAGCCTGCTAGCACAGATTCTTAGATCTGTTTTTCTAAAAGGAAAGCAACTTATAAGGGGTCAACAATCTTCTTTAATCACATATACCAGCAGAGAAAATACAAACAGATAAATGAAGACTAACAGACAGGGCTTCTAACTGTCTGACCATGAACAATATATACTTTACAGATCAACAGACAGATCCAACTGTCTGACCATTACATACATACATAGTGACCAGAGAGAGAATCACCAACATCTGGGTTTTCAAAGTGTATGTGTGTGGGTGCTCCTTAAAGACTACTTAGAGTCTCATATGGTACATGAATCTTTTTGCAAGGAGTAAGCCCCCAAAGCAAAACCTCACTTTAGAGTGCCTCCTCTAATCAAGCTTCCCTTAACAGACTTCACCTGAGACCTATTAATAAGGGAATGGGGAAGATCTTTAACTCCTATTACACCTTAGGGAAGGGAACAAGCATTTATTAAGCAACTACTATGTGCCAAGCACTGTACTGAGTTACTGAGTTCTATAGTTCAACCAGTCCAAGACTGATATTGATATGAACATGTAACTTTTCCTCCCAGACGTTCCCTTCATGCCCATTTTCCTGTTTTGGTTGATTGAATACCTTTGATTGCCCAGACTCCTCTTGTTAGAGTTATTTTTTGCCCTTCTGCCTCCCTTCCTCTGCAAAAAAATTAGTGTGCAGATTCTATCCATTCTACTACCTTATGATCTCTCACATACATCCTTTCCTCTCTAACACCCTAATTCAGGCTGTTGTGACCTCTCATCTAGACTATTACAGGAGTTGTATTATGTGTCTTTGCTTCTAATTTCTACTCCCTCTAAATGATCCTTTACATTCAGCTGGATCAATCAATCAAAAGACATTTATTAAGCACCTATTATGTTCTAGGTGCTGTGCTAAGTACTAGGGATACAAAGAGAGGCAAAAGACAGTCTTTGCCCTCAAGGCATATAGAATCTAATTCATCTAATTGTAAATGAATTTTCCTGAAGTACTGATTGATTATATCACCTCATCCCCACCAAAGTTCCAGGGAGTACCCATTTTAGAGAGGAGAGAGGCATAGATTTTGCTGGCATAGGGAACTTCTGGTGTGAAGATTCCCTCCATCAATTTGGACCAACATCTAATCTATATCTTAAAATCTTAAAGAGCACTGGGAAACAAGTGACTTGCCCATGATCATACGGCTTGTATGTGTCAGAAGCAAGAATTTAGGAGAGGTCTTCCTGGTTGCCTCCATCTATTATACCACTCATTCTTTCCTGCTTACCCAATGAAAGCCAAACTCTTTACTACAGGGTCTAAAGCTTTCTACAATCTGTCCTCAATCCACCTCTCCAATCTTATCTTCTAGAATCCACCCCTTCCTCTCCTTATTCTGATAGGGAAGCTTTTTCACTTTATTGCTAAGCAATTCCCAGGTTACATTTTTATGGGAGAAGTTGACACATAAAAGGATACTGTAAAACAGGATTGGTAAAGGAATGTATCTGTACTGGGATGAGATGAGGAGACCCCTGAGAATGGTACCATGTCCATGAAAGTTTCCCTGATCCTTCCCCTAAAAGTTCTATTCCTCTTTTCTGATGGGATATACAATGTGCACACCTCTTTTATAACATCTTTACATTCACTCTTGTTTTCTACTAGTGTAATACTCATTGTCATTTACCCAGAGCTCCCTTAGGGCAAGACCTACATCCTACCTATTTTGAATTCCCCTAGACACTAGCACAGAATGTTGTGTTAGGTGGGTATATAAAAATATATTTGGACAAACTAAAGAATGAGAAAATGAATGAACAAATTATAGAAACAAATATATAATATATACTTTGTAAGATCTGTAATTGCATCTATATGGGTACAAATAGCTACGTAGATGATGAAGTTGATAAAACACTGGGCCTGGAAGCAGGAAGATAGGAGTTCAAATCTGACTGCACTTTAGACATTAGTTGTATGACCCTGGACAATTCACTTCACCTCTGTCTGCCTTAGTTTACTCAACTGTAAAATGGGGATTATAATCCCAGGGTTGTTGTGAGAATCAAATCTGAAAATATTTGTAAAGCATTTAGCAATGTGCCTAGCACTTAACGGGTGCTTAATAGTTATTCCCTTTCCTTCACTGGTGGAGATGTCATTCCATCTAAACCTTAATGGCAACTCCTTGAGTTTCTGTGGCCAAGTAAACTCATCAGCTGGTGGTTACCTTCTGTTAATGATATGTATATTCATATACATATTTTGGATAGCAAAGCAGTATGATGTAGTAAATAAGAGTACTTCCTGGCTTTGGTGTCAGGAGAACAATGGGTGAAATCCTGCCTTTATGTACACTTACTACTTATATGACCTGATCTAGACACTTAACATTCATGTGCCTCAGGCAACCGTTGGGAGACTTATAGATGGGTTACGATATGTTGATGGAAGGATGAATATTGGTGAATTCAGAGATTCTTGGTTCAAGGTGTACATAAAGTACATATATATATATACTCCTCTTTGCATGGAAGCTACCATTGGGTTCTCAGAGCCTAGGCTAGCAGAACCCAAACTTGGTCAGGTCCTAGCAAGATGGAAGGACTTGGAATACGCATCCAGTAAGAGACTGCTTGTTTGCTCCATAGATACAATTTTCCATGGTGTTTGAATTTCAGTTACTAATGCCATCCATCACAATCTAGGGAAAAAAACATCCCCTCGTTCCACAGAGCAGACTAGCTTAATTTTTTCTAAATACTTGAAACTGTTTTTATATATTAAGTTTCCTTTTTTCCCCTCCATTAAAAAATTCCCACAGAAGTGCAACAGCTTAAAGGATATGTTATTCATTTTTAGTGGAGTGAAATCTTCTCTGCAGTATTTTGAAAGAATTTCTAGTATATAGTTGTTCCGTGATAACATGTTAGAAGTAACTAACAATTAAGTTATTTTCGTCCTCGCTAATAACGCTCAGGGAGCAATTCATGTTTCTTTCTGGGTTAATAAGAAACATTTGCGGCAAAAGCATGGAACTGTGCAGATAAAGCAATTGGCAAGAAATAGTATGTTTAAATACCAGAAAACAGCCCATATCCAAACAGGTGCGTGATAAAGCCATATAAATAGACTGCTCTGTATGCAGAACGGCGCAGAGCGAAGTTGGAGAAGGAGTTTGCGGGAAAGAACTTTCCTCCTCTGCAAAGAAAAATATCTCCAAACTTGGTCCTTGGGTATCCTCGTTAGACTAAACAGCTGGAAAAACAGTTCTGCGGGGGCCTGAAAGTAAGAGTGGCTTTACCATTTTTTTTTTCAATGGCTGGATAAACAAAACCTTGCCAGGGAAATGATTAGATTTTTGCAAATATAGCCCCAAGCTGGAATCTTGTGAAAGGCAGGCTCACTCCTTTTCAACCTTAAGAAGTATGTCTCACTCTTCTAATTAGCGCTGGCCATTTTTGTTGTTGTTGTGGATGTTGCTGTGATATTTTAAAAGACATTTTTGTGGGTGTTTTTAGTTTTTTTCAACACTTGGGCACTTGTCTTGGGGGCATGCAGACCTTGGCTTCTCAAAGTGCCCTTTGGTTTCCATTAAGATTTGCTAACTGTACAGGAAATTTGCTTTTAGGCCGAAAGATTAAAAATAAAACAATACAACAGTCAATATTTCTGCCCATAGGATGATAGAATTTAGAGGTGAAAGGGACCTTAGACAGAATAATTGGGTCTAGGTGATCTTTAGATGAGACGAACTTGGATGAGAATTGGTCAAAAGAAATAAAGATGCTTAGAAAGCAGAAGAGAATGTTCAGGGGGTACATGATGGCTATCTTCAAGTATTTGAAGTACTAGAATATGAAAAGAGTTCAACTTCATTCTCAGAGGGAAGAACCAGGAACAATGAGTAGAAAATTAATCTAATATCAACTAAATTAGGAAAGAATTCTTGGTAACTAAAGGTGTCCAAAAATGGAATGTACTGGCCCCAAGAGGTGGTGGGTTCCTCTTCAATAGAGGTCTTCAATGAGCTGAGGCTTGTATGACTGATCATTTATCAAGGGTGTTAGAGTGGGAATTCCTTTCAAGTATGTGTTGCATCAGATGGCAACTGAAGCCCCTTCCAATTCTACTATGAATCTATGCATTTGTGGTTTCAGGGGTCTCTTCCACTTCTGACATTTTATGATCTATGATTGGATTAGATACTCTTTGGAATCCATTCCAGTTCTAAATGCTAGGATCCTATGACCAGGATGCTGAGGGCTCCATAAGAAGATTGGTTGAAGAAACTGGGGATATTGATCCTGGAGAAGAGAAAACTGGGGATGGGACAATAGAATAAAGAAGATGATGCAAGAATGACTAGAGTTGGACTTCAAGGAGAATGGTAGAAGTTGCAGATTTCGACGTGATATGGTGGGGGGATACCCTAAACAATTAGAGCTATCCCAAAGTAGATGGAGGTTCCCTTTCACTGGAGTTTTCTAAGTGGAGCTTGAATGATCATCAGCATAGATTCTTTAGCAAGAGAGCTTATTCAGGCATAAATTGGAAGACCAGGTGGAGTCTGAGGTTCTGTGATTTTGTGGTTCTGATTTTGGTGAGTCCAGGACTCTCATTTTACAGATTGAGAAAGTAAGGTTCAAGAGAGTTTAAATAACATGCCCAAGGTTGCATTCAAATCCATTAGCAGAAGAAAAATATGAATCCAGATTCTCCAAATTTGGCACAGTGAAAAGATCTACTATGTTGCTATGGTGCAATGTGTTGTCACTGATTCTGATGGATTTGCAGTTTGTGGAGTCATCACAGATTCCGCAATGTGTCATCACAGAATTGTGGGTTCTTTTTGGTAATTTAAGGTCATTCACGCCAAGCTGAACCGACTTAGTGCCCAGAGAACAAAAAAGAACTCTGAAGTCACCAAAAGTCTGATCCACAGACATGGTGGGACACAAGACCTAAAAGCCAAATACCCTGTAGCTGTGTTAGGCCCCAAATAGCTTCCCTTGAATGTTGTTTGTCTACAGCAAGACAGGGAGTGTTAAAGATAAGGCAGTGGGAGAATGTGACTGAAGACAGACCTTGGTCTAGCTACTTGCCTGAGGCAAAAATACTTTGAAACAAAGAGTGCAGCTTCTCCCTTGCTCCTATGTCCTCTAACATAACATAACAATCCCTTTGCCAAAATACTGGCTCTCCCAGGAGTGGTGAGAATCCTGTCTTAGATTCAAACCCTGCCTTTTTTGCATGCTGGCTTTTTGGGGGTAGGCAAGTCTTTTCCTGAAGATGAGAGAGCAGAACTCACAGAATTCAACAATCTTCTATACTTTTAGGCCCAGCTGGTGTAAACTACAGAAAATTTGTTCCTTCTAGGTGTCTCTGAAAGGGGAGAACAGTCACCACAAATAAATTGATGGTACAGTCACTAGCAATCATTTGTTAAGATGGTAAAGGTGAAAAGTTGAGGTGCCCAGGGACTGGGAAATGTTTAACAACTAACTCTTAAAATGTAAGACATATTTTTAAGTATAATCTGGATCATTAACCATCACTTTAAATCTAGATGAAAACAATTCAATAAATCAAACAAAACAAAGCAATAAACCAGACCCTGAATTGTAGCTTTTGCCCATTTCGAAAGTGAAAATTTAACAATTTAACAATTGTCTTTGGGTTCAACTGGCTCTGGCCCATCCAGTTCTTCCTTTGATACATTCTATGTGACTTGTTTATGCAATGGAACTAATCAAATAAGCATTTATTAAGTGCCTACTGTATTCTAGGCACTGTTCAAGGTGCTAGGGATACAAAGCCAAAAGTAAAACAGTTCTTGTCCTCAATGAACTTAATTCTAACTGAAAAGACAACATATACATATATGAATATATCTACTATATATATGTGTATATATATACACATATGTGCATATATATGTATATATATAGATACATACACACACACATACATACACATATCTCAGCTAGGTGGCTCAGTGGAAAGTGTGCTGGGCCCAGAGTCAGGAAGATTCATCTTCTTGAGTTCAAATTTGACCTCAGACACTTCCTAGCTGTGTGACCCTGAGCAAGTCACTTAACACTGTTTGCCTCAGTTTCCTCATCTGTAAATGAGCTGGAGAAGGAATTGGTAAATTACTCCAGTGTCTTTGCCAAGAAAACCCCAAATGGGGTCAAAGGGAGTCAGACACTGAAAACAATAAACACCAAGAATATATATGCATATATATATACATATATATGCATATATATATACACACACATATTACATACATATACATACATAGTAAGTAATGTGGGGAGGGAGTATACTAGAAGTTGAAAGGCACAGTTAAGGCTTTATGTAGAAGGTGGAATCAAGAAGTGTATTGGTAAATATTTAACATCCAGCTCTTTGGGAAGGGATAATGTATGTTCAACACAATTTTAAGTTTAATCTTCTTTATTAACATTCCCTCCAACATTTTCTTAACTCTAGAAATCAGTAAAACAATGAATCAACCTTGTTTTGCAGGCATTTGCTGATTTCTGAGGTATAAATGATCACACCAAAAATTTAATAAGTCATAGGACCTTAGAGATCATTTAATTGAACACCCTCCTGTTTACAAATTTCATTGTCTTTTTTCCAGGGCTAGAAATCTCCAACTCCTTCCTGTTTGTACTTCTGTGTTAGCGTTTCCAGTCTTACTATCCTAGTTTTCCTCTTGACCTGCTACAATTTGTCACCATTCTTCCTCTAAGAATATCCTGAAGGTCAAAACTCAACTGGTTATTCTCTAAAGTCACTGATAAACAGCACGAAAAATATGTGGAATGAGTATTTTGTTTGTCCGCCTTTCACAGAGAGTCACCGAATTTTAGTGCTAGAAGGAACATTTATGGCCATCTAGTCTCACTCCCTTGTTTTTGCTGAGGAGGAAATGAAAGTCTATAGAGATTTGTCAGAGGTTATACAGGATTTGAACCCAGGTCCTCTGATTCCAAATCTAACAGGCTTCCTACTTAAGGATTTATGGCCAGCTACTTCCTGGTCAACTGTCTTCCATGTCAGTCCTTCCCATAAGAGAAATAGGAGTTGTGAAAATAATGCTAATTTAGGATCTTGAGTTCAAATCCTAACTCAGACACTTACCTCATCTGTAAAATAGGTAACATAATACTTCAACTATCTATTTCACTAGTGTTTTTGGACTCTAAAAAGGTGAATCTGTTCAGAAAACTCCATGGAGATTATGGAAACAGATTTATACAAACTTTGGAAAAGCATGGAAGCAATGAATATCTACTAAGTGTCTGCTGTGTGCTTAGGTACTGGAGATTAAAAATAAACAAAGATGAAAAACAAGAAAAAAACAAAAAGGACACACAAATAGAGTAGGAAGAAGGGTTGAACTGGTGTGGTGGGAGGAATCTTCCCCATCACTGGGAGGATTAAGAAAAAATTGTCTTTGTATCCCAGATTCCTCACACAGTGCTTCACACATAGTAGGAGCTTTAATAAATTCTAATTGGACTATGAATTGAAACTTTTCAAGATTTTTTTTGGGGGGGGAGGAAAGGAATGTTTGTTCGTTAGTTGTAATTCCTTTAATTCTCTCAAAGCAGCCTAACTTTCCAGTCAGTAATGAGTGCTACAGCATGGCGTACCTGATGCCAGATTGGATACTGTTTCTGATTTGTGACTTTATTATCTGTTTGTGGTCACATCATTCCGTAATTAGCCTCTTCAGTCAGACATGGCTGGCAAACATTTCAATTTTCTTCTATATAAATGCTGGGCAGAATCCCATAAGAAGGACAGAGAGGGAAGTCAGGCTGTACCTAGAACCAGATGCAACTGGGAAAATTTCTCTGTGGAACAGAATTTTCTCCCATTAACCACTGATAGATGTGATAAGAAGCCTCCTTTCTGTTACTAATAAAAAAGGAGTGAGTGAGCCCACCCTCCAGCCCTCCAACATTATTTTATATGCTATGTGGGGGTATATGGAACACATTCAGTTTCGTTTCATACAGAACCCCCCTTATTTCTTCCTGTGTGCAAGTATTATAAATAGGCCCCCCTCCTTATCTGATCCTTCCCTAAATGTTTTTCATTTGAAAACCACAGTTAATTTTAGATAGTTGTCACAGATAATCTCAAATTTGTGTGTATTGTATGCCCCAATTCTAAGAAAAACATACCATTTCTGAAGGTCCCTGACTTGACCTTTCCCTCCCCTTTCTAGTGCCAAGCTCAGGACCTCCTCCTTTCCTTTGCTTTTGTGCAAGGAGTCTCCTAGGAGTTAGGCCTCCAGCTTCCATTTCCCCAAGTAGATAACGTCTATCCATCCTCTCTCTCCTGCTGCCTTTCCTCTCCTGTCTCCAAATTGCATAGCTAGGCCTAAAGGGATTGCCTTTTCTAAAGAGGTGGAGGATAGTGAAGGGGTGGTTTTATGGACTAGGGCTCCTGCAGTTTCACAATGACAAATCTGCCTCTTCCTTCCCTCAGGAGGGTTGGGCTCCTCACCCTTCTTGTGCAAAGAGGAAAAAAGAAGGTTGTTTTCTGAGCCTGGGCCACATTTCTTCTGACCTTGGTTAAGAGGTAAAACAACATTCTGATTCCAAACTTGGAGAAGGGGGTGGAGGAGAAAAGATGCTTGGATGTGTTCTGCTAGGAAGGTATGCAAAGGGTTCATTTTCTAGTAGTGCTCAAAGGTTCTAGGGAGAGGACGTGTTTGGGGAGGGCAGGCCCTCCTCTGCCTTTCCCTCTCTCCTCTCTCTTCTTCTAGCTCTCCTTTTTCCTTCTCTTCCTCCTCCACAATGCCTCATGACAGACAGTACAGACATTTTTATCCTCATTTTTCCACATCAGGAAGAGAGAATCATCAAGGGAAAGAGACTGGGCCCAAATCTGTGCAGGTGGGAAAAATCAAGGCCAGAATGAAAGGATTCTTCCTCAAAATTCAGTGCCATGGGTAGGATACCCCTCTGCCTTCTTCATTTAGAAGGTGCCTAATATGTAGACGTTTCTGGAAATAACAGAAAAGAGAGCAGCTCTGTGGCAACCCGAGCTTAGTGAGGAAGGGTCTTGCACAAGCAGATGTTTAATACATCTAGCAAATGTTTACTAGGAGACAAGGGTACGGGCAGAGTCTTATGTCCACTTTTGTCCCCCGTAACTGGAATTCACTCTTGCCTTTATTCTACTTCTTCGAATCCTAGGTTCATACAGGCAGAGCTAGAAGGAACTTTCAAGATCATAGAGTCCATCTCATTCTACAGATGAGGAAATTCAGACACAGGGCGCTTAAATCCATGTCTTCTGCCAAGACTCGGCTCCTGGGCTACCTCAAATGGAAAGCTTAGCCTTATTCCTTTGGTTGTCAGGGCTCTTTTCTCTTTCAAGTTATCTTTCCTGTATGGACTTGTGTGCATATTGTTTCATCTACCAGAATATAAACTTTTTGAGGGTAGGAACTTTTCTTTTTTGCTTGTTTTCACCCCTCCCTCTGGTGGCTGACATGACACCTTGAGCACAGTAGGCCCTTAATAAATATTTGTTCAATGAAATTGGTTTGGTGGAGATTTAAATATTAAAAGAGACATAATCCTTGCATTTTAGTTTAGTATGTGATCTTAAGATGTAGAACTGGAGAAAGGTCCAAGATAGTCTAGTCCAGGGATGCTTAACCTTGGGTCCATGGGTACATTTTGAGAGGTTCATGAGCCTGGATAAGGGATAAATATACCTCTGTACTTGCATTAACATCTAATTGAAATTTCCTTCAATTATGAATTTGTGGCTATATGGATCCATATGTTTCACCACACTGCCATCTATGATGTAAAAGTTAAGAACTCTTGATTTAATCCTATCGCTTTATTTTACATATGAAGAAACAGATTACTTTGACATTATGTAAAGTTTGCAGAGGTAAAGAGGAAATAAATGGGGATATTAAAAGGCTATTACAATGGTCATAGAAACATGGGATCCAATAGCTAGACTGAAAAGGACTCTAGAGGACATTGAGTTCAACTTTTTTTATTTTTACTGATAAGGAACTAAAGCACAGAAAGAGGTCATACAATAAGTTCCTGAGGCAGGATTTGAACTCAGGTTTTTGACACACATGTTGCCTCACCAAGCAAGTGGTTTTGAGGATTACCCCCTTCACCCAAGCCAAACTAGAGTGGTGATGGTGAGAAAAGAGGGGAAGAATGAGAGTGGTGAAGCCTGGTAAATGATTGGGTATGAAAGGTTAAGTAGAGAGTGAAATGCCAAGATTTTTGAGGTGTGGTTTGTCCTTCATTCTTGAAGAGGACCGTAGCATGAGGAAGATGATTCCATGAGTTGAAAGTGAATTGTATTTAAGTGAGGGAGGGTTGTGCAAAGTCACCAGCTTCATTTTCCCCTCCAGAGCCCAATGGGGCCAGTGGCCAGATACATAGATCAGAACAACTGTTTTGAACTATGGTCTTTTCAAGTTCTGACTTTGATGGAGGCAGTACCCATTCAGTGATATAGGGATGTTTAACAAGGAAGCCAAAAAATAATCAAACTGAGAGGGGAAGACCCTCAGGGTTGTTTCTGGGAGACCAAGTGCATGTATATGTCACCAATAGTCAAATCAAAAGTTGTGAGTGTTCAGGAAGAAAGAGAATAACTTTAATTTTGAATAGGTTCAATTTGAAGTGGCAGTAGGATATCAAATGGATGTCTTCCTGTAGTTAGTAATATGGGTCAGGAGCCTTGAAAAGAGGGGAGAACTAGTGTTACAGATCTGAGAATTCTCTGCATAGAGGTATTAATTGAAGCTTGGGAAATAAGTCTGTCAAGTGGAAGAATGTGAAAGGTTAATCAAGAAGGTGAAAACTGGAACTTTGGAGAATGTCCATCTTCACAGGCAAGAAGATGAGGAGCCAGTGAAAAAGGTAAAAAAATAAGAAATGTCAAGGAAAGGAATAAAACAAAATACCCCAAAGATGAAAGGAATAGAGAAGATTCAGAATGACTGCTGGTCTCTCATATCATTGCTAAAGTAAGGTCCAAGGGGATGAGGACTTAAAAACAAAGGAGTGGAAACAGAGACCAAATTATAAATGCTTCATTTATGTATAGCCCAGAAAGTGTGAGTGGTGAATGTAGGCACTTTTTCAAGACTCATGGAACCAACAATTTTTGAATTGGAAGAAATCTCAGAGGTTGTCTAATGCAACCCATAACTGAACAAGAATCCCCTCTATAAACTACATCAGAGGGTCATATGACCTTTTCTTCAAAGACCTAGATAGGGCAACTAGGTGACACAATGGATAGAGCATTGACCATGGAGTCAGGAGGACCTGAGTTTAAATCAGGTCTCAGACACCTACTACCTGTGTTTTTGCCTAAAAAATAGCAAACAAAACTTAAACACATAAAGATAAAATAACGTAAAGGAAACAATAAAAGAAAGACAGTGGATAAAATTCACCATCTCCAGAGGCAGCCTATTCCACTTTTGGATGGCTCTGATAAGAAACTTTTTCTTATACCAAACCTAAATTTGACTAGTTATAATTTCCTCATGTTATTCCTGGTCCTGACTACTAGAACTAAGTTAAATAAAGTGAATCTTTCTTTCACATGATAGTCCTTCAAATACTTGAAGAGAGCTAACATGTCCTATCTAAGTTTTCTCATTAAGGCATTCCTTTAATTGATCTTTATATGATATAATCATATGTCTTTGCCACAGTTATATAATGCCTTCACCATCCCACTTGATCTCCTTCATATATTTTTTAAATATTCTTCCCAAAATGCAGTGCCCAGAAATGAATAAATTATTACAGATGTGGAATGATGAAGGCAATGTGAGGAAAGATGGTCCCCTATCACCTTCCTCATACTAAATATTTTTCTTTGCTTAATGCATCCCAGGACTATTGACTCATAAACAATCTGCAGTCCACTATAACTATTAAGACTTTTTCTGATAAATTATTGTCTAGTCATGCCACCCCGATCTTGTCCTGTGACAATGATTTTTTTGGACCAAAGTTGAGTTTATATTTGTCTCTATTAAGTTTTATCCTATTTTAGTAGACATAGCCCACTATTCTAGCCTGTTGAGATTTCTTTTAATCCACCATTGTATATGCTCATAGCTCTCCCATAAAGCTTTGTGTCATCTGCAAATTCAACAAGTGCAATGTTTATATCTTTATTGAAAATATCAATAAACAGTACAGAATCAAGCATATATCCTGGAACACATGAATGGAGACCTTCCAAGCTGACATTGAACTGTAAATGGCAGCTCCTTGAATCTGGCCATTCAATCAGCTCCAAAGTCACTTCATTGGACTCTCCTCTAGCTCTCACATCTCTCTAGCTGTTCCACAAGAGTAGCACAAAAGACTTTGTCAAATACCTTGCTAAAAACTTGAACGTCTAGATTTGAACCATATCTAGCATTCCTCTTATCTACAAGTTTAGTGACAAGAAGGAAAAAGGAAATAAGGTTATTCTGGCATGACCTGTTTCTGATGAAACCAGACTGACTCTTTGTGGTCACCACTTCCTCTTCTAAAGGTTCACTAATCGTCCTTTGAATACTATGTTCTAGAATTTTGCCAGGAATCCAAGATATCCTCACTAGCCTATAGTTTCCATTCCCTTTCCTTTCTTGAAAACTGGGACATTTGCCCTGCTTCAGTCCTGTTGCACTTCTCTCATTTTTCAAAATCTCTTAAAGATCATTGACCTTATCTCAGCCGTAACATCTGCTGCTTCTTTAAATATTAGCTGTGTGATTCTGAACAAGTAACAACCTCAGTTTACTCAACTGTGAAATGGGGATCGTCATAGCACCTACCTCCCAAGGTTGTTGGGAGGATCAATGAGAGAATATCTGTAAAAGGCTTAGTACAGTGCCTAGTACATAGTAGGCACTTTATAAATATTTGTTGCCTTCTCCTCCTACCTGAGGGCATCATTCATGTGGATCTGGTTCACCAAACACATCCCAGACTCTTAGATGCTGTATCTCCTTGGATATTATCTCCCTATTAACCTTTTTTTTCCTCTATCCTTTCCTGTCCAGACTCAGAAGCAAAATAAGAATTGAACAGTTTGACAATGAATTCAGTTATAGTGAATTGAAGTGCTGTGTAATAACCAGGACACCAGACTGGCAGCCAGGAGAGGATAGTTTAGGTTTTTATCCCGAAATAATGTCGGTTGTCCAGAGAAAGCCAAATAATTTCTCTGTACCTTAGTTTTCTCCTCTGAAAATATGAATAATTAATCAGAGTAGAAGTGTGGTTTAGGGGACTAGCCTTGGGGCCAAAAAGATTTGGGTTTAAATACCACTAACCTCAGGCAAGTTACTTGGTTTCCTTGTGCCTCTGTTTCCTCATCTATAAGATGAGAGGGGTTGTACTAAATCAATGATCTTCTGATTCAATAAGTGGGCTTTCATAATGCTACAGAGGGAGCATTATGAAGGTTTACATAGTAGAGGAGAATTTGGAAATAGTATAATTTTTGTCCCAACTGCACCACTCTGGTAATCATTGGGCTGGCCTTTCTCTGGGGCCATATGAATGATTAAAGAGATACTCATGTGATAGACACACATAGTCTGGGAATGAGCTACCCTTGACTGGGATTTGCCTTTGTCAGGTGAAAAGGTGGGAAGGGAGTGTGGAAGTTTATGTCCTTAACTAGCAAAGGGAAGACTTCATGCCCTTTTGCTTTTATAATTAGACATATGGGTGTAGCCACAATGTCACAAAATTCTTAGTGTGGTTTTACTAAACTAAGACTTTTGAGACATGCTGCTCTCCCCTCATGTGCTGAATTTACATATAAGACAACTCTAGATACTTTCAGTTGTTAGGTTTTCTCCATGAAGATTCACCTCCTCTTCTCTGTTTTGTCTAGAGACTGTCCATTTTAGTCAAGAAGACTGATCACCAGTTTTTTTTTTCTTGTTTGAAAAGAGAGAAGATAAAAGAGATGTGATCCAAATTAGAACTGTGCTGCCTGGTATCAACTCTAAGACAAGGTGGAGGTAGGAAGGGCAAACGACACCTTTAGCTAAAATGGAACCTGGAGATAACCTACAGGCTCCTCATGTATCTGAACTGCCTTTTTTCCATTGGTGTGGACCACAGAGAATGGAATGTACCCTTTTCTTTCCTATCAAGTGCTGAGATCTCATATTGCATGAAGCAAACCTTGCCCTCAACCTCTGACCAAGGCCTGGCTTAGCTGGAATCCATTTTACTGAGGATGGAGAGTTAGGTCTGTCTTACCTGGTTTGATTTGGGGCAGTCTTTATTATTCCCTAATTGTCTTTCAAATCATGGACCCCTAACCCTGGAAATTTTAGAAGCATCTAAGTGGCTTAGTATAGTAATTCTCAAACTTATTGGCCTTAGGAACCCTTTGCACTCTTTAAAATTATTAAGGATCCTCCAAATAATTTTTACTTATGTGAGATCAATATTTGCTTTATTAGAAATTTAAATTTCTTAATATCATTATGAAATAATATTGACCTTGAGGACTCCTTGCATAGGTCCCTGGAAAATGATTTGATAACCACTTTAATGGTAGTGTGATAGAATGCTGGACTTGGAATCAGGAAGACGAGTCTTAATCCTGTCACTTATGTAAGTGATCCCATACCTCATTCTGTGTGCCTTACTGTTTCCATCTCTAAAATCAGGAAGTTGGACTTGATAGCTTTTAATGTCCCTTCCAACTTTAAATCTCCTAGAATACTCCTAGAAGGAAGAGTATCTTGCAAGTTGTGGAAGGAGAGTCGGAAGACCTAGATGAAAATCCCAGATCTGCTACTTACTAAATTTGTGATTCTGAGAAGAAAGTCACTTAACTTTGCTGAGCCTTGGTTTTCTCATCTAGAAAATAAGGGACTTGAACGGTATGATCTCTAAGGGGCCGCCCAACTCAAAATCCTCCGATTCTATTGTACTATAAATAAATGACAGTTTACATCTTAATGACCTGAGCATTGACTGTGGAGTTCTCAACTTGAAGCCCATTGATCTTGTTGGAGGAAGTCTTGTATTGCCACTCATTACTTATGTGGCTGAGGACAAGTCTCTGAGTCTCCCTTTTCTCCTCTGTAAAAGGAGTTGGTTGGACTCAATAATCTTTAAAGTACCCCTGAGCTCTAAATCTTATGATCCTTCTTCTACTGGCTAGGACATTTCTGAAGAATTGTTTTTAATGCCATGGGTGAGTCACGTCACTTTTCTAGGTTTCAGTTTCATCATCTGTGAAATGAGAGATTTGGACTACCTGGTCCCTGAAATTGGTTCCCATTCTAAAGCTGTTGATTCCTGGGATTACATTTCCCTTTGCAATGGAATCTCAGCTTTCCCTGAATTGGAGCCAAAGCTTGTCTGCGCCACCATTTTGTCACTTTCCCTCCCCACCTTTCACAGAGATTGGGACTCATTCATACAGTGATGTCTCCAACTTCTACATGTCTCTGGGGACCAGCTCATTGGTTTGTAGAACTGTAATGACAGAGAGTAGCAAAGTTATGGAAAATGGGAAACAGATTTATCCTAGCGTAGAGGAAAGACAGATAGAAAGAAAAAGACAGAGACAAAGATCGGGAAGACAGTGGGGAGGAAAAGAAAGAGAGAGACAGACAGACAAAGAAAGAGGATATTCTTGTTCAAAGAGATTGGTGGTAAGAAGGGAAATCTGGAAAACAAGCCTCAACTGACTTAACTAGATTAACTATTTTAAAATGTTTAGAGAAAATGGTCAAACATTGAACTACTTCCTAGAACTGAAGAGCCAGGGCAAAGGTAGCATTTTATTAGGCCTTTATTTCAGGCTTGGAAAGCCCTGAGTTTGTGAAGCTTGAGTACCTTTCTAATAGGGGTGGGGAGCTGGAGAGTTACTGTGGGGGATGGGCAGTTCTCAGACCTAGGCAATCCGGCTGATGCTGGAGTGACTAACAATTCTGGGAGAAAGCTGGTGAACTGCTTCTCCTGCCACAGTCTACCTCTTTTGCTCAGGGCTGAGCATCTCAGAGTCATAGGATTTAGAACTTAGAGAGCTTCTAGCCCAACCCTCTCTTAGAAGAGAGCTGAGTCCTAGAAAAGAAAAAAAAAATCACTTGCCATGTCTTTATTTCACAGCAACAGAGTTGAAATTTGAATCCAACCCTCTTGACACCAAACCTAGAGATCTTTTTTTTCCTTTTTGTCCTGGGTGCAATTTAATGTAATGAATAAACCTCCATGAGTGGAGTTAGAGTGTCCTAGAATCAAATTCTACCTCTGAAGCTTCCTAACTGTGTTACCCTGGTCCAATTCCTTAGCCTCTCTATCCTCATGTGTAAAATGTAACAATAGTAGTATCTATTTTTCTTGCTAATCTGGTGAACCTCAAAAGAGAGAACTTATGTAAAGCACTTTGTGAACTCTCAACTAAATGTCAGTTGGGATTATTATGGGGTATCTTCATCATTATTTTGACTGATGTTTGATGGGAGCAAAGAGGTCAACTCCTCCTTGGCTGGTTATTTTTCTTGCTTCTTTTTCTGTTTGGTGGTCCAAGTAGTGGGCTTATTGTCTCCATTCAGCCACCCCAACCCCAAGGGATGACTTGAAGCCTTGAAGGGAGACCCTTTGACCTCTCTGCATCATACCCAGTGACCCTGATACCACTCAGACCTATTAACAGAGCTCCCAACCAGGTGACTGCTGGCCAGAGCCCAGCAGAGTCCAAAGTGATTTGGGAGTCAGTGTCCTGAACAAGCCACTGATTAGCTAGTAATCAACTAGTGATTAGCAGGCTGGGGTCACCTGGAGTTCAGTTCTCATTGTTCCTTGTAAGAATCCTGGCATGTTTGTGAGGATGCTGTCCATTGTAAAGCCTGATCCAGAGAGATTTGATTAAGGGGAAGAAAAATCTTTTTGTACTTTCTCCCCCACCTCCAAGAAAGCATTGAGCACGTCCACACTCAGGAGGCAGGCCGTGGGTGCAGGGAACTCACTGTTACCTTTGCCAGTTAAAAGAAAACACACTAAGGATAAGCTTGGAGCTCAATCAAACAGCACTTATTAAGCAAGTACTACATACTGGGCATTGTGCTAAGTTCTGAGGCTACAAAAGAGGCCAAAGACAGTCTCTTAGACAAGTAGGAAAAGCAATGGATTAAATAGGAAACCTTAAAATATTAGGATTCAGAACTAAGGGAGCTCAGAGTCCAAACCCTACTATCCATTAGGAATTTGTTCTACAGAATTACTGGAAAATGGCTATCCACTGTCTAATTGAATACCTTCAGTTATGGAGAGCATACTACCTTTCAAAACAGTCCATTCCTCTACCTTTGGACAGTTCTGATTGTGGGGAGGGTTTCCTCCACTTCTTTCATCCCCTCCCAACCTTTATATCAAGTACAAATCCCTCTCTTCAGTTCTCTTACATTGCTCTCAGCCCTGGCCCCTGAGACAAAACAATACCAGTCTAATCTCCCTTAAACATAAGAGAGTTCCTAATATATGAGGACAATTTGTGCCTCCTTAAAGCCTCTTTCTAGGCTAAGCAGCTCCAGTTTGTCTAAACTCTCTCTGCCTGAGTGCCAACCCTCTCATCATCATATCTGCCTGCCCCCTCACAGGTGTGTTTCAGTTTGCCAAGGTCCTTCCTAAAATATGGCACTCAGAACTAAGTATCATTCTCTAGAAGTGGTATAAATAAAGCAGGGGCGGCTGACTCTGTGTGATAGCAGGAGAAGGTCTCTGGGGCTGAGTTTCCCCAAATATAAAACTAAGGGATTGAACTAGATTAGAGATTTTTTTAATAACTATTTTAAATATATTTGCTTTTCTTTGTAATCTTATGCATTTTATTTTATGCATTTAAAAATGCTATCCTGAGGAATCCATATGTTTCACCAGATAGTCAAAGAGGTACATAGCCTCAAATTGTTAAGAACCCTAAACTAGACAATCTCAAAAGTCCCTATATAATTCAAAGATGCTATGTCCCATAAGAGAAATCCTAAACATGGCATAGCCCAAGTAGGTTAATGCAGGATTTTTACAAGAAACAACAGTCATTCCAGGATACAGCAGTCAAGGAAGCATCCATCCTTAGCTTGAGAAATACCAGTTTTATCCTGTAGCACTGCATCAGGCATTTTCAGTATTTTAAACCAGATGGTTTAAGACACTTTGGACCAGTAACCATGTTCAGTCACCCAGTTGGAAGATGGATCAATTTAATGGGGGGGAAACTTCTAAGAGACTCCTGATCTTGACTGCCTAACAGTGTTTCTAGTTTAGTTTTTGTTTGTTTCCTAGTCCAAGAAGTAAAATAGTATTTTATGATTCTATAGCACTTTATGAATTACAGACTGTCTATAATATCACTGTGAGAATTGTTTCAATTCCCATTTTACGAAGAGGAAAATAGGTTCAGAAAAATTGAAGCTGTCCATGGACGTGTACATTTAAGTATGACAGTCCAGAGGTGACCCTAAATCTGATGACTATGACCACTCTTTCTAAGGCACAGTATGACTTTGGCCATTAGGAAATAAACACCTTTAAAATGGACTGGTCTGACTCTTGTAGCAGTTAGGATGAACTGGTGAGGAATTCCTTTGGATAAATGGATAGGGGACAAAGGAGGATCCTTCATCCAGGAAGGGGTTGGGACCTACCAAGCTTGAAAGGACACTATTGAGGGCAATGCTGTAGTTCCACCAGACTGTGAAGCTATTGAGTAAGTTGGCAGAAGCCTGAAATATCCATGGGTCAGATGTGTTCTCTGCCTTTAACATGCTTTAGCCATGTCCCTTTTCTCACCTCTTTTTCCTTCAAGGTTCAACTGGTGTTATGTAAAAAAGAAGGTTAGTACACCCTTCACTGAGGATGGAACCTTTTTCACACATACCATGGTTAAGGGATGCCTCTGACTCTGTGGCATCTAACCAAGTTTTCTTCTGGTCTGTTCTGTTTTAAGGCAATGAAATTGAAAGAGCTTAAGCATAGGCTAAGAGGAGGCAAAATTAGCTGTATTTGCATATAGTACAATGGTTTATTTAGAACATCCTAGAGAGTCAATAAAAAAATTAAAACAATTAGTAACAGGATAAAATAGCAGAATGCAAAATAAAAAAAAATCAACAGCTGTTCTGTATATTACTAAAAAAAAAAATCCCAGCAGGAGAGTGGAAAAAGAAATTCCATTAGAAATAACTACAAAAATGCATGAAATCTGGGACAAATCTACCAAGACAAACTGGGAAATTACATGAATATGTAACACCCCCTCTGGCCCTACTTTCCTAATTCTCACTTGCATTGGCAGGTTGGGTCCCCAGAGGGCAGCTGACTACTAATTACACTCAGTGTTCTAAGGAGTGTCCTGAGGAGCTAGGCTTCTATTACTGTCACTAATGAGCCCCTATCAGTGTGTTTCCCCTTAACTACAAGCCAGCTAAAATACCTTTTAGCAAAGATATTTTCTGAGAAGATATAGCAAAATTATTTGGTTCTTGTACACTTTCCTCCTGCACACACAAGATCCCTGGGCTCAGTCTTAAAGTATAAAGGTAACAAGATAAGTGAACTTAGGACAGACGAGAGGTATGTTTCAACTCCTGGCACTGGAGTCTTTTTCTCTTTTTCACTGAGTCTTCACCAAGTTTGCCTTAGGTGTAGCTCTGTGTTGAACTCTTAGACTTGGTGCTTTTCCATAGATGACCTTTCTATGCATCATAAGGGGTCACACTCCATGAAGCCTTTGAAATCTTTGAGGGACTGTCTTTATGAATATATTTAGAGATGATTCCACTATCATTGGCCAATGTCCCCTCAGGGGTCACTGGTACTGCTGTCGATCATCTCTTATAGGATCTCTGATAGGACTTTTGGATCCCTGAAACTCACAAGGTTGCCTGAGCACTCCAAATTCTACACAATGCAGTAACTTTTCTGGAAAACAAATTATTCTCGTATACCCCAGGATGGTCAAAGACAGGGGAAAAGATGCTATATAAATAAAAATATATAGAATTGCATTTTTAACAATGTCAAAGAATTAGAAACAGAATGGGTACCCACTGAATAGGAGATAGCTGAACAAATGATACTAACATAATGGAATATTACTGTGCCATAATAAATGGCAAATATAAAGAAATAGGTGAAGACTTGTAGGAACTGAGACAGAGCAAAGTAATCAGACCCAAGAGAGTAATTTACACGATGAGCACAATAAAATAAAAGGTCGTAAATGCTCCAGGTATCCTTATCCCAATTTCTAATCTTATAGACAACTATCAGATCACACAGAAAGGCTCCATCTACCCCTCAGGATGAGATGGGAAAACCAAAACCCTCTAGATCCTTCCAAACTTGCAAAGCCCTTCTTTGACCAGAGTGGGAAGAGAAGCCCTGGCCAAGGTCAAAGCAGTGGGTTCTCTTTCCTCCCCATACAGTTCCTCTTGTAGAATTTTACTGAAAAGTCACGCTTGTTCCAGTTTCTGAAATTGTCTAATTCCAGCAAACTCCATGCTTTTAATACAAGACCCCAGGGACATGATGAAATTTTTCAGTCACTTGGAAGAGACTTTCTGTTTGGAATCATTCTACTTCATCACAAGGCTTTCAAAAACTTTTCACACTTATTCAGTCTCTAATTGATTGTCTAATTGATGGAGTATCTTATCACTTAGTGAAAGTGGGATGGGATGAATAACTATCAATCAGTTCTATCCTTAAAGTCCTAAAACACAAGTCTTTATCCCTCATTTGGTAAAAGTCGTTACCTTCCTTCCATTGTCATTGAATTTCTCCTGTGTAAATGTCATCTTCTAACTAAATGACAACTGAAAAAAGACCCAGTGATCTTACTCCACATTATAAGAAGTCAGATATCCAGAGAGAAGAAGGGGATAGTTCAGCTGACCTCTGCCCTGGTCACGGCACATCTGGAGTTTTGTGTTCAATTCCATGACCACCATTTAAGAATGATATTGACAAGCAGGAATGCTGCCAGAGGAGGGTGATCAGAAGGCTGTGCCATACATAGGTGGATTAAAGGAAGTTAAAATGTGTAAGATTGTGACATAAGGGAGAAATCATCCAGCCAAAGAATTCAAAAGAACACATCCTTTATCAGGTCCTCCCTCTTGGTCTTCCAGTCCTTGGGGTCCCTGACCACCTAGCCTAGGCAGAAGCTCAGTATGCAGTGGTGAAAGAGAACACTGCTTTGGTATGATGCATGACCTCTATCTGTCCCATGGAGGCTCCATCATCAGGCATATGTTTATGTTGACCAAGATTTTTAGCCCTAAGTCTTTAAAGTTCTCACCCATCTATTTCTCTGTGTATGGAGGAGAACATATGGTATCTCTTCTATAGTATAGCAAGTCAGACCTATACCTTCTGTGACTTGTGCTTATCTTTCCCTTATTCTCCCTACTGCTTTTAATACTTCTCCTTCATTGTTGAGAATGAGAGAGGTTATATGAATAGAGAGTATAAGGTTTGAGGGCACATGACAGTGGGGCATCCATAAGGGATTTCCTTCTAGGTCTGGAACTGATCAAAATACCAGAATCTCCCAGCAGATACTGGAAAGGGTGCCTCAGCATGAGCCTGGCCCAACCCCTATTCCTCATAGAGAATATACTGATGCAACCTAATGACCCCCAGTCCTTGCCATCTACCCCACTGAAAGGCAGCTAAGTTGTGCTGGATCTGGTGTTAGGAAGACCTGAATTTAAATCCAACCTCCAACGCTGAATGATCTCAGAGTAAGACACTTAAACTCTATTTACCTCAGTTACTCATGTGTAAAATGGAGTTAATAATAGCACTTGCCTCCCAGGATTGCTGTGACAACCAAATGAGATGATATTTGTAAAACACTTAGCATAGTTCCTGACATAGTAGGCACTTAATATATGCTTATTTCTTTCCTTCTTCCCCTTAGTATTTCTGTGCTCTAGCTCAAATTTTGCTTAGTTGTTATCTCTGCCAATTAGAGTATGAGTTCCTTGACTCCTTTGCTTTTTCTTTTTGTATCTCCAAGGATATAAAGATAGCACAGTTCTTGACGAATAGTATCTTTCTAATACTTTCTTTTCTCATTCATTTAGCATTTCCAGTTCTGGAAAGGACTATTCAATACTTGTCTCACAGAACTCCTCTCTCTCTATGTCAACCCTGCCTCCATCCCTGGGACTTCTAATGTCCATTTAAAATCTCTCACCTCTAAGATCATTAACTTCTTCAATAGCCATGAACTACATCTCCATACTACCTCAGCCATCTACAGGCTTGATGATACTTTAGACTTCACCATAACCTGAAACTGTACTGTGTTTCCTTCATGGTGGACTCTGAAATTCCCCTTTCTGATCATAATCTCTTGTTTTTTGCTCTTTCCTCTGCTTCCCTCCTGAACCTATGGCAGTGGTCTTGTGAAGCAGCCCATTCAATTTTTGGTACTTCTGATAGTGCAGTTTTTATTTTGTTATTATCAGAGGTAATCTTCTCAGTGATTTCTACCATTGCTTCCAATTATCCTCTCTGATACCAAGTTAAGCAAATTGAAAATCTCTTCTGCATCACAGTTCATATATTTATGCTTCTGGTGCCTAATTTACTCATCTGTCAATGAGGAGATTGATTAGATAGTCTGAGGTCACTTCAGGCTCTGCACTGAGGATCCCAGAACCTCATGAATGCTCCTATCAGCTATTACGTTTCATCAAGTCTTTTTCTAACTTCATTTCCTTTTTTTTTGACAAAAGTGCTAGAAATAGATGAAGGGAGTGCTGTGGATATCACTTACCTAAATTTTAGAAAATAAGACTAAGTCAGATTAGTAGGAGAAGAACAGGAGAAAATTGTATCATGACAACCCGGAAAAGAGAGACCATCTAGAAGGAAAAGAGTGCCAAATAGTGTCAAATGCTGCAAGGATGTCAAGAAGAATGAAAATTGAGAAACAGCAAGCAGATTTGGCCATTAATTAAGAGATCTTTGCTCCAGTGGTGGCAGATATTAGGGCAAATATTCATTTAAATTCAGCAATTTTTTTGTCAAGTCCTATGTAACACTGGACCTTAGAGATCTAAAAAAAAAAAGTTAAATAAAAATAATTTGCCCTTAAAGAGTTATTTCCTGTACTGAGGGAATACAACCTACATTTCCATGAATGAACACAGGGTAGGAGTTGAGATGGAAGCAAAAGAGGTCTCTGAATATTTGAGAAAGGAGAAAGTACTAGAAGCTGAGGTGGAATGGAGAGAGTAGAGAAGGCTTCAAGGCAAGGCTTTGAAAAAGAAAGTCTTAGCTTAATGGAGATTCAAATATTCCTATGATTTTGTTCAAAATAAAAGATTCCTAGGAGCAGGAATGGATCCCAGGGCTCATCTTGTCCAACCCATCTTTCTCATTTTAAAGAGGAGTAACTTGAGAGAAAAAGGTGCAAACAATGTTGGTTATACCCTAAAATGTTATAGAAGTGAACATGGTTGTTGATGGTGGTGGTAATAGCTCTGAAATCTTTTGGGGATTTCAAAAGATTTTTGAGAAGAATGATAAGCATTTCACTTACAGAAAACAATCACCACAAAGCTTGGGGCAAGCATTCAGATCCATTCAGTAGTGCAGGTATGATTCTAAAGGAAGACCCCAAACTTGGGAACACAAGACCAGTGACTTCAGGATGCCTTCCTCCCCTACCCCTGTACCCCAATCCTGCTCCCAAGGAACACCATGAGGCTGCTGATATAGCCTATTCCAGACCTTCATCATTCCTTTCATGGTATATTGCAAGAGACTATTCCATAGGGAGAAATCAGGGCCTAGAGCTGTTGAGGAGCTTAGCTGGAAAACTATGGACTAAGGAAGGGAGAAGAAGCTGGATCCTCTGGTATTTTCTATTTTAACAAATTATTCTTGCTAACTAAATACTAGACATTCAGTTGTTTTGACCTGCTGTAGGATTAAGTGTCCTGTAAATCCTGGCATCTTGTGGCAAAGTCCTGGTCACTTTCACCATCATTTTAACTTGGATGAATTCTCTTCACACTTTCTCACATCTTCTTTTACACAGGCAAAAATCCTTGATTAAGGACAAAAGTAATTCTTTGGGACAGTGGCCCAAAAGTTGGAGCTTTCCCTTTCTTTGCTTCAGAAGACTATGAGGCCTCCTGAACGTTGGAACTGGAATCTAAGAACATTGTTGGGGAAATTTTAGCCTTTTACTATCACAGTTAGAAATCTCAGAATTTGGGAAATGACCAAATTGTAGTATATGATTATGGAATACTCATATACTTATAACATATGTTATAAGGAATGATGAGGGGAGGTGGTTTCAGAAAAATCAGGGAAGACTTACACGAACTGATGCAAAGTGAAGTGAGCAGAACCAGGGGAATACTGTACACAGTAACAGCCACACTGTGCGATGACTAACTTGGAATGACTTAGCTACTCTGATCAAGACCATGATCCAAGCAAGACAATTCCAAAGAATTCATCATGAAAAATGCTATCCATCTCCAGAGAGAAAACTGATGGATTCTGAATACAGATTGAAACACATTGTTTTTCACTTTATTTTTCTTGCTTTTTTTGGTAACGTGGAAAAAGTAGAAATATGTTTTGCCTGACTTCACATGTATAATAGTTATCATACTATTCTCCTTTTCAATGGATGGGGAAAGGGCTCGAGAGAGGGAGAGAATCTGGAACTCAAAACTTAAAAATAGAAATGTTAAAAAAAAACTCAGAATTTTACCTGTTCCTCAATTTCCTCTTTGTCTACTGCAAAATTACCACTTCTATGGTTCTGAAATGACAAATCCTGTCATGTGATATTATAGTCATAACAAAAGGGATATATGTCACAAACATATTCTTCTCTCCCCAAATAACCCGAACAAACAAAACTGAATTAGGTAAAACAAAGAAAATAATCATATGAATACATCTCTTTTCCTTCCCTGTGTCTCAGGGTCAAAGTAAAAATTTAGACTGTCTAAGTACCATAAAGAAACGTAAAAGGAAGACACCTCAGTATTCATCTTATGCGGCACCTTATTTTTACAAAGGAAGGGACAAAGGAGGGAAAGGACTTACCTAAGGTCATACACACATCATAAATATTCTAGCATAAATCCAATTCCAATGATCCAGATCCAGGCCTTCTAACTTTCCTACCATCTCAACTCAAAATCCTGAGAAAATAAAGGTACAGCCTGGTTCAGAGTAAAGGATTCGCTACCATCAGACCTTCATCACTTCTTTGCTAGGAGATTACAAGATATTCTAACTTGGTTTCCTTGTCTCAAAGGTTTCTCCAATGTAATTTATCCTCTACACAGCTGCCCAAATGATTCCTAAAGTGCATATCTAATCATGTCATTTTTTTCTTAAATTCCATAAACTACAGTGGCTCCCTATTATCTCTAGGAACAAACACAAACTTCTCTGGTGGAAGAGTTTAAAAAGTCCATTAAAAACTTGGCTCTTCAGTCTGATTAGACATTACTTCCATTCACATTCTACAATGCAATCAAATGATCCACTATGTGGTTGGATTTGTGTCTAGGGTACTTTGCTGATCTATTTGTTCTATTTTAAATCAGTACCAGATAATTTTTGATAATTACTTTTTCATAATATAATTTGAGATAATATAATAGTAGGCTCTCTCCATTCTTACTATTTTTCATTATTTCCCTTGCTATTTTTGACCTTTTGTTCCCTCATGTGAATTTTGTTATTATTTTATCTTATTCCAGGAGCCATGCCCTTGGTAGTTTGATTGGCATTATCTGTAGATTAATTTAGGTAGCATCTGCATTTTTATTATATTGGTAATGCTGAGCCACAGACATTGAAAATCTCTCCAGTTATTTAGTTCATCTATTATTTTTGTAAGCATTATTTTGTAGTTATATTTATGTAAGCTCTGTGTATGCCTTGCCAGTTAGTCTCACATATTTCATGCATTTTTTTACTTAAAATGAAATTTTTCTTCCCATATTTCTCCTTTTAGTAATAATATTTTCATATACTTATTTATATATTTAACATAATTTTTATTTGGCATATTCAGAAATATAGATTATTTTTGGACTTATTCTGTATCCTGCTACTTGGCTGAAGGTATTAATTGACTTTGTTATTTTCTTTGATTCTCTAGGGTTTTCTAAGTAACCCATAATATTGTCTATGAATGGGGACATTTTTACCTCTTATTTGCCAATGTATATTACATTAATTGTTTTTTTTATTCCTTGTTTTATTCCTATAGCTAACATTTTCTAGTACTATGACAAATAAAAATAGCATATTTTTTCTCTTTGGGAAAATTTCCAATGCTTGTTTCTCTATTAGAAAAAAAAATGATCTTCATTATAGATGCTTTTGCACATATTTAGAAAAGGCCCATTCAGTCCTAAATGTGTGTGTGTGTCTATTTAGACATAAATATGTGCTGTATTTTGTTGAAGGTATTTTTTTGCATCAATTGATAAAAATCAGATGTCCTGAAAATTCAGATCAATTAAGCTAACTTTTTCAATGTTGAACCATTTTTTTGTATCCCTAGTACTGTATAAATTCAATTTGACTACAATGAGTAATTGTTATACTATATTATTATGGCCTTTTTGATAAAATTTTATTTAGAATTTTACTTTTGCATTAATATGGATTAATGATAACAGTGTGTATGTATATTTTCTTGAATTTTTTGTGGTTTAGGTTACATGACTTTGTAAAATGAGTTTACAGAAATATCTTTTTGCTCTGTTTTATAAAATAATGTATGTAGCATAGGGTTTTTTAATATTTAATAGAATTTGTTTATCAGTACACTTAAAAAAACAATGTTTTTTGTGAGGAATTTATATATACCTTAGTCAGTTTCATTTGATATTGAATTCTTTAAGTTTCTATTTCCTATTCTATGATTTGGGTATACGTACATGTATACGTATGCATATACATACAGACATATATGTATATATACACATGTATGTATGTGTGTGTATATATATACATGCATTTATATATTTATAACAAAGGGAACTTATAGGGAAAGACAGGAAGAATAAAGGAACTCTCTCTAGATTTTGATTATAATAACTGTTATCTGAATTTGGCCAGCATAACACACACACACACACACACACACACACAGAACTTTAAATTCTTTGATTGGCTGATAGCTTTTTAGGTAAGCTAATTTATCATAGTTGTTTGTATTTCTTTTTATTCACTGGGAATTTACCATTCTCAATTTTGATTTTTGGTAATTTGATTTTCCTTTCCATTTGAAAAAAAATGAGCTGTTTATGGATTCTATTAGCCTTGTTGGGGGAAAAGCAGTCCTGGGTTTGGATTATCAATTTAACATATTTTTTTGTTTTCAATTTTATTTCTCTTGATTTTCAAAGAATATTAATTTGATTATTTTTCTAGTTATATCCCTCCTTAAATTGCATGTAGTCCCTTCTTTTTTTTCTTTTGCTAATCTATATTTCAGATATAAAATTTCCTCTAAAGATTGCTTTAACTACATTCCATATTTTAAAATACTGTTATTGTTACCACTCAATTGCAACAACTAGATATGATCATTTATCTTTTTTCTAATTTTTTTGTCCTACTTATCATTTGGGATATCTTTATTTTGTCTCTATTTAGGTCTTTCTTTACTCATTTTTATGGCAATTTTTATTTCATTAGTCTATAAATTTATTTCACTACTCTATAATTTCATATTTTGTCTTTTTACATTAATTTATGCATTTTTTTCAATCAACGAGCATTTATTAAGTGCCTGCTATGTACAGAATACTATTCTAGGTGCTGAGCCTACAGGAATAAAGCAAAAAAGTCTTTGCCCTCAAGGAACTTAATTCTTTTTATTTTTAAATTGATTGATTTGTTTTCATTTTTCTGCAATCGCTTCCATAAATATTAGATTTTCTCCCCCTCCTTCCCCTTTCCCTCCCTAAGATGGCATGCAATCTTACATTCTTATTAACCACATGTTCACATTAGTTATGTTGCATTGGAGAATTAAAATGAATGGCAGAAAACATGAGAAAAAACAGACAAAAACAAAACATAACACAAGATTCTGCTTCATTCTGAGTTCTGATTCCATAGTTCTTTCTCTGGATGTAGAGGACATTTTGCCTCGAGTCCTTTGGTAATGTTTCAGATCCTTGCATTGCTGTGAAGGGCTAGGTCTACCAGAAACAGTCCTCACACACTGTGGCTAATATTATGTACAATGTTTTCCTGGTTCTGTTCATTTCACTCAGCATCAGCTCATGTAAGTCCTTCTAAGCCTCTCTGAAATCTTCCTGTTCATCATTTCTTATAGCAAAATAGTATTCCATTACATTCATATGCCACAATTTGTTCAGCCATTCCCCAATTGATGAGCATCCCCTTGGTTTATAGTTCTTGGCCATCACAAAGAGAGTGCCTACAAATATTTTTATACACATAAGATCTTTTCCCCATTTTTATGATCTCTTTGGGATACAGTCCTAGAGGCAATATTACTGTTTCAAAAGGTATGCACATTTTTGTAGCCTTTTCAGCATAGTTCCAAATTGCTTTCCAGAATGGTTGGATCAACTCACAGCTCCACCAACAATAAATTAGTGTTTCAACTCTCCCACATCTTCTCCAATATTTATTAACTTCCTGTTTTGTCATGGTAGTCTATCTGATAGGTGTGATATGGTACCTCAGAGATGTTTTGATTTACATCTCTCAGATTTGATTTATATTTGATTTACATCTCAATCACTAATAAATAGTGATTTAGAGCATTTTTTCATATGACTATAGATAACTTTCATTTCTTCTTCTGACAACTGCCTGTTCATATCCTCAGATTTGATTTATATTTGATTTACATCTCAATCACTAATAAATAGTGATTTAGAGCATTTTTTCATATGACTATAGATAACTTTCATTTTTTCTTCTGACAACTGCCTGTTCATGTTGAGATGTTCACATCTCAATCACTGATAAATAGTGATTTAGAACATTTTTTCATATGACTATAGATAACTTTCATTTCTTCTTCTGACAACTGCCTGTTCATATCACCATTTATCAATTGGGGAATGACTTGTATTCTTAGGAAATGAGACCTTTATCACATATGCTAGTTGCAAAAATTCTTTCCCAGTTTTCTGCTTTCCTCCTAATCTTGATTGCATTAGATTTGTTTGTGCAAAAACTTTTCAATTTAATGTAATCAAAATTATCCATCTTGCCTTCATAATGTTCTCTATCTTTATTTGCTCATAAATTTCTCCATTCTCCATAAATCTGACAGATAAACTATTCCTTGCTCCCCTAATTTGTTTATAGTATCAATCTTTATACCTAGATCATGTATCCATTTGGACTTTATTCATGATATAACACACGGTCAATTTTTCAAAGATACTGTTTAAGACTGAAAAATAAATATACATTTAAAATTTCCTTTCAATAATTTTTATAGTTATGCAATTTTGTTTTTCCTATATTTGATTTAGATTTATATCTTCCTTCTTTTTTTCCTATTAAGTTTATCAAGTTCTCAAAGAGGATGGATAAGTTCTTTTTGCATTTGTTACTTTTTCTTTAATATATTTAGATGCATTATCATTTAGTGCATATAAATTCAATATTAATGTCATTTAATTATCTATGGTGCTGTTAACATAATTCCTCTGCTTGCATCCCTTGATAGCATCCATTTTCTTAAAAATCTGAAATCATGGTTGCAGCCTATAGATTTAGAGCTAAAAGGAATCCTCAGGGTAATTTAAAGATGAGAAAACTTAATTGCAGAGTAGTTAATACCCAAGGCCTTATGAATAAGAAACAATAGTCAGGATTTGACTCAAGTCTTCTGAATCTAAATCTGAGGTTATTTATTCTGTGCTACTGCTATTTCCTCCCTTTTTTCCCTGAAATTAAGTTTATTTCATTCCCTTATTTCAACTATATGTGTAACAAGGTGGTTAGAAAGTAGTCTTCACTATTAGAAAGCCAGAAAGACCTGGTTCGAGTTCTAATTCTGAACTATATTGCTTGTGTGACTCTGGGAAAAACACTTAACTTCTCAGTATTCTAGGTGATTCTATGTAAGTTTGAATTGAAAAGACCTACATTCTTAATTGGGGTTTCCTCATTCATACATTCCCTACTCCAATGAAATCAAACAGCTAATTTGTATAATTCTCTGTCCTTATGTTTTGAGGATGTTTCTTGTATGCAGCAAGAAGCTGATTTCTGTTCTCTAATCCATTATGCAATTCTTTTCTCTTTCATGAGAAAACTCAGTCCTTTATCTTTAAATATTTTAATTATTTGGTTTTGTTTCCATCAATATATCTGTCATATATTTTTTTAACCACAAAGTATCAAAATTGGATCCTTGGGTTTAATTTTGTTTGAATAGTGGAATCTTACTATCCTAATAAATTACCCCCACTCCCACTACCTAGCCCAAATTGAGATTCCTTGATTTTGCTTTTCCTATTATTATCTGTATCTTTTTTTTTCTTAACACTTCCCTTGCTTGATCTCAACATGGGTGGAGTTTAGAATTTGTAGGAGTGGGAATTGATTGAACAGCTGATAGGAAGGCAGGAGGATCTCCAAGTTTGGTTATAATGACTGCTGTCTGAAATTGGCCAACATAACACTGAACATTTTCTCAGCTAGATAGTCACCACAGTTTGAACTCAGATAGCTAGTGGTTCCTTCTATCTGTGATAACTGCCTTAAAATCTATATGACTCTTCAGATTGCACATCTAGGAGTGTACCCTACCTAGTTAGGCTATTTGAGGCTTCTATATGGTTCATGCCAGTGAATGTAGAGGGTTCTCTTTTTTGCAGCCATTTTCCAGGGTCTTCACTTGGTCATACCTTTGATGCTACAAAAGTGAGATTATTTGCATTCAATAAATGTTTGCTGCCATGCTATATTAAATACTGCTCTGATGCTCACATGATTTGAGCAAGTCCTCCATGAGTTATAGGATCCCACCTACATCACCCTAATTCTTTGTTTGAATGACCTTTAACTATATATGTGCTTCACTCCAAGAAATATCAGTTCTCTTTCTCTATTCCTCCCCCAGCCTTAATTTGTGATTTTATCTTAATAGACTTCACAAGCAAATAATCCCCGTTAGTTCTCTAAACAATGTTCAATTAAGTAAAACGTAAAACACAATAGCTTTTTCTAAACAGAAGTGTGGAATCTCTCTCCTCTATCCTATTTCCCCCATCATTTATTGGAATGATCTTAATTTGTAGCACATAATTTTGAGAAATGTTCATTTGATTCTTACCTCTTTCCCTGCTTTAAGATACTTTTGCTGATTCTCCTTCATGGACTTCATCCAGTAAGTCTTTCTCTTGGTTCTCTCAGTGACTCACAAACAGGTGGAACTTAAGAAAAGATATTCATCCAATCTCTTCCTTTAAGCATATTAAGTACCAATTTATTTGTTTGATTTTTTCAAGACCATATGGATTTGCTTGCATTTCTTAAGTTTCTTTTGTTTGCCATATTTTCATATCAAATGCCTTGTTCCTTTCTTGTATTATAAGGTATAGATAATCCAGATTTCTCTTTTCTACAGAAAATCTTTCTTTTTTTGTTGCTTAAATACTTTGTAGTATATTTCACTTGACATACAAATTAGTTTCATTAGCTTTTGTTTCCATCACCTTCCATTATTCTTATAATTTATTAAGATATTTTCTCAGTCTCATATGATTTCTGAATGTCTTCCTTTGATTTGTAAAGGGACTGCCCCTGGCTATTTGTAAGATTCATGTATTTTGGAATGCTGGAATTTTCAATTACATTTCTGAATGAGCTGAACCTGAGGTTGTTGTCTGTTGGTGTCCTGTGCATTCTACTACTCCTGTACAATATTCTTACATGACTTCTTGAAGTATAACATTTAGTTTTTGTTTCATGATGTCTTTTTGTAAGCCTAATAATTAATTCTCAGATTGCCTCACTTTATTCTGACTTAAATGTTAGTTACTTTGCATTGTAGAAATGTTAAGTATTTTTTTAAATTTTACTATATTTAAAAATTTTTATACTATCCTTTCTTTAGTCTGAATATTTACATCTATAAAAAATTTAGTAGAGATGGAAATGAAAATAGTATCTACCTCCTAGTGTTGTTGCAAAGATAAAATGAGATCATTTTGTTAGACACCTTGAAAACCTTAAAGTGCTATATAAAGACCAGATTATTATTGTATCATTATCTCTTATTCTGGGGGTTTCATGTAAATTTTAGCCCTTAATATTTAATTTTACCTTTAGGTTGCTGTCTATTCAGTATTAAAATATTTCAGCTCTTTTTTTTTCATCTGCAGCTTTCCTTGTGGTGAATTATTTCATTTTCCAACTTATATGTTTATTTTATATTTTGGTGTTATTGTGCTTTATTTAGCACACTTCTTGTTATTTTTTTACATAGTAAAAAAGGTCTGAACTTGGATACAATGTCTCACTCAGTCATCTTACTGATAATTTACTAATGATTTTAAACCCAACTATAAAAAAAAATTCCCCAGTCTATCTCTGTATTCCTGAAGGCCTATAGAAAAGAACTGACAAAAGAAACCTTCCAAAAGGAAATATTTTCATTAGTTGTTGCTAGACTTTAATTTATGAGTAGTTGCAGTTAAAGAGAACTTGGTTGACACTTTACTAGAAAGAAATTTAAGGTTTGGGGACTGGCAACATGGAGGGACAAAGGAGATGAGATTTCCCAGAGTTATGGTTGAGATGTCCTTGAAAAGAGACTATTGGATTGGATAAGATCGCAAGGGTTGAATAATCAAGGGAAGAACAGCCAAAATTATTCTTGTGATGTTAATATAGTGTGTTCTTTTCCCATTTCATCTTAAAGAGATGTTCTTGTATAGAGGAAGGAAGGAAGTGAACAAGCATTTATTAGATTATATATGCCAAGTTCTATGATATTAACACCGCTTTATAAGCAGTGTTTTACTAATGAACTCTGAGAGTTAGAACAAGACACTGTGTAAGGATAGCACAAACTCAACTATAATGGAGTTCTACTCAACTATAATGGATTTATATCAAGGACTACGCCATTATCAACAGACCCTTCCCTAACCCTGGATAAGCCTAAGTGGCATTGATCATCAATAGTGGTGGGAAAAAGTAACAGGGGTCATCCACTATAGATGGTGAAAGCAAAAATCATCTCTGAAAAGCAAGAGGTTTTAGTGCTCTCTAACAGTTTCAGGGAATAAGATAACTGAAGAACGTTGGACTTAATGGTGAAATGTGTACAAAAATAGACTGAACTATCTCCAAAGGTAGTGAGTTACTCATCATTGGAAACCTTTAAACAGAGGTTTACTAAATCCTTAAGTAGAGATGATTCCTATTCAGGAAGGTTTGGTAAGATCCCTACTATCTCTATGAACACAGAACATAAAATATCAGAGGTGGGAGGGATCTTATAGATCACCTTATATAATTCTTCCAGATGGAGAAGGAAATTGAGATCCAGGGATAGGGGAATGATGGAGCCAAGATATAAGGCCAGGTCTCTTTAATCTCCAATGCTATTTTTGCAACAAGATGCTTTCTACCTTTTCCTTACTACTGAGTCCTCTGTCCCCTTTCTCCAGGATCTATTTCCCACACTCTCATCCTTGAGATTCTGTTGCTGGTTAGTCCCTCTCTGTTTTCTAATCTCCTGTCTCACAATAACCCTGGAACCCAAAGGGTTAAGAAATCTCATCTGTAAATCTGGGTTTAGATTAGAAAGCTGCCAGTGACTCTCAGAACAGAAGGAGAATTTGGGGCATGAATTGAGCAGAGGACAAGACCTAAAAAAGCTAAGGGCATAGCCAAACCTGATACTGCAGACCAAGACAATAGACCTGAGGATCAATAGGAAGCATTTAAAGGAACCCTGACTAGGTAGAGAGCATGGTTTGTATTCTATAGAAGGAAAGTAAAATGGATCAATATTTGACAAAAACTGATATTAAATGACTGAGATTTACTACCTGTCACCAACATTCTCCTGTCTTGTCTCTTGGACCAAAGGATGGTTGCTTGAATGCCTGTATTTCCCTGTTCCTTCTCCAACTACCCTCTAAGCCCTGTTATAGGAGTCCAGTATACCATTAAAAATTGTATAGGGTGTCATAACATATTGCAACTAGAAGGGACTTCAGAAGAGAGAACAGAGAAAGTCATAGGTAGATGTTACCTTAGAACACAGAAGGTAAAACTTAGAACATAGAATGTCAGAATTGGAAAGGACCTTAAAACATGAATCATCAGAGCTGGAATAGATCAGTAGATAGAATACCAGACATAGAAATGCTCTTAAATATAGAATAAAGAATGTAAAAGATATGACTTCTGGATAGCATGGCCTATTGAGAAAAAGCTATAATTTGGGATCAGAAGACTTGGGTTCAAATCCTGGCTCCACTTTGTACCTTTGTGATCTTTAGCAAGTCACTCAATGGATAACTAAATAAAAATACTCATGACAAGTACAATGTTTAGTGCTAGAGATGCCAAAACAAGAGAGAGATAGGGTCTGCTTAGATTCTAATAAGGGTATATAGTACGTATAGGGCAATGGTAGTTAGGAAAGGGTTTCCAATTCAAAAAGTCCAGTAGCAAGTCAGCATGTTTGGAAGAAGATTAGGTCAAGGTCCTGAAATCAAGTAGACATAGACAAAACCTTTTTGGCTCCAATTTTCTTACTTGTAAAATGAAGGGGCTACATGATCTCTTAGTGACTTCTAATCCTAAAATCCTATGAGAAAGATAGGAAGTCTAGAATTACACCTAGATTGCTAGGCTGAGTGATTGGAGGTGGGGGATGGTGGTACCCTCCACAGTTATAAGAAAGATAGGAATATGAGAAGGCATGAGGGAAAAGATAATGAGTTCAGTTTTGGCTATTTTGAGTTTAATATGCCTATTGTACATCTAATACAAGATACTCAAGAAGTGGTTAGCTATGTGAAACAGACTTAGAAGAGAGGTTTGAGCTGCATTTATATATCTGGGAATCATCTGCAAAACAGATTATAACTGAACCCATGAGAGATGATGAGATAACCAAAGAATATAGTATAGAAGCCAAAGAAGAGGGCCAAGGCCAGAGTACTGGGGAAGACCCAATGGTTAGGGACCATCACCTTGATGAAGAGCTAGTAAAAATATTTAGAACAAGTCAATGAGACTTAGAAGAAGCAATCAGACAGGTAGGAGAACCAAGAGGGCAATGTTAGCAAAACCTAAAGAAGTATATGTAGAAGACAATGACCAGCAATGTCAAAGCCTACAGAAAGGCTTAAAAAGAGGCTATTAACTTGGAAAGAACAGTTTCAATCCAATGATGAAATCAGAAACCATACTGCAGAAGGTGTAGAACTGAGTGAGAGGAGAGGAAGTTGACACCTAGTGTAGACAATACTTTTAGAGAATTCTAATAAAACCAGAACTAATGACATTTTTCTGCATCATTTGCTACACGTGGGTCAACACACAAACCCCCCAAGTATCAAATTCAGTCAAATAGCAGCTTATTTTAAGACCATTGGTCATGGAAATAACTAAGTGACTCAATACAGCAGCTTGTACACAAAGTAACTGATTTTTGGAATTCAACATTTTCCTTCCCTGGACCTTCATCTCTATGTGGACACATGTGGAAGAGTGTTGTGTGATTTGTCTGAAGTGATGTTTCTTCAAGTCCAGTGGCATTAACTGCATGATTAAAAGAAGATGGAAAGTTGGAAACAGAATAGCTGTTAGTCTTCAAGTAGAACATAACGTCCATTTGTCAGGGGGCTTACGGTCAGCATCCTCACATCTCTGCATTTTTGATCCACAGATGGAACTTCCTGAGCAAGGAAAAAGAATGAAATGCTGAGGAAGGAAAAAAGAGGAAAATAGGAAGAAAAGTAGAGTATAGAGTTCCACATAGGAATTGCATTTGATAAATGATAGAATCATACGATATCAAAATCAGAATGAATCTAAAGTCATCTAGTTCCACCAGTACCTGAAGAGAAATACCCTCTAAAATATCCCCAACAAGAGGAAACAGGGCTGTAGATTTAGAACTGAAAGAAACCTCAGAGATTTAGTCTAACTGCCTAATTTTACAGAGGATAGAAATCGAGGCTCAGACAGGGAAAGTGACTTGTCCAAGGTCACTCAAGCTATGACAGCCAGGATTTGAGTCCAGATCCTCTAACTCCAAATCCAGTTCATTTGTTTTCCTTCTACCACATCATGTTGTCTCTAGTGGTGAAAAACTCACTACCTCCAAAGGTAGTCCATGCAACTTTAGGACAACTCTAATTGGTAGCATTACCAATTTCTCTTATGCTGAGTCCAAATGTGCTACAGCTTCCAGGCATTGCTTATAAGTCCTTCCCTCTGTTGTGAAATAAAGCAAGTCCAATACATCTTCCATGTAATTTCCTTTGAGATAATTGAAGATCACTATCATGATCCCGTAAGTATTCTATTGTCCCATTTCAGAGAACTATAGAGGCATTCATCCTAACTCATACATGAAATAGACTCCTTTATATGATATTCCTGAAAATTTGTCATCCAGCCTCTTCTTGAAGACGTCTAGAGATGTCCAAGTCTGGTCTACTCTGACAGATATTTCAGCACCCCAATTATTGCTTTTTTGGCCAAGCTCAAGATATACAGCTCAACCAGAGGTGGGAAGAGTAAGGATGATAGTGGTGAAAGGAGGTCCAGCGATGAGAAACAAAAGCCCTCTCCATTCCAGGACATGTCTCTGAGTTAGTTTTCTCCTCAATGATATAGGATAGCTATGTGGCTTATTAGATATGGTTTTAGGCCCATATTCATGAATACTTGAGTTCAAATCCTGCCTTAGATACTTACTAGGTGCATGACTCTGGCCAAGTCATTTAATCTCTGTCTGCCTCAGGTGCTTCTTATGTTAAGTGGGGAATAACAATAATTCCTACTCCTAGGGTTGCTGTGAGGAGGGAATGAATTGCCAAGAAAGGCTTAAGGAGAGATGAGGTGGTTTGGAACAGCTACGTGGAGAATGGGATACTGGATCTGTTAGAGAGAAATACAAAGATTGCTTAGCTGTTGTGGAGGCCTCACCGAAATTAGATTTTTTAAAAATGTGCAGTGGGCTCATTCAGCATGATTTTGTGATTTTCTTCCGCTCTGCTTAGCAGCATGTGAATAGGAGTGAGAAAGACAGATGGTGAGATTAATACAGGGTTAGCAAGGTGTGATTAGTGATGGGAACAAGGTTAGGTGATCAGTGTGCAAAACAGTGGAGTACCGAACCTGGTTCAGCAAGGATTCAACTTAGGGAAGGTAGGAGGGAACAAGCAGTGCAAAGGTGATGGCCAGAGAAATAACTGAGAAGTGTAGTACATGAAGATCCCAATGAGGAAGAAGAATGGGTTAGGGCTCTTAAGAGAGAGAGAAAGCTGCAATAATAAAAGATGTTGATCAGATAAAGGAATTCCATAATTTGTGAACGTGGAAGTAGAACACTTGTAGATGATGACAAGATCAAGTATATGAACATCTCTGTGCGTAGCTGAGGTAGAGTGTAGGAAGAGGTTAAAGGAACATTGAGAAATGGGAATCTTAGGCCATTAGAGGGAACCTCCATATGTTGAAAGGGAGGGATAAAGTGAAGATAGTAGAGTGATAGGAAACAATATGGTGAGCTCCTATCCACAAAGTCCTTCAAACAGATCTGGAAAATGTACCAGACTGAACACTAATGGGAAGATCCATAAAAAGTCACAGTGAGTCCTCTGTTCAGTCTACCTTGGCCTATGGAGATAGAAGGGTGGTCTGAGGATACACAGCAGAGGAGGTTGACCAGGAGCAAGCCCCTAGAAGCATTGTAGCATGCAAGGGAAGGTTCTAGATTCAAACCAGGCCACCTTCAGATCCATGTGTCACTTTGATGGGGATAGATGTGAACTGGCAGCTTCATTGCCTACTATTCAGTCCCTAGTCATAGATCCAGGGCAGAGTAATATGGGAACCTGCTCACAGCAAAGGCATCCAGGAGACCTTGGACAGTGTACTGAGAAAGAAGTTCAGAAGTCAGTAGCAGCAGCAGTGGTGTGGCTCAGACTCCAGGCTCAGAGCAGGGATCAGCTTCCAGCATCCATACCAGTAAGTAGAGAAATAACCAAGGTATAAATTCCAGACCAAAGAGGAACATACCAACACAGCTTCCCAGCAGGTTGACAAGGACAGAGTCTTCCAGTAGTCCACACAGATTTAAACCTAGATCAGGAATCTGCAAAGCTCAGAACAAGGTATGGGGACCACTTATCAGACTTTACCTTGGATCAGACTGCTTTGAGAGGAATGAAAACTTGAAGGTCGCCAGCCTGTCCCTGTGATCCTGGAATAACTCAACACTCACTACCCCAAAAGCAACAACAGGATCAGTTCAGATTTTCCCTTTTCTGTCGTTTTGTGGCTTATGCTGCTCTATAATTTTTTAGAGTTATTTTTACAGGTATTTTATGAACTATAGGAGCAGGGCTAGAGCAGGTCCATCCTTCTACTCTGTCATCTTGACTCTGACCCCCAAAAAGTCATGTCCAGATACCTTAGAGCCACAAGGCAAAAGGAAAATAGAAAGATCCACTGGTCACTTCTAGAATGAAACCCCAAAATAAATGCTGCCAGGAACATCATATCCAAAATCTAGATTTTTCAGGTCAAAGAAAAAACATTGCAAGCAGCCAGAAAGAAAGATTCAAGTTCTGAGGAGCCACCATTAGGATCACCCATGATTTGGCAGCCACCACTTTGAAGGAACGAAGAATTTGGAATAAAATATGCCAGAAGGCAAATGATATGGGCTTATAGCCTTATATGAAATGTTATCTCTTATAGCAAAGATAACCTACCTGGCTAAACAAAGTATAATTCTATGGATATTTCATTAATGAAATGAGACCTTCCTAACATTCCTGATGAATATGCCAGAGCTACAGATAAACTTTGAAGTATAAACGTAAGAACGAGGAACATTATAAAATGGTAAACATTAATGAGCAATGACAGTTACAATGTCTAAGAGGTGAAGCATTTAGCCTTGGAGGAGAGTTGACAAATGACAATGACAAAGAACAAGGACAAAGATAAGCTACTTAAATTCTAATGATAGGTGGAGATGATACATGTGTCCCCTCTGTACCCTACCATCATCAGAGTCTATAAAGGGAATTCAAAATTCAAAGCCTGAGAGTAGTTCTATTTTTTCTTGAAGATCTTAAGAATGGAAAGAAAGAAGGAAGAAGAATACACTGTGGGAGTGGGGGGTAGAGAAGAAGGGAAAGGAAAATTAGAGGAAATTATCTCATATAATAAGGATGCACAAGTAGATGTTTATACATACACATACACACACACAAGTTTTGTTGGATACAATAATATATTTAACTTAACAGGGAAATAAGAGGGAAAAAGGAGAAGGGGAAAGAGAGAGGGACAGATTAAAGAAAGAATTAGTTCTAAGCTCTAAGGATATAAAAAAATATTCATTTCTCTCTTTTTGAGGTGAATGGGGATCTTAGAGGTTACCACAAATCAGGGAATGGATGAAAAATTGTGACATGTAAATGTGATGTAATACTATTGTGCTGAACCGAGATTGGTTCAATGACCACCGGAATTCTGGAGGAATATGAGGAAGTATGTCATCCAGCTCTTGATAAAGAGTTAAAGGACTTTGGATATAGCCAGTATAGAAATCAGGACTTGTATTTTATGACAAATTTGGAAGGCACGTGCTACAAAAGAAGAGAGATTCATGAATGATGGTGATAATAGAAAAATCTGAAAGTGGTAATAAGGAACAAAGCGTATTTCAATTCTTCCACCTCAACCAGTGAATCAGGAAGCATGAGAGAAAGTGTGACTAGTACTGTAAAGGGTGCCCAGGGATACGGTATCTTTAGGAGGAAAGGTCTCAAAAGGTGCCAGAATAGGGAGAAGGTCAAGATGACATTTTATTAGTTATAGAAAAAGCATTTCACAGAGTACAGTGGAAAAAGGTAGACAGCTTTAGTGGAAGACATGATGGATTAAGGTGGTAGGGCTGAGAGGAATAGGTGTAAGGGAAAGGACAGTTGAAGAATGTGCTGGGTATTGAGAAATATAGGCTTAGGATATTAAGGGTAGAAGAGAAATTTGTTGAGTACAGAAGGGTTGAGGAGAGCTAAGTCTTAATTCTAGGCTGAAGGAGGCTCTAATGTTAAGATAGAAGTCCTGTCTTAGACATTAGCTATACAACCCTGGGCTAGTTACTAAACCTCTCTTGGTTTAAATTCCCCCATCTCTAAAATGAGAGGAGTGACATCTATGATCTCTAAGGTCCATTTCTACTCTAAATCTGGTCCTACATTTGGATGATTCCTTCCCAGTATCTCTTCATCACCATCACAGATCAGAAGTACCTAATGGATTATGATTGAGGAAGCCTCCTCTAGCCTTTCCACCATGCCCTCAGCCACTATCCAAGGAAGATTACATTAATTTTCTTTTCTTTCCATAATCTTTCTTTCCACTCTCTTGGTCTTTCTTCCTATGACTTTCTCTACCCCTTTCTTAATCTATGTATTTATCCATTTGTTCAGTGTTGTCAGTATCCCTCCTTTCATCACTTCCCAGAGTAGGATTCTGAATATTGTTTCTCTTCTCAGGTCCATTTTCTCTGAGTAATATGTGTGTGCATGCATGGATATGCGCTTGTGTATTCAACTCTCCTCCACAGCTAAATGCTTCACCTCTTAGACACTGTAACAAACTCTTGACACCATTTGTGTGTGGTCTGTGGTGTAGCTTGGTGGGATATTTCCAGTTTTTCAGGCTAAATATAAATTTGGCAGGTCAAGTCATTTTCTGAAACCAGTTTCAAGGTTGGACCAATTTTGAAGCTGGAGTTTTTAACAACCAAAGAATTCACCCCTCATCATTTTTCTTCCCCCTCCCCCAGCTCTTCTAATAGCATCAACTTAAATTGTTTACTTTTCCATTTTTAATCTATTGATGTGAATGCCACCTTTTCCAAACCAGCTAAAGATATTATTCTGTTTCATAATACTGAAATGCAGGTCTCTCTAGATGTTTACAATTTATGAAGTATTTTCTTAATATCATTCCTATGAAGTTAAGTAGTATAATTGCTATTATCTCATGCTGTTATATGAACTTAGATTCACATAGATGAATGGCCTACAGTCATACAAGAGCTAGGACTCAATTGAGTATAGATCTTCTGCAACAATCCAGGGCTTTTCCACCACACTGTATTTATCTGATTACCTAAACTTATGAACCTATGTAAATCTAAACAGCTGAGTGTGTGATGTCATTTGTAAGGGCCTATTTATCTGGTCTAGCTCTCTGGAAAAGGTGTTGATATACCTTATGAGACTCAGATGCAATTTTCTCAGTGGTTAAGATAGTGCTAATGATAGCCAGCCTTTATGTAGCACCTTAAGGTTTGCAAAGCGCTTTGCAAATATTATCTTATTTAATTCTCAGAGCAACAATGGGAGGTATGTGATTTCATTATTATAACCTGTTTTACAGATGAGAAAACTAAGGCAACTAGTGGTTAAGTGACTTGACTAGAGTCACACTGCTAGGAAATGTCTAAAACAGGATTGGAACTCTTGTCTTCCTGACTGTAGGTACAGCACTCTCTCTGCCTTACCACTTGGCTGCATCTAGCATCAAGGACATTTAGCTACAGTCATCCAGGTGGTATAAAGGAAAGACCCAATCCTGAGTTTAGGCTTTGTAATCCATGGTGTACCAGGGTGTTCCCAAGACTAACCCAACTTGGATTATCACTTTACAAACCCACCGTCAATCTTGGACAATAAAGAAACCCCTGATGACTGTTGGACTTTTCTAGGCAATCTCTTCACAATCCTAAAGCAGAGTACCTGTAGTTGAGGAGTAGGCACTTAGAAATGCTCATCGAATTGATTTGTTGAAAAGAGAAGGAAGACAAAATAAAAGTCTTCAAGTATTTGAAAAGCTGCCATGGAGAAAAGAGGATGGGATTGTAGGTCAAATATCATGAGAGAAGAAAACAGAAGGAAAAGAGCATTAACAAAGCCTCTTCCCTGCCAGGCATTGTGTTAAGCACTTAGAGACATGCTTTCATCTGATCCTCACAGCAATTCTGTGCTATTATTATACCCCTTTAACAAATGGGAAATTGAGGCAGGCAGAGGTGAAGTGACTTGCCCACGGTCACACAGTCAATATGTAACTGAGGCTGGATTTGAATTCAGGTCTTCCTGACTCCAATACTCTTTCTCCTACACCATCTTTCTCCTAAGAGCTGAAAGAGAAATCAGAGGTCAAGTTCTTTTTTCACATTTTAGAAATGAGGAAATTGAGGCCAAAGGAAGTTAAATCCTTGTTCAATAAGTAGTCAATGTTAAAAAAAAAATGAGGATTTGAACCTGGGTCCTGGATGATCTTCTGCTTGGCCCCAGAAAGCAAAACTAGGAGCAATGTGCAGAGGTATGCTGGAGTCAACTCATAAGGCTCAAGAGAATCAGTTGTTAAATTTTTAGTGTGAGTATGTATACATTGGAAATTGGCAAATGCTACAAATCAGGACCTGATTTACTAATTTGATGATTGTCTAAACCTTTAAAAATAATGGAGAAAATTATCATAATGCTGATTAAACAGAGGAAAGTCAATAGTTAAACATTTACCAGCATACCACTAGAGCCATGGGTAGAAGTGGAAGAGGGCAGATTTAGGCTCAGGTGAAACTAAGCCTCCCTAAAAATCAGAACAATCTGACCATAGAATAGGTTAGCTTGGTAGGTATGGAGTTCTCTCCATCACTAGAAGTCTTCAATCAGATGCTGAATGACTATTGGTTAAAAATGTTATTGAGGATAGACCTCCTTAGGTGCAAGTTGGACTAGACTCTCTCTGAAGTCTCCTTCTCCTCTGAGACATTTTAGTTCTGTTACCTCTCATAACTAAAATGCCTTCCATTACCCAGCAAACACAATGATAATTCAATCTGATACTGAATGAATTTCCAATGTTATTTACAAATAACACCTCCATTCTTTCCACTTCCTCTGTCTACTCCCACAGTCAGCCCTCTAATTCACAGTCTTCACACTTCTCACTTGGATCATTTCTATCGAAATGCCTATAGAAAGCCTTCTCATTGGTCAGCCTGCCTCTATCCTTGTCTAATCCATTGTACTTAGGACAACTAACATTTACAAAGTACTTAAACATGAGCTTTATTAAATACCTGGAAGACACTTGGCCCTGAACATTAATATTTTTATAATTAATTAATATTTTTAAAAAGATTAACTTTTAAAAAACTTATTTAACAGAGGCATTGTAGTATAGGTGGAAGAATCCTGGTCTATGAGTGAGGAAACCTCTGTCCATGATATGGACCTGCTACTAAGTTAATGTGTGCTACCAACTTACAGTTGCTCATTTACTGTTTGGCTGTAATTTTGAACAGTTAACACACCTTCTCTGGACCTGTTTCCTCTTTAGTAAAATGAAAAGTCATTGAAGCAGATGGTTTCAAAGATTCTTTCTGGTTCTGGATCCTGGGATTCTATATTTTCTGGTTTAATGTTGGTCTGGTCCCTGATCTACATAAAAATGTTCTGAAATCTGTGGTTCAGCTCTTAGTTTAAAGTGAAGATTACAGCCTTATCAACAGATCTATAAAGTGTAAACCAAGTCTGGGAGGGCAGGAACTCAAAGTATAGGACTTCAGTTCTTGACAAACCTCAACCTAATTTCTTATACCTGAGAGGAATTTAAGGTGGTATATGAAATCCCGGTGCTTTCCTCTGAGATTATTGCCATTTTATTTTCTTTCAACAACATCTTGTTCATACCTGGTTGTTTTCTTGTTGTCTCTCCCATTAGACCATGAGTTCCTCAAGATCAGGAAGGAGCCCCAACTTTTTCTTTTCTTTGTATCCCTGGTGCTTAGCACAGTGCCTGACACATAGCAGGTACTTAATAAATATTTATTGACAGATTGATTGGACAGTCTTATGCAATAGGTTTTGAGCCCCTGGTTATAGGAGAAAACGTGGGGAGTAAAACTCCACTTTGGAAATAACTTTTAAATTTCAAGGATTAACCATGTGCTGTTTATAGTAAAGCTGCTGAAGTATTAGAGAGAAATGTACCTTCTCCGCAATCTGTGAGTGAGTAGGGATTCCAAAGACAAGCTACCTTTGCTTTCCCAGAACAATTGGAGGCTGGAATTTACTTGTCAATCACAGGCCATCCAGGTGCATATTTCTTCTTGAACCTCTTTTCTTCAAAGATCTGAGCCCATATCTTTGTACTACTTCCTAGCGATTTGACAACTCAAACAAACAGTGTTTCTTATGTCCAAATTCTAGGTCTGACATTGTGCTAGGTGCTGGATGCACAAAGACAAACAAATAGTAATCTTTGGCCTTAAAGAAGTTATATTCTATCTGAGAAGACAACAACATGTACATATATAAATATACGTAAAATATATGCAAAAAATACAAGGTAATTAGGGGAGAAAGTCATTTGTAGCTGGGGAAAAGAGGAAAGTTTCATGTAAAAAGTGATGTTTGAGCTTAGTTCTGAAAGAAACTTAGCTTTCATATAAAACAGGTGAGAAAGTGGTACTTTCCTGGCATGGGGGATTATCACCAGTACAAAGGTCAAATTTGGCTAACGCATATGACAGGGAGTGAAGAATAATAAGGTTGGAAATGTAGGTTGCAGGAAGGTTGTAAAGGTCTTTCAATGACAAACAGAAAACTTTATATTTGATCTTGGGATAATAGGGAGGTACTGAAGTTTATTAAGCAGGGGAGTGACATGGTCAGACCTGAATTATAAGAAAATCATTTTGGCAGCTGTGTAAAGGATGGATTGAGGAGAGAAGAGGCTTGAGTCAAAGAGATTCCAGTTAAGAGGCTATTGAACTAGGTAAGAGGCTGTCTAGGTAGAGAGGAGAGGATGGATGAAAGAGATGATGTAGAGGCTAAAACAAGAAGATTTGGAAACTGATGGACTATATTGGGAGTCGGAGAGTAAGGAACTGAGAATACTCTGAGCTTGGTAACCTGGGTGGCTAGAAGAATGATGGTGTCCCTGACAGAAGTGGGGCAGTTCAGAAGAGTCATGGGTTTGTGGGGAAAGATAATAGACTTTATTTTGGCTATGCTGGATTTGAGATGCCAATGACATATCCAGGTCAAATTATTCAATAGGCAATTGGTATATATATATGTATATTATCTATATATAGATATATATATATATCAATGTATATATATAGGTATATATAATAGGCAATGTAAATATATATACATATATATATGTATGTGTGTGTGAATGTGTGTGTATGCTATATATTTATTTAAATATACAGAGAGATAACTAAACCTATGAGAGCTATATGTGGTCACAAAATGTGAGCGTGTAGACAAGAGTTTTTTTTCTATCTTAGCTTAGATAGGAAAAAACAACTTTATTCTCTTGTTGAACCAAAATAATGAACATTCATGCCCTATCTGTCCTGTTCTAAGATAATCCCAGAAGCATCATACCACATATAAGAGGAGTATTCAAAATATTTTACTGAAGTTTAAAATTTATTATTCTTAAAGATCGCTTTGCAAAGTTACTCTCACCCAGTGGATGCATCTATTTTAAAAATTGACATGTAGCATTGGATGCAAAATTAACAAAATATTAACTTGTACATATGGTATGCATTGGAAGGTGATGATCTACATGACTTCTGGAGAACCCCAAGGAAACATTCAGAATCTCAGCAGGTGTTGTGCCAGATTTATTTTTCAGAAGTTTACAGCTAAGAGGGGTGGTGGAAATAACTTGGCTTCCATTAGACAAAGCAATTCAAAGGGTGGGGCAAAGCTAACTCTATAACTGATCCAATATGATGGGTGATGCTAGGACAGGACTGCTGAGTCTGTATACTAGGTAAATCAGACAAATAGTGGACAAGCTGGGAAGACCTCATTTAAAAAAAGTAAAGTTTGGTTCCTAGGGCAGAGCCTTGGTGAATGCCTGCAGTTAAAAGTGGGATATTGACAATGATCTAAGAGAGGCAATTGAAGATTGTTCAGACAGGTAGATAGGAGAACCAAGAGAGAATGATATCAGGAAAATCCAGAAAGGAGAGAGATTCCAGGAGGAGAGGGCATTCATCAGAGTCAAATACTGCAGAAAGGGCATGGAAGAAAAAGGTTGTTTTAAAAGTCATTAGATTTGGCTACTTGGAGATCGCTAGTAACTTTGGGAAGGTCCTAGTCAGTTGTTTTGCTATCTACAGTCACTCTGGCTCATCAGGGTCCAACAATGACCAAGAGAGCCTTGGGTGACAGCCCTCCCTCCAATTCACTTGCAAGTCATGGCATCACCTGACTGAAGTCATGGGACTCTTTGAAAACCAAGGACAAATAACAGGTCAGTTGAATGATGAGGTTGGTGCCAGGCTGCAGAGGATTGAGGGTTTAGAAAAGAAAGGAGAAGAAACTTTTTTCAAGAAGTTTAGCTGAGGAAGGGAGAAAAGTATAGGGTGCTAGTAGGAACTGAAGGATCTAGTGAAGTTATTTTTTACTATTGGGGGAGACCTGGGTATATTTGAAGAGGATAGAGAAGGAACCAGTAGATAAGGAGAGATTGAATATTAAAGAGAGTGGGAAGGGTAGAATAAGGTTCAATATGTTATAGAAAACAGGATGGAATAGGATCAAAGGTGGCCATAGAAGAGTTAGCCTTAGAAGGGGAAGTCTCTTCATCAGAGAATGGGATGAGTAAATAGAGGATGCTGACAATATGCTATGAGGAGAAGAGGGAGTTCTTGGTAAATGCTCTCAAGTATTTTAGTGAAATAGGAGACAAAGTCCTTGATGGATGGGGTGGGAAGAGTATGCATGAGAGTCTTGAGGTGAGAAGAGATTTTGAATAGATGTTATGGGGAATGGAATGAAGAATAATCTAGAAAGACGTAAAAAAAATTGCCTCCCTGAAATGATGGTTCCCCATTGGTATCTCAAACTCAGAATGTAGAAAATAAGACATTAACCTTTTCTTTAATCTTGGCCATATGCCCGCTTTTTATGTTGAAGAGATATGTGTCTCTTTTGAGACACACATATAAGACGATGTGAGTGGAGTTACCCTTTCCTCTTCCCTCTCCCTCATCTCCGTTCTTCCTCTCGCCCCCACAGAAGAGTAGCCAAGCCATGCTGATTCTACCTCCGAAGCACCTCTTACGTATATCCCCAGCTCTACTTAGTCACAGCTCAGGCACTCATCATTACTTCCTGTTTGAATTTTTGCTACAACCTCCTAATCATATTTTGCTTTCAATCTTTCCCCTCTCCAATAAATTAGCCATATAGCTACCAAAATAATCTTCCTAAGGCACAGATCTACTGTGTTACTCTCCATTCAAGAATCTCTACTGGTTCCCTATAGATATGCCTGTAAGATGAACTACAAACTCCTCCGCCTGATGTTTAAGGCTCTCCCCAATTTTGCCCCAGTCTTTCTTTCCAAAAGCATTTCATATTGTTTCCATTCATGCATCCTATCTGGAAATCAAACTGGTCTACTAGCTATTATCTAAATTCATCACTCCATCTCTGATGTCTGACCTCTGTGTGTTCACACAACCATATTTCATGCTCGGGGGGATAAAGGGGAGTGTCAATCTGGATTTTGACCTATTGATTTTCACCTTCTTGTCTCTCCCTCTCCCCACAACCGGTTAATGTAGTCACTGAAAGCAAAGGGCAGGTAAGAAAGGTAATGAAGTATTACTATGTTAATGAGGTGTAAAATTAACTGTAAAAAGTGTGACCATGCCTGGTCATTCCTTTAAGAAGTATGAACAAGTTAGTTGATTGAATTGGAAGGGGAGCTTGGGATTGGCTGGCTGATTATTGACTATTCCCCTGGAAGCTTTTAAGGAGCTAAAACTGTCACCCATGGAGTCAGTCAACACAGTTCAAATCATTTTAGGTGAGTCAAGTCTGGAAGGAGCATTGTGACATGTGACCTCTGCACCTATACCAGAGGGCATCTGAGGGGGAAGGAATTTCCTCGGCTTCTTACTTTCTCTTGGCTATGAAATCGTGAAGCAGAGAGACTTGCCCAGTAGAAGAAACTGTCTTTGTCAGAAAGAAGAATTGCACTGACACAATGTTGTTGTTTGTCCTGCATTTTGAAGAGGCCTAATGATATCCAAGGATGATATCTTGACTTGTGTGTGAATTGGACTTAAGTGAGGCACTTGCACAGAATTATCAACCTCACTCTCTCTTCCTGAGTCATCAAAGTTCAGTAGCTAGACAAAAGGGAAGATGACTGGAGATGACCTGGGATTCAGTGGATGACACTGGCATCTTTGATGCCTGACCGAAGTCTCAGATCTCCACAGCACCTGTTCCAACCATCTTCATGGCTGTTGGAACAAAGTTGTTCTCATTTGTCCATTCTGCCAGGGAAGTCTTTACTTGGTCGGGGTAGATACTCTCCTAACTCACCAATGAGTTTGAGAACTTTTGGTTACCCTCAACCTGGTTTAACCCATCTGCCAAAGCAATTTTACTGAGGTGTGACTGCCATGCATGTTATGTGAATCAGATGGACACAAAAGGTGAATGAGCAGCACTGGGAACGGCTCAGTAAACCTTCACACTAGAAGGGTCAGTCCTTCCTGAATATCCCAGAGAGACAGTGTTCAACTATCTTCAAAGAGAGGATCCTCTGGCAGCAAAGAAGAGAGCTGGCCTTGGACTCAAGGGAGAGTTAGCCCTGGCAATTAAGAGCAGTTGAAGGGAGGAATGGAACTGAGAAACTTGTGAGACAGAGAAGCTCTGCTCCATGAGGGGCTCCATGAAGAAAGACAGGACATAGAAGTTTGGCAATAGTAGAGACACAGGTTATCCTGGTCACATGTTCCTTACATATTTGTCTCCCTACTGTCACACTTTAATTTTGGGCCCACTCTTCCCATAGACTTTTTGGGGGGGGGGTGGTGGCGGTGGTGGTGGTGGTAATGTTTTGTAATTACACTTACTTTCTTACTAGGTCTTCTTTGTAAATATCTTTGATTTGAGCTTATTGTGTCAACTAACTGTTAAGTGGAAACTCACTGGTAGAGGCTTGTAAACAATAGAAGTAGAAAGCTGCATACATAGACAACCCCTTAGAATCTGTGTGTGACAGTTGCTTTGGGGCAGAATAACTGTATGAGGTTCAAGCTGGAGAGGGACCTACACCTAGAATGACTTAGCCCTCACCTCTGCCTCCTAGACTCCCTACCTGTCCTCAAGATTCAGCTTGGGTGTCACCTCATCTGTGAAATGTTTTCCGATCTTCATGGTTAGTGTTCTCTCTTTTTTCAAATTAACTTCTATTTACTTGAACTGATTGATGAAGGGAGTTTCCTGCTCAATTTGTTGAGCTTATAAGGTGCTGAACCTTTGTGGAGGACTTTAATTGTAACATTTAAGGTATAGTAGGAGCATATCTTAGGTGCTTCCTTGAAGATGAGTACCAGAGACTGATGATGAACGTTCTTTTTTGTCTTTTTATAAATTTGTTTATTTTTATTTTATAACTTTCAGTTTCATAAGTTTTAAACTTTCTCTGCATTCCTCTCCTCCACTTCACCAACATGGTAGGCAGTCTGATATAGGCTCTATATATACATTCTTATTAAACATATTTTCACATTAGTCATATTGTATAGAATTAGAATGAATGGAAGAAATCATGAGAAAGGAAAAACAACAATAAAAAAAGAGAGCAAATAGTACACTTCGACTTGCATTCAGATTCCATATTTCTTTGTCTGAATGCAGATGGCATTTTCCATCTTGAGTCTTTGGAAGTTGTTTTGGGTCCTTGTATTCCTGAGAAGAGTTAAGTCTATCAGTCACTCATTGCACATTGTGGTTATTACTGTGTACTACGTTGTCCCGGTACTGCTCACTTCTCTTAACATCACTTCATATAAGTCTTTCCAGGTTTTGCTAAAGTTCACGTGCTCATCATTTCTTATAGCACAATAGTATTCCGTTACATTCATATAATCACAACTTGTTCAGCCATTCCCCAATGGATGGAAATCTCTTTGATTTCCAATGCTTTGCCACCACAAAAAGAACCGCTGTAAATATTTTTGTACATATACATCCTTGCCCTATTTTTTATGATCTCTTTGAGATGCAGACCTAGAAGCAGTATTTCTGGGTCAAAGGGATTATGAACATTCTGATGGGATGTACAAGGGGAAGTCAACATTTGCCCTGAAATATAAATGGAAGTTTTTGTCTTGCCTTCTATTGTTTTTCTCCCTTGACTTTTCTTCTCAAGAGATATTGACTTCCTGGGCAGTAGGATCCTGAAATCCAGTCTTCTATCAGAGAAGACAAATGAATGGGTAGCGTCAGGCTCTGAAATTGTCTTTTAGCAAACCTAAGTTCTAGTGTTCTAGAACCTAAGTTTCTAGAAGAGGAAGTCTTGGAAATTTTTCATCAGTGCCATCCTCATTTGGAGAGAAAAGAATCATGTACATGGACACTGAAATTTGAAGACCAGACAGGGAATTCCTCCTTATTTCCATCTTATAGAATCCCTGGAAAGCCCAATATATGGAACAAAGGTGGAAAGGAGAGAATAGATTTGGCTTTCTGCTCTTCCCATGAACAATGGGTAGTTCTCGGTCTAGTAACCCTAGGTACGTTTCCTTTCTGAGTGAATTCCAATTCACAAAGTGGTATCATGAATCCTGGGACTAAATAGGGTTCTGAGTGAAAAAAAATGGAATTTATCATTAAGTGGCAACCCAAATTTAGTTTCCCTTTGGAGGAGAGCTAAACCACTAGTTACTCTATGAGGCAAGGGTATTTCATGTGTCCCTGAGTAAAGTGGAATTTACCGAGAGGGAGGAGAATTGTGTCAATTTTTTAATGGACTGTTGTATGATTTTTCATCTGTTTTTGCATTGTTTATGGGATCCTATGAGTTCTTTTATGAGTGCATTTTTCCATGGCTATCTTTTAGGAGATATTTTGGGACACCTAGACATGATTTTTGCTTAAGTTATACAAAAGGTGTATTCAGAGATTTCCAGAAAGAGTTCTGAGTAAGGATGTAATGAATCAATTTATTGGATGTAGGGGATAATCTTCCAAGATTAATTCTTTTCCATGTAAGTCCAAATCTTGAAGCACTGGGCCATGTGTATCTGTGTGCACTTCCCCACCTCACTAAAAGATAAACTCCCTGAGGGCAGAAACTTTCAATTTTCTTTGTGTCTCTACCACATAATACAGAGCTTTGCTCCCAGTGGATGCTTGATAATTGTTAAATTCAGCTCAAGTGAAGCTTGAGTCTAAGCTCTGCCATTAATTAGCTGTGTAACTTTGGGCAAAGTCCTTTCTTTATTCATAAAATGGGGATATTGGTCCCAACTATCTTTAGGATTGGAAAGTTGTTCCAAATGAACAAAAAAGTCAACTGAATCCCATAGCATAGGAATCATTTTTAACACATGGAATTAAGGAGCATCCCAGTTAACAACCACTATGTTTGGGGGCTCTGGGGCCAGGTTCTGCCAAGCCAAAGCCTCTGCTTTAGTTTGCAGTGCCAAGATGAGGCAGAGAGAACCTTTTAGGCAGCCGACGTCTCAACAGTCTTGACGGGATGATGGATGGTGGGGATTTCCAATACACTTGTCATTCCCTGACTTCCATTGTCTGTGCTTTATTTTCTGTTGTTCAATTATGTTTTACAGCTTGATTATTTATTTAGGATATTGATGGAATTAGCAGAAAGGGCAATCCATGCCAAGGAGGGAAGGGGAGGGTGGGCGCCTCTAGTCTGTATATCTGCAGGTGTAGCTACTCCTTTGGTCAACTCATAACTGCAGGTTATAAAATTGTGTAGAAATGCACATATGCAGGCTGTTAAGGTGAGTTATGCATATGTCCATCTATGCTGCTGATATTCAACATGTTTAATACCCATTTTTTAAATGCCTACTGTATACAAGGCCTTGGGCTGGGTCTGGGAATGCAAAAGCAGATAAAACTCAGGCTGTTTTCAAAATGTTTATAGTATAATTACTAGAGAAGGTAGGATTGAGGGATTGAGTGATGGGGAGTAGGGGAGGGGAGGAAATAAAATGTTGTGAGCAATAAATGCTAAGGTGAGATCAGGAAAGGTGTTATGAGAAATCTGGAAAGGGAATACTTGTTTTCATTTATTGAGAGTGGAGTAGGACTGGACCTGGCCTGTTATATCACTCCTGTGGGGAATTTCTAGTGTGCAGACTTCCTACACCAATGCAGATGAACAAATAGCATGGACTTTGTAGTTTGAAAGAGTAGCTTGGAGATACTGAGAGCTTCAGTCAGCCATCCAATGTTACTCATTTAATGTTTGGTAGAGGGAGAAATTGAACCCAGGTCTTCCTGACTCCAAGTCACACTGTCATATTGCCTATGAGGGAGAGACAGAGACAGATAGATAGAGACAGATAGAGGCAGAGAGAGAAAGAGAGAGACAGAGACAGACAGAGACAGAGACAGACAGGGAGAGAGCGACAGAGAGTCAGTTAACCAGCATTTACATTAGAAGTGGAAGTGAGCAGGGAAAGAGATAAACACAGACATAAATGAGTTTGTATTGAACACAAATCATGAAAAAATACCAAGTAGTTTCATTATATTGTAACATATATTATATATATTGCATTGTAAGTGGTATTGTCAATAAGGTGATTTGAGGGAGGGCAGCTGAGGGCATCAGGAAAGAATGCACATAGAAGAAGTCACTTGAGGCAGCATCTTGAGGGAAGAGAAGAACTCTCTGTGGTGGAGATGAGAACAGAGTACATCCCAGGTCTCGGGCATAGTCAGTATAAAATTGGAGAGACAAGAGTCGGAATGTCACCTTGATGGCTTGATCACAAGGTGCAGGATGGGGAAGTAATATACATACAATGAGGCTGGAAGGAGGTCAAGACTTGTAAAGGGCTTTGAAAGATAAACCTAGGAATTTATATTTGATTCTGGAGGCAATAGGAAGCCACAGGAGTTTACTGAGTCAAATAATGCCATGGTCAGGTTTGAACTTAAGGAAAATCTCTGCAGCAACAGTTTAGAGAATAGATGAACATAGGGAGAGACTTTAGACAGGAAGACCCATTAGGAGGCTGGTGCAATAATCTAAGGGGAAAGTGATGAGGTCTACTTTAGAGATAGAAGTGTCATTGTTTGGTGGATAGTTGGTTATATAACTTAAGAAAGAGTTAAAAATTAAGGTTGCGACATAGTGTGATGGGAAGAAGGGGGATATCTTTGCCAGAATTAGATTAGTTTAGGAAAGACGTAGGGTGAGAGGGGGAGTAAGTTTCCCTTTGGACATTTTAAATTTGAGATGTGTCCAGGAAATCCAGTTTAAAATATCTTATAAACAATGGGTGATGTAGGATGGAAGCTGAGGGAAGTGGTTGGAGCTGGATAGACTCAGGAGTCATTATCCTAGGGATATAATTAACCCCATGGCAGACGATAAAGTCACCAAGGGGAAGATGGCAAAAAGAAAAAAAAGGAGAGTTAGGATAGGGCCTAGGAGAACCCCTTCAGGTAAGGGACATTATGTGAATGAGTCCAGGACTGAAGAAATGAGACTGAGAAGGAAGGAACAGATGAATCAGAGGAGAACTGGGAGAGAGCAGTGCCACCAGAGCCCAGGGAGGAGAGAGAGGGGTCAATATTGTCACATTGCAGAGAATTGATAGGGAAGGATAAAACCATCAGACTGAATAATTAAGAGATCATTGGCACCTGTGGAGAGAGTGATTCAGTCCAATGATCATTTCTAAGGATAAACTGCAAAGATCTGAGATGTGAGGGACAGGAGAAGTGAAGGCAGTGACTGTAACAGCTTGAAGTTATATCTGAACCCTAGTTGCAGACTCCTCACGCTCCACCTCCACATCACTGTCAGATTTGTCTTCCTGGTACTCAGGAATAAGCACATCATTCTCTGCTCGAAAAATCATGCATGCTCCTCCTTTTCCCCACTGCCTAATGAATAAAGACCACAGTCCTTAGCGTGGCAGCCAAAGCCTTCTACAAGCTGACTCTATCCCACTTACAACCTTATTTCCTATTTCCCATTCCTACTCCCTGTTGTCTGTAGCAAATGGAACAACTTGCTGCCTCCTAAACACAATATAAAACTCAAAGGAACTCTATAGCTCATCTAATCCAAGCCTCACCCCACCCCCCCATTTTCCAGATGAGGAAACTCAGGTCCAAAGCAGTTACAGGGCATGAACAAAGTCAAACAGGTTGTAAGTAAGCTTAGATGCCTCCAAATCCTCTTTGTTGTGCTGCCTTTCCTGCCTCTTTGCTGTTTCCTGTGCTGTTCTCAGTGCGTGGCATATTCCTATTTCACCGGATTTAAACACAGAGGATAGAACCCAACCCTCAGGGCCTTAATAGATATTCTTTAAGAATGTCATAACCAAGAAGGCTATAGCAGAAAGGATGGGTTACTAGAAGTGCAATATGGGAAGGAACTTATAAATCCAGCAACATCCCTGTTTTCTGTTGTCAAATGGTGCCTTTCTTTGGATGGCTAGGATTTAGTCCCATTCATGGCACATAACAGGTGTTTAGTTGACCTGACTTAACTTGACATATATACAGTGTGTATATATGTCTTCTTACAAATGAGTTCTGCTGGCCGCAAGGAGCGCTACTAGTTTGAATAGCATGGGGGCCTCTCTGCAATGCTACTCATTCTGGGAAATACTTCAAACTTACTGAAGTCCTTTAAAATACTTACTATAAGTTTATTTTCTAAGACTTTTGGAACACCCATTGTGTACGGTGTTCTATATTGCTGTTAGGAAAATCAGGAGAGAACTCAATAGAACTACAGGAGTAGTGAAGCAAATGCTGCTAATAACTATAAGGGCACTAGTCTGTTTGTCTTTTTCTTCCTTATATTTCTTCCTTCCTTCCTTCTCCTTCCTTTTTTCTTTCTTTCTCTTCCTTTCTTGATATTACCTATAGACCACTTAATAAAACAGAGAGAGAGAGAGAGAGAGAGAGCCCAGGTCTCAGGGTCAGCTAGACCTTTATGCTGTGATGATGGAGCTGAATATTTGAGGGAGAGGGAGAACAAGAGACCCATGTTCATCTGTATTATGGTGGAGCATTACAGCTATGGAACTTTGCCTATGTAGCTGTGTTCGTGTTCCCTTTAGCATGCATTTCCTAGGTAAGTGCTTAAACATCAAACTGACTATAATTTACAGGATCTTAACATATCACAAAGGCTAGGCAGTGATGGATGACCAGTCAGCAACTCTTGTACTACAGGCAATGTCTTCTACATATAAGTGTATGTAAGCCTGGGCCTAGATCCTGGGGTGAGCATTACCCCTCGTCATTCTTCTTCAGAGAGGAATTTCAACCAGGCTCCAAACTCCCTATGGGCCTGTGAGGTCTTCTATATTCTCTACTTAGCAGGTCTATGTGACATTGTGGGACCATGGCACTTATGTGGCAGGAGATTGATGGTTGTCATGGGGCAAAAAAAAAATACCCCCATTTATGACCATCTCCAGGTGAGGAGTCTCTCTACTCCATTCTCTATGCAGACTAATTCTCAGATTAAAAACCTTGTCCATTGCTGGGCTTGTCCTTGAAGCCTTTCCAGCTTGGCAAGGCCTGCCAAAACTTGCTCTCAGCTGGCATAGCCTTGAAGAATCCAGGATCACCCCCAAACCACAATGAAGCCTCTCAGAGGAGGACTTCCTTGTAGCTGTTTGATATTAAATAGCTTTTTAAAATCTTTTTTGAAAATAAAACACAATCATTTAAAAAAACTGAACCCAGCCAAATCTCATGTGTGTATAAAATCAACCAATCAGATACTCTGAAAATCCCTGACTGAATTTAACCAGGTTTTTTTTTTTAAGTTGTTTATCTGAATTCAATCCCTCCCCAAACCTGCTTAGGTAATGGAGAACAGAAATCTGAAAGCTTAAACTCACAGGAAAGCACAGTCTCTGTTCTGAGAGCCAAAACTCAGAGTGGAGTTCAGCGTCTAGGTATTGTAGGCCTTCCTTCCCTCCATCTGCACCTACTGACATAGCATCACAGATCTGTTTATTCTGAAGGACTGGAGAACCCATTCATTTAAAGTCTCCCCTTCTTTACCAGGAGCTGACTTGTTGCTACCTGTTCAGGTGATCTATATTTCTCCAGACAAATATCTCTGCATTGCCAACTGCTTCTCCCCATCACTTCCCTCCCCCATCACACACACTCACATTCAACCTCATTCCCAAGCTCCACATTCTTGTTTTAACCCTTTTGGTTCTGAGTTGGGTCCCATTCCATAAGATTACAAATGAATTCTTCTCTGGAATGAATTTGACTGTAAAGCCCTTCTGGTATCAGTTAATAAAATCTCCAAATTGCCTCCAAACAGCCAAAGATACATTGTGGGAAAGAGAGAAGACAATTGAGGAATCAAGATTTTGTTTTTCCTCATTTATGTTTGCTTTCACTCCTAATAAATATTTAAGTTAAATTGAATTTAACTTAACTTGATGACTGTTTAAGCTTAATCGTCATCTGTTTATTACAGCACTTCGAGAGAATTTTTATTTAAGGATCTTTGGCTCTTAACCAAAACCCATTAAAAAATACCCTTTCTCCTTCTCCTATAAATTTATAACTCCAGACTCAGTTGTGTAATTGTTGTGTAAAGGCAATTTTCATTGTTTTTCTTTTGTAGAAAAACAGATGGAGAAGGACTTATCTGCATTTGGGATTTGCTCAGGATAATTTATTTCATGGATAAGTAAGAAATATAACCATGTTCTCAGTGCAAGCAGAGCTGCCATATTGCCTCTCTCCTAAGTTACATATTTTTGTGAAATTACAATCATGCAAAACACCAGCATAGAGTCATTTGGGTATTTTTTCCAGGCCTCCATGTAGGCATATTACTTTTTGTTTTTCTGTTTTTACAAATATATAATGCATCCCCAGTATTCCTCTTGGATTGGGAGGTTCCTATGACTAAAAATAGACTATCTCCCAATAATTACTTTTCTTTCCATGTAGCAAAGATAAAGACAATACTGCTACTACCTTATGCTTTTATTGCCAGTTAGTCTGAAAAGCTCTTTCCTCACCTTGATCCTTCAAGGTAGGGGGTCAGAAAATATTATTCCCATATGACAGATGAAGAAATCAAGACTCAGAAGGGTAAAGACATTTGGGTACAGTCAAAGGCCTAGTTATGTGTCAAAGCCTACATCTTTAAATTTCTGATCTTTCCACTATACTAACATGGGAACACTTAAAATCATAAGCTCACACACACAAACATAGATTTAAAATTGGAATGAACTCGTATTTCATGCTCATGATTTCACATGAAAGGAAGAGGTCAATCTCTTATGCTGGGACATAAAATATGCACAAAATTACATGTAATATGCTATGTAGCATTTAATATACAGGTAATAATATACAATAACACAAAACCTTTGTATGCATGTAGCAGGTGCACAAATAAATGGTAGGTGGAACAACGAATGAACAAGTGAATTTACAAAGACATCCTTAAAGGAAGAAACAAACCTAAAAATAAGATTAAATGGAGTAAGGCTAATAATGAAATTGAAAATATGAGTTAAAAAATCAACTACACAAGGATAGAAGAGGAAAGAGAGAAGAAGAATGCAGGTAATCTGAAAAATATTTTTTGGGAGAAAGATCCTGTAGTGGGCATCCTCAATTTGAGTCAACTGTGAAATATGAACTTCCAGTTGTCTAAGAGAGGTATTAACAGTTAGCTAGGTGCAGTGGATAGAGTGTTGGATCTGGAGTCAGGAAGACCTAAGTTCAAATCTGAGCTCAGTCACTTACTGGCTATGTGAGGCCTGGACAAGTCATTGAAACATTATTAGCCTCAGTTTCCTCATCTGTAAAATAGGAATAATTATAGTAACTACCCACACACAATATAAATAAAATAATATTTGTAAAGCACTTTTCAAACCCAAAGCGCTATGTGAGTACTAATGATTATCCATATCTAGAAGGAGGGAGCTGATAAAGCCAGAGCATCATTAGAGTATTTTTACTGTCTTTTTCAGGTAAGATGCTGGCACTCTACAGCACATGAAGAAGGAGAGGTTTGCCAGAATGGCAGGTAACCAAGAGGATAGGTTGGAGAAACTGAAAGTAGGAGGGAATGATTTGAATGACTGTCCTGTGGAAGAGGGACTAGCAAGATTTGGATTGACTCCAAAGAGCAGAATAAGTATCAATGAGTTGAAATGGCAGAGAGGCAGATTGCAAATACTTGGTTTTGTTTTAGCTTGTTTTTTTAATTTTCCTGTTCCTCCTCCCTTTCTAAAAAATCATTTAATTTTTACTTTATGGAATAAAACAAATATTTCCATTAAATAGTATATAATAAAAAAAGACGATTGCATAGTGAAGTGAAGAGAACCATGAGACCAGTAACAGCAGTATTGTTCGGTGAAGAACTATGAATGACTTAGCTATTCTCAGCAGTACAAAGATCCAAGATAATCCCAAAGGACTAATGATGAAGCATACTATCTGCCTCCAGAGAAAGAGCTGATATTGATTGAATACAGACAGAAGCATGCTATTTTTCACTCTCTTTTTTTTCATTCTTTTTCCTTTTATTTGAGTCTTCTTGTATAAAATGACTAATATGGAAATGTATTATGTAATTACATATGTATAACCTATATCTGATTGCTTACCTCCCAAGAAAGGGAGAAGGGAGGGAATGAGGGAAGAAGGGATAGAATTTGGAACTCAAAACTTTAAATAAGTATGTTTAAAAAATTATAAAAGATGTTGCACACAAAACTGCAAATATATTATGTACACTTAGCTATTCCTTTTAAATATATAGTAAAGTTATCAATGTAAATTTCTTTTTCCCCTTCTTTACTGCTGCTTGTAAAGAAAAAATTCTAATACTGATTCATACATCAACAAACATTTATTAAGTTCCTACTAGGGAGCTAGGTAGTTCGGTGGATAGAGTTCTGGGCCTGGAGTCAGGAAAATCCGAGATCAAAACTGATCTCAGACATTTATCTGTGTGACCTTGGGTAATTTACTTGACCTCTGTTTGTCTTGCTTTCCTTTTATGTAAAATGGGGTAATAATAGTACCTCTTTCCCAGGGTTGTTGTGAGGATCAAGTGAGATAATAAATCATGAAATGCTCAGCACAGTGCCTGACACATAGTAGGTACTAAATAAATGTTAGTTGTTGCTGTTATAGCACTTAGCACAGTGTCTGAAACATAGTAGGCACTATAAATATATGTATTATTTTTATTATTTTAGCACTTAACACAATGCCTATCAAAGGCATCTAGGTCAAAAAATGGATAGCGCACTGGGCTTGGAATCAGGAACACTCATCTTCGTGAGTTCAAATCTGGCCTCAGATACTTACAAGTTGTATGACCTTGGGCAAGTCACTTCAGCCTGTTTACCTCAGTTCCTCATCTGTCAAATGTAAAATTCTCCAGAAAGAAATCACAAACTACTTCAAGATCTTTACAAGAAAACCCCAAAATGAGGTCATGTAGAGAAATGACTGAAATGGCCAAACAACAGTAACTGGTACAAGGCATTATATAAATGATAGTTACTGTTTTCGTTTTTGTACTTAGCACAGCACTTGGCACATAATAGGTACTATGTAAGTGTTAGTATAATCACTATTATTTTGACAAGATGAATTAGAGTTGATTTTAAAGGGAACATCCTTAATATTAAGAGGGAAATCACAAGCATTTATTGAGTGTCTACTATGTATCAGGCTCTGTGTCCAGTGCTGGTGATACAAAGAAAGGCAAACTAGGTCTTTGCCCTCAGGGAGCACACATTCTGATGGAGGAAGACAATTTATAAATAAGTATGTTCCTACAAAATAGATACAGTGTAAATGAAAGTCATTTCAGAGAGAAGACTCTAGCAGAGGGGAACCAGGTAGAGTTTCATTTTATGAAGAAGGTAGGATTTGAACTGTCATGAAGGAAGCCAGGAAAGTCAGGAGTTGGAGGTGAGGAGGGAGAATATTCTATCAAATTTGGAATGTACTACTTGGTGAGGTGATGAAGTCCTTATTACTGCAGGTCTCTAGGCAGAGGCTAGACATCTGACCAGAGATTTTGAGAAAGGGATTGCTATTCAGGGCATATTCTCTTATTTCCCATCAAGTTTTAAAATTCTTAGTTTCCAGGATGAATCTGTGAATGAATGACTGCTAAGCAAATATAGGAGATTTTCATCACTCCTTCAGCTAATAGAAGGGAAGCTAGCAGAGCCCCTAACTGGTAAAAGAATAGTTACCGTCTGGTGAGGTGCGTCGCTTCTACAATGTAAAGGGAACAAGTTTCCAACCTCCAACATGTTCTAGCTAGCAGGGACGCTCATCAAAGTCCAAATGAGTCAAGTCCCTGGACCACTACCAACCTTTTTTTTGTATTGTATCTTGAGCTTTTTTTTCCAAAGGAATAATACTTAACTGATGTCTGTGGCATTGTATCAACTGACATCACCCTTTAATTGCAAATATGTCACCTCAATTCCTAGCACAACTGAGTACGGGAACGCAATGGGGATGTCAGGTTGCATGGCCTTAGGCAAGAGGGAGGAACACACAATGAAGGAAGTACCAATTGTGAACACTCCCAGGCTTACTTTGAAACTGCAAAACTTAAGTGCAATTGCAGTAGGAAACAGGCTTCTGGGAGGATTAGTGCAAAACCTTCCCTGGAAGGCAAGTCTTGCAACCTCCATCCAGGTTAAGCAACTTCTGTGCTAAAATTGAACGGAAATCAGCCCAGGATCTCCTTGTAACCCTCCCCAGACAAGTCTTATTTTTCCCATACTCTCCATGGCAGACTGTGATGCTCACAGGAAGTCAATAAGGCAATATTGATGATTTTGAAATCCAGTTTTTTACATAGATGATGATGATGAAGTCATCCTATTAAATGGTCTGTTTATTAGTAATTTCCTAGAAGACAGATCTCATCCAAACATGTCTAGCAGGGGACAGGCCATTCAACAGAGAACAGAGAGTTTGACCAGACTTTAAGAAGATCTGATGTTGTGTTCAGTACTTTACATTTCCAAAGTACTTTAAAACTTCCAACTAATCAATCAGTAAACTTTATTAAGCACCTACTCTGCTCCAGGTACTTCGTTAAGCCTTGGGAGTGCTCTTCTCACAAAAACCCTGAGAAATAGGGTTTTAAATAAGGTTTAAACATCATTTTCATCTCAATTTTCCATATGAGAAGAAAAGGACACAGTGAATTTCCAAAAGTCACTGAGTTAGTAAATATAGGAGACAGATTTTTGAGCTCCAAGTGCAAATCCAATGCCCTTTCAAGAATGCCATTCCACCTTTCTGATTCACTTGTGACCTTGAAGTCCTCCCCTAACTCTTCTTTGAGTGATACAAATACAACTGCTCTAGCCTTCCATCATAGCAGAGGCAGGAGGCTACTATGATAGAATATTGTATAGATTGTAAAATGTCATTTTTATTACATGTTTTTGCTTAATGAACCCTTAAGGGAGGGTAAACTAGAGGGGTGGTAGGGAAATGCTTGTAGCACAAAGACAAAAAGCATCAATAAAATGTATTTTTAAGTAAAATCTTTAAAAAGACAATAGACATACTTCTTTTTCCTTTAAGTGAGGAAATAAAGAGCTGGGTTTGTTTCTTGTGGGAGGTAAGGCCAAGTTGTCTCTGAAGAAAAGACGAAATAGGAGGAAGAGAGAGAAGAGAAGGTAAAGGAGGAAAGAAAGAAAGGAGAAGGAGAACAGGATAAAAACAAGAGGAAGAAAAGAAAACGAAGAGCAAAGTTGGAGAAAGAAAAGGAGAAAAATCAGGTATAAAGAAGGGAAAAGAAAGGAGAAAAAGGTGAGGGAGGGAAAAGGGGACATAAGAAACAAAAGAAAGAGAAGCTATAAGGGCGTTAGGGAGAAAAGGAGAAAATACAGAAAGAGAATGATATGACAGTCAGACAATGAACATTTTAAGTACCTACTATATGCATGGTGCATGGTGCATGGTGCTAAGAGCTGGGGACACAAGCAAAGACAAAAGAAAGTCCCTTCTCTCTAGCTCACAGTCTAATAGATGTAAGGAGGTGAAATGAGAGGAAGAAAAGGAGAGAGGAAGAGGGCATTTTAAGCAGCAGTCTGGGTGGTCAATGCTTGAGTGAGTGAGACACAAGGCCATCACTGACATGTGACATCGATTTCTGAGCTCCTTACTCCCCAATAATGGAAAGTGTCTCCATGCTTTTCGGATAATGTCACTGAGACAGGGTCAACACAGAGTTCTCAGATCTTCCCTCCTTCCTCACTGTCCCCCTAACTCTCAGTGAACAAATCAGTATTTCAATTGAACTGGGCTATTGTTTGGGGCCTCAATGGCCCCAACTAGCTGAATGTTTCAGTTATGGAAACGATGATAAAAGCCATCCTAATGTCACATATTCCTTTATGTTACTGTCATAATGAAAAACTCCAGTCCAGTATTTCCTACAATGAGCTTCATGGAATTGCCTCTTGACAATTATATTAGAAATTCCAAGAGGAAATTTAGGCGCTAGTAACATTTTTCCCCTTGAAAATATTGTTACACACTTCTATCTTCCAGAAGTTATTGATTTTTTGTCCATGTGGACATTCCCTCTACTGATGCAGGTCATGATCTCCCCTACCGAGGATGGATCTTCATAAGCTGATACGACTCAAAAATTATGCTCCGGATGGCCTTACTTCTTGGAAAGGCCCTCTGTATTCTTAATTAGGCAGGTCCTTTTTTAACAATCAATCAGTCAGCAAGTATTTATTAAGCACTTATCATGGGCCACACACTGAGCTAAATGCTGGGGTTACAAAGAGAAATAACAAAAACAACAGAAAACCACAATGCAAACTTTTCCTCCAAGAACATACCTTGTAATAGAGGAGGCAACATGTCTCTGGGTATATACAATCTGTTGTAGAGAGTATATTAATGTAATGTGAGAGAGAAAGGCATTGTGGGTAGGGTGAAGGGGAAAGATTCCTGCAGAAGGTAGGATTTGACCTGAATTTGGAAGGAATCTAGAAGGTCAAGATAAGGAGATTGAGGCACAGTGGACATCCATGAAGCCTGTCACTGGACTATCCTTGGAGATTTCCCAACTTCTTAGGACCTGCCAGCATTTGTGCTCAACTAGCATAACCTTTGAGGTTCCAGATTCACCTTCAGGCCACAATCAGACATCAAAGGAATTAAATGGAAGATGACATTGCGCATTTATTACCTGTGGCAATTTGATGAATGAGAATTAGTTCCCTTGTTTCAGTTTTCCTCCCCTATTTATACCTATGGCTCTTCTAAATTTCCAGATTTTCTAGGTCCCATCAATGTCACTCAAGGTCAAAAGTAGAACCAAAAAGTTTGGAAAAAAAATTGTTTTGGTCACAGGCACTTGGGATTTGCCCTTCAGAAAAATGTCAATGTGTAGCTCGATTCAATTAAATTAAACAGACATTTATTGAAAAGATAATGCAGTATTTGTCAGGAATATTGCTAGATACCAGAGACAAAATGGAACAAACAAAACAGGCCCTATCCCCAAGGAGATGACATTCTATTGGAACTCACCATCTAGTGTTTGGATTCAGGGTCATTCCATGGTCTTGGAGAAATTTGTTCCTTTATTATAATTATAGCTATGTTCCTAGCTCACAGATTCCTGAAGGCAGAGTAGATTTGGGCTTCTGAAAGAGGTATACCTCAGGGATAGGGTATATAATGTGACTCACTCACTACCTTCTTCCTACACACTGTCTGGGGAATTATGCCTGTCATGGTTTGGTGAAATGTAGTAGGATACTGATCTCCATAGCCAATGCATATGCAAAAAGAAAATTTAGAGTGGGCAGAGTATGACCTCGGGTGTGTTATGGGGAGGTCATCATTCTGGAATGTGTTGAACTGGGGCCAGAACCACTGGGGAGAGGGCAGTTTTCAGTGGGAGACATAGCAATAGCAGAAAATAAGCAATATTTGTTCATTGTTTTTCCATTTATTAATTGTAATTGTTTCCACTCCAGGTTGCATTCTTGATTCTTGTGGACTTTCTCTACCATCTTCTAGGTACCTTTTCACTCTCAAGCTCACTCCTTCAAAGATGGACCCTGCACCTCTTCAGCCTCACCCTCTGATTGGTTCCCCCAGAAAGCCCATTTTAAGGAGGGTTCTCAGGCCAGTGTTGTCTTCTTCATACCTTTCCAGGATGAACTGCTGACTTTTCTCCTTCCCCTTTCTCCTCCCAGCTTCCTTTAATGTTTTATCTTCATCGGAATGTAAGCTCTTCCAGGTCAGGGACTGTCTTCCTTTTTGCTTGCATTTGTATTCTCAGGTTTTAGCCCATTGTCTGACACATAATAAATGTTTATTGAATTGATTGAAAACTTCATCCCTGAACACTGATTTCAAGGTTACCTAGGGAAGAACAGCCTGAATAAGTGCTGTCTCTGGGACCATTGCAGATATGCTCCAAGATGAGGGAGACATAGGGAAACCCTCATTCATAAGGGATTTCTGTGCATGCAGACACCAAAGGAGAAAGGTTATGTAACTGAAAGATGACAAATTGTGGGCAAAGGAAAGGGCTCTCTTGCAGGTGTGCTAGTGGGTGCCTTTAAAGCTTCCTTTGAGAATCAACAGAGCTGAGCCAGCATCCTGCTGGGCTCATTCCTTCACTGGGGCAGTCACCGAGTTGGAAATCCAGCTGCACCAGATGTTTACATCATGAGGTTTCAGTTTCTCTGTATTTTCAGTGATGACAGAGGCAAGCTATGGAGATCAATATCCTACTACATTTCACCAAACCAGGACAGTCAAATCAACAAGCCTTTATTAAAGACCTACTATGTGTCACCCACTGTGATAAGCAATGAGATACGAAGAAAATTCAATATAAAAATAATCAGTCTCTGCTCTCTAGAAGCTCACAGTGTAATGGGGTGGACAACATGCGAACAACTATATACAAACAAGATATAAGTAGGAGATGCTGGAGATAATCAACAGGAGACCAGGAAAATCGTCCTGTAGCAGAAGTTCTCCTTCCCTAAAGGGGAATGGGGCTACTAGCATGAAAATAATAATTGCATTTGCTTTTCAAAGCATTTTCATAACCAGTGTCTCATGGGACCTACTCAACAAGCCTAGAAAGAGACATTCTCTTCTTCATTAAGGCTCTTGCAAGGAAAACTTATTCTCTAGAAGTTCTCAGTTCTAGGGATTCCCCCACCCAACCACCAAGAAGTTTTGCAGAGTTTTAGATATTAATCTGAAGCTTATTTAAAGTGAAAAATGGTTTTAAACTTTTTGAGGGATCATCTCTCTCTAGCACAAGTAATTTTCTTTACCAGAAGGCCTGTTGTATGTCATCTGGTCTGCTCATTGTCTTTCTCTCCCTTCCAAAGAGGACCTCGACTCTTCCAGTGGCTTACTCTTCAACATTGGTTAGTGCATTGCTTGGACTACCTCTTATCCCTTTTCATTATATTTGACAGGTGGAGTAAGTTGGGTAACAGCCTTTTGGCTCACAGTTAAGAGGCTGGAGAGATGAAGTTTTTCAGAAACTCTGAGCCTAGTTTTATTAGGAAAGGGTATATCAAGGGCTACTGATGTGACAGTTTGCAGAAGGTAGCTGGTTGTCCAGAACTCTGGAGCATAGCTGGGTATTGGTGCATTTATATTTGTGTGTGTATATATGCACATACACATACATACATCTATACACACATATACATATATACACACATATACATATATACACAGCATATACATATATACATGTGCACATGTACATATATACATGCACACACATATGTGTTATGCATATATTATATATACATATACATAAATGTATATATACACATACATATATACATAAGTATATCACACTACTTAATCGATAATACATATATGCATCTATATGTACATATAAATGTCTGTGTACATGTAAATGTCTGTCTAGATGCATGTATACATATTGAGACAGACAAAGAGAAAAAGATAGAAGAGGGTGAGAGTTACAGAGAGAGGGGTTACTATTGGGTTGAGATGAAATAAAATCATTGTTCATAAGTGGAACGTTTGCTTCTTAGGCAGTTACAGGGTTGCCTTTGCATAGGTACAGACCCCAAGTTGGCCAAGGAAATTAGCAATGGTTGTACCTCACAAAATGTTTAAGTTAAAGCACATTTTAATTAAGCCTCCGAGAGCCCCAGGTGTTTGTCCAAAGCTTAACTGAACCTGAACTCCTGGATCCACTTGTGTCTGCTCATGCCTGCGAGAACATGCTCCCCTTGGAAGATATTGACATCTTGCTGCTTCCCTGGACTTTGCTTCATGCTCCTTCCAGGTGCCATGTGGCATATACCAATGCCTCCAAGACTATGAAAGCCAAATATCTCACAGACCCAACAAGTTTAGATGACATAATCTTCCTGAGAAACTTCATAGGTTCAGTTTGTGGTGGGCCTACCTTATTTTTTTAATCATTCCATCATTTCATTGTTGAGATGTTTCAGTTATGAACAACTCTTCATGACCTTGACTCTTTGTGACTCCATTTTGGGGTTTTATTGGCAAAGATAGTGGAGTGATTTTCCATTTCCTTCTCCAGCTGATATTATAGATGAGAAACTGAGGCAAACATGGTTAAATGACTTGCCCAGGGTTATACAGCTAGTATACAGTAAGTGTCTGAGGTTGGATTTGGATTCATAAAGATGAGTCTTCTTTGGTTCCAAGTCCAGTACTCTATTACTGCAACACATAGCTGCCCCCATCCCATCACACAAAAATGATAATAACTCCGTCAAACTGAGACTTGTTAAAAATCTTAGCTTAAAAAGGCCAAGGACTTCCAATTCATCCAGGGCCATCCCCAGTTATTCTGATCTATATCTCACTACTGGATCCATATGACTGTGGAGGAGAAAGTAAGGCTGGTGACTTTACACAGCCCTCCCTCACTTAAATTTAATTCACTTACATGCCATGGCATCACCTTCTGATGTCATGATCCTCTTTGAGGAAACAACTGGGAATCAGATTTGGTTGACTTTAAGTGCAGGTTTGAGGATTTTGTATTTTATTCCAGAGGTGATAGGGAGTCATTGAAGATATCTGTTGAGATTAGTGAAAGGATGTAGGGTGCGGAGTAAAGGGAAATGTGTTTCACAAATATCAATTTTGTATCTTTATGGTGGATGGACTGAATAGGGATCAGGCTGTGAGTCAGGGGACCAATTCGGAGGTAATTTTAAAATTCAGGATGAGAACTGATGAAAGCTTGTGGCCATGTGACTGCAGAGAATGATACTGATTCAGGAGATATTGTAGAGGTATGAAGGACAAGACTTGGCTACCGAATGAGTATGGGGAGTGAGGGAAAGTGAAGTGAGTCAACAGGATACATAGACTTTAGCAGCCAGAGATGATACTAGATTCAGTCAGCCAACAAGAATTTATCAAGAGGGGGGCGGAGCCAAGATAGCAGAGTAGAAAGACACACATTCGCAGGGTCTCCCCACACAGCCCATAAAATACCTGTAGAGAGGGACTCTCAACAAATTTTGGAGCAGCAGAAGTGGAGAAAAACAGAGTGGAGGAGATTTCCAGCCCAGTGACCTAAAAGACCCATGGGAAAGGTCGGTTGCACCAGACACAGAGCAGAGCCCCGTCCAGCCTTGGCGTGGCATGGATCTGGGAGGAGGACAGTTCAGGGGCAGAATCTCCAGTCCTAGCAGCAGTGGTCTACAGATCCCTCAACCCACAGGGGCCAAAGGTCAGTGATGGGGTTTTTTAAGCTGGCCAGGAAGGGAGAAGGACCTTCCCATAGCTCTGGCCTGAGGCAGTGGCCATAGAGGTGGCAGTAGTTCTCACAGCAGCTCCTACAGCTGCTTGCATCCATTATTGGAGCATAAAAACCCCTGGGGCACTAAGGAGTTGAATATTACCTCAGCCCCGTGTAGAGGCCCTGAGGGAACTGATTTTTATCTCACACTGAATGGTGGCCCTGCCCATCCAGCTTATCTGAAAATCAGCCCTCAGTGCTGACTTGGCAGAACTGGAGACCATGTGGCTGTGAAGAGGTAACTGCTAAGATTCTGGGCACAAAAATCTCTCGCTGCTCCCAGACCAGTGTACATGCTTGATTGTGCCATCTCAGGAACTGAGATATTACAGATTCCCAGAGTATACCCTACTCTTGACAAAGGACCCAAAAGTCAAGTAAATGGTTGGGAATATGCCCAAAAAAGGAAAAAAAATAAGACTATAGAAGGTTACTTTCTTGGTGAACAGATACCTTCTCCCATC
>CM053769.1:150712177-150799469 GCA_028658325.1 Potorous gilbertii
TGAGAGAGATGCAAGAAAAGCATGAAAAGTGGGTCAACACCTTACCAAAGGAGACCCAAAAAATGCTGAAGAAAATAATACCTTTAAAAATAGGCAAAAATTGTCAAAAGAAGTTCAAAAAGCCAATGAGGAGAAGAATGCTTTAAAAAGCAGAATTAGCCAAATGGAAAAGGAAATTTAAAAGCTCACTGAAGAAAATAGTTCCTTAAAAATTAGAAGAACAGATGGAGGCCAATGACTTTATGAGAAACCAAAAAATCACGAAACAAAATCAAAAGAATGAAAAAATAGAAGATAATGTGAAATATCTCATTGGAAAAAACAACTGACTTGGAAAACAGATCCAGGAGAGAATTTAAAAATTATGGGACTACCTGAAAGCCATGACCAAAGAAAGAGTCTGGACATCATCTTTCATGAAATTATCAAGGAGAACTTCCTTGATAGTCTAGAAACAGGGGGCAAAGTAAATATTGAAAGAATCCACCAATCACCTCCTGAAAGAGATCCAAAAAGAGAAACTCCTAGGAACATTGTAGCCAAATTCCAGAGTAACCAGGTCAAGGAGAAAATATTGCAAGCAGTTAGAAAGAGACAATTTGGAAATACAGTCAGGATAACATAAGATCTAGCATCTTCTACATTAAGGGATCGAAGGACTTGGAATATGATATTCCAGAAGTCAAAGGAGCTAGGATTAAAATCAAGAATCACCTACCCAGCAAAACTGAGTATAATACGTCAGGGGAAAAAATGGTCTTTCAATGAAATTGAGGACTTTCAAGCATTCTTGATGCTTGATGCTCAGACCAGAGCTGAAAAGAAAATTCGACCTTCAAACACAAGAATCAAGAGAAGCATGAAAATGTAAACATCAAAGAGAAATCATAAGGGATTTACTAAAGTTGAACTGTTTACATTCCTACATGGAAAGACAATATTTGTAACTCTTGAAACTTTTTTCAGTCTCTGGGTAGTTGGTGGGATTACATACGCACACGCACACACACACACACACACACACACACAGTACAGGGTGAATTGAATAGGATGGGATCATATCTTAAAAAAATGAAATTAAGGGGTGAGAGAGAAATATATTGGGAGGAGAAAGGGGAGAAATGGAATGGGGCAAATTATCTCATAAAAGAGGCAAGCAAAAGACTTTTCAGTGGAAGGAAAAAGAGGGGAGGTGAGAGAAAAACATGAAGTTTACTCTCATCACATTCGACTAAAGGAAGGAATAAAATGCACACTCATTTTAGTATGAAAACCTATCTTACAATACAGGAAAGTGGGGGAAAAGGGGATAAGCAGGGTGAGGGGGAGGATGGAAGGAAGGGCAGTGGGAGGAGAGAGCAATCTGAAATCAACACTCTTGGCAAGGGACAGGATCAAAAGAGAGAATAGAAGCAATGGGGGGCAGGATAGGATGGAGGGAAATATAGTTAGTCTTACACAACATGGCTATTATGGAAATCATTTGCAAAACTACAGAGATATGGCCTATCTTGAATTGCTTGCCTTTCCAAAGGGAATGGGTGGGGAGGGAGGGATGAAGAGAAGTTGGAATTCAAAGTTTTAGGAACAACTGTTGAGTATTGTTCTTGAAATTAGGAAATAAGAAATACAGGTTATGGGGAATAGAAAGTTATCTGGCCCTATAGGACAAAAGAGAAGAAGGGGATAAGGGAAGGGAGGGATGTTAGAAGGGAAGGTAGATTGGTGATAGGGACAATTAGAATGCTCATCATTTTGGGGTGGGGGAGGGAAATGGAGAGAAAATTTGGAACCCAACATTTTGTGGAAATGAATATTGAAAACTTAAATAAATTTAAAAAAAAAGAATTTATCAAGCATTTACTATGTGCTGGGCTGGGAATATAAAGAAAAAACAAAAATAGTCCTTGACCTCAAGGAACTTACATCTTAAAAGGAATTACCACATGTTCTTTCATCTAGTTTAGCCATAAGATTCCAAAGAGAGAGTGTGCTACTCAAATTAAACAATTCGATAAAATAAACTTTTGTTAATTACCTACTATGTTTAAGGTCATATGCTTCTCCACAAGCGTGCATTCTTGATTGAGTTATCTGTAACTCATGAATTTGCTTATCTCCAATGAGTGTGTTTGAATGGGTACTTTTTTTACTCAAAAGAAATCAGTTCATAGACCAATGTTCCTGAGCCATTCATAGTAATTTGCAGTGCTGGGCTATGCTAATTCATTCGTAGATTTTTGCGGGGGGAGGTTGTTGTTGATCCTCTCAACATTAGAACCCAAGGTGGAGACTTGGAGTAGAGATGGCACTGAGGAGCACACGTCATCTTGTGTCTTTATTACTATATGTTTGATATAAATACATGGTCTTGGGTAAGTTCCTTGAGATATATCACGGCCTCTTTGATTTATAACTAGAGCATAAAAGTGGCAAGCATCATGGCATCCAGAGAGGACTGGGCCCAGATGCCAGCACAGGGCAGCAACCATCAGAGAAGCTAATTCAACCAAAATTAAAACTTGATCATGACTTGTAAATCTGCTTACTTAAATCAACTAGAATATAGAGAACTTGCCTTTAATTAAGAAAAGAGTGGGGTTTGAAGCTCCTGTAGGTCAAGGAGGTCATAGGATTTAGAATATTAAAACTGTGAGGGGCATTAGGAATCATCTTGTCCAATATCTTCATTTTACAGTAAAGAAAACTGAAGCACATTGATGGAAGTGCCTTACCCTCTGGAATTCTGGGGCTGAGCTGTGAATTTTTATCTCATTTTACCTGGAACCAGGCCACTTTGGCATGTCCTTGTCATTTCTACTATAGGGGTCTACCCCCTTCCTCACTAACTCTCTAGTTCGCCTTTATGAGGATAGGTACAGAAGTAGGAAAAGTCCTGGACCTGGAGTCAGGCAGACCTAAGTTCAAATTGACCTTTGATGAATAGGAGCACAAGATCCTGGAGCTGTAAGGGACCTCCAACACCAACCCTCTTTCCTTTTCAGATGAAGAAGTGAAGACTGGGAGGTGAAGAGGTCCTAGATCATATAGGTAGACCATGACCAAGTATATCTGTCCACCCCAAGTTTTCTGGTTCACAGTCCAGGGCTCATTCCAATATTGCCTTCCAACATCAGCAATGACTGTTAGGACCATGTCAATGTAGGACTAATGACACCCTTGAGTCCTTCTGTTTGGAACAGGAATGTAAGATACATGAAGAAGAGGTTTCTCTTCATATCAGTGCAGCAGTGAAGGAAAAATAAAATAGTGCCCTGGACATGCCAGAGATTCGGGGCCATAACCTTTTATATTGTTCAGTTGCTTTTCAGTCATATTCCACCCTTCATGACCCCATTTGGGGTTTTCTTGGCAAAGATACAGAAGTGGTTTGTTATTTCCTTACTCAATTCATTTTACAGATGAGGAAACTGAGGCAAAGAGGGTTAAATGACTTGCTAGTATCTGAGGGCCAGATTTAAACTTATGAAGAAGTCCCTGAGTCTAAGTCTAGAGCTCTATCCACTATATCATCCAACTGCCCATACTTTTCCATAAGGCATCAGAAATAGTAGCAACAGAAAGAACACTGAACTTGGAACCAGAGTACTTAGGTTCAAAGCCTGGCTCTATTCCTTACATACTGTATGACCTTGGAAAGTCACTTTCCTTCTTTGGACCTCAGTTTCCTTCTCTGAAAAATAAGGGGTTTGATAAATTTCCACTCATTAAAGTAGAAGTCCAAATTCAAGACATAAAGTCTGAATCAACGGTCAAACTCACCCCACTCCTGTCCTAATTATTCCTTTCTGTTTCTACTTCTTATTTTAGGGGGAGGCACAGAACTGGTCTCTTTTGGTGTAAAAGTCTGCAATAACCTCTCTTGTCCCTTTTAGAATATTGTTCACACTCTTATCATAAGACTGTTGTAATAGCAAGAATATGGGACTTGAAATCAGACTACCTGGCTTTGTATCCTAGCTTCCCCCTGACAGGATCTATACCTTGGACAAGATACTCACCTTCCTGTGTATCAGTTTCCACATCTGAAAAATGAAGGAAAGGGTTTAAATTCACTGCCTCTAAGGATCCTTCCAGGACTGACAGCCAGTGATTCTAGACAAGCATAAATTTGAGCTTTCTATTTCTTGATGACCACAGCTCAGATCTTCTAATGGCCCAAAGTCTTGGTCTCTCTCATGTACTTGTTCCCCTTGCCAAAGCTTTAAGAATTCCAGTCCAGACAGAAGTTCACAGTGATGTCCATCTGGATAAATTGGAGGTGATGCAGACAGGAGAGATGGAGAGACTGGTGCTGTCTGAGTCAATAGGACAGAGGAAACCGATCCCATCATCCATCTTCTGCATCCTGTTAGTGACATTCAGTTGCTAGTCTCTCATGTTGGCAATTTGGGCATGAGAGACTGCGCGCCTAATTGCTAGTGCCACTGGAGAGACAGGGTAATGGCTGATGGTCTGAGCACATCATTTGATGGCAGAAGCTGGAGCAGTCTAATTCTAAACTTCTCTGAAGTCCTTAGCAGGCTTCTTCATTTCTGGAAAGGCATAACGTTATAATGGATAGAGTACCCGGCCTGGCAAGAAGAATACATGAGTTCAAATCCCATCTCATATCCTTATCTGCTTTGGGACTCTAATCAAGTCACTTAAGCCTCCCTGATTCTCAGTTTCCTGATCTGTAAAATGGGAATAATAGCAGCAGTCACTACTCAGGATTGTCCTGCAGACAAAAGGAGAAAATGTATCTAAGTGTACCTCACTAACTAACCTTAAAGTGTTCTATAAATGTTAGCTATTAGTATTTCTACTGTTGTTATAAGTTCTTGGTATATAAAATGAGGTGGGTATGGGAGTTTCTCCTCATTATAGCTATCATAAGACATACTCAATGGACATTTAACAATTAGTCTCAAAGTTACTGAGCTGTTTGTTATATAGTTCATCTAAGCAGGAATACCCTCATAAACTCATGACCTCTGAATAAAAGATCATCCAGTTTCTACTTGAAGACATGATAGCTATTGTTAAATATTTGAAGGGCTGTCACATGGAAGCAGGAAATTCCTTTTTTTTTCCTGCTTGGCCCTCTGAGGGCTGAAGTAGGAGCAATGAGGAGAAGTTTCAAAGAGTTTTGATGTAAGGAAAAATTTTAGGGATGAGTGCTACTCCAAAGTGGAATAGCTTGCCTCTGATTATAGCCCTTGACTAGATGGTGCATGACCACCACACAAGGAAGTTACTAAAGTCATTCCTATTCAAGTCCAAGTTATACTAGATGAATTTTGTGGTTCCTTCCAACTCTGAGCCCCCTTGGTGTCACCTCCAGTGATAGGGAAGGTCCTAACCTTCTGAGCAGCCCATTCTGCTGTTGGACAGCTCTTTTTAATGTATCCCCCACTTACATTAAGAGAAAACCAGCCTTGCTGCCAGCCACTAATCAAGGAAAAGAGGCAGGATAAAGCCAAGGGTCGGGGCTTAGCTATGGTTCACTGAAGGTCCTACTTGGCCTTTGGACAGTCCTCAGGAATTTGCTAGCCCTTTCTGGGGTTTATAGATTCATTCATCTAGAGTTGGAAGGAGAATTAAACTAGTAAAATCCTCTCATTTTATAAGTGTATAAAGTAAAGCCCGGAGGAGGGAATGGACTTGCCCATGGGGGTCACAAAGATAGAAGCTATTGTTGCCATTGATGAGTCATTTCAGTTGTGTCCAATTCTTCTTCCATTTTCAGTCTTCTTGGCAAAGATACTGGAATGATTTGGCATTTCCTTGTCCGGCTCATTTTACAGATGAGGAAACTGCGGTAAACAGGGTTACGTGACTTGTCCAGGGTCACACACCTAGAAAGTAGAAAAGCAGAAAATGAAACCTGGGTCTTTGACTCTAAACCTCATGTTCCTTCCACTATACCATGATTTTTTTATCTGTCAGATGGATGATAATTCCATACTAACTGTGGAGAATGATGAGCAGAAATGATTACAAGGCATGATGCAAGTATAAAAATGATTGTCTTTTAAAAGGGAAATATGTACAGCTCAGGACAATTCTAGGTCTTCCCACTTTTTACAGTGATAATAAGCTATTTAAGGATAAATCCTTTCCCCACTTCACTTCAACTGCAACAGAGGGAACTGTACACACAATATATGTAGGGCAGCTGTTCCTTGACCCCTTATAGTCAGTAATAATAGGTCACATTTCTATAGTACCTTAATTATTTACAAAAAGAAAAAGAAAAAAGAAGCCCAGACAGAACAAGTCATTATGCTATTTTATGTAGGAGGCAACAGATTCAGAAAGGTCAATTGTCTCAGAATTATAGACCCTGTGAATTAGAAGACAGAGATATGGAGATCATCTAATTCAACCCCTCATTTCACGTGAGAGGGAATTCAGGGCCCAGAGAAAGGAAATGACTTTTCCAAAGTCAAATAGGATGTTGATTTTCACCCAGTTCTGATGACTCCAGATTCATTGATTTTGTTAATGATATTATGGACATCTGTTCAAACCATTACCCAAACAGGAATCTGGTCCTCTATATCTTCAACAAATGATCATCTGGCATCTGATTGAAGTTAAATCAAGCCAAATCAACAAATATTCATTAAGCACCTACTATGTGCGAGATACTGTGCTAAGCACTAAGGATATAAAGAAAAGAAAAGAAAAAAAACCAGTTCCTTCTCTCACAAAGCTCATGGTTTGATGGGGGAGACAACATGTGAATGACTATGTAAAACAAGATATAAAGAAGAAAGATTGGAGATAGTTTCAGAGAGATGGCACTAAAGTTATTTAAGGAAGACCAGGAAAGACTTTTTATAAAAGGGAATCTAGCTGAAGATCTCCAGGGATAGGAAACTCAGTATAGATGGAAAAACCCATCCGACTTTTGGGCAGCTCTAAATGTTGAGGTTTGTTTTGTTTTTACCTTGTACAGAACTGACTTTTCCCCTCCTATTCATTTTCACTTATTATTTCTACTTCTGTTCTCTGAGAGCAAGCAGGACAAATGACTTACTCAAGGTCACACAACTAGCAATTGGCAGAGCTAGGTCTAGAAGCCATGTCTTCTGATAACAAGACCGAGACTCAATCTACTTCCCCTCCTTCCCCTTTAATGATTTCAATAAAAAACCACCAGTGAAAAATAGCTAGAAAAAAGAGTTGTTGAGATGGACAACTGTGAAGTCCTTCCTAAGTTTCTGCTACATAGTAATTAAAACAGGAAATCTATGCAAAGATCCTACTTCAAAACTTCAAACATGATCTGCATACAGATGGGAAGTCTACTTGAAGCATAATAATACAGAAACCAGATGAGAAAAAAAAATCAATGGATTAAACTAAATTTTGAATTGAGAAATAAAATTGGTCAGCTCTTACCACACATCACAAGGCTCTTTCATCATTCATTGACAACTATGTTCTGAGAGTAAGAGACAGGATTCTTACTGGAATTGAGAGCCCCATCACAAATTCATTGTGTGAGCCAGAGCACCTCCCTCCTCGTTCTCCCAGTCCTAATTTTCCCCAAATGTAAATTGAAGAGGTCTGGGAATGGGTAGGTGGATTCCTTCTAGATCTGACACTCCATGGCTAACACATCTCCATCACAAATGCACTGTGTGAGCCAGAGCACTTCTCTCCTCTTCTTTCCAGCTCTAATTTTTGCTAAATGTAAAATGAAGAGGTCTGGGAATAGGTACGTGGATTCCTTCTAGATCTGACATTCCTTAGACAAGTCCACTCTCCTCTTTTGGGCAGTTGCCAAAGTTGGCTAAGACAGATCACCCAGACCTTCCCTCTCCTGAACCTCAGAGATCTCTTTCCCCCTCATCCCTTATTCAACTGCTAAATCAACTCAGTTGCCATTTCCTATTAAGTCTTTCTCTATCATATCTTTGACACCTAAGTTCTTCTTTCCCTTAACCCCACTCTACCAGTCATCACTCATTGCCTGGACTTTGGTAGAAGTCTCCAACCTTCTGGTCTCTAATCTATCTCAATTTCAACCTTATTCTTTTATTAGGATACAAAATATAATCTTTCTAAGGCGCACATTTGGACATTTAACTTTCCCCCTTGAAAATCTATAAAAACAGCCAACAGCCACCTACTTGGAAGCAGCCTGAACTAGATTAAAATGTAAATGGAAAATATTTAACAAAACAAAAATACAATAAACTATAGATAACATCACATTTTTAAACTAAGTCAATAAGTAGCTGCAGGAATCCTTAGGGTAGGGATTAGCAGTCACTGTTTTTATTTGAGTTGCACCCACTGACCTGTGGGATTAAATACAATCTACTTAGTTTAGTTCTTAAGGCCTTTACCCTCTAACTTCAACCTACCTTTGCAGACTTCTCTCTTATTCATACACTCTGTTTCCACCCATCTGGATTATGAGATGTTCCTCTATCTCAGGCTGCCCTTTCCTACTTCTATAGTTATCATGTACTCCAAATTCATCTCCACCTGCTAAAATTGAAAGAACTAAATGATGTAGCAAACAGAGAGCTAGCTAGATCTGTGGTCAAGAAGACCTGAGTTCAAATTTCACCTCAGATACTAGCTGGATGACTTTGAGCTAGTCATTTAAACCCTGTTTGCTTCCATTTGTTCAACTGTAAAATGTGAAGATGAATTGAGATAATATGTTTAAAAACAAAACAAAACAACAAAACAAAGATTTAGCACAGTGCCTGGACCATAGAAGGGGTTAATAAATGCTTGTTTCCTTTCTTAAAATCTTCTTCCTTGAAGGACCAGCTTTCATTAGGAATGTCCTTCATCCTTTCTCAACTTTCCTTAGTTCTTTTCATCTCACTCTTTCCTTTGTTCACATCACATCTTCCCTGTTCTTATGCTTATTTCAATGTGTCATAGCCTATTGTTGATATTCAGTTATGTCCAACTCTTGGTGATTCCATTTATTGTTTTCTTGGCAAAGAGACTGAAGTTGTTTGCCATTTGCTTCTCCAGCTCATTTTACAGAAGAGGAAACTGAGGCAAACAGGGTTAAGTAACTTGCCCAAGGTCACACAGCAAGTAAGTGTCAGAGGCCACATTTGAATTCAGGAAGATGAGACTTCCAGACATCTATCATTATCCGCTGGAGCACCTCACTCCCCATCATAGACGCCCTATTTACACTGTAATTCCTTGGGGGCAGAAATGTAGCTGTTTTTCATTTTTGTATCCCCAGGGCTGAGCATGGGGCTTTTCATACAGTAAGTGCTTAATATTTGTTTGTTGTTGAACTGGAAACAGATGCAGGCAGATGTCTGGGCAGCAGAGAAACAGTGAGCAGAAGAACATCAGTTGGGGGTCGGAAGCCAATCCCAGATTCCCATTGAGTTTAATGTTAGCACAGTTAGTGAGGCAGGGACGTTGGGCTGTGAGGCAGGAAGGAAGCAGCTGTTGTCAATAGTCCTAATGAGGACACTACCTTCCCTCTTCCTTTGAGACTGCCTATAGGCAGCATATTTAAAAAACAAAACCAAAAAGAGAGCTTTGAGGTCTCTGGTTTGGTGTATCCTAACTGACCCATATACTGTGGCTGGAGAGGAAATTGTGCTGGGAGAAGAGAGAACAATTAAAAAAGCCCATGTGAGGTGGGACGACTTTGGGAATAGTACTGTGGTTTTGGGAAGTCTGATCACCTGGATGCTTTTCCCTGTGTATCTATGTTGGTGCTTTCTTTGTGTGGAATATGTCCTGGGGAAAAGCTAATGCTTTGGGATGTTCTATAAGTGTCAGTCAGAGAGTTCACCAAACAGATTGGCAGTAGACCCAAGGTCAACAATGATTACTATATCCTCAACAACACCTTATGACCCCTTCCCCATCCTCTTGAATGGGGCTTTAGCAGAGGTCATGGCATCTTGGTTTCAGGATAGCATGAGTCAGCAACTGGGTTTTTGCCCCTTCCTAACCCATTATCTCTTCTGAGGGTGACTTTTGCCTGACTGGTCTATATGGATGTAGGCACACACCTCATAGCAGTAAGATGGGAGAACCGAGTTCTGTTAAGGTGCAAACATTTGGCAAAAGGAGCAGTCTCAATGAATGCTTTGTATTATCCCTGGGAAGGTGTTCAGTGTCTCAACAGTCTCTTAGTCTATGATCTCCCTAGGGACTAGGGACTAGGGACTAGGGGTAGAAAGGGGTAGTGAGATCCTTTGCTCTGGGGTTAGAAGGCAAATAACAGGAACAGCTCTATGTGCAGACAAAACAATTGTCCTTTGTGATGTTTGGATTTCAGGGGTGCAGGTGAAATGTTTTCCACACAAAATTGTTTCCAGTAATCTATCATGACTTCTAAAAATCTTCATCATTGAGAATTTGTTCCCTTGGCTTAAAGTATTGGTTTACCAATCACTCTTCTTTTCAAATTACAAATAATTTTAGAAAGGGAAAAGACCAGGCTAACAGTGAGAAAAATCTAGGTTTTAGTTGAGTCTTGATCACTTAGTTACCTACAGTGGGGCCCTGGACAAAAGCATATTCTCCAGCCCATTGTAGAATATTGTTCTCACCCACTTGGACTGTTATAATAGTCTCCTGCTCTCTCCATCCACCAATCATAGCGTTTAGATCAGGGGTTCTTAACCTGGTATCCATGAATTTAACAACAACAACAACAACAAAATATATATATATATATATATATATATATATATATATATATATATATTACATATATATTTATTATATATAATTATTATATATGTGTGTATGCATACATGCATATAAATGTATGTGTCTATATACACATGTATGTCTACATACATGTATATATGCATGTGTTGTGTATATAAAAATGTATGTATACATTTTAGTATATATGTAATGTATATGTGTATACATGTGTATTATATATATATAAAATGTATGTGTGTATATATAAAATGTAAATATATATGTGTAAATATATTTCAATCTGAATGGTTTCTTTTGTAATCTTAAATATTTTATTTTATGCACTTCAAATGTTTTTAAGAGAAAGGAGTCACAGGTTTCACCAGACTGCCAAAAGGAAAAAAAAGTCAAAAAGGTTTTTAAAAACCTCAATCCTGCTCTAGACTGACAGTCCTATCAAAATTTTTCAGTGTCTCCTACTACCTATAGCCACGTTCAAGTATCTATATGTGGCATTATAACCCATCAGTTTGGCAAGGTAGGATTGTGCCATTACCCTTTAAGTTAGAGCTCTCTTTGCTTTTCCCAGAAAGTCAGAATTGGGAAACACTGGCATAAAAAGAGTTAACAATGCCCTTTAATAATAAACTTTCAGAAAAGCTTTAGAACTGGAAGAGACCCAAAAACTGAGAGAAGAGAAAGCAAAGGGAAAAGAGAGAAAGGTTGGGAAAAGGAACCTAAAAAGACCTTGTATCATCCAGGAGTTTACTGAATTAATAAAGCTATTAGACAAAAAAAATTAAATAAAATAAAATAAAGACTGAGAGCCAGACAGGAAGACGGAAGAAAAAAACTTGAGTCTTGCTCTCTGCCTGACAGCCAGAGCCATATAGTGCTTACAAGTAAGATCCCAGACCTGGTTGGGCTGGACTGGGCTGGGCTGGGGCTTAAATGAACCAAGCAGGTTTTGGTTTTAGGCCTTGCACTGACTCTGAGTGATGGTAGGTGGACCTTTCATCTCCAGGCTTCCATTTCCTCATCAATGAAATAGGAAGAGGTTTCTAGACTGTTTCTAAGTTCTTTTCTAGTTTATAATAGCTAAATAATAAATAACCTAATGGCTAAATAACCTAGTAACTAGAGCCAATTACCCTTCTCTGAACCCTTTTTCCCATCTATAAAATGAGAAGAGGTGATGGGTCAAATGATCTTTAGAGGCTTTGTCAGGAAGTCGATAAGGATGTATGTAGTGCCTACTATTAGTAACAAGCCAAAATTAGGGCAAGTCCCCCAAATGGCCTAAGGTCCTTTACCTGTCAGGTGTATGGATGGGGTGGAGATGGGAATGGACTAGAATAGAACCTCTCTTAAGTACTATCCCAGTTTAGAGTCCTTGAAAGTCAGAACTAGGGTAAACACCTTTCCTCTGGTCTCAGTATTTTCGTCTGTAAAATGGGGGAAAGGAGAGGGCTTTGGGGGAGCTCAAAGTCCTGAGAGTTGGAACAAAATAGGCTTGACAAGATGGGCTGGGCCCTTAGAGTCCACAGCACAGGGGCCTCTGGCTCTGGCCCTGCTGCCTTAGCTTCTCCTGTAAAAACTTGGCCTTTTTTCTGAATCCCCAGGGTGAACAACGGCCACAGCCCAGTCTGCAGGGATCGGGGATCAGGCCAAGAGTGGGATGGGGCTTGGAGAAGTCCTTGCTGGTCATTGGGTAGCCTGCTCAGCAACAGCCAGACAGGGGCCAATGGGAGGCGTGCATGGCTGGGCCCGGAGCCAGGAGCCCAGGGGCCCAAGGCTGCTTTTCCCTGCCAAGAAAACAAACAAGGGCGCTTTTGGAGACGCCAGAGTTCAAGTTTCTCTCCTCCTTTTGCAAATTATCTTCTCTAGCCTGTCATTGATTGTGCTCCTGTCTTCATTTCCAAAGCTTTTCCTGCTCATCCCTACTGACTTATTATATAGCCCAAAGGGAGGGACTTTGAAGGCCAAGGGGGTCTGTTGTGGAACCCCCAGAAAAGTTTGCAATGTGTGTACCAAGCATGTCACACATACGGAAGAAAGGGGCTCTGGAGGCTGCCTCAGCCAACCTCCTCACAAAGGGAACATGACTGGGGCCAGGTCAACCTGTATCGTGTGTATTACCACACACGTCTATGACTTGGTCTGGTTCTGAGGCTTCACCTGTGTCAAATTCCTGAGGTTCAGGCATAGTAACCCCCTTTCATCTAGGCAGACCAAGCATAGAAACCCCTTCCTCAGAACAGGTATGGAAACTAAGCAGATCACTTTCCTGAAATGAACAAGGTTGACTGGACCATGCAGATGTTAAATGACTGCAAGAGGAGAAATTTGAACCCAGATTCTCCTAATTTCAAGGCAAGCGTTATTAACCCAAGTTCTGAGAATTTAAAAAAAAAATTTAAAAAAATAGAATTAAAAAAAGATTAAAAAAAAGAAATTGATAACTTTCAATATAATTGGTTTTCTTTGTAATCAGATGCATTTTATTTTACGCATTTAAAAACACAGATGAAATAACTTGTAAAGTGCTTTCAAAACCTTAAAACTATATAAATGCTAGCTAGTTATGATGAAAAGTTCCACAGATTTCACCAGAGGGGTCCATGACTCAATAAAGCTAAGATCTTCTGAATTACACTATGCTGCACACTGAACTAGAGGGTCATAGTCTTAAAGGAAGGATTCCTGGATTTAGTCAAAAGGCCTGGGTTCAAATTTCTGTTGGCCTACTTCCTGTGTGACCCTACCTAGTCACAGTTTCTCAGGACCTGAGCCCTAATGACCCCCCAAAAATTCGCTGACCTCTCCACCTTGTTTTTTTCCTATTTAAAAAAAAATAGGGTTTGGACTAGATCAGATATTCCTAACTTGCAGTCTGTGAACCTTTTTTTTTAATAAGTTGATCACTGTATTTCAATATAAATGATTTCCTATGCAGTACAGTAGATTTGGAGGACTTGAGTCAAGAAGACTTGACTAGCTATATATATGTATAGTTCTTGTTCAGTTATGTTCTAGTCTGTGACCCCCATTTGTATTTTTGGGAGGGTGCAAGATACTAGAGTGGTTTACATTTCCTTCTCCAACTCATTTGACAGATGAGGAAACTGAGGCAAACCAGGTTAAGTGACTTGCCCAGAGCCATATAACTTATAATTGTCTGAGGCCATATTTGAACTCTGGAAGAACAGTTCTCAACTGCAGCGCCAACATTCTATCTACCGTGCATCTATCTAGATGCCTACCTAGTACAAGAGGTATCAAATCAGAACCTAAGTCCTAACTCCAAAGCACTGCTCTTTCCACATTAGCATGATGTTTTCTTTCATCATCTAGACTATAAACTGCTTCAGGGCAGGGACCTTGGCATCTCTTCATGTCGAGCTAATCACAGAGCACTTCCCAGAAGGAGCAGATTTCTAATCAAAGTTGCTTGCGTTCAATTGCATTGTCTCCTTTTTTCTCACGCACATTCATCCACCTGGCAAGTCTGCTTTTATTGCTTTCTGAAGTGGTAATTCAAAGCTCCAGTCTATTAGGTGAGAGTATACACTTTCATGGATGCATTTATGCACGTAAGTATGTGTTTGGGAGAAGGTCTGAATAGGAGATAAGAGGATCCTGGATTTTCTAACAGACAGGCACAGCCCTGATTAGCAACTGAGCTGGGTCCCTGCAGGGACATCAGGGAGGGTTTAGAACAGTCTCCTATTTGATGAAATACATACTTGGGGGATTTTCTGGTGGCCTTTAGGACCAGTCCATATGAATGTTGTAGCTGGGGCAGAGCCAAAGCATACTCCTTGGGGTCCTGAGCGCTTTAGGATTTTTTTAGCGTGTTGACTGAACACCCCTTCCCTCACTCTCCTCCCCTTCCCCCAAGTCTGTTTCCAACCATTTTAAGGACTGTAATTTCTTTTAATGTGAAAGGGAGGCTGAGACTCTTACACCCATTTTGGATTATGGTGATTTCATCCCTAAATTAAGAGATTAGCAATGAGTCACTGGTGGTGTGAAGGTTTAGACTAAAAATCTGGGGGCTTAGCTCATATACATTCTGCCAGCAAAGCTCAGAAAAAGAGTCTTAGAGCCATAGCCTGAGAGCAGGAGAGGAGCTCAGAGATCACCTAATCCCTGATTTTCTGTTTGAAGCGCAGTGACGCGAAAGGGGCTTGCTCCACTAAAGGTGGGAAGAGCACTCCGTGCGTCCTGTCCGTACTGCCAGGGCTCTTTCCATTTCATTTCTAGGCATTCCATAAAATGGATGGCAGCTCTGTTCACTCACTCTGTCTGTTTCACTGCTGTTTGTCTAAGTGATTGACACAGATTTCTGCATGATGAGTGTATCAGGAAGACCAGCAGCAGAAAGTCATTCTGATCGTGTTTGCTCTGAGGACTATAAAGTGTCAGAGCAGGGAGGGACCTGAGGGAGCTAAGAGTTCAACTCCCTCAATTTATAAATGGGGAAATTGAGGGCCAGGGAAGTGAGTTGCATAGAGTTCCATGGTTAGCAGAAGTAAGGGACTATGGATGGAACATCATAAATTTTTAGGGAAGATAAATTGAGGATATAGGTGATTTAAAAACAGAAACTCAATAACATTTTTTCAAGAAAAGGGACAAAAATAACATTTGAACTGAGGTCCATGGGCTCACAATTCACTTTGTCTTTTACTATACAAGGGTCTGTTCTTTTTAGCAAGCACAGGTTAGGCAGCTTCATGTAGCACTGTACCAGGACTGAAGACCAGAGTTCAAATCCTATCTCTGCAATCTATTAGTAAGCTAACTTTATTGTCTCTTACCTCTTCAAACCTCCGTGTTTTCATCTGTAAAATGGGGAGAATAAACAAATATTACTTACTTCCTGGCAGCGTAAAGAAAACAATAAACCTTTAAGTTTCAGAATAAGTGAATTGTTCCTCAACAGCCACCTCCTCTGGAAAACCATTTCTGATTATTTTTAGCTGTTATCATTCTATCCCTTCCCCAATGATCTTGCATTTACATTTTGTATCCTCTAGTAGAATGTAAGCTCCTTGAAGATTGCGCCAGCTTTTACATTTTAGATTTGTTTCTTTAGTTTCTTGCACACAGTAGGTTCTTAATAAATGTTTGAATTGACCTTTGGTCTATTTTAGCAACACAGCTTGGGATGAGACTGGGAAGGGATGATGGAGACAGATGGTTTTCCATCCTGGGATCAGTTAGTGTCATTTCCTCCAGTGACACTAAGCCAGTGACTGAAAGACACAAGTTCTTGTATTGGGGAAAGAAGACTAATGATCAGGAACTTGGAGTTTGAATTTAAAATGTTATTGGTTAAATCTGGCACACAATTAGTAAGCACTTACTATGTGTAAAACACTGTTATTGGTGCATGACATATATTGATTAAAAAACAACAAAAATGACCCCTGCTTAACCAGTTGAAGTAGAATAAAATTCATTGAAAACTTGTAGCATTATGGGACTTAGATCTAGGGGCCTTTAGAAATCATCTAGTCCAGTCTCCTTACTTTACAAATCTGCCCTCCTGACTTGCATAGTTTCATTACTGGACCCATTCCAAGCAGCACAGGGAAGGATGTTAAATTCCTGTGAGTGCCTTTATGAATAAAATTCAAGCCAAAACACATCAACTAGATGACCTAGGGAATGCTGAGCTTCCTAATGCGTCCCACACTTACTTTTGGCATTTTAGCAGGGAAAAAATGAAAATCTCAAACCAATAAAGTAGTTATACATAGAATGATTCTCTAGGAAATTATCGTTATTAATGATGATTTATGTAGCACTTTGAAGTTTGCAAAAACTTCAAAGTATATTACTTTGTATATTAACTCATTTGACACTCACAGTTATCCTGGGAGCTAGGCGCTACTATTATCCCCATTTTACAGATGAGGAAACTGAGGTTCTAGGGTGTTAAGTGACTTGCCCAGGGTCATACAGGTAGTAAGTGTTTGAGAGTGGATTAGAATTCAAGTCTTCCTGAATCAAATCTAGTGCTCCAGGCACTAAGAGACTTGTGATCAAGAATACATACCCTTTACAGACTCAGCACCATGAAAATATCATAAATCATATGAATATTCAACTTTGAAGTTTGCAAAGTACTTTTACCCATGAGGAATATAGTTCAAATAGCATTCCTATTTTATAAATAAGGAAACAGAAGTACAGAATGGGCAGACAAATGTCTATAGATGTCAGTGAAAGAACTCGAACCCAGGTCTTCTGACTCCAAAGCCAGTACCCTTTCACCAATAAAAGAACTCGTATCCAAACAAGACTGCTCTTTGCCAGCAATGATCTGCTTCTACTTCCTAAGTTAAGTCTTTATTGTTGTTTTGTTTTAATTGCTTGGACATCACCTGGGGGATTAAGAGATAACATCCCATAGTCCTCTGCTTTTAGTTCCCAATTAGCCATTTCTGATGCACAGAAGTCATTTCCAGAATCAAGAATACTGATGGAACAGCATTTAAGACAGAAGGATTCATAGCATGATGAGCCAATCTAACCAGTTCCTCCTATGGAGGGTAGGATGGCTGAATGTTTCTTTCATAGTTGTGGTATTTGTTAGTTGGAAAGGCAAAGCATTCATTGGGTAGACGCTAAACCCATTCCCTAGTCAGATACTTTACAACTCTTTCCTCCTAAATGACCAGGGCTAAGAGATATAAGAGATTTATTTTACATCTTTGATTTCTCTCTAATTGAGTATTCCTGTATGTGCCCTACAGAAGGCAAGTCTGCCTTCTGTTTTCCTTGGAACGATAAGCAGGTCAGAACAAGTCTTCTAGCTCAAGGGTATAGAGAGGTGTGTGGACCTACGTGATTTCAAATGCTACTGGCCAAGCAAGTGGTTTCTTCGTGGTTTTGTGCTGTAACTTTTCATGATATTAAAGCTAAGGTGTCATATTTGCTGGAGGATCTTGGGATTGAGAGTAGGAAGGAACCTTAGAAATCTTTGCAGTTCTGCCATCTACTTCAATTCCCATCCCTCCTCCTGCATCCCTCCCCCACCCACTTTTTTTCAGATGAGGAAACTTAGGGCCAGGAAGATCCTGTCTCATTCAAGGTCACACAGGTAATGGTATGAGTCAACATTTAAAATACTTGGTAGCCTCCACAGTTAAATTTTTCTCCTCAATGATCAGTCATTCAAGGAATATGATGGGATAATCACTTAGGGATGCTATAGCAGGCTGAATGTCTACTCTTCTCTGCTGGAATGAAATTACATGACCCCTAAGGACTTTTCCAACTCTAAGATATTAGGATTTTATGAAACTTTTGGGGGATGGGCAGGGTGGATAAAAAGCAAACACTGAATTTTATCAAACAGCTAGTGAGAATCTGACTTATTAAAATGTATTCTTGCAAGTTTGTAAGCACATACACACAAAACACAAAATCACTCACACAAAACAATAGGTATTTTAATTTGAGTTCAATCTAACAAATAATTATTAGGTATTAGGTTTTGAGAATACAATACCACAATGGGGGAAGCAAAACCAGAGATTCTTAAGGTGGGGTCAATTAATTTGTTCAAAATTTTTTTTTGCTAATGGTATTTTAGTATAATTTGGGTTCAGGGAACTCCATGTGTTTTATACATTTAAAAACATTATTTTGAGAAGATGTCCATGGGCTTCATCAGACTGCCAATGACAAAAATAGTTTACAATGATCGCCTTAAATAGATACATTAACAGACAATATATACAAATAAATTTTCGAAGTGGTTAGTAACAGTGTTAACAACAAGAAAATCCAGAAAGAGCATCAAAAACCTCCTTATCTAAGAAGTAATGTTAAGAGAAGGGATGAAAGGGTTCCAATCAGTTGTTTGAATTCAAACACACTTATGTCCCACCTGTTCTACAAGGCTTTTACCAATGCTTGTGTCCCATAGTGACACTTTTCCCTGATTGCCTACAATATTTATTGCCATATCTTCACTGCGTTGTCTATCCAGAGAGAAGGAAAATTGTTTTAAAAGTGTGCCTATGTCTCTGTGCATTCTCCACAGAACTTAGCATATAGCTCTAAGTAGATTTTTATAACTGAATCGAGAGAGTCAGCTTGATACAGGGGAACAAGCAGGGATTCTTTACCATTTTCATGTCATGGATCTCTTTGGACATCTCAGGTGGTCTGAAAACAATTCCTCAGGAATAAAAAGTTAAGTAATGGAAGAAAATACTAAATTTCAGCTAGAGCTTGGGAAAATAAAGATGCAATTTTTTTCCTGCTTTTAAGTTCATAGACCCCTTGAAATCTAAGAAAGCCAACTCTAAAGTCAGTGAGAGTTGGATTAAAATTCCACTTTTGATATTTCCTATCTGTGTAAACATGGTCAAGTCACTTTTATCTTCCCTGAATCTGTTTCCTCCTTGTAAAAGATGGAGTTGAAAGATAGGGCCTTTAAGATCTACTTTAAATAGATAAGTGAAGTTGTTGTTCAGACACACTTGTTGTGACCCCATTTGGGGTTTTCTTGGTAAAGAGACTGGAGTGGTTTGCCATTTCCTGTTCCAACTCATTTTACAGATGAGGAAACTGAGATAAACAGGGTCAAGTGACTTGCTCAGGAAGTATCTGAGGCCAGATTTGAACTCATGAAGATGAATCTTCTTGATTCCAAGCCCATAGCTCTGTCCTACACCACCTAGCTGCCCCCGATGGGTGAAGGATTTACACATTTTCTACCTTGCTTATGCCAATTTTCCTCTCCCCCAGTTTTTGGATGGAAAACAAATAAAAGTTATTGTCTTACCTAATTCTACTTCTTTCCTCACTCTGATCTCCAAACACAATTGCAAGGTACAATAGACAGTGGGTTGGATTCAATCAGAAAAGAAATCAAAGGTTAGAGAAAATAAGGATGCAATGTTTTCCCACCCACGTTCAGGGATCCTCTGACATCCATCCATGTACCCCAGATTGAGATTTTCCTTAAAGCTTTAAATCTTAAAAGAAAAAAAAAGCAGCTTCTTTCAGGTCCGTGGTTACCTCAAAGGGGATTAATAAAGTCCCTTTTATAAAGGTAGATCAACCATTTGCTTCCTTACACACACACACACACACACACACACACACACACACACACTCACCCTAAATACAAACAGCTCTTAAGTGCAAATTAACATAAAATTCATTTTCATGAGCTCAAATCCAGCTGCAGATGCATACTAACCATGTGACCCTGGGCAAGTCACTTAACCTCTTTTGCTTCAATTTCTCATCTGTAAAATGAGCTGGAAATAGAAATGGCAAACCACTATTTGCCAAGAAAACTCAAAATGAATCACCAAGTGTCATACACTGAAAAATGATTAAATAATAATAAAAAATGAAATAATACCCCCTAACTCCTCTAAAATTCTCCTGGGAGGTTAATCCTTAAAGCATCAAAACAAGAATGATTTTGTGGAACGACTAAATAGTCAATTCACCTTCACCTGCATTCTGAACTGTCCAAACAACTCTCTCAATGTCTATATCTTTTGTCATGCCAGGGCACGGCATGGTGGTCATGTTCTCTGGAAAAGCTTCAGTGTATCACCAAGCCATAGATTTAAAACTGGAAGGAACCTCAGAGGCTATGAAGCCCAAACTTGCTCAGGAAACTGAGGCTTGAGAGGTTTAATGATCTGCCTAGGGTCACTTTGCTGAAGCAGAATTCAAACTGTCTTCCTGCCTCCAGATCCACCTAGCTCGCTGTAGCCACAGAACACTACTACTGACAGTCAGCTTTGAATGAGGAACTTCGAACTTCCTCAAAAGCCCATCTCAAGGTTACAGTTTGGACGCCTGTGCTCAGGAAAAGAAACAAGCAGAAAAATGAGCTAGGGCTGGAGGTCCGGGCTCAGGCTTGCCTGGGGACTAGAGTTCATGGGCTCACTTTCATGTTTCGGTAGCCGTTGTAACTGTAGTCAGTACAGAGTTGGAGGGGCGGAGGCAGTTAGGGGGTGGAGGTATAGAAGCCAAAGGTCACAGTCACTCTATTGAGGTCTGGAGAGCAGGCTGTTCTCCCTGACTCAAGGGGTCAATACTTTCTAGAGACAAGAGGAGGTCCCAGAGGAGCAATAAGGACATTCCATCATTATCTCAAAGCATGAGTCTCTCAGTGCAGAGCCATAGATGTCACCAGAAGTGCCCAGAGGGAACTCAGCTTTCCTGCATGCTCCATGGGCTGCACTCTCATCCAGATCCACCCTGTTCCCCCACAGACTCCCAACATTGTTTGGTGTTTCTACAGATTGGATATCTAATTCTCCCTCCCTTTTCTCTCTCCTCTTTCTGTTTTTCTTTTTCCCCTTCTCCTTTCTCATTCTCTCTGTATATCTTCCTGCATCCTCTTCTCCCCTTCTCTTTCTTTTTCTCTTCCTCCCTCACCTCCTTTATTCATTCACTCTTTTCCCTCCTTATTTCTCTTCTATTTCCCTTCCCCTTCCTCGTCCTCATCTTTCTGTATCACTATTACGCATTTCTCTTTTCCTTCCTCCCTTCGTGTTCCCATTTCCTTCTTTTTCTATTTCCTTTTGCCTTTATTCTCTCTGTACTTTTTTCCTTCTGTTTTCTTCTTCCCCTTTTTCTTTATTTTCTTCCTGTGTCTTTGTATAGCTTCTGCTTTTCCCCCTTTCCCTCCTTTTTACTCTGTCTTCTTTCTTTCTTTCTAACCCTGCTTTTCTGTCTCTTTATTCTCTATTTCTCTCCCCCATTATTCTCTTTCTTATCTCTTTTCTCTCTCCATTTCTCCTTTTCTGTTTTCTTTCTCTTTTTCTCATCTCTCCCTTTCTCTCCCTCCTTTCTCTCCCCCTTTTCTTTCTGTCTCTCTATTCTCTTTCTCTCCCTCCTTTTTTCTCTTCCTTTCTCATCTCCCCCTTTTCTCTATTCCCCATTTCCCCTTTTTTCTTCTCTCCCTTTTTCCCATCTCTCCCTCCTTTTGCTCTCTTTTTTGTCATCTTTCCCTTTTCTCTCTCTCTATTCCTCTTTTCTCTCCCTCCTTTTTTTCTCAGCTTCTCTTCTTTCTCCTTCCCTCTCATATTACAACCACCCCCCTCAACCCCTCCTGCTTTTTAGCCTACGCCAACTTGAGGAACCAGCTGGTCTCTCTCCTCAACGCTGACACCAAAAACCATAACTGAGACATCGGGCACAGGGCGAGATGCCTCCAGTTTCCGTGACCTTCTTTCTACGCTTTCTTGCTGGGTTTGGATTCTGCCCCCAAACCCCAAGAGTGCACTTTCTAGGTATGGAGCAAATCAGAGTTTTTCCACTCAGTAGAATCTTGCTGAGTGTGTGGGATACACTAACTCAGTGGTGCAAGGTCTGATTGTAACCAGCTGACGAGCCCCAGCCATCTGGTGCACGCACTTACCAAAGAGACTGTCCCCTGCGGTTCTGTAAGGAAAACATTTGTAAACTCTGGGTCACAACTGTTTCTCTTTGTTCTCTCAAATACTGTAGCCCAGACCAGGCAGTTCCCCCAAGGCCTGAGTCACAACTACCTCTAGACAGGACCTTATAGATCTAGGGCAGGGGCCTGGTAGGGGGGAAGCACCCTGCGTTCAAACCAGTCCAATATCAATGGACCACTTCAGTTGGCGGCTAGGGTGTGAGGTTTTGACCTTTCAAGCCACCTCCTTTTCATGTTGGGGCCCATACTCCTCTCCATATTCTCTAGTTCTCCCCTTTGTCCCCAGGTTGAAAAGCTTTGTGCCTTCTTCAGATGATCCAGTGTCTCCCTGCGCATCCCGCTACAATTGCGGCAACACCATGGTAGACTGAGTTTCTCAAGAGATGAAAAAGGAGAAATGCCTAGTGAACGCTTCCCCTTGCTGAGTTCATTCAAGGCTCTGTTCCTATGGGAAGCCTTCCCTTGTCCCCTTGATGATAGCTCCCTTTCCCTCATCAAGTTGCCTCTTATTGACTTACCTGCTATCATCACATTTCTCCAATAGAATAGAAGATTCTTAATAGAAGGAATTGTTTTATTGTCTCTGTATTCCTAGTACATCAAATGAGGTATTTGTAAAGTCCTTAGCATACTGCCTGGCACATAGTAGATGATTAATAAATGGTTTTTCCCTCCTCCTTCCCTCATTCCCACCTGGCACAGTAACTGACACATAATAAGCATTTATTTATTTATTTATTTTTTTTTGAGAGAGAGAGAGAGAGAGAGAGAGAGAGAGAGAGAGAGAGAGAGAGAAAGAGAGAGCCCAAGGTATGGAGCTTTAGGTGTTTGGCTAATCCTGGGCTGCTCAGAACTATTAGGTCTCCCCAGAGGGAAGCAAGTTATTCTCTTTTTCTTTATTTTTAATAGGTCTTAGAGTTACTCTGGCCATTTTTTAGTACTAAGGTGTCGGGGTCCTATGATTGCTAACTCTTCTTTAGAGTAATTTTTTAAAAGGTATTTGGAGGAGAGCTCAGGTGAATCCCTGCCTTTACTCTGCCATCTTGGATCCAGATTGCTAACTCTTTTTTCTTTTTTTAGAGGGGGGGAAGTCAAGGCAATTGGAGTTAAATGACTTGCCCAAAGTCACACAGTTAGTAAGTGTGAAGTGTTGGAGGTCATATTTGAACTCAGGTCCTCCCGACTCCAGGACCAGTGCTCTATCACAGCATCACCTACCTGCCCCAGATTGCTAACACTTTTGGTAGGTAATGGTGGGAATTTCGTGGGGAATTTTTTGTTTAAAATGGTTTTTAAATGAAGAATGTTTAGAAGTGGTGACTTGTTTAACCTAAAATGTTGTCTTAAGATCAAAGATAAAGAAAAAAATATATGTCAAGCAGGGTACAGTGGAGTGTTGGATTTAGTCAGAAGATCAGGTGCAGATTCAAGCATTTACTTTCTATCTGGGGAATCTGCCTAAGCAAACTCATTCATAAAATGAGAAGGCTGACTGGACCTAATGTCCTCAAAAGACCTTTCCAGCCTTAAATCTAAACTTATGGTTATGTGACCTTTGACATAGGCATGTCCAAAAACCAAGGGAAGAATTAAGGTGTTGTTGAGGGCATAGCTTCCACTGGCCATGTGACAAAGAGTCGTCTCTGCCAAGACCTTTGGTGCTCTCTTTGCCTAATACCCCCCATCAACTCATAGAACAGTAAAATGTACAGGACTTTTTGGGACACACACAGCACTGTAAAACACAAACACAAATGCACAGTGAAATCAGTTTTGGTAGCAAAAGTCTCCAGACCTGTACTTGATGACTACAAAGAGGTTTCACCTGGATTTTTTGCTCAACACAGTCAGCTCTATAATCATAGTGTAAGTGAGAGCCTGTGCTCTACTCTTTTTCATAGCTGGGCTCCAGGACGACTAGGAGAGGGCTCAATTGCTCTATCCTCTTAATTGTGGTAACACAGGAATTTCAGGGAGCCAGTGACTAGGCTCTGGTCAGAACCTTGGAAAGTCCTTGAGAGAGAGCATCCATAAGGGTATCTAGATACTGACCGGAGTATTTTGAACTATTTGGAAGACTTCCTACTGGTGCAGAGTGTCAGACCCTATGTGTTGTATTCATTTGTTGTTCAGGGTGTGTCTTGTTTTGTCTAGTGTGAGTGCATGTTGTAGAGTATACACCAGTTAGATATGGCGGGCTTGGCTTCCACATGCAATGAAGCTAGGAGATTTCTATATGTGTTTCTCTTTATATGTGGGACAGATTCAGTGACCACTTATGGGGGAAATGGATTTTATAGAGTGACAGGACCCTGAGAACTAGAACCTGTGTGCATTTTGTCATCAGAACTAGAAGCTCTGAAAAATTCTCAGGGCATAAGATAGTCTGGAGCCCTCCACAGGACTGTTAATAACATAATCATTTCAAATTTGTGTTGGCATTCAAATACTCTTACAGTAGAGGATTTAGATCAGCAGAAGCTTATTAATTTGGTGCTGGCTAACTCATTTGAGGCGTTATCTAATTTAAGTTAATTTATTAAAAGGAATCATGAGATTATATGGTCCTGACACTTCTTTGCTCCATAGACAATTATAAGAGGAGTTGAAGACAATCCAATGAATCAGAGCCCAAGTGAATTAGAGACCTTCCTTCATGATTCCCTTGCAAGCGGTGATCCCCCTTCAACTGAAAGACTTCCCATGAAGGGGAAGCCAAAACTCCTGAGGCAACCCATGTTTTTGTTTGGCAGATCTAATTTTAAAAGTTATTCCTTATTTTGAATTGAAATCTGCCTTTTTTGAATTTCCCACTCATGGCTATTAGTTCTACCTTTGGGAGCTAAGCAGAGCAAGTTTATTCCTTCTTCCATGGAGCAGCCCTTCAAATATTTGAAAATATCTATCATGCTTCCCTAAATTTTCTGAGGCAGGCAGTTGGCACAGTGGATGGATGGGCCACTGAGCTTAGGGTTAGCAAGATCTGAGTTCAAATGTGACCTCAGACACCACTTACATGATTCTCTGCAAGTCACTTTGCCTTTGTTTGCTTCAGTTTCCTCAACTGCAAAATGAACGCAACAATAGTACCTATCTTGAAGTTTATGTATGAAATATTATTTGTAAAGTGCATGACTTTGCACATAGTAGGCATTATACAAATGATTATTGCTTTCCTATCTTCTCTTCAGGCTTCAACCAGTCTTTGTCATAGAGTAGACTCTGAGCCCTTTGTTAGCCTGGTCACCCTCTGGACATTCTCTAGCTTTTTAGTTTCCTTCCTGAAAAGTGACACTAAGATCTGGATCCAACTCCAATCCATTTCAGCAAAGACGGATTAAAGACCTATTATGTACAAGCCTGCTTACAACCAGTTGTGATCAGCAGATAGAGAACACTGGACCTGGAGTCAAGAAGACTGAGTTGAAATCCTGTTTCAGAGATATTAACCAGTTGTATGGCCACAAACAAATCACTTAAATCCTCTCTTTTCTCATCTCTAAGATTCTATGATTCTGTAAATTTATTGAATTCAATGGAACAAACCCTAATTAAGCACCTACTATGTTCCAGTCACTAGGGGTAAAAAGTTAAAAAAAGGACCCACCTTGAAGAAGCTTATATTCCACCATATTCTGTATCCACTCCTTGACATTCTCCGTATGGGAGGTAAGGTTTGACCATCACCCTCTAAGCTACTGTTTTCATGGGATAATAGATACATCTAACTTTTTTCTTTTTAAAACTGTCTTAACAATTTGTTTAAATGAAACAAGCTTTTCACAGATCAACCACCTGTTAGCTCTCTTCTGATACTGTTTGTCAGCCATCCAAGACCCCACCTTGTTTTCCTGTAAGTGTATTACACATTTACCCCAACCTGCCTTTTGGGAATGACCCCATGTTCTGAGTTAATTAAATAAAGTCATTAATAACTATTCCAAGAATGGCACACATAAACAACTGGAGGTTTGGGGTTTTTTATTTTTTTTATTTTTTGTTTTTGGCAGTCATTCATTGTGTTGGCTTATTTTCTATTTATTATCCACTATTTTTCCTCCTTCTGTTTAAAAGCATACTCTATTACTTATAAAGTACAAACACCTGACCCCACAATCAAGGCACATCATGATATGGATTTCATTAATTTTTCCAGCTTTATTCTCCCTTATTCCCCTTCATGCATTCTATATTCCAGTCAGCTATATCACTGGCTCTTCCATGATTTTGCCCTGAATAGTCCTCCCACTGTACATTTCAACACAGATCCCCATTTTTATTTAAATATTTAATTTACTTATTTTCAGTTTTCAACATTTGCTTCCATAAGTTTTAAATTTTCTCCCCCTCTCTTCACCCCTCCTTCCCCAAGATGGCATACAATCTGATATGAACTCTCCACATACATTCCAATTAAGCACATTTTCACACTAGTCATGTTGCTTAGAAGAATTATAATGAATGGAAGAAACAATGAGAAAGAAAACAAAACAAAGCAAAAGAGAAAACAGTCAGCTTCACTCTGCATAGTTATTTCTCTGGATATGGATAGAATTTTCCATCATGAGTTCTTTGGAAAAGTTTTAGGTCCTTGCATTCCTGAGAAGGGCTAAGTCTATCAAAATCAGGCCATGTGCACTGTGGATGTTCCTGTGTACAGTGTTCTCCTGGTTCTGTTCACTTCACTCAGCATCAGTTCATAGAAGCCTTTTGAGGTTTTCCCGAAGTCCACCTGCTCATTATTTCTTATGGCACAATAGTATTCCATTACATTCATATACCACAACTTGTTAAACCATTTTCCCAATTGATAGGCATCCCCTCAATTTTTAGTTCTTGGGCACCACAAAAAGAGCTACCATTTTTGTTAGTTTTGTATTTTTGTACATGTGGGTCCTTTTCCCATTTTTATGATCTCTTTAGGATACATGCCTAGAGGTGGTATTGCTGGGTCAAAAGGTATGCCCTTTGGGCATAGTTCTAAATTGCTTTCCAGAATGGTTGGATTAGCTCACAACTCCATCAACAATGACCATGTTAGTGTTCCAACTTTCCCACATCTCCAACCTTTATCATTTTCCTGTTTTGTCATGTTAGCCAATATGATAGGTGTGATGTGGTATCTCAGAGTTGTTTTGATTTGTATCTCTCTAATCAATAGTGATTTAGAGCATTTTTTTTATATGACTATAGATAGCTTTAATTTCTTCCTCTGAAAACTGCCTGTTCACATCCTTTGATCATTTATCAATCAGGGAATGACTTGTATTCTTATAAATTTGATGCAGTTCTCTGTATATTTTAGAAATGAGGCTTTCATCAGAGACACTAGTTGTAAGAGTTCTTTCCCAATTTTCTGCTTCCCTCCTAGTCTCGGTTGCATTGTCTTGGTTTGTGCAAAAATTTTTCAATTTAATGTAATCAAAGTGATCCATTTTGCACTTCATAATGTTCCCTATCTATTGTTTGGTCATAAATTCCTCCATTCTCCATAAATCTGACAGATAAAGTATTCCTTGCCTCCCTAATCTGTTTATAGTATCAGCCTTTATACCTTGATTGTGTACCAATTTGGACTTTATTCTGGTATACGGTGTCAGATGTAGGTCTATGCCCACTTTCTGCCATATTATTTTCCAGTTTTCCCCGCTGTTTTTGTAAAATAGCGAGTTCTTATGCCAGAAGCTAGAGTCCTTGGGTTTATCAAACAGCAGATTGCTATAATCAACTACAGTTACAGACCCCCACTTTTAGAAAAGTTCTGGTCCCTGCCTTTGCCTGCTGAATTCTTCTTTTACCTTTGAGGCCAGACCCCAGCGGTCACCCTTGTCTAAGTCATTGCCTTAGCTTTCCTTCTCTTTCTAATCGTCCCTCCTTCTCTGTTGGACCTCACGCTTCACATTCTAACTTGAATTATAGTTGCTGTGTATACATTGTGTGCCTTCTATTAAATTGTAGCCCTTGAGGGAGGTGGTCATCTTGTTATTGTATACATCTTTCTAAAAGCACTGATCCTACCAAGTGTTTAGCAAAAGTTTGTTGACTGAGCACCTGTATGATTCAGAGTTTTAAAAGACTTCAAAGTTTTTGTCTTCTAATGCCCTCACTTTACAAATGGAAAACAAACAAATAAACAGAAACCTAAGGCTAAATAAGGGAAAGTGACTTTCCTCAGGTCACACAAACTCTTATTTTAACTCAAGTCTTTTGACGACGAATCTGACAATATATTAGATATGTCTGAGGAGGCCATCACCAGTCATCCTGACATATGGATTACCACTGGACTCAGATGACTCGGGAGGAGAGAGTGAGACTGGTGACTTTGCACAGCCCTGCCTCACTCAAGTCTAATTCACTTCCAAGTCCAGGCATTACCCTCCTGATTTCATTTGGTCCTCTTCTAGAAAGAAGGATGAACAACAGATAGATTGGTTGAGAGAGAATGAGCATTTGAAGACTATACAGAGGTCACAAACCTGGGAGACTGGGAGGTGGTTTTATCCACACAAGTAATGGGGAAGTTCTGAAAAAGGGGCGGGTCTGAAGGCAAAGATAATGAGTTCTCTTTTGTACATGTTGAGTTTGTGACATTTATGGGACATAATTGGCAGCTGGTGATATAGAACTGTAGCTCAGGAGAGAGACTGGAATCAGATATATGGAGTGAGGAAAGATGGTAAGTTGGGACAGTCACTGTAGGAAGAAAAGGATCTCTTTGCTATTGTGAGGGGTCAGTTGAGACTGTGGTTGTTTCCAGTTGTTTTTTTCAGTCATATCTGACTCTTCTGTGACTTGATTTTTTTTTTTTTTGTGCAAAGATACTGGAGTGGAGTACCATTTCCCTTTCCAGCTCATTTTACAGATGAGGAAACCGAGGCAAACAGGGTTCAGTGACTTGGCTAGAGTTACATAGTAAATATCTGAGACTAGGTTTGAATTCAGGTCTTTTTGACTCCAGGTTTGGCACTCTGATCCACTGCACCACCCAGCTGCCCTCTTCAGTTGAGATTAGATAACAAAAATTATTAGGGACAAGTAAGTACAATTTTCAGTAATTATATGGCTTGGTGGATAGAGCACAGAGCTTAGAATCAGGGACACTCATCTTCATTAGTTCAAATCCAACCACAGACCCTTACTAGCTGTGTGGCCCTAAGCAAGTCACTTAACCTGTTTCCCTCCATTGCTTCATCTGTAAAATGAACTGGAGAAGGAAATGACAAAGCACTGAAGTCTCTTTGCTAAGAAAATCCCAGATAGGGTCACACGAGTCAGACACACCTGACACAACTGAGTAACCACACAAGAAGTACAATTTTGTGACTTCCTCCACCTCCATTCAGCAGCACGTGAATAGATACAAAGGAAACAGATGGTGGAAGTAATTCAGGGTTGGTGTTTGGAATGGGGTGACCAGCACTGGGAGAAGGGGGCCAGGGAATTCAAAAGCAGAGAATAGTGTATCGCTGAACTGATTCACCAAGTGATTGGAGTAATTATACCTGTGCCATCTGCTTTAGAGGACTATAGCATCCTCAGAGCTTAGCACAGATCCTGGCACATAGGAAACACTCAAATGCTTGCTGACCCACTGAACAATGAGGAAAGTGCTTTGTAAACCAAAGAACTCAACAGGAATGGGAGCTGTGGTTACTAAAGGTGAAGAAAAAAAAAACAAACTCAACCCCATAACCTTGTTTTTCTTTTGTTTTGTTTTAATCTAGTTCTTTGATGAAGTAGGACTATATTCTTTTATATTGCTACCAAGTATCTTGAGCTAGTTGTGTTCCTAAACTTGGTCAAAGAATTTTATTCTATTCGATCACATGTAGTAAAAGGATGGAGACCACCATCTCAGTGCTTAATCAGCAGGAGAAGTCAAGCCTTTTATGCCTTTGTATACTCCAGTCAACAGAAAGTTATTGCTTAATTAACCTCTTTGAATGAAAACCTGGTAATTAATAAACGCACGAAGTATACCCCAAGGCTTTGAGCTGGAGAAGTCTCCTCTGTTCAAGTAGAAAAAGAAGGAAACGGGCTGAACTAATGGGAAATAATTTCGGTAGAAGGCAAACCAATTAGGATTAGTGAATTCCATTTCATTTCAAGTTCCAAGATACAGAAGCCATTTATCTGGCAAATTAATAATGGTAGTGACTTTTCTGATGCAGTTGCAGGCCCCTAGTATTATATTAGTGAAAAATCCAAACTGGCTAATAGAATAACAGACCTATTTTTGTATTTTCGTGTTACACATCTCTTAAAAACGTCACTGTTTTAAATTTATAATTCTCTTTGAAATGAGTTTCTTCCTTGGTTTGGAATGATACTTTCAATATTATGACCCCTAAGAAAAAAAAATCAATATGTTTTAGCTTTTTCTTTCATTTTATAATGTCCTGCCATCTGGCTAGTTGTATTAGGGAAAGGAAAGTGAAGACTTACAAATGTGGCTTTCTCACAGTGGGTGTGACTTCCTTTGCCAATAAAACCAAGATAGGGAATGTTAAGGTCCTGTCAGAAGTGGTATATGTGTGTGTGGTTTAGAGGGAAAGAGAATGGGGGGGCCTGTGAGGGTGAAGACACATTAGCTCTATATTTGTTAGTACAACTCCTAAAAATGTCCATTTTCTTATAAAACTAGTGTTGCACATTTAGGGGAAATTCAGATTGATTCTGGATTTGAAAGAGGCCTGTTGTCCAATTCCTACTTTAACAGGATCTCTTTCTATATAATTCAGGATTAAGTGGTTATTCAGCCTCCAACTGTAGATCTACAATGATGATTTTAAGGCAATCTGTTCTGCTCTGGGCTAGCTCCTACTCCATCCATTCTTATCTCATTCTTATCTTTCTTTCCTTAGTTCCAGTTCTTTCCCACCCTAACCCTGAGGCCAAGCAGAACAATCCTTCAAAGACAACCCTTTATGTGTCTGAAGGTGGCTATTGTGTCCCTCTGGCCCTCTCTCCTCTAGAAGAGATAGCCTTAACTCCTTCACCTCTTCCCCAAATGGTATAGACCTACAATCCTTTCCCTTTATACGAGTTTTAGCTTGTCACTGTGTTTCTCAGAATTAGATCCCTCATCATCCTATGATCTGAGTAGGACAAACCTGTAGCACCAGACCTAAGACTTAGGAGACACATGGTTTACATCCTTGTCGTGACCTTACTAGCTGCGTGACTACTGGGAAGTGCCTTAACTTCTCCCAAAATACCTGGAATGCCTATCCCACAGGGTTGTTGTGCCTTGTGAGGGTCCAATGAGAAGGCGCATATGTAGCTTTCATAAATACATCATCCATCATGCCGGATACACTACCTCTCTCAATGAAGTCAGGCTGCCATTGTCACACAGCTGGCTTATATTTATAACCCCTCATGGGAAACACTGTTTACTCATGTCCTCTCTTATCCAGTACATATGCAGTTGATTTTTTAAACGTAATTACAAGCTTTTGCATCTATCCTATTATGTTTCAACTTGGTACATTCTGGCCATCATTCAAGACTGACAAGGGATCCTGATTAATAAAAACAACCAACATGTATATATGAATACTTTAAAGCCTGCATTCACTTTCATACATAATCTAATCTGAACCTCACTACAGACCTTAGGGATAAGTCCTCTAGCTATTAGTACTCTTGTTTTACAGCTAAGACAATCAAGGCTGAGAAAGGTTAGTTTACTTACTTAATATAAATCAGCACCAGGTCCTTCCTTCAGGGCCATTGCTCTACCCAGAATGCCATGCTTCCTCTCTTGTTATGTTATCTAGCTGGGCTTTCTGGGTTGGTGTCATCTGCAAATTTGAGAAGTGACAAAAATGCGTTTATCTTGAACACTGGTTAAATACAGCAAAACAACAAAAAAAGAATATGAAATAGCAGAAGGCTGTGGGGGAACTAGGCTGTGGGGGAATTCCACAAGAGTTATCCTTCCAATGGATGTTGAACTGCATTGAATGGCTTCTCTTTGGGACAAGTCATTAAATACTTAGCATGTGCTAAGCGCCATGTTACATGTTAGAGAAACCAAAGACAATTCCAACTGTTAAGGAGCTTAGATTGCCAATAGGAGGAAGACAACAGGTACATATACATATGTGTATAAATGCATACATTTATGTATAGCTATATATAGCCCTATACATAATATACATAAGTGCATATATTCTATGTGTATATAGGTGTGTGTATCTACATACATGAGTAAACAGTGTTGCCTAGGAAGGGTTATAAAAATAAACCAGCTACATAAAATGGCAGTCTGGTTTCACTGGATGATGTATTTATGAAAGCTACATATGTACCTTCTCACTTGAGCCCCATAACTTCCAATACACATACACACATGGATGCATATTTATATATATGTATATATACATATAAGTAAGTACATACATACAGAGCTAGACCCCTTGCTAATGACCCTATAGGAAAACCTTAATTGCTCAGGGTATTCCTTGCTCTGAGCCAAGTTCATAAGGATCCTTAAACTAGAGTCCATGAAAAATTTTGTATATATATATATATATATATGTATATATATACATATGTGAAATTTTGTGTATATATATATATATATATGTATGTATATATACATATGTGAAATTTTCACTAACCTCTACCTGAAATTTAATATTTCCTTCCACTTTGGATGAAAAAAATTATTTTGAGAAAGAATCTATAGACTTCACCTAAAGGGTCCAGAGTAACTGAGCCCTATGCCATCTTCCCTACCTGTACCTAGAGGTAGTTAGGTGGTATAATGAATAGAGCCCTGAACCAAAAGTCAGGAAGACCTGAGTTCAAATATGGCTATAGATGCTTACTAAATGTGTGACCTTGAGCATACTACTTGCTTTTTGCCTCAATTTCCTCATCTATAAAATGGTGACAAAAATTGCACCTACTTCCTAGTGTTGTTGGAAGGATCAAATGAGATAATATTTGTTTGAGTCTAAAGGTAGCCATCTCTAGGGTGAGTTGGGGGAGGGAAGAAAAAAAAACAAAAAAAGGAAATTTATATGATAACTTTGTTGAATATTTCAAAGGAATAATGAATTGTGCATAGTAGATTTGCAGTTTCATAGGCAATCATCTTTTTCATTAATACTACATTATAGAAATGCTTGTTTTATTCCAGAAGCTGAAAAAAAAAAAGGATGAGCAGGTAGATTTTAGAAAAACCTGGAAAGACTTACATGATCTGAGCAGAACCTGGAAAACATTTTACACATTAACAACACTGTGCCATGATCAACTATGAATGACTTAACTCTCTTCAGGATTACAGTGATCCAAGACAATTTTAAAGGATTCATGATGGAAAATGTTATCCACATTCAGAGAAAGAACTGATGGAGTCTAAATGAAGATCTAAGCATATTATTTTCACTTGATTTTTTTCACTTTTTTTCCCTTTTGATCTGTTTCTCCTTTTATGTGACTAATATGGAAATGTGTTTTACATGATTGCACATGTATAACCCTATATCATCATACTGCTTATTTTTTTAGGGAGGGGAGAGAGAGAAAATTTAAAACTCAATTTAAAAAAATGTTAAAAATTGTCTTTACATGTAATTGAGAAAAAAGTAAAATACCGTCAAAAACGCTTAACATAGTACCTGCCATGTAGTGCATGCTAATAAATATTTGTTTCCTATACTGTATCACTACTTTCCTAATAAGTTGAAGAGTCAAGATTCGTGGGATTCTTTTTGTTGTTGTTCATTTGTTTTGGTTCCCATGTCCCCTTTCTTACAGGTTTGTTATAAGGTTGGGTAACTCCTCTCTCTGCCTAGATCTGTGCTGATGACACAGTAAATGACTTTTTTTAATGGCTTAGGATGTGATTTGATTTAGTAGAGTGATCTTAAAAGAGCCTCCACATGAGAAGGGTCAAAAACAAGCATTTATTAGATATTGACTAGGTGTCAGGCACTGTGCTAAGTACTAGAGATACAAAGAAAGGCAGAAGAGAGTTCCTGCTCTCTGGGAGCTCCTTTTCTAATGGGAGAGATAACCTGAAAACGCCTATATACAGAAACAGAACATAAACTGGAGATTGTCAACAGAAATTCTTAGGAAATTGAAAAAAGTTTAGAGTAGGTTGGTCCTGTTTCCTGTATTTCTATTAGAAATGGCTTTTCCTACTTCAGCCTCAGCTGATAAATCAATGAAACTTATAGTTGGAAAGAGATTAGCAAACACACACACACACACACACACACACACACTCATGACTTGTCTTTCTTGTACCCTGGTACACACATATGTATATGTGTGTTCATTAGAACACTTTACAAAGGAATCAGATTTATCACAATCACAGTCTTTAAACTGGAGGTGGTTTCAGTGACCACTTAGCCCAGCTATGGTTGAAATGAAATTCTTTCTACAATATATTCAACCAGTGGTCATCCAATGTTGGCTTGTAGAGCTCCAGTGACAGGGAATGCACTTTTAGCCAGGGTAGTCCATCCCACTTTTATGCAGCTCTAGGGGAATGGCAGTTCCTTCTTCCTTGATGCCTAAATTTGCTCCACTGTAACTTTCTCTCATTTGTCTTTGTTTTGTTTCCTGGAGCTACTGTAGTTATTGTTGTTTGTTCTTCCTTCTTAAAGAGGACCACCAACATCAGGAAGGTGATGCCATGACTTCTAAGTGAATTGGATATAAGTGAGGCAGGGCTGTGCAAAGTCAGCCTCACCTTCTCCTCTGGAGCCATCTGGGTTCAGTGGCAAGAAATTAATTCGAATGACTGGAGATGGCCCTAGATGCAGTGGGAGACCTTGGCCTTTTTAAGCTAAGGTCTTTCTGAGTTCTCACTTTGACTGAGGCAACTCCTATTCATTGATTAAGACTAGGTAAGAAATGAGACAAGGAATGGCCCCTTTTACCTAATAAAAAAAAAATCACTCTGGGAGAAAAGACCGTCAGAATTTCTGGTCAAAGCAGAAATAATTACAATTTACATTCACTGGGAGCTATCAGGCCCCAAACAATGACCATTAAGTGGTGTTTGGGTTGGAACCTATTGTTGGCCAGTCAAGGAGAGCCAGAGCAAACTCAGTTTAAGGCATCATCTTTTTAAATTTTTTTTCTTTTTTTCTTTTTATTAAATAAATTTATTTAACTTTTTACATTCATTTTCACAACATTGTAGGTTCCAAATTTTCTCCCCATTTGTCCCCTCCCCCCTCCCCAATACACTGGACATTCTAATTACCCATATCACCAATCTGCCCTCTCTTCTATCATCCCTCCCTTCCCTTACCCCATCTTCTCTTTTGTCCTGTAGGGCCAGATAACTTTCTATTCCCCATTGCCTGTATTTCTTATTTCCTAGTAGCAAGAACAATACTCAACGGTTGTTCCTTAAACTTTGAGTTCCAACTTCTCCCCATTCCTCCCTCCCGACCCATTCCCTTGGGAAGCAACTCAATATAGGCCATATCTGTGTATAGTCGTGTTGTATAAGACTGACTATATTTCCCTCCACCTTAAGGCATCATCTTGAAAAAAGAAATCTAGCCTGCCAGATACCCTGCTAGGTTTCAGTCATCAAAGTTTACATTAGTTTGGGCTGAGCACATGCAAGAGAGGAAGGAGAGGAGGGAAGGGAAAGTGGAAGGAAAGGAAAATGAAGGGAAGAGAAGGGAAAGCAAGGGAAGGAAAGGGAAGAGAAGGAAGGAAGGAAGGAAGGAAGGAAGGAAGGAAGGAAGGAGCAAGCTGCATTGCCTAATTGGAACTGGCCAGCTGGGTCCCCAGTGAACAGCTCAGACTACTCACTGGTTGATTTTTGTTCTTAATTCTCAAAGAGAACCATGACATCAGAAAGGTGATGCCATGGCTTTCAAGTGAATTGGATTTAAGTGAGGGAAGGCTATGCAAAGTCATCAGTCTCATTTTCACTTCCAGAGCCATCTAAGTCCATCCAATGATAAGATACAGATTAGGACAACCAGAGATGGCCCCCTCCTTGGAATTAGACAAAGGAAGACTGACCCCCTTTTCCACTGATAGGCTTTCATATCTATCATATCTTTCATAGCTATCATATCCTCCCTAGGACATTTACTTCTCCAGGCTATTCATTCCTAGTTCCTTTAACTCATATGGCCTTTCAACATTCATCCTACCGATCACCTTTTGGACATGTTTCAGTTTGTCAATACCCTTAATAAAATGTGCTTTTTAAAACTAAACACAGTACTCTGGATGGAATATTGCATTTGTGTGTGTGTGTATGTGTGTGCATGTGTGAGTGTGTATGTGTGTATGTATGTGTGTGCGCCCATTTATATATTTATATTGATACAGATGTTGTTGTTTAGTCACTTCAGTCATACCCAAATCTTTGCAATGCCATTTGGAATTTTCATGGCAAATATACTGGAGAGATTTACCATTGCCTTCTCCAGCTCATTTTACAGATAAAGAAACTGAGGCAACCAGGATTAAGTAACATGCCCAAGTCACACAGACAGTAGTGTCTGAAGACAGATTTGATCAAGTCAGATTGATGAGTCTTTAGGACTTCAGGCTTGGCACTCTATCCATTGTGGTCACTTCGCTGTCCCCCTCCCCCAGTATGTATATATGTATACATGCATATACATACACATATACTTATGCATGTGTATATGTATACATATACATTTCTGTTGGTTGGTTGATTGTTGTCCTTCATTCTCAAAGAGGACCAAAATGACATCACCATGACAAAGTGAAGTTTCATTGTGTTTGACTGTGACTAATCAGACTAATGTGAGCTTAGAATGCTCTACCACAAATTGGGCACAGATAGTCTGGGTGAATATTTGGGGTGGTTACTCCAAATTTGTGCATCCTATGTTTCCTTTGTGCTGTTTTAATTCTGCTTTGCTCATAGAGCACAGTACCTTTTCTCATGTGAGCACACCATGCTGGCAGTTGTGTGCCAGTGTCCCATGTTGCAGATGTTCCATGTCCACATGCATGTGTATATATTTCATATATATGGATAATTTTATTAATAGTAATTGAGGTTTATGATGCATCTTATAGTTTACTATGGACTTGCCTCACAATCCTGTTGTGAAGTTACTAGTGGTCTCATGATAAACAAGGTTGTTAAACCCCTGGCTGTGGAATCTCTCCTACTTGTTCCTTACCCTACTACTGGCTTATTGGTTGGATAGTTTTCCTAGTATAAGCTCTCCTCCATGCTAGGAGGCAGCTTCAGTGGATCTGTAATTCTTTCTATCGCTTTGGGTCCCCTGAACCTCCAGGCAGGAGTAGCTCTTCTGGCAAAACACCTCATGATTAGATCTATTTCTGTTTCTTCCTAGAGATGTTGCCCTCTCATATCTCCAGTAAGTAAACCATGACTAGAAAATGCCAGTGGTTAGCACAGTTTATCAAACAAGCAAACAATGTCTGAAACAAATAAAGATAAACAGGCTCCCCTGTGTCCAGAGAAAAGTCTACTATGAAGCTCAAAGGGGAGAAGGAGATACAGCATTACCATCTTGCAGTAATATATCTTCAGGGCAGTGGAAGGTTCAGCTATACATCTTGTTTCCCCAAAACACCTCATGCCCAATGTGCTTAAGTAACCGTGCTCTCTGATTCCTGGCTTCTTTCTGTGTTTCCAGTCTCCCAAGTCCATATGACTTCATCTAGCTTTCCTTTTCCTAGTTTCATATATTTTCTACTCATCCCACTAGGTATTGGTTTCTTCTTTGGGTCTCTCTCCTGAACTCACCGAACTGACTTGTAAAGGTTGGCCAGTCATTCTTCATTCTACAGCATTGCTTCCTTTCTATCACACTTGAAGAGCTCATTCTCATTGCATAAAAGGATCAGCTAGTTAGATCTCATGATATTTGTGAAAGGCCAACTCATTTAGGAATGAAGTCAGAAAGATCTAGGTTCAAATCTGACCTCAGGCATTCAGTAGCTGTGTGATTGTGGGCAAATTACTCTGTTTGCTTTAGTCTCCCCAACTGTAAAATGGGGATCGTGATAATTATAGTACCGACCTCTCAGTGTTATTGTGAGGATCAATGAGATGATATTTATATAGTGCTTAGTACAGTGCCTGGCATATAGGATTGTCTGAATAAATGCTCATCTTCCTTCCTTCCTTCCTTCCTTCCTTCCTTCCTTCCTTCCTTCCTTCCTTCCTTTTCTTCCTTTCCTTCCTTCCTCTTAGATAACAAAAACTGAAGTCCAAGGACCCAAGTGATTTGACTAAGGGCATTTAGAAAGAAAATGACAAAGACAAAACATGAACCTAGGTCTTTGCAGTGCTATTTCACACACACACACACACACACACACACACATACACATACACACACAAACATACATATGTGTATGCATAAATATATATATAAAATAGACATGTGTGGATAAATATATAAATTTATGACACATATGTTATATACAAATATATGTTGTATAGGTATCATACAGACCCTCAAATGCACACAGAATGATTGTATTCAAGAATATAATTGGTGCAGTTTTTCCTCTTTAAATTCCCTGCAAGAGGAGTTTCTTTTGCAGACTAAATTAGCAAAGTAGAAACAGATGAAGTCAATTGCCCATCATTCAAGAGCAGGTAAAAGATTGTAAAGACAGATTTCAATCCAGGGACTTGCTAATGTGGGAAGATAAATTCCTCTTTGTACAATATGTGTCAGCTGTGATCTGTGACAATCCATTTCTTGCCTCAAAGTCCTTGGTCATTTTCAGAACTTAAATGTTCTGCTTGTTTTTTGTCACTTCATCTAACGAAAAAGTTCAGAATCATCTCTAAACAGGCACTCTGCTATTTCACCTTATTGGGCAAATCTGCCTTCTTTCTCTCTAGAGAATTTCACTGTTAACATGGAATACAATTGGGAAGCCTAGATATTAGAAGTGCCCTCAATAAGTGGGCAAGGCTATTGATGGTTCAGTTTCTTTTCTCTTAATGCACATCTTGGATCAGTGGATGGCCAAGCCACCTGAGTGCCAATGACCCATTAAAACAAATTGGATATGTCATGGTCAGCTTAATCCTATGACTGAGAAATGGCCATCTATTAGCTACGATGTGAAAGTTTAATAATATCTGATTAGTAGTGGTCGTAAGCGACAATAATAACATTAACAATTACATGTATATAGTGATATATATATATATATATATATATATATATATATATATATATATATATATTTCACTTTTGATCCCTACGACAGTTCTTTGAGGTACATACTATTATCCCATTTTACAGTAAGGAAAAATGAGGCCAAAAGATTTTGTGACTTACCAAAGGTCATAGAGCCAGCAATTAAGTATCTGAAAGTCAATTCAAACCCAGGTCTTTCTGACTCAAGGTCCCGGCTTTCTCTTCTCTTCTCTAATTCCCCATTTAATCACTGTAGAACTCTAAACGAGGAGAGTTTTGTGACCCAAGTGGATTAGTAAGGGCTGCCTGCCACACTACCTTGGGCATCAAAATTATGGGGATGAAATAGCTGTATGGATCAAACAAGCAAGATGACCGACAAATCATCATTTGGCATTATGTCGGATACACAATAGTTACTGTCTCACCAATTCAGCCTAAAGTCTCCAGTCAGCAAACTGGCAGGTCATCTCTTCTCCTCTGAGTCCCAAGTAATTTGAGAAGGAGAGGGAAAATGCAAAAATTGCATTGACTTATCCTTTAATATTGGTATATAAATAGACCTGCCGTATTAGTGGTGATTAATGCAGCATGCAGAGAAATGAGGCCTCTCTCCTTTAGATTTGCTATTTTTTGGTACTACTCACTTTCCTTTCCTTTCCCTTAATTCACTTTTCTTTTTCTTCTTAGTCTCAGTCACAGTCAGAGTTGGAAGAAACCTCTGAGGTCTAACCCCTGAGCAGGATTTCCTTTTACTCTGAACCTCCTTGTCTACTGTTAGTATTTCTCAAGTGGGTACCCTTCTCTCCAATCCCACTGTCACCACCATAGTTTGGGTCCTTATATCTACTCAGCTTTGTTATTGCCACCAACCTCCTTGCTTCCATTCTCTTCTCTCTCTAATCCACCCTTTATCCAGATGTCTTAGTCATTTTACTAAAGCACTGCTCCAATTAAATAGCACTCCTTTGCTCAGAAATCTTCAGTGGCTCCCCATTACCTAATGAATGTAATATAAACTATTGATCCTGTATTCGGGGCCTTCCATATCTGCCACCAAACTATGTTCCCAGTCTATCTCATCTTACTTTCCTTAATATATTCCACATTCTTGCCAAAATGGTCTACTTATCATCACCTATTTTTGTCCAAACCCTGTACTCGTGCCATCCGCCATCCCTGGGATGAACTCCAATTGTTTAAATCTTTCCCTTTGAGTCCTGACTGTGACTGTGCCCTCTGCAAAGTCTTCTCTGCCTAACCCCATTCCCTAATGCTAAAAGGTATATCTCAAAATTCTCATTTAATTCCTGAATCTCTGCATTGCATTTGCCTTATTCTGTGGTTTATCAGTCATTAGTACTTTGGCCTTTCCTCTCAATAAGTTATAAGCCTTGAAAAAGCAGGAAGTGGTACCAGTCTTTGAATCTCCCCTAGGCTCTAGAGTGGTATTTTGATGTCAGTAGGTTCTTGCTTTTTGTCCTTCATTTTTGAAAATGACCAATAACATTACAAAGATGATGTCTTGACTTCTGTGTGAATTGGATTTAAGTGAGGCAGAGCTCCACAAAGTCCTCAGCCTCCATCTCTCTTCCAGAGTCATTGAAGTCCAGTAACAAAGGCAAAGTCAGAATTGCTGGCGATGGCATGGGATGCAGTGGATGACCTTGGTGTCTTTGATGTCTGACCAAGTTTTAAGCTCTCCAACAGCACCTGCTCAGCTCCCTTCATGGCAGGCACTCATTAGATGCTTGTTGAATGCATGAATGATTGAAGGAATAATGTGTAAAGTGATTATCAGCCAAGAGGAAGATACTTCATCACCGCGAATTTTCAGAGGTAGGGGAATCAGTTAGCCAGTTCACATGGCATTTCAGCCAAAAGTCCTATTGGGCTTGACTAGTTTAGACAGGGTAAAACTTCTCTTCCCTTTCTCCGACACTTAACTTGTTCCTCTTTGCTGGTTAAGAAACTTATTGAAAGTTATCTTTTCTCGAGTTAAGCCAGCAGCAGTTCCAGAAAGGGAAGGAGGTGGGTGTAAAAAGTAGAGCTGCTTTTCTTATGAATAGAAACATCCCGTTTCTCCAGGACAGTTTAGAGGCCCAGGTGGTAGCTCTAATGGGGGAATTAGAAACTGCTAGAACTCATGGATTAAATAACTGCAGGTCTCTAAACCAATTGCTTTCAGAATGCATTTATTGTTCTACTTCTGTTCCCTTGGAAGAATTGATCTCTTTAGCCAGGGCTGTGAATTGTTAAGGAAAGTGAGGGTGGGAGTGGGGGTGGGGTAGGGAGAGTGCCTTCTTGCCATCCTTGGTAGAGTGGAAAGAAAACTTGATATGGAGTGAGAGCACCTGGCTTCAGTCCACATTCTGATGCTTACTACCTATGTGGTCTTGGGGAAGTGTCTTTCCATCTTGAAAACTCAGTTTCCTCATCTATATGAAGAAAAGTTTGGCTTTGTTGAGCCTTAGGGCTCCTTCTGGTTTTAAATCTTACCATCTTAAATTCCAGCTCAACTATGTGATCCAGTAAAAATCACTTCCCTTTCTTGTACCTTCCTTTCCTCATCTGTAAAACCAGTTTTAAATACTTACCTTATAGGGGGCATTGTGAGGGTGAAATAAGCCAGCAGATATGAAAGGGATTTGTAAGGGTAACATGCTAAATAAATATGAGCTGTTGCTACTTTTCATAGAATTTTAGAGGTGGAAGTGACCTTTGATGTCATCTATTCCAACTACTGTAGCCTATGGAGGAGAAAACTGGGAGATCAGTTCACCCAAGGTTATAGAATTTAGAGTTTGAATGAATCTTAGTTAATCCAACCCTTTCGTTCGACAGATGAGAAAGGTGAGTGACTTGTCAGAGATCATAAAGATGATAAATAACTGATTCAAACCCAAATCTTCTAATGAAAGGTCAATATCTATTTTCCTGCCCCTCCCCTTTTCCATGGGGTCAATCTTCCAATTCAGACCTCCTGACTCTAGATGTATTTCTGTGAGTTGATTGAAAGAACCTGACTTCAGCCTCTTTCCAAGAGAAGCTGCAGATTGTGTTGCGGTAGGGCCATGGAAGACTACTCTGAAACTGTCAGGGACAATGGGTTTCTACCATCTAATCAACAAGATGACTCGGTAATATTTTTCTTCCCTGTCTTATTAACACTAGGAAAGCCTCCTAGGAGGGAACCTTTGGTTGTGTGTGTATGTAAGAGAGAAAAAGACAAAGAGATGGAGGCAGAGACAAAGACAGACAGACACAGAGAAAGAGAAACACAGAGATGCAAATGGAAAGTGAGAAACAGAGAGACAGACAGAAAAACAGACAAAAAGAGACAGAGACAAGAAAGACAGAAAAAAGAGACAGAGAAAGAGGATATAGAAAGAGAGATAGAAATAGAAAGAAAGAGATGGAGAGACAAAAAGAAAGACAGATTCAGAGACACAAAGGAGGGAGAGAGAGAGAGAGAGAGAGAGAAGGAGAGTAGGACATTGCAAGTCATGTTTTGCTGAGAACCTTAGGAAGCTGTTCAAAATAATAAGGCTAATATGATGGTTATCACATAGGGGCGATGGATAGAGGCAGTATTGCATAACGCACAGAGTACTATATTGAAAGTTAGGAAGACATGAATTCAAATCCTGCCCCAGATACTTAATAGCTGTCTGACTCAAGGAAAGTCATTTGAAGAAGTCTGGGCCCCTGTTTCTATATCTGGAAACAGGGATAATATCCCTTCCCACGCAGCATTTTTCTTGTGAGGATAAGAGGTAATATATGGAAAGTCTTTTACAAACCTTAAAGTGTTGGATAAATGAGAGTATGTACTCATGTGTGTCTGTGTACCTGGGATCACCAAAAATTTGGATCTGCTTTTTAATAATAGATACTGATTTAAAATGTGGGCTCCAGTTATGGCCTATTTAGAGGGTGTGTGTGTGTGTGTGTGTGTGTGTGTGTGTGTGTGTGTGTGTGTATGTATATGTATGTGTGTATGGGGGCCTGTGAAGGATATTAGGAACTTTCTCTTAGGGAAAATTTGTGTTGTCAATTGAGAGTTCACCTTATCAAAGTGACCCAGGTCAAATTTCACCTCGGTGGTTAAATGATGTAATGTCCCTGGAGAAATCGTAAAGTCTCCTCCTTGGGAATCTGCATACTTGAGGAAATCGCTGGAGAACTGGGGTAGACAGACTGGTCGAACCTGTTTGTTCAGGAGCTAAGTGGCAAAAACAATTGCCAAGAGGCGGCTATAAACTACCCTACCAGACCCATCTGGTTATAGTATCCTCTTCTCCAGGTTCCTTTAAAGCATAGAATTTTAGAGTTGGATGGTAGCTAAGAAATCATTCCAACCCTCTCATTTTACAGGTGGAGAAACTGAGACCTATAGATGCGATAGATTGCATAATCCAATGCAAATTGCCTAATGTTTCTCAATCCCATATTCTTCATATAAGATTTTTTAAAGTGATCCTTCTTTCATTCTTTGTATTTGTATTTCCAGTTCCTAGCTCATATTAAACATTTAATCACTAATTAGTCATTGATCACTGTGGAGTAATGGAAGGAGAATGAGACCTGAAATCATGAGACTTGGGTTTGAATCTTACTTCTCAAACATAATTCCCCTTGTGACCTTGGGAAAATCACTTTTCTCTTAGCCCGTTTTCTTATCTATAGAATATGAGATGAAGATCATTGTGACGAACGTTTTCTATGGCTTGTAAAGCGCTGTCAATAAGGGATCTGGTATAATTCCAATATTCACTAAAGAGTTCACTAATGATACTTTTCCCCTCTGAGCTGAAGTGACTAATACAAAGAAACGCATAGTAGGCACATCTTGTCTATAGGTGTTTGTCCCTTCTCAAGGGGATACATTTACCTGAATGCCCTGGAGGGGGATGGCACCATATCCTTGGGCTCACCTCCAGTCTCTAGAATCTCTTAGTCTTGCTCAGGTGTAGGAAGGAAGGAAGGAAGGAAGGGAGGGAAGGAAGGAAGGAAGGAAGGAGGCAACTCAATTGAGCTCAGTATGGGTAGGCACAGCTTATTGATAATTGACAATTTAATTTTCATTTTTTCACACACAGCCTTGCAATGGTTGAACACTACTGTACCTAAAGGTAGTTTTTAACTTGATATAAAGGAAACTTTGTAAAATTCAGGGCTATCTAAAAGTGGTAACAGCAATGAGCTTATTTTAAGCCTAGAAGCAGTACAATGATTCCTCAGATCTTTGGGGTTCTCTTCTTTGCTGCCTTAGAAAGTTTTTAGAATATGAAACATTAGGAATACCATCACATTCACTCTGAGCCCCCAGTCGGTAAAATTCCTAACATTCAGGCAGGGGTTTGGCTCTCTGCCTTCATTTATATTTATAGTTATTTTTTGATAATGTTTGGCCTCTTTGTGGTTGAGCCAAAATTCCAATTTCCTGAAATGCAGAGTAAATAAACAGGCACCCAGCAAGGAAATTGGGGAAAGAATAGATTTTTTCTTGGTATTTCCCTCAGTTCTTGAAGATGTCATTAGCCCAAGAAGTCTGCAGGGCCAATGGCTCTCTTTGATCTTTCCCCTTCTTCATCATAGCTCAGTTCTGCTTTCTCTTTCTCTGGTTCCCCACATTCTGCTAATTCTTTGTTCTTTAATACAAGCTCCTCAGGGCATGACCAATCAGAACAGATTTCTCTACTGTGGCACTTAATTGAAATGTCTTTGATTCAATAAGGTGTCCACTCCAGGCTTTGTTCTTAGCTAGTGAAAAATCCAGGTGTGTTTTCACTTGATTAATGGCTATTTCACCTTTCCCCAAATTATTTCTTGATCTTAGGAGCCCCTATGGTCAGTGGAATGCTTACTTAACCAAAATCAGAAAGGGAACAGGGTTCAGACACCTGCACCTTGCTAATTGTGGGACCAGTGGCAAGCTACCAGACTTGTCTGTCAGGTGAGCCTCAATTCCTCATATGTTTAATGGGGCACTATGTTCATCACAGAGTTGTTTTGAGGAAAGTGCTTTGTAAAATTTGAAGGCTTAGACTAGAAGTTCTTGGCCTAGGGTCAGCTAGTTCCTTTTCTAATTGATAACTATTTCAATATAAAGTGTTCCAAAAGCTTTTGTGCATTATAGCTTTTTTAGTCTTCATTAAGACTTTTAGGGCAGCACTGGATGGGATGGTGAATAGAGTGTCAGATCTGAAGTTAGGAAAGTCCAAGTTCAAATCTGGCCTCAGACATTTACTAACCATATGACCCTGGACAAGTCACTCAACCCTGTCTGCCTCAGTTTCTTCAAATGAGCTGGACAAGGAAATGGCAAACTACTCCAGTATCTTTGCCAAGAATATCCCAAAAAGGGTCATGAAGAGTTAGACATAACTGAAAAAAGACTGAACAACAATAAAGACTTTGGGGGTACCCTGAATAATTGGTTTCCTTTGTAATCGTATATATTTTATTTTAAAATTTAAAACTTCTACATTTAAATACCTTTATTATTCCTGAGGAGGGTATCTAATCTTCACCAGATTGCCAAAGGGATCCATGGAAACCAAAAATAAATTGAGAATCCCTGATCTAGACAACTGTGAGTGAGTTCATTTATTTCATCAACATTTATTACATTCCGACTATGCATAGATCACTGTGCTGGGAGAGATATGATGGTTAGATAAAGCTCACAGTTTAGTGGGGGGAGATAATTAAGGTAACTCCTCTTTCTCTGATGCTTTTAAGTTTACAAATGACATTTATCACTACAACCCTGTGAAGGAGACAGTACAACTATTACCTTCACCATTTTACAGAAGAGGAAACTGAGGCTCAGGGATTTCAATGGACTTACCCAAGGTCACACAGGTGCTGTTTCAGAGACAAGACATGAGCATATCAATCCTGACTCCAAGTGTATTTCTCTGTTCCCTCTTCCATGAAGCATCTGCCTCTTGATAGCTATAACTTATAGGAATGTAAAAAAGGTGCCAGCCAAAAAGCTTTGTACCATCCAAGGGGGAAAGGTTTTACCAAGTTGGCTGCTGGATATGGGTCTGAGAAGAATCAGGGTAGGCTTCATAGACTCTTTCATTTCAATCAGGTTATTGTTATTAACATGCTAATGCTCTGGGATGGAGTTTGGGCGACTGATTTTCATGACAAAGGAGGGAGATGCCAGGAAGTGAGGCCAAGTTGAATGTCTTTGGCCAGCTTTCAGGGTCACGGGGCTTCTTTTGTTCATGATCACAGTGAAAATAAATAAATAAATGAAAAGAGCACGAAAAACCAACAGGGGATCACATTTCTAAACTCCCGTTCTCGTGGCTGACTTCTGAATCATCAGTTTAGTAATTAAGAGACGAAAGCACAAAGTCGCATTTGGCGATGAGATGTAAATTGTACCTTGCAAAAGGTCAAGGCCTGCCTCTGATTAAGCAGCTCCTCAGGCTGCTTTATCACAGCTGAAACAATAGCGGAATTGAGGCTATTTATAGGTGCCCCCCTCCCTTTCCAGAAATTCCCGTTGGGATGTGAGGGTTTGGGGAGATGATTTCCATATACTTGTGGTTTGGAACTCTGCATCAGAGAGTTTCTATAGCATCAGCTGGGTGCTGACAGCTGCTGAAGAGTAAGTAAGTGATGATGCATTGAACTGGGAAGTCCATATGGTTCGAAAAAACAGATTAAAATAAAATAAAAGCATTTGTTATTACGTTGGATTGTTGAGCAGAACTGGACTCAGTCACTTAACACTGCTCGGATGCCTTGCACGGCTCTGAGAGGAACAAATCATAAATGGAAGTGTTTCTTTTTTGGATGAAAGGTTTCTGGTATGGATGGAGTGTCAGGAGGTAGGATGTGGGGCAGGATTTCTCAGCAGCTGTCCTTATTATCTAGATAGAGGTCTCGTGACAGAATGGGAATTGGCTTCCTAAGCCTTCTGGGACCAAAGTCCCACTTGGAATGGTGACTTTCCAGTGTTTTCATCCCCGGTATATATCATAATCTCATTTGCCCCTGACAATAACCTTGTTGGGAAGTCAATGAAAGAGTTTTTGTCTTTGTTTTTACAGATAAGGAAACTGAGACTCAGGAAGGTTCTCGTAATATTCTTTCTCTCCAGTCATCGTCTGTTTCCACAAAACTTAGCAATGGATGGTAGATTTTCATGCGTTCTTTGCTGATTATTTGGTGGGAGCTAATGCTGCTTCTCAGGCATTTCGAGCAAAGAGAGCTGGATTTGGAATCCATGAGTGTGAATATGAATCCTAGCTCTGCTAACTTACTGTTTCTGTGACCTTGAGAAAGTCTCTAGTCCTCTCTGAATTTCAGTTTGCTCACTTGTAAAATGAAAGGGTTGAGTTTGTTAGTCTCTAACAGCTACAAATGTATTGTTGGTCCTATAATTATAAGCTCCTTGAGGGTGGGTATAATGTTGCATGCTTTTTGGATATCATCTATGTGCTAATAATGTTTCTTCTTGGTTCCTTGCCTGACAGAGAGAGAGAGAGAGAGAGAGAGAGATCAATCTTTTTTCTTTGGTTCTGGCCCAGTCATCTAGCTGAAGGAAGAGGACACATGAGCTCTCAGAAAGTTTTGCTGTCAGCAGAGTTTGAAATACTTTGCTGTCAGAAAACTTAGATTTAAACAGACCAGAAGAGAGAGGCATCATGGTAGTAGAAAAGGTCTTGGATTTAAGGTCAAATGACCTGGATTAGAAATTCCATTCTTCTGCCTATTAGTTGTGTGACTTTGGGCAAGTCATGTTACACAAGGAGAGAGCTGGATGACATCAGGGATTCTTAACGAGTCTTTTGTGTTATGAACCCTTCTGGCAGTCTGGTGAAACCTATGGACACCTTCTCAGACTCAGGTTTAAAAAGAGTAAAATAATAGAATTACTAAGGAAACAGCTACGTTGAAATGTAGTTATCTCTCTCCCCTTCCCCCCGTCTCTTGTTACTGTTTCTTTGTCTGTGTGTCTGCCTGCCTCTCTCTACATATATATGGGTGTGTGTGTGTGTGTGTGTATGCATATATATACTTATACATTGTATATTTGCATATGTGTGTATGTATGTATTTCACAAACTCCAATTTAAGGACCCCTGAACTAGGTGATCCTAAGAGTTACTTCTAACTCTGGCACTCGAAATCTAGGTCATCTCTGTACCTTTTATACACTTGAGTGAACAGAAGATGCTAAACACATACCAAGTTGATTGAAAGGGGAGACAGTATAGGCATAGTTGGGTTTACTTGAGGCATCTCTTGGGCAGGCTCCCTTTATTGTAAGGCGGCTATTAAAACCAAAGGGTCTTCCAGGACCCTGTCTGCGTACATGAACCTGTTGAAGACCCTGCATTGTTTGGCCAGGCAAAAGATGAATAATTATCTTGGGAAAGAGCATCCTTGTGTAGGCTCTATAGGCACCAGAGGATAATCCTCTAGGGCTAGATCTTTGGGGCTTGGTCCTTGGAATAGTAATTTCCTGGTACTTCTATCCCAAGGGGAATTGGGCTGCCACAAATCCTTGTTGGTCATACCTTAGCAGGTCAGCTCTGCCAGTGAGATGCAAAGGTTTGGGAATTTCTATCTTGTCCTAAGTCAAACAAGTTCAAATACCCTTAGCTGCTATTTCTGGCAAGCTCTTCTAATTTAGGCAATAAAGAAGAAAAGGAAAGAGCGGTAGAGATGGCGGGCTTTGTGACTGTACAGTATGAACATTAGGGTTATTGGGAGGGGAATTTGGAGGGGGTTCCAGAATAGGTGCTGCAAATACCATGAATGAAATATACAATAGAAAAAGTCATTGCTCCTGATGTGTGCTGCAGGGATAAGTGTGAGTAAATGTTGCCTGCCCCAGTGCCAGGCTGGTGATTTAACTTGAGGGGAGCATTTAAGTGGGCCACATAGTTCTTTTCAATTCCTTACATTTTCTAGGCTTTTAAGAAGCCCTCCAGTTTTTATGTTTTCCTTCCAAAGATTCATTCCCTACCATTTAGATCTACTATTTCAGATACTCTCTGGCAAAATTGCAAGGAGTGGCATCAGCACATCTATGTACAGTAGGAGAATATATTTGGAATGCTTATTTCCGAGAGCTGTTGGAGATGACTAACAATTTTACACCACACAGAAGGATTGACAATAAATTTAGGAGTAGCAAATGGAACTACTGTTCTATTTCCCTCTCGGTAAATAAATAACGACAAAACCTGTATTCCAATACCAGAGCGTCAAATCCATGGTACCCAGTTGATTAATACTGAAAACATCTTGGTGAAAACGATACATTTAGAATAGTCATAATGCAAGTCCTAGCAGCTGACACTGAAGGTTTATTTTAATCTAGCACAAATCAGAGAGCTCGATGTGAAGAGTCATGGCTCCTTCTGCAAAGGACCACCTGTGTCCATACCTAGGAAGTTTTAAAAGCTTTGTTTTTTTTTTTTTAAACCAGATTCACAAAGTGAGTCCTGCTTATGCCTTGAAGGCTCCCAAGAAGACACAAAAAGGAAATTGATGGACCAACAGCAACTACGGGGACCTTTATTCCTGACTTTTTGAACTCCCTCCTCACTCCTGCCTCTTAGAAACCCTGGGTCTGAAAGTACTACCCTCTGAAGAAGAACTGTCTAGATTATCCACCGTACCCACCAAAATTACTTTATATTTATTTACTATTTTTAATTTTAAAAATTTAATTACTATATATTTACTTTGTAGATATTCCCTTTGACCCAGGGCTCTCCAAAGAGACCGGGATCAGACCTGGGAACTTTTGTTGTTATGGATCCCACTTGGAATTCTCTAGGAGAAATTTACAAATAAAGCTAAGTATATTTTATGTCTAAGTTTTCCCAGATGTGTACAGCAGGTCCCCCAATTCCTGCCCAGGTAGGTACTCAGTGTGTCATATGGGTAGTATGGGTCAATTTCCATTTCACCCATCATAGAAAGTTCCTAGGAGACAAAGAATCGTGAAAGTCCACCAACAGACACAAAGACTTAGGGCAGCCCTTCCAAACAGCTTTAATCAACCACTCCTCAAGAGACAGCCCCAATTCTGAAACCCCATTAGGAAGGTGATGGTATGTGAGTGAAATCATCAACAATACACATACTTTTTAGGCACCTATTTTGTGCCAGACACTGTGTTAAAGCATTGGAGATGCAAAGAAAGGCAAAACCCAATTCCCATTCTGAAGGAACCTACAGTTTAATAGGAGAGAGATAACATGTGAACCACTAGGCATAAACAACATATATTACAGGGGAAATTGAGGGTATTCTTAGAGAGAAGGCACTAAGATTTAAAAAGACTGAGACATGAAGAAAGTCAGGAAAGCAGAGAGATAAGGAGACTTTCAGAAATAGGGCATAGTTAGTGAAAATTCAAGGAGTCAGGACATGGAGAACCCAGAGAGAGGAATGACCTTGAGTCCTCTGTCACTGGATCGGAGAGTATGTAGAAGGGAGTGAGGTGGAAGAAAACTGCAAAGGTAGCAAGCAACCAAGTTACAAAGGATTTTTAACTGCCAAACAGATTTTATATGTGATTATGGAGATAATAGTGAGCTTATTGAATGGAGGGAGAGTGATATGGTCAGATCTGTGCTTCAGGAAGAATAATGTTACGGCAGAATGGAGGATGGAGTGGAGCGAGGAGAGTCTTGAAGCACGGAGATCAAGTAGCAGGGGATAGTAATGTTCTTCATACTATTGGTGGATACCAGGTGATGAATTCACTTTCAGGGAAGTATTCATCAGATGACTGCATCAGAGTTCACACCCTCTATCTAATCAAGCCTATTAGGTGGAATTCATCAAACTGACCAGGAGGAGTGGCAGAAATGAGAATGAATGAACCATCTTTTCTTTACTCTTGTGACCTAGTTTTCAAGAAATGTAGTTTTATGTATGTATGTGTGCATATATGTCTATATATAATTCTCTCTGAATATATGTGTATATACATGTATGTGTGTATAATGTATACATATACACAAGGTTTTTCTTTTATATACACACATTTATATGTACATGTATATATGTGAATATATGTACATGTACATATATACATACACACACATACATATATATATTTAATGGGATGGGGTATTTGTAGATAGCGGCTGTCAAACAGGTCAGTTTCACCAGACTTAAACTCATTATTGCATAACTGTCATTCAATAATGGATGCTTTCTCTTCCTCAGCATCTTAAGGTTGGCAAAGAATGTTACACAAATTATCTCTTCTGATTCTCCCAACAGCCTTGGGAGGCGGATCATTAACAAATAGTTCTTAACCTCATTTTACAGATGAGAAAACTGAGGTTCAGACACATTAAGTGATTTATCCAGTATCACTCACATCTTATAAATATTGGAGATGGAATTTAAACCCAGGTCTCCATAGCTGGTGTTGGATTAAATGTGTCGGAGGTGACATTTAAACCCAGGTGTCCACCCTTCTACCATACCTCACTGTCTTTCAGGGGGCATATGAGGAAACCCTTTCATAAGCTATAAAAATCCTATAAAAATAGGCAGGCTGACACATGATCCCTTACACCTACATCTTGTTTTTTCAAGGTCTTGGCTTTTTAGAAATTGAAACCTGGTGCCTCCAGTGGCTATGAAGGGCAAAGCTACTTAAGCACTCATACCCTTGCTGAGATCTGGTCTTTGTGAGGTTGGCTTCTGGCCACCATTAGGCTTCTCTCTAGTCTACTAATCTAGTGTGGCAGGAGGGTTGGGTTTTTAGCCATCAGAACTAAGGAGGACGCAAAGACCAGCTCCCAGGATGGGACAATAGAACTGGGGATGGTGTTGGCTTGTGCAGAAAGTTCAGTGTTAAAGAAAACAGCAGCTAAATGAGAACTAAGAATGCTATCATTATTTCCTTTGTACCCTTCTGTAGCTCCATCAAAATGGTGGATGAAGGGGAGTAGGAGTTGGAAGACAGTGAGAGAGAAAGCCTAGGGTACTCCTGAAGCCTTTTTTAATTAAAAATTAAAAAAAAAGAAAATCTAACCTAGACACTCAACAGTGCTGTGGCACTATAACAAATTGGGGAATTTCTTTTCGGCAATTAGGGTGAAATTAGGTCAGTACAGAAATGAGCATGAATGTGCCATTCTCATTCTCAGTCCTCTGAAAGAAGATGTAGGCTGTAACAAATGTTTCAGAGGCAGTGAGTTCTTGCCTGCACTGAGGTAGCCCTACCCTTGGGAGGGGAAGGTTAAATAGCTTAGTTAAGACTGTGCTGAACTTATAATCAGAAGGGCCTAGGTTCACAATCCCATTTTCATAGCTATGTGACCTTGGGCAAGTCACTTACCTGCTTATAATCTGTTTCCCCATCTTCAAAATGGATATAATGATAATGGCAGTACCAATTTTACCTGGTGATGATGAGACTCAACTGAAATAATGTATGAAAGTTCTTTCCAAAACTTTAAGTGCCATATGAGGTTCAGCTATTATTATTAAGTCCAAAGAGAGGGCCAGACCACAGAAAAGTGGAGGGCTGATGGATTTAGAAGTTCAACAGTACCTTAAATGTGCAGAAAGGACATGACCAGGGCAGATGCCTTGACTCAAGCTTAGAGTGCTAGTATTTCTCTGGATGGTGAACCTTATGCAAGGAGAACAGGAGAAGGGAACACAGATTCCATAGTCAATGGAGAGGAAGTGACCCCGTAGCTAAGACCACCACCTAAAATTTGCTGCCAGTATGCCTTCAAAAAGTTAACCTTGATGAAGGGAAATATGAGAAATATGAGCCACTAGAAGGAGAGTCAGGGTCGGAATGCCCACCTTGCTGTTGACTAGGTTCATGATCTTGGGTAAGTTATTTCATCTCATCTGAGAGTTTCCTCTTCTCTAAAAAGAAAATAGATCAGGGGTTCTTAACTTGTGTTGGTTGGCACATTTATAGCATGTATAGCCTGCACCTCATTCATACCTGTGTCTCCAAACCAATGGCTTCATCTACCCTGAGCCTTGAGCATCACCTCCTTAAGCCTACCAAAATGAGAACTAGCCTTGGCCCTGGCTTCTTACACTTTTCCTTGCCAGCCCCTCCCCCCTCTCACTCTGGGATTACCAATCAACCATTGGACAAATGTTTCTCTAAGGCACTAGACACTGTGTTCATTGCTTAGGATATGAAGACAAAACATGAAACAATACCTGCTCTGAAGGATTAGTCTATCACAGGAGGCAACACATATCCTTATAATTATATACAAAAGAAATAGAAGGTCATTTAATGCATAGGGCATTTGCCACTAAGGGTTGGGGAATGGCCTAATGGAGGAGGGCTGAGCTTGGAAAATAACTAGGAATTCTAATTGACCAGCACTCACAAAGGCAACAGAGGAATGAAACAGTATCTGGAGGACAGAAATAATGTATTTGTATGGATGTATATGTGTTTACATATGTGTGTATACACACATTCTATCTTCATACTCATATAAATACATGCATATATACATACATGCATACAACATATTCACACACACATATAAAGTAGCTAGGTTACACAGTAGTCAGGCCTGGCTTTATGAAGACCTGACTTCAAATGCAGCCCCAGACACTAGCTGCATGACCCTGATCAAGTCAATTAACTCTGTTTGCCTCAGTTTCCTCATCTGTAAAATGAATTAGAGAAGGAAAATGTCAAACCACTCCAGTATCATTGCCAAGGACAAGAAAATCTCAAATAGGGTCACAGAGTCAGACATGGCTGAACAATGACAACACACATACACATATATATGTGTATCTCTACCTACATGCATGCATGCATATATATGTGTATATACATTTATATAAATATATGCATATACACACTTTCACACAGATATACACATACCTGCATATGTGTACATATATGCATACATATGTATTAATATACAATACATACACATACACATGACACCCATAATATGTTGTCTCCTCTGCCTAGATTATAAACTCTTGGAGGGTAGGAATTATTTTTGTTATTCTGTCCTCAGTACTTAGCATAGTCCCTGACACATAGTAGATACTGGATAAATATTTGCCAATTACTACAGCAGTAGATCTGTTCCTACTCGTGTGGTGTGGGGAGAAAGACTCATAGTATTTGGATTCGGCAAACCTCAATTCCAATCTCATTTCCAATTTCTGTCTTTTTTGAGTTATGTTACCTTAGATAAATTGCTTATCAAGTGAATCGACTCATCCAAGGTCTTAGCTGTAAAATGTGAGGACTGGATTCAATGATCACAAGGGTCCTTTCTAGTTTTAAATCTATAATTTTCTAAGTCCTGAGAAAGGAGTATTTAGTGATGTATACCTGATTAGCCAAGTGTTAGTGCAGGGAAATGTTCCCAGGGACTTTTGTATGCTCTCTGTGGTATCAGCTGCTGGAGTGGTACCTTTAGAACAGTAAGCATCCACCTTTTCCAGAGCTTGTAAAATGCTAGGCTACCAATGAAAATCAACAGATGTTCACCTACAAAAGTGCCATATACATGTCAGGTGCCAGGATTCCATCATATTCGTGACTGAGAACATTATGAAAATAATATGACTCAAACGAAAACATAAGCAAGAAATTAAGCAACCTAATTAAATGGCCAATTCTAGCCCTCTTTGAAGCAAATCCAGAGGGTCACATGTGCTTAGGAAAAAGTAGCGAGTAGACAGTACATGTTGTTTTCAGGACTTTTCTAAAGGTTTCCTTCTTTCTTGTGTGTGTGTGTGTGTGTGTGTGTGTGTGTGTGTGTGTGTGTGTGTGCATGTGAGAGAGAGGGAGAAGGAGAGAGAGACAGGGACAGAGAAAGCAGACAAACATAAAAACATACAGAAAGAGAGAAACAGAGAGAGGCACAGAGAGACAGAGACAGAGAAATGGACAGAAAGAAATAAACAGAGGAGCAGAGTTAAGGGATTATTTCTTTTGGATTACTTCTTTGAAAAGTGTATTGAAAGATTCCAAGTCTGCCTGAGACAACTCCTCCCTCCCCTCATTCCCAAGCCACGAAGGTTCTAGAACCAAAGAATCATAGACTTTAGAGCTGAAAGAGGTTTTAGAGTTTGTTTAGTTCAACATATTGATTTTACCTAGAGGCAGAGACATGGGACTTAGAACCAGGTGCCTTGACTTGTCTCTATGGCACTGTCCCTTTTGTGTCTGGGGGTAGAAAATAATAGTTTGCTGGCTGTGTTCTCGCACTGTGGACTCCAATTGAGTTTGTAGCCAGGCTTTGGCAGAGGCAAGAGTCCTGGACTTGGAATCCGGAGAGATCTAGAACTAGACCAGAAAGTGAGGAGTATTAAACGTAACGATGTATACACGTGTTTTGGAAACTTCAAATAACATTAAGTGGAATATACCCCTAATGCCCAACGAAATAGAAGGAAGATGGAAAAGTACATAAGTACATAAATAAGTACATGCCTACAAAAATACTCATAAAAGTACTCTCAGAAGTACAAAAATATTCACCACCGTACTTTTGGGTATCCCTTTATCCGCCCCTTAGCCTCCCTCCACCAATGTTTTCAGACCTTTATCTCTTACAATCTTGGTTTCATTTTTAATCACGGAATAGCCAAGAATTGTAAATACAGTAGGGGTGCCCATCAACAGGAGAAGGGCTGTGCCAGTGTAAAGGTTGTGGAATATTATTGCACTGTAAGAAATGAGGAATTCTGAGAAAAAGGAAGATTTATAGGTCCTTGGGCAAAGCAAACGATACCAAGGGAACAGTTTACAAGATGATCACAATGATGTAGAGGGGGAGACAACAATGATAACATTGAAAGAATTCTGCTTTCTGATTGGTGAAGTGACTGATAATGAATGAATAACTTCAGAAGACAGACCTTGAAAGTAAAATTCCCCTCTCTCGGCGGAGGGGTGTTGGTTTAGAGATGTGAAATGAGGCATACAATTTTTAGAAAGATCACTCTGTTAATTTGTGTTATTTATTTTATTTACCTATAAGTGAGATTCTCTTTTAGGGGAGAGGGGGAAAGAGGCACTTCCAAGTGACAATATCATAAAAAACAAAAGAATACTAATAAAACATTAAAAAAAAATTCTATAGAAATGCCAACCATCATTGTAATCCATTAAAATTCCTAGATTATTTTTATGACCTTTTGTCCAGTACCACAGTTCCCTGTCCTGTACTTACTTATCCAGCTGACGTTTTAAAATTCAGGTATAGAATTTTAAATTGAATCTTCAGTTCATCGTTCTAGCCTGCTGACTCTATCATCCAACATGTTAGCTGTCCCTTTAAGCTTTGTGGTAGAATTGGATAGCTCCAGTGATGGGAACCTCACTGCCTAATGGGGCAGCCTCTTCCACTTTTAGACAGGAGCCTTTGGAGATTCATGTAGGTAACTCCACCGTGCTTTGCTTGAGATGTAGTCAAAGTCTGGTCCTTTCTTTCTCAATTGTGTTTGACAGCTCCAGTTTCATTTCAGTGACAAGAAATGTGTCGAGCTAAAAATATACCGAGCAGATGTAAATCTGGGTGATGTGGCAGGATCACACCCATTGTGCCATGTGCTCGGCTTCCCATGTCTCTAGAGGCACAGTTGCTACAAGACCATTCACAGACGGTGTATTTGTCAGTGTGTTGCATCCACACAAGCTTGAGGTGAGGCAGGGGAATATCAGAAAAGTCATGAATGTGACCCCCTCATCATTCAGCAAGCATAATTCCTCCTGACACTGGACAATCGGTGAGCAAAAATACAATTGACTCAGAGAAATGTGTAATTTCCTGGTATATAAACATGTGCCCTTTCCCCCCTCTCTTCTCCAGTTTACAGGACCTTTCTCAAGAGGGTGATTCCCTCTCTTCTATGCTAAAAAACCTCCTCTGAGTCTCCCATAAGCATAGACTTCTGTCCCAGGCTTGAGATCTTAGCATTGTGGGATTTAGAACTGGAGAGGATCCCAGAGATCTTCTAGTTAGCCCCCTAAATCTATAGCAATCTAACTAAAACTCAGAGAAGGAAACCGTTTTGACCGAGGCCACACAGGTGGTAACATGAAGCTCTGGGATTTGAATCCTCATTTTCTGACTCTGGATACAGGAGAATTTCTCAACTAAGAGTTATGCTAGATGACCATTCCATTATATGCCCAGTTGAGTGATGGTGGGAGAGGATGGGAGGATAGGAAAGAAGAACTTCCTGACTTTGGGGAGAGTGGGGTGGGGTAGGGGGGTGGCGGGAGAGGGGGTAGGTGGGGGGGAGGAGTTCCATCATTGAAAGCTGCTTATACCCTGAATAAACCTATGGAGGTTTAGATCAAGAGGACAGTCTTTGACCCTGGAGATCCAAGAATGTATTTTATTACTGTTCAGTTTTGCACCTTTCAACTTCCAAATTGCAATTAACAGTTGCCAATACAATGTCAAGAGAATGCATCTAATAATAGCTGTGATGATAGCTACCATTTATGTATGACTTTAAGGCTTGCACAGCACTTTACAAATACTTCAATTGATCCTCATAACTCTGGGAGATGGCTGGTGTTATCATCATCCCCTTTTTACAGATGGGGAAACTGAGGCAGGGATTTAAAATGTCACTTAACATCACCCACCTAGTAAGTGTCTGAGGCAAGATTTGAACACACCTTCCTGACTGTAGTTCCAGTACACCTAGCTGTCTCATAGGTGTATGCGTCAGGATGAATTTGAACCCACTGGCTTTAAGCCCAGCTCCCTATATATCATGCCATGCGGCTTCCTTTGTAAATTTCAAGCCCCATAGACGTGCAATTTGGGATAACAAAGCTTCTTGCGAGCATGGGTTGTTTCATTGTTTTGTCCGTATCTTCCTTCCAGTGCTGGGAGCAAATCACGTGCTTAATCAATACTTCTTGAGTGCTTTGCTAGAGTAACTACCCTCATCGTTATTGTCACTATTCTTGTGGTTTTAGGAATGCCATAGAAGAGGCTAATTTTTTTTTCTAATTGGCTTGGAGAGAGACTGAGGTTTTAGCAGCAGTTGGGCTAAACAACTGTTGAGGGGAAAGCCCTCGGAGGACTTAGAGGACTCCTGTGAACTCAGTGTGAATCAGCAGTGTGACCTGAAAACTATAAGAGCTAATGTGACCCAAGGCCGCCTTAATAGACGCAGAGTCCAGAGGGATGGTGATGTTAGGCCCTCTCAACTCTGATCAGCCAAGTCAAATTGGGAGGGTTGTTCTCTAGTCCAGGCAATGCATGCACAAACTGGTCATGGAGGGCCTGAAATGATACCTGAGGCTCAGATGTGGAAGTCAGAGATGATTGTCCTGAAGAAGGGAAAATTTACGGTGAGAGGATGGTGGAAGGGGGATCATAGGCTTTGTCTTCAAGTAACTAAAGGGCTGTATGTGGAAAAGGGCTAAGTTATCTCCCAGTTCATCCTAGAAAACAAAATTAGGAATTCTGGGTGAAAGTTGGAGAAACTGATAAAGACCTCTCCACTTGGAAGCTATGAATAAGTCCATTAACCCACGAATGAGGTGTGGATGAGTCATCAAGTAACTAGGCCCAGGGTACTATCCTCACCCCTACACTTAGATATCTTCAATCTTCTCAATGAGAGGGAGTAGAATCCTCCCTACATATCTACCTAGGGCAGTTAGGTAGCTCCGTAGAAAAAGTGCTTGGGCTTCTAATCAGGAAAACTTATCTTCCAGATTCCAGAGTTCAAATCTAGCCCCAGACATTTACTAGCTGCGTAACCCTAAGCAAGTCATTTAACCCCTGTTTGCCTCAGTTTCCTCATCTGTGAAATGAGCTAGAGAAGGAAAATGGCAAACGACTGTCGCATCTTTGAATAGAAATCCTCAAATGGGGTCAGGAGGAGTCAGAAACAATTCAGCATTAACCCTACCCAGGTATGTAGGGAGGAATAATCAAAATTTATTTGATTAAGTTTACCTGTGGCCACAGTCTCTGCTCTAGGAAACCTCTTATGCCGAACTTTCAGGAATTTATTTCATTGATTAATTATTACTGGCTTCCTTCAAGTCTCAACTCAAATCCCACCTTCTACAGGAACATTTTCCCTGTCCCTCTTAATTTTAGTCAGTCAATGATAAACATTTGTTAAGTACATACTTTGTGTTAGACACTGCCCTAGTGCCATCCCTCTGTTGTTCCCAGTTTCTCCTGTATATAGCTTGTTTGTACACAGTTACTTGTGTGTTATTTCCCCTATTAGACAGGGAATTCCTACAGATAAGGGATTGTCTTTCACCTTTCTTTGTATCTTCTGCTTGTAATGCACTTAGTTAACTCTGCCCTTAGTTTCTGTCACATAAGTAGGGGCTTAATAAATGCTTATTGACTGATTAACTAAAACAAACATTCCTACAACTTAATAAATACATTTCTAGTATTGCCATGTTCAAAATAATTAATTCATCATCTTATGGCTAAACTATGAGGAGTCTTTCTGAATTGAATTTCCTAGATCTAGATATGAGGTTCTTTTTCTCCTCAATTGTTATCAATTGTGTTTGACTCTTTGTGACCCCATTTGGGGTTTTCCTTGCAAAAGATACTGGAATAGTCACCATTTCATTCTCCATTTCTTTTTACAAATGAGGAACCGAAGCAAACAGGGTTAAGTGACTTGCCCAGGGTCACACAGCTAGTTAGTGTTTGAGGTTGGATTTGAATTCAGATTTTTGGGGATTCCAGGGCCAGTACTGTATCCATTGTGCCACTGAGCTGCCCAAAGAGAGATCTTAGAGACCATCAAATGTAGCTCTTCATTTTATAAATGAAGAAACTAGAGCCCAAATCACTTACTCAAGACTATAGTCACACAGGTAATATACATCAAAGGACTGGGGATGTGACAGCAATTCCTCTGTTTCTAAACTCATATCTTTCCATTGAGAAGTTAGGTAATTTAATTACATATCACTTTAAGGTATGAAAAGGACAAAATATGGAATATGATAATATAGATTATATATAATAGAACTATAGAATCCTAGATTTGTAGGTACTTCTAGGACTTGTGTGATTAATGTTTTTTTTTTCTTGGCATGGACTTTAGAAAATTCAGATCACCTTCATACCATCATGAATCATGGCATTCAGATTATAGTAGAAGAAATACTTCTTAACAGTTTGTTATTGTTGAATCATTTCTGTCCTGTTGACTCTGTGTGACCACATCTGGGGTTTTCTTGGCAAAGATACTGGAGTGGTTTGTCGTTTCCTTCTCTAGTTCATTTTACGGATGAGAAAACTGAAACAAACAGGGTTAAGTTACTTGTCCAGGGTCATACAGCTAATAAATGTCTGAGGCTCACTTTTAACAATTAGAATTTTGCAAAAGTGGAAAAAGTCTCCCTCATTTAGTAGGAGGTTGACCATCATTTGGAGTCCTTCAGGAGAAGCCTAGATAATTTGACTGAGATGCTTCACAGGGGATTCCTGCACAGGAAGAAGGTGGGCTAGATAAATGTTGAGATCTCTTCCAACTCTGGTATTCTAATCACGTTAGATGGTAGGGTCACTGAGCACATTTGTAAAAGCTGGAACTAAGCCTGAGCTCTGACCTGTGAGTCACACTATGAGCCATATGGACCTGTAGGAAATAATTTTTCTCATTGAGAATAAGCAAATATCCTTTCTTGTGGTTGAAAGCAACACTGATTTAAAGAGATACCTATTTGGTGGGGAAATGTTAGCCATTCATTTTCTTGGTACAGATGAAGAAAACAATGTCTGGTCAGTAAGGCTGGATTAAAAATTGGAATCATAATGGTACAGTGGGAAAGGACTCTGGATTTCTAGTCAGAAGACCAGGGGCCAAATTCCCAACTGTGCCATTAAATAGCTGTATGAACATTGGCAAGTTCTTCATCCTCAGAGCCTCAGTTACTCATTTGGAAAATGAGAGAATTGGACAATGAATGTCTTTTCTAGCTCCACATCTATGATTTTATTAATTGGGCCAACGATCTGCTCTTCACCATAGCTGGTTAGTTATAGCCAGGGACACAGGACATCTGGCTGACACTCGGGCACTTCCTCAGTTACTTTGGCTGACAGTGACACCAGTAGAAATGTACAACCTGGATTTGGTGGTGATGGTGTTGGAGAAGAGGGATAGTCACTGAAGAGTTCCCCCACAGTGGTCCATCCACCCTCCTTCTGGTTTACAAAGGTGGGTTTTTGAAGAACTGATTCTCATGGTGGTTGAAATGAGTGGGAGAGTCCAAAAGGCATGGGCCTGCCTTTAGTCACTGTATGACATGGAGTAAACACCTTCTCCTCTCTGGGGCTTCATTTTCTCATGTACAAAATGAGGGGGTTGGACGATACGTTCTCTGAAATTCTACAGAAGAAGTTCTATAGGACCTCTTGTAGTTCTGAGTTCTCTGTTCCAAGACACCTCACACCTCAACTTCTATGATTACTCTTCACCGTGATGATTCTAATTCCTTCCCATGTACCTTGGATAAGAGAAAGGGCACAGGGCCAGGGGTGGGGAATGTGTAGTCTGGAGGGCATATGTAGCCTTCTAGGTCCTTGGGTGGGGTCTTTTGACTGAGTTCAAGTTTTACAAAACTCATGCTTTTAAGGGGATTTGTTTTGTGAAATTTGGATTCAGTCAAAGGGCCACACTTGAGGACCTATAAGGCCACATGTGGTCTTGAGGTCGAAGGTCCCCTACCCTTGCACTAGACCAACTGTAGGCATTCAGTAGAATGTGAGCTCCCTGAGAGTAAAGAATGTGTTGGAGCAGGGTGGTTCAGTTTGAACTCAGTCCAAAGACTACACCTGAGGACCTAGAAAGCCTCGAGGCCATAGGCTCCCCACCTCTGGTCCAGACACTGATTTCATACTCAGTTTGCTTGGGCACTTGGCTACTACCTTCTATCCTGGCAGATTGCATTTTGGTTCTTTTATCCACAGCTGCTATGGGTAGCAATAGTTAATAAATATATATAATCATAGAAGTCCAAATTGTATTTAAATTGCCCCAGCTGGTCACAAATAATCAGCAAAGGTTTAAACCCTGGACCAAAGAGAAAGCAAATAGTCCTGCATGCTTTGGCCAGAGGTTGCTAGGTCTTAAGAAAAATTGGCTCCTTCGGTAACTCCCTAGGTATCACTGTTCATCTGTCTTCAGCTTTGTTGCTACAACCAGAAAGACAGGGTGATTGAACTGTGGTAAAAAAAAAAGGCAGTTGCTGCTTCCAGACAAGGTGGCCAACCTCCTTGCTTCTCTTGGGCTGCTTGTCGTCAGTCAATGAAAGGAAAACTATCCCAGGTTTTGGGCAGATAGTTTTCAAGTTCTCCTTTCTTTCAGAGCTCTTTTTATGTGTTGTCAGGAGGTGGATAGTAAAGGATCCAGACAGCCATCTCTTGTGTCATAGAGCAGATACCTGGGAGGAGGAAGGGTGTGGTAGGAGCAATGTCTCAGAGAGGCTTAGTCTTCTAGGCTAGGCTAGTTTTTTCTTGAAAAGTATTGGAAACTTTGAAGGGACATTGAAGACTGTGTACTCTGAAACCTCTTCTTTTACAGAGGAGGTGACTGAGATTTAGATTTGGGAGGTAATTTCACTAAAGTCAAAACCCTGGTAATCACAGGCCCTGGGGCCCCAAGGAATCCACTGAGGGGCCTCAGTGTTCATTGAACAGAGTGCTAGAAATAAGACTTGAGTGTGAAACCCCTATCTTCTCCTTATTCCCTGGGAGTTTGGGTAAACCTTTGGCTTTAGTTTTTTTACCTGTAACATGAAGGGAGTGGATTAGGATGATGGTGTTTTAAAGATGAAAGGAACCTTAGAGATCATTAAACCAAGAGGTTCTTAACCTTTTATTGATTGTGTTATGGACTTCTTTGGTCTGTTGTTTTTCAGTTGTCTGACTCTTTGTGATTCCATTTGGGGTTTTCTTGGCAGTGGTACTAGAGTGGTTTGCATTTCTTTTTCCAGCCCATTTTACAGATGAAGAAACTGAGGCAAAGAAGGTTAAGTTGCTTGCTCAGGGTTACACAGCTAGTAAGCATCTGAAATTGGATTTGAACTCAGGTTTCCCTGACTCCAGGCCCAGTGGGCCAGTTAACTGACCTTGGGCTCTTAGAATCAGAGAACCTAGATTCACAACCCCTCCCCTCAAGGGGGATGCTTACTACCAAAGTGACTTTGGGTAAGTCCTTTACCCTGCCTAGTCTTTAGTTTCCTCATCTATAAAATGATGGGGTTTGAAAAGATACCTCTGAGCTTCTTTTCAGTTCTGTGCATTTGTTCCCGTGCTCCTGGGCATCTCTCTCCATTCAATTTGACAAATATTTATTTAGCATTTGATATGTGCCTGATGCTGTGCCAGGAACTTCTGAGACAAACACAAAAGTGACAGTTCCCGGCCCCACAGAGCCATCTTAGAGTTTTCTCTTTGAGTAATGCTGTAATTTTTGGGGGACAGGGAGCCAGATCACACATGCAGGAAAATCAGTCTCCAAAAAGTCGAGTATCTCTATGATTGGTAAAATTTGCAAGGACATCAAAGATTATCTAGGCCCAAACCTCCTATTTTACAGGGCAGGTAACTGAGGCTCAGCTAAGGGAAATAATTCTCCTAAAGTCACACAATGAGTCAGTGTCAGAGCTAGTAACTAAACCTTGTTCTCCTGGATCAATGCTTTTTCCATTCTGGCACCAGTGTTCAGAAAATTAGCTTGTACACACTAAAAGTTTCTTCAGTGCAGTTGTTGATTTTATTTCTGCTTATATAATTTGTCCCAAGTGTATCACACCGCCCCCCACCCCCATCCCACCCATCCAAGTGGAAAATTCCTACGAGATGTGGTTGCAGGAGTCCCTGATTGCCCTGGGGTGGGAGATAGAATGAAAGTGAAGGGAAGTCATCATGGCCTCCATTCTCTTAGTCTGTCCCCATAGCACTTCATGAGAGACCACTGATTTGGGGGCAATAACTGTGAAAAATACTGATCTGGGAATCAGTAGCATTGATTTAGAGCTGTACTCTATTGCTATGACATGAATTCTCCCTTTGTCCCTGTGTTAATTCCTCTTAGAGTTTCTGAATCGCCATTTCCTCATGTGTGAAATCAGGTGTTTGAGTGAATAAGATGCCCCTGGGGCCCCTTCTGTAACTCTTAAGATTTCATTACTATATTGATTAAAATATTTATATTTAATTGCTTATCTATTTTTTTCTGGACCTGTGATTTCAGCAATTTAAGGGACTCCTGCTAAGAATTCCTTCTACCGATAAATTTGGGCATTTTCTCTACTATTTATAATCTTAGAGTAGTTAAGTGATTGTAGATTCAGGAAGTATTCAAGACCAGAATTGAATCCAGGTCTTCTTATTACGTCTCCAATGAATCAATGAATGATAAAACAAACATTTATTAAGTGCTTACTGTTTGTCAGACATTGAGCAAAGCACTGGAGATACAAATACAAAACATGAGACTGAGAAGAGTGGGGTAGGATGGGTCAATGAGTCCAGTCCTCATAAGTGTGTACAATGTGCTTGACTAATACAATCTCCATGTGTACTTTGGAGCATGTCTAGACAACTTGCTCTGGTTAATGAATCATGTGATGATGAGTAGCTTTTTTGATTGGCTGGAGCTTGAACTGGGGTACATTCAGAAGGCACTAAGCACCCAAAGTGAGTCTCTTTGCTCTAGCTCTGCCAGGCCTAGTCACATGTAGAGATGTTGTGAACTTTCTTGTGGAGAGAGAGGTCTCAGGTCTTAATCTGTCATCACTGGACAATACAGGGCCCTATATAGGCATGGCCTTACTATTACTACTGTCTCTATGGTGTCTGTTTTTCCTGTAATAAGTAAAGGAGTATTGGAGACAGCTGTGACTTTGTGAGCTTCAAAAGGTCACAGTGGTATACTATCAGAGGTCCAGAATCTGGAGTCCATATTGGATTTTGTAGTTGATCAAGCTCCGGATTGTCTGCAGTGAAGCCCTGGGGAATGAATGGCAGGACCCAACCTGAAAGTGACTGGGATGTGGATTCATCCAGCATTGGGAAGTTGATGGGACAATTGTTTGTAGTAATGACAGTACATTTGAGACTGCTGTTTTCATTGATAGTGACCCTATAGGGGAGAGTTTATTTTCAGGTGCTGGATGAGAGGAGGGGGAGATGTTTATACTTCTGTCCTTGCTATATATTTGTAGTAAATATCCCATTTAATGGGGCAGCTAAGAGGTGTAGTGGATAGAGCACAGGGTATGGAGTTAGGAAGACCTGAGTTCAAATATAGCCTCAGATACTTACTAGCTATGTAACCATGGGCAAATCACTTATCCCCATTTGCCTCAGTTTCCTCATCTGTAAAGTTAGAGAGAGAAGAAAATGGCGAACCACTCCAGTATCTTTGCCAAGAAAATCCCCAAAAAGGTTCATGAAGAGTTGGACACAAGTGTAACTACTCAATAACAGCAGCATATATCCGATTTGTAAAAGTTAATTGGTCAAATGGAATTGGGGCAATAATCACTGGCAGTTAACAATGGGGAACAATACCAAAATGGAGGTTTGTACCAACAACATTAGGGAAAGTCACCCCAGATTTGTCAGGGTTAACCTAAAAACATGAAAGCACCTGACGCAGCAGCCTGGAACAAGGATTGGAATAGCCATTACTTATAAGGAAATCTCTGCTCTCACCTCAAGGAGTTTATATTCTAACAGGGCAAGAGAGAATATATAGGAGTGTTTTGTTTAGAAAGGTCATAGAGTGATTGATTGACAGGAATGATGATATTAATTTGATTACTGTTTCAGAGCTAGAGGTGAATGGAACATATGTGACTGGCATGCCATGAAAATAGCTCTGGAGCAGCCCTGTGGGTGTGGTGTGTGTCTAGATTTGGAGAATGTTCATCAATCAAAAGTTGTCAGTCAGATAGCGACTGGACTGGGTGGGAGGTAGAGGCTGGAGTGGCAAGAGTTTGGGATGAAGATGGTCTGGAACTAGTTAGTCTAGGGTGGAGCTGTATATGGTATATGCTCATCAATTGGAAGATCTAGGTCTCAGAATGAAAATTAATTTATCTGTTGGATGAGGTGGGGTGGGGTAGGGTGAGAAAGACAGTTTGAATTAGGGAAAAGTCCAAACAAAGAAGTGCTTGTTGAAAGAATTTTAATTTCAAGTACATAAATATATCAAACTCAGTTCATAATGTTTTATTTAGAAAAAAATTGATATTACTTTGAATGAATAGATAGGAATCACCTGTGATTAGCATATCGGTTATTTACATGCAAATGAGGACTTTAGAATATTGGAAGGTGATTCAATCTGGTCTATTCTTTGTCATATTTAAGCAACCAACATTGCCTCTCTCTAAGTTGTCAAATATATGTGTGCGTGTGTGTGTACGCACATATATATTCAGTAAGGACTTTTGTGAGGCACCTCAGCTGCTATTTACTAAAAACCATACCTGACCCAAGAATCTTGGCTGTGTCTCCAACAAGTAGAGATCTAGGCAGACCCAGAGTGAGGGGAACCCCATCATCTGTCACAGAAGCCCTAGTTAAACAAAAGTTAATTCCTAGGTATTATTTAAATCATATTAAATACCAAACGTGCAGTGCAGATCCGACTAAATTTGAAGTGTCAGGATTATTTTCTCAGAGGCTGTTGGGATCACCTTATGGCTTCTTCTCAGACTCACCAGGCCTGGTCAAGAGCCCCAAATCTGACGACATATATCTGAATGAGGTGGGAGTGCTAAGTGTGCAAATCTAAAAATCTATGTTGACTCAGACCAGTCCTACACAGAGGCAGCACAATGTAGTGTAGATAGCCCTGAATTCAGAGTCAAAGGAACTGGGAGTCTGTAATTGGGGTTGGGCTACACCTGTGAACTGGGGTCAGTCATTGTCTTTGTATAGGCCTCAGTTTTTCTTTAGTAACAGGGGAAATTGGATTACTAGTTGATCCTAAAAAAAAGTGTCAGATACACCAAGATACTGTATCCTGCATGTATGTCCAGTAATACTCCGCAGTGTGACCAGAACCAGATTAAAATTTAACTGGGAAATATTTAGCAAAATAAACTAAAATATAATAGAAAATAGATAATACTAATATGTCATTTCCTAAATCAATCCGAGGCCTGCAGGGATCCTTATGTACAGGTTAGTGACCCTGTTTATATTTGAGTTTGACCCCACTAATCCAGGAGGCAGCTAGGTGGCTCAGTAGACAGAGCACTGGACCTGAAATCAGGAAGTCTTGAGTTCCAAGTTGACCTCAGACATTCCCTATCGGTGACCCTGGGCAACTCACTTAACCTTTGATTTCGTCTACTTGAAAAGGAAATGGTAAACCACTCTAGTAACTTTGCCAAGAAAACCTCATGTTGGTGTCCACGAGCTGGGCACAATGGAGCCACAGTTTTGAAGATGAGAGAATCATATATTTGAGAATTGGGACACACCTTATCAACCACTGAATGTAACTCACACACACAAAAAATCCTTGCTCTAACAAGCACGATAGGTTATCATTTTTTTCTAGCTTTACATTTTAATAAAAATGTGTGACTGAAGCATCTTTTTTTCCCCATCAGATGCTCAGAATGTTATTATTCATTAGTCATTGAGGTGTCCCGAGTGGATAGAATGTCTAGACTGGAATCAGAAAGACCCAAGTTGGAATCCAGCCTCAGACACTTCCTATCTGTATAACCCTGGGCAAGTCACTTAGCCCTTCTCAGCCTCAGTTCCCTCAGCTGTCCAATGGAGATAATAACAGAATCTACCTTCCTGGATTGTTATGAGGATAAAATAAGCCCTTTGTAAAGCTCTTTACAAATATTAAAGCTCCATGCAGATAACAGGCAACCACTTAGAGCTCTATTCCTTTTTGAAGTTTATACAAACACTTCCCAGGGGCAGCTAGGTGGTACAGTGGATAGAGCACCAGTGCAGGAGTCAGGAGGACCTGAGTTCAAATCTTCCCTCAGATACTTGACACTCACTAGCTGTGTGACCTTGGGCAAGTCACTTCACCCCAATTGCCTCATCCTGGGTCATCTCCAGTCATCCTGATGAATATCTGGTCACTGAATTCAGATGTCTCTGGAGGAGAAGTGAGGCTGGTGATCTGCACAGCCCTCCCTCACTCAAAACAAAGTCAAGCGCAAGTCATGTCATTATTTCTCTGATGACATGGTCTTCTTTGGCAACAAAGGACGAACACACACACACACTTCCCTCATAAGATACCTTTATGGTAGGGAGGACAAAAGTTATTATTCCTGTGTTATAGATGAGGAAATGGAGGCTCGGAAAGGGAAAGGAACTCACCCAGGGAGACACGGTTAATATATATCAAAAGCTTGAGTGGATCCTACAAATTCTGATGCCAAGTCCAGAGTCCTTTCCAGCAGTCCACTCTAATTTAGGCCAGCTCGAAGCTCAGAAAACCATCCTCATCCTCATTCTGCTATCTATGGGTTCTCTAGCAAGCAAGTTATAACCTCCTCACCTCCAGGCAGGGGGGTAGAAATAATAAATAGTAGAAATAGTAACAGTGGTAGTTGTAGTAACAGTAGTATAAGTAGCTACAGCAGCAGTCATAATAATATGACCCTTTGATGCATTTTTCTCGTAGCAATCTTCAGGGATGCTGCATTGGTATTATCCTTACAGAGGATAAGAGTGCAGCACAGAGAGCCGTCTCCACTGCGGTCACTTGCCTAGCTAGTTTCAAAGAGAGAGCCTGCATCCTGGCCAGGTCTCACAACTCTCAGTCCAGTCCTCTATAATCTCCTCACAGGTGTCCCCTTTCACCCTTTTACAGGCAATGCTACGGCTTGTTTTGGATTCAGCCAAGGCATGACTTATACCCAAAGACACAGAATGTGTCTGGCTTCAAGAGTATTCATCATGTTGAATGGAGAGTGAACGGTATACTCTAAAACACTAAAAGTCACTGTGATTTTTCCAGAAGTGCCTTGAAGTCACTATCCCCCTCCCTTTCTCAGATCTCTTCAGGAGTATAAACAGAGAGGCCTGTCAACAGCAAAATAGCCATCAAAGATGGCAGCCTGGGAGCTCTTCCTACTGAACCATGTCATTTAACTGATAATATAAGTGCTAACTTTTGGGATTAGGCCACGGCAAGGTTTTTAATAGAAATATTTGGAGGTGAGAAGACTTGCCTTGGAGTCCTTGTTCCATCTTCAAATTACTATGTGACCTCCACTTAAGGCCTCAGTTTCCTCATTTGTAAGAATGAGAGGGTCAGATGAAATTATCATCTCCCAGGTCTGACACTTTACATTCTAGGATCTCTTTAAGTTCTGTTGTTTCCTTTTCTGTGAGCCTTTCTAGCTCTGAAATTTAGGTCCCTTCCAAGTCTGACATTCTGTGGTTCTGAGGTTCTTGGCAAGACTTAGGATCAAGAGGACAGGGTGGTGTCTCATGATCCATGCTCTCTACAGGTCATTTGCTGTTCCCTGTGAGCCATCCCTCTTCTCTTTGAAGGACAGACTCCCTGATCACTTTTACTTTTAATTCTTCATCTTCTTTCTGGGTGCCCACACCAACAGCCCCGTGATGGCTGCAGCCCTGGGAGAGTGAATGCAAAGCCAACAAATAATCCATTTTCAAGGTTTGCTAACAGAGAAGAGGCTCTATTTATGAAACGTATATTGTTCAGTTTCAGGGGGAAATCATGTAATCATTGCAGAGGGAAAGGCATGGAAAGTGCTTTATTTTGCATAAAAATCTCCTTGCTCTATGATTTATGTGACGGAATTTTTCAGGCCTGGAGAGGACAGGTCTCAGTTCCACACCTAAGGAAGGTGGGATTTAAAATGCAGAAAGAATTGCTGGCCAACAGGAAAACATTGAAGTTAAATCAATCTCAGAGAAAAGAGCAAGATAGAAATCTCCCTATCTCATGGGGAGACCCCAGCACTGAGAGATGAGCTTGCTGCCGCCCACTGCACCCTAAGCAGATACAGCACCATCATCAATTTGACTAGGTCCTGTACCACATTATACAGATCAGACAACTTAATGGGAGGGGACCGTAGAGAGCATCTTGACTGGCCCCTTCTTTTTACAGATCAGAACACTGAAACTCAGAGAGAAAAAGGGCCTGAGGTCACATAGCCAAGACCTGAGCCCAATTCCAAATCTATGGCTCTTCACAACATGGTATGCCACTTCTCTTCCTAGTAAATGCAACATTATAAGCAATATGCTACTAGCTCCTGAAACCAGTGGTCTCCATTAGTGAAAAAAAAAATTGAAAAAGGCACTTTTACTGGTGGTAAATATACTTATTTGTAAATTACATCTATATACAACAGTACTGCTAATACTATACATCACAAACCTTTAACAAAATAGTGACTAAAGTGGATGAGATAAAGAGAAAATGACATTTAGTTGTAGAATCAGTAGGGAATTACTGGAGTTTATTGAGTAGGGGAGTGATGTGATCAGATCCACCCTTCATGAAGAACACTTTGGCGTCTGTGTGGAGACTGTATTGGAGAGAGGGGAGACTTGAGACAGGGGAGCAATTAGAAGGCTATTGCAGTAGTTCAGATGAGTAGTTCAAATGACTTTATGTACTGAGAGAATGGGATAGATTTGAGAAGTATTGTGGAGTTAGAAATGACAAGATTTAGAGGCTGATTGGATATGTTGGCTTTGAAATCACAACTGAGATCACTTTAAAGATGGCAACCTGGGTGCTCTTGACAAAAATAGGGAAGCTCAGAAAAGGGGTGGATTTGGGAGGAGTGATAATGTAATAAGATCTGCAAGGCATGTTGTAACCCATCCATGCTTGCCTGTGCTGTGCAGTTCACTTTGTCTCCCCGAGATAAAAGGAGCAAAGTGGGGTTTTCACTTATCAATTACTTCCCTAGAGTCACAAGGTGATCTAGAGGTTAGAGGGTGGCCATGCTTGGGGAAGCAGAGAAAGGTTTTATCCAATGGCATTGGGTAGTTGTTGCTGTGAGGCCCCTGGGGAAAAGCTGGGAGAATATTAAAACTACTAGGGAACAGTGCCTGGTGCAGAAGAAATGGACTGGACACTTGCACAGAGGGGGTGGGGAGAGCGATGGGGCTTAATGGCAGACACCCTGCAACTGGCTATAATGGGGATGGTGTGATGTAACCCATCTTCTCACCCCTGCAAATGATTAATTACATGCCTCTTGGGATCTGACCATGGTCCTCCAGGGGGCCCTGGCCCCCTCCCTTCCTCTCTCTCTCTCTCTCTCTCTCTCTCTCTCTCTCACACACACACACACACACACACACACACACACACACACTCAGTAAACTCGAGTGGGTCCCCATCACCTCCAGGAGCAAATACAAAATGATCCATTTGGCATTCAAAGCCCTTCCTAACTGAGCCCCCTCCTGCCTTTCCAGTCTTCTTACACCTTGCTCTTCCTGATGCCAGCTCTTTGATCCAGTGATCCTGGCTGTTTCACAAACAAGAGTCCTATACCTGGAAGACTTTTCTTCTACTTTGCCTACTGATCACCCTGGCTTTCTTTAAGTTCTAACTAAAATTCCATATGCTATAGGAAGCCTTCCCTGACCCACCATATATCCTGGACCCCTTAATTGTCTATAGAGCCCAAACATAGTGGAAACTTTCAGTTTGTAGAAAGGGAAACTGAGGCTCAGAGAGGTAATGACACTTGCCTAGAATCACTCATCTAGGGAATGTTGAAGTCATATATGGAACTAAATCCAAGGCTTCATCTATTCCTTTTAAAGATGTAAGCCCTTATTGGTCCAAGCTTATCCACCCAAAACTGCCCCGAGATGAGATATAATTGGAGAGAACTGAACCACTGATATTTTCCACCTCGAGGTGTCCAATGATCATAAGGATATGGTTCTATTAATTATGGGAGCATACTGTAAGTGGTCATTGTAGAATTCATCAGCCTTAACTTTCTGCCATGTTGATTTTCTTTTGTAGTCAGAAAGACCTGGCCTTAGACAACTCCACTAACTCCAAGAGAAAGGTGGTTTCACTTTCATCAAACAGACCATCATTTCCTCCACTATATATATATTTTGCAGTTTGACAGGAAGGAGGTTTGATATGGGAAAGGGCTAGGAATTGGGAGGAAGGGAAATCCAAGGGAAGGAGGAGAAGGAAATGACAAAGAATAAGACGAGACTCAGAAAGAGAATCTCTAAGGGTGGAGTCTTGGTTTTTATTTTCTTGGTGTGGACAGAGGGTAGGATCTAATGTACTCTGAGCCAGATGAGTTTCCTTGCCCAGTCAGCAACATGAGAACACGTTCTAGCAATGGGTCTGTGAGGAAAGCCCTCATTAATTAATAACTAACTAGCGTCTGAGGCTCTGCTGAGGAGTCCAGACCATGGAGTAAAGTCTCTTTTGTAAACAGGAGCTAGAGGTCTGTCACTGATTTCAATGAAGGAAGTCAAGTCTTTCCTCTGTGGCTGAGCTATGGCCCACAGGAAGGATTGATTATCTTTTCTGTGAGCACAAGGATGGGGAACATTTGGAGAAATATAAATTCTATCGACCGGCTGGGCACAGGTACTGCATTATTCAGCCTCGGGAATTAATGTACAAAGCTTGCCATTATCATTAAACTTTGGCTGCAAATAATTCATGCTTAGAACTTTTAGAGGATATATTATTAACGATAACACCAGCAGAACCTGACTGACTGACTTCTTGGAATTTGGTGGGAATGACAGCCTTATGAGTCCTTTCCTAGGAATACCATTTTTAGAAGAGACAGAAAGATAAAGAGGAAAGAGCTCTCATTGTGGCTTCAGAGATACTTGTGTTTAAGTCCTGGCTTCCTAGCAGTGCAATCAAGCCTCAGTTGTCTCCAGTCTCTGAGCCACCATATCTGTTAAATGGGGGTGACAACAATACTTATACTGCCTACCTCCAAGGGTTGTTGAAGCAATTTACTGGGACAACACAGGGTCAAATTCTGTTACCTCTCAGTGCTTTGTTCATCAACATCAGCCCTCCTTCCCTGGTAAACTGTACCAAACCTGAGTAGAGGGTGGGGGTTATTGGTACAGAGGACAATTCAAGTTGGAGGGGGCTGAGTTTATATGGCAAAGCAATGACAGTACAGAAGAGTTTGATGGGGTTAGGAATAGAATTTTCAAGAACTCCTTGGCCAAGGGGACAACCTATTTCCCCCAAAATCTGGCCTGAAGTCGGTCACCTGGGGCCAAGCAATGCAATGGATCATGTTACTGGCACCAGCAGTAGGAAAACAGCAAGGCTTAGGGATAATGGGCCTCAGGCTGTGGGGGGGAAGAATTGTATCCCTCTGGATGCCAGAGTCCTACTCTTCCCACCGCAGTTATGGCTATGCCATTGAATCACATTGAACTTGTGGTCAAGTAAAATCCCCAGATAATCGCACATGAATTGTTGACTAGATCAATGCAAGAGAAGATGTTTCTGGCAGTGATTTGAAGAATGGATTGAAGGTCTAAAAATAAATGTGGGTTTGGGTTCTGTCACCTTGACCCTCTTGTCTATCACTCTAGAGTTCCGGTTATTGGAATCCTCCGAGACCTCTAAAAAAGGACATATTCTTACACTACTCAGAAAATCAAGGCTGAAGCTTCCCTCCTTCCCCCTCCCTCATGGACACAATTGGTCAATGTCCAGTAATATGCTTTAATCTATCCTCTTTCCCTTCCTCTACTCCCAAATAAGTCTTTCTCTGACTGTCCTCCATGTCTGGAATGCTCTTACACCATATCTCCACATCCTGGCTTCTCAAAATTCCTTCAAATCTCAACTAAAATTTCACCTTCTGCAAGAAACCCGTCCCACTCCTCCTTAATCTTAGTGCCTTCCCTCTGAGACTATCCCCAATATATCCTTTGTATATCTTGTTGTATGGGCAAGTAGGTGGCACAGGGGGATGGAGTGCTGGTCTAGAGTCAGGAAGATGCATATTCTTGAGTTCAAATTTGGTCTCAGACACTTATTAGTGGCATGACCCTAGGAAAGTCACTTCACCGTATTTTCCTCAGTTTCCTCATATGTAAAATGAACTGGAGTATCACTCTAGTATTTTTGCTAAGAAAATCACAAATGGAGACACAAAGAGCCAGACAACTGAGACAACTAAAAACAACTACACCTTATTTGTACCTAGCTGTTCACATGCTGTTTCTCACTAGACTGTGAACTTCTTAAGAGAAGAAAGTGTTTTTTAAGTTTTGCTTTTCTTTGTATCCCCAGCACTTAGCCTAGTGCTTGGCACATAGTAGGTGCTTAAGAAATGCTAGTAGCCTGTCTAACTCTCCCTACCCAGGGAATGAATCTTTCTCAGTCATTAATTTTTATATTCCTTCCCCATCCCTACTCCCAAGATATAGCTAGCAGTCAGTTGTTTTAATACAAAATGTGGTTTTTGCTCAAGGCTAGGGGAGATTCAAAGTTTAATTCAGATCAAGTCTTTACCTTCACTAGAATTTAGAGTCTAGTGAAGAGTAGTGATACAACAAAATCAATTTGATAGTCATTTATTAAGCACCTGCTATTTACTAAACATTATGACAAGTTTTAGGAGAGATATCTCCCTTTGGCCTAAATTGACAATTTTCTTTTGGGGGAAGTGGAGAGGATAAATCAGATAGATCTTGTCGGAAAGTGCAAGCTAGAAGGTACTGGGGTCTTCTAGATGTAGTTTTCACTGGGTCTGGTGTCCTCCCTCCTCTCAGGAAACTGAGTCCAAAAAGTCTTAATGGAAATATAAAGAGACACATTCTCCTCCTTTCAAAGCAAGTCTTGTTTCTTGCTTTTCAATTCCATCGAGGAGCTCTTTAGAATCTTTTGAACATGGCTCAAAATAGAAAGTGATATGAAGTTAAAAATATAACTTCAATGAAGCATGGCTCTGTGTCAAAAGAGCTGTTTCTGGTGCCTTATTATGAAAATGAGACAAATTCTGTTAGATGGAGACACTTAGGGGAGCAGTCCCTGATACTCCGCACTCTTGTAGGTGGCTGAGGCTCTGCCTTTGGCCAACCCAGCGACCTATTCAGGGAAGCTAGGATCTGCCTGGGCAAAAGGGATGGGATCTGTGTGAGGAGGGTCTGTCTTATTAATAGTGGCCACTACTGGGCTCTGTGCCTTGTGCTGAATGAGCTCCCAGATGAGTAACAGAGATGCTTTACATGTCAGTAGGCTTTGCAGTTTCTTTCCTTTTTTCCAACCCTTTTCACTCAGCAGTCCTGAGAGGCAGATAGTAGCAATGTGATTGTTCCTGGGTGTCAGAAGAAGGAACTGAGGCTGAGAGGGGGAAGGAATCTGGAAAGCCCAATTTGAGGAGCAAAACTGGGACGCAGAGTAATGGATTTACAGATTCAGAATCAGAATTGCTCAAGAGTTGGAAGTGGCCTCAGACACCATCTAGAGCAAAGCTTTTTAACGTGTGCATGTGTGTGTGTGTGTGTGTGTGTGTGTGTGTGTGTGTGTGTGTATTTTGGATCCCTTTGGCAATCTGGTGAAACCTATGGACCTATTCTCAGACTGTTTTTAAATAAATGTGCATGCACATATGTATACATATATGTGTGCGTGTATACATATATATGCACACATGAACATATATGTATACACATATTATATTTATATATATAATGAAAAAGGAATATCATAGTATTTAGCACTTAAAACAGAGTCTAGCACTTAGTAAGTGCTTAATAAATGTATATTAATTGATTGAAGGAAATGAGTACACACACACGCACATACAATATCCTAAAAGTGCAGATTAAACTTTAACGGCTTAAATTTACACTAAGACTTTTAGAATACCTTATATGTAACAAATATATAGATGTAGATATGTATACACATTCCATATTTAACCTTATAGATTGGTGAAAAACTCCCTAAAAATTCAAGCTATCAAAAAATAGTCTTAGTAGGTAGCAGTATCCTCATCCCTGGATATCTTCAAAACCAAGACTGGAAGACTACTTGTTTGAATTAAACTAGATTAGTGTGAAATGACCTGTTCTTAATGAAACTATGCTCTCTCTTTATGATCACTTCATCATTTTTTTAGATATTTACTAATGATCCCGAAAGTGTTACACAGTCAAACGTTAGCATTTAATAAAACTGTGTCATATGGAAACCCTTATGAATCCCTCCACAACTTCTACCCACTATTCCTGTTTTGCCCCTTAGGGCAAAACTTTCACATGATAAAAATTCACATACGAACTTGAAATCAGGAATCAGGTCCTCCCCATGTTTTCTTTTTCTCTGGGTTCAACCTCCCTGTTTCCTCTGGCTCTCCTATGCCTTACTCTCCAGGCTTCCAACTAGGCTTTCTAAAACCTAGCACACGGAATGAAACTAAACAGAACTTCCAGGTGAAGTCTGACCAGGCTATTCATTCCTGACTTTTAGAATTCTGTGGTTTTTCTCTGCCCAGCAGATGATGCCACATCCCCTCTACCTGGGATGGGCCTTCTTCAATGGGTGGGCCACTGTCTACTGGTTAGCTTAGGGGAAAATGTGCTTACCTGTGGGAAGCTGCTGAGCAATAATTCAAATGAAAATGGGCTATTTATTATGATCACATCAAGCTGGAATGATTACATTGCCTGAGGTGTAATTACTGCAAGCCCCAGCTATACCAGGGCCCGTTTTGATGTTGGCAGCCCAGCCTAGACATAGGAGGCAAAACACTTTGTTTCTCTGAAAAAGACTGAGCTTTTTCCAGACATGACCAATGGATCGTCTGATGCCGGCAAGAATCCGTCATGGAGTGGTTATGTAATTTTGAAATAGTGTGCTCAAGGCTTCCTTTAATGAAGGCCAAGGCACTCTTGTGGTGGGCAGAATGTGGAATCCAGAGAACACAGCAAATTGTTTACCAAGGATTCGGATGTATCTTCAGCTTGAAATATGATTTTAAAGAGTTCAACTTCTCAAAAAATGTGATTTGTTTTCTTAGAGGGAAGACCAAAAAATCAAGGACTCAGGCTGTGATGTGAGGGGTCTGAAAGGACTTCATGGTGATAGAGATTGAGAATCAGTGAATGGTTTGCCTGGGGAGGTCTCATTTACCCCAAGTATCTTTAAAAACCAGCATGCAACCCTCATTTCTGTGGCTTGAGGATATTCTGTCTGAAGGTGTGTGCATGTATGCATGTGGGAGGGAATGAGGGAGGAGAAGGAGACTTTATGACTTCTGGGAAATTCCCTATCCCTTTATGGGATAGTTACCCCAAAGAACTTTAGAACTGAAAAAAAATAAAGTATGAGCTGATTGATGAAAAGAACCTCAAATATTTGGGACTGAAACCACCAATTCCAATATCTGTTTTGATGAAAATTCAGGTAGCCATGTCAAGGCAGTTGAAATTGCTTAAATAAATTTCTTGTTGTTGGGTTCTTTAACGATGTGGCCATTGACAGTGAACCTTATGAAAGTGTTGTTTCTTCATCTCTGAAAGGAGATTGGACAAAATGATTTCTAGGGTTCCTGCTACCTTTGACATTTTGTGTTCTGTGTTCTAAGGTCCCTCCTACTTCTGACATTTTGTGTTCTAAGATCTCTCTCAGCTTTTATATTCTCTATTCTAAGTAAAAATCCCTCTTAGTCAAAAGGTAGATATAACTACAGAGTAATGAGACTGAGCTTTAGGGACAAGAATATTCATTTAGGATTTAGAAGATCTAGATTTAAGCTTCAGCTCTGTCACTCACAGTGAGACCTTAGTTAAGTTACTTAGCTTTGGTGTATCTCAGGTCCTACTCCATATAATGACAAGGACCGGCTAGACAATCTCTTGTTTGAAATGAGGGAATGGGGCTATATGATGTCTTTGGTCTTTGCCAGTTGTAAAACAATAATCATTTTCTCTAAGGTAAGGGTCTTCCAATTCTAAAAGTCTTCTTGGATTGTTAGAATGAACCTAACTGTACTTCAGTTCTTGACTAAGGTGCTATTTGGGATTGAGCCAATGAGCTGCATGAGCAGTATGTTATACTGTGCCAAGAAAGACTCCGTTTCTAACTAGAAAAGCCATTTGTGTTGTCTCTCATTGATTTTGTTTTTCTTGAAAAGACAGATGTATTTGTAAAAATCACCCTAACCCCACAGTATAGTTCTGCAGGACAGCTTTGTGTTTGTTCAAATGTGTGTCCTCTGGGGGCCAAAATTCTTTCTCTGCTTGTTCCATCCATGCGGCTCCGTGGGGTCCTCATTCACTTGGTGTGTGAAAACACCCTATGAGGAATCCCAGGTTTCAGGTCACATTTTTAACCTGTTGGCTTCAGCTGCACTTGGGGCGTCTTGGAATAGATTCAACGGACCAGTCTGATTCCTTTCTTTGCTAGTTTTGTAGATGGTAAGCCTTATAGAGTGGTAGAAGAATCATATTGGGAAGAGAGGACAAAATTAGACTCTGAATGAATGACTAAGTCAGTTATGTTAATAAAATCATGTGATGTAACTACAAGAAGCATTGCTCCACATAAGAGACCTTAACTAAAGAAAGCTATATTTGTACCCTTTGTGGTTGCTGTTCAGATCTATGATGTCATCAGTAGAGGGAATTTCAGGATAGGAAACTCCCTCTACCAATGCCAACCAGCAGCTGTGAGATGTCTGGGGGTGCTTACAGGCTAAAGGACAATGATGATGATGATGATGATGATGATGATGAAGATGACGACAGCTAACATTTATATAGCATTCACTATGGGCCAGGCACTGTGCTAAGCACTGGGGATACAAAAGAAGGAAAAAAATAATCCTTTTCCTTATGTAGTTTATAGTCTAATGAGTCACCCAGCTAGTAAATTTTGGAAGCCATATTTGAACTCATGTCTTCCTGACTCCAGACCCAGAGGTCTATCCATTGTGCCATCTGCTGCCATGATTGGGTGTGGAGTGGGGAAGGCACTGACTAATGCCTGGTTCCATCTAGTATTCAAGACCCTTCAGGCCTTCAGTGTATACATTTCCTTGATCTATTTTTGACCTAAAGGACAGGGATTGATGATGGCTCCCAACTCTGAATTAGCAATGACTAGCTATGGCCCAACCTTAGTCTGTATGGCATCAAACTAGACCATTTCTCCTTCTATAATCTTCTACAATCCTCTGAGAATCCTCTTCCTAGAATCCCAAACCTGGAAGCTATTTTCTAGGTCAAATCCTACCTATAATTGAGAAGGAATCATGTTTTATTGAATCCCTGACAAGTGTTCATGTAATCTGCACTTCAAGGCTTCCTGTGGGGGAAAAGGCACTACCTGCCAAGTGGCTCATCCCACTTTTTGATAGCTCTGTTAGGAAGTTTTTCTTTAAATGGAACTGAAATCTACTCTCCTGTAATTTTCTATCATTGATCCTAGTTCTCTACCCCCCTGGGGCCAAGTAGGATGAATCTAAACCCTTTTCTCATATGACTAATCCTCAAATGCTTAAAGACAAAAGTTATACCTTTCTTTTTCTCTCTCAAGGTTAAACTCTCAGTTCCTTAAATGGTTCTGGGATCTTGTCACTTCTGGAGTTTCTTCCAAGAAGACACAGAATAGACTCTCTCTGCCTGCCTATTAAGCTTTCCACAAAGGTATCTACCCAAAGTACCAGACATTTCCCTTGATTTCTTCCAACACTGAGAAGTGAAGCACTCCTGCCTACTGATCATCTCTCATTCTTGCCATGTGGTGACTTCCTCTCCTCCTATTCTTCTTTGAGTCTCTCATTGGCCATATATTAGAGTCTTCTTGCAGCCTCCATTCACTTACCCATTGCCCTCTGTGTGATGCTCATCTTTTGCTCTTTGGAGTTAGAGGTGTTCCAGTTTTCAGCCTGTACAAGCATCACTGGTAAATGGTTATATGGAAAGGCAAGATCTTGCTGTTATAGGAAGATAGAGTCAGTGCTGTCTTTTGAAATGTCCTAGAATCAATCTGTCCTACCTTCTTCCTCACTTTAAAGTCTTGGCTGGCCTCATGGTCCATCAAAGTTGAATACCCCCAGTTAACTCAGCTGATCCCAGTGTGTCCTACTTTCCACTTCTTTCCTCATTTCACCCATTCTTCTCTAAATGTTCTCCAGCTTGTCAAGAACCTTCTTAAAAGGTGATGACTAAAACTAAATTAAACAGCCTTTTAGACTATCACTTTCCTCATCCTAGACACCGTGCTCATCCTTATGTACTCTAAGTTCACACTACCTGTTTTGATGTCTGTATAATCTTATTGAAGTGAATTTGTGGTCCACTGAAACCTTTAGATCTGTGTGTGTGTGTATGTGTGTGTGTGATCTACTGTCCTGTTCTTGTGAATGCTTCTTTAGTGTCTGAGCTCCTTCTTTGCACAAGACTTTTGAGGTGCCACTGCATGTAGAGAGTACTATTGGACTCATTTGGCAAATAGAAGTTGAGCCCCTCTTCCTTTCTTGACCATGTGACCTGGATTATAGGGCTAAGTTAGGGTTAGTGTTGTATCTAAACAAAGTCCAGAAACAGGGAGTTGATTGTTCATCCCTGTTGTGGAATGCAGTATCAAGTGGGAGAGATACTGTCATATAGAAATATTTTTCTATTTTTTCTATTTTATATTATTGATCTATCTTTATTTATATTTTATTATTATATATAATAATATAATTATTAATAATTATGATGTACACATTAAATATATTGTATGTAGTTCTCATGCACATATAATAATAAAATATAAATATTATCTAATTAAATATTGAAGTGTGGTTTTTTTTTCTTCCAGGTGCTGGGATTTTCTTCTTTAAAGTTAGGAATCCATTATTGCTTCCATTTATTCCTTTGAAGGTGGCCCACTCATTTCAATTAGAAGAATCACTGATGACTTCAAGAATGTTAGAATATTATTAATATGCAGCACACATCTGGCTGGGAAGCCCACATCAGAGAAAATTAAAAAATAAAAAAGGTTCACGAATGACAAGGGCAAATGCCAATGGGACATGATACAATGGGTCCAAATGCTGAGGTCCTGATGACTTCACTAAATTACTCTATAATAAGATCTTTTCTAAGACTCCCTGGATTACTTGGGAATAGAGTGGTCTGATCTGTACATAGTCACCTGGGCCTGGGTTGGTTGATTTACAGAAAAACCAATGGAGTTCTTAGTACCATAGGCAGATGGCATATCAATGTATTCTTGGTGGAGCTACAAATTGGAAGAATTATTCTGGAAGAAATCTGGAAATATGCTTCCAAATTCATTAAATATATCCTTTGATCCGGGAATATACTCCTAAGTTTACACCCCCAAAGATATGAAATGAAGAGGAAAAAGCATCTTTAGTGGTCTCAGTTGGGAAATAGCTATACAAATTGTGTCATCTAATGCAATGGAATTCTATTGTGCCATAAGAAATGAAAAAGGAATGGTTTCAGATAATCCTGGAAAGACTTGTATGACTGGATACAGACTGAAGTGAACAGAACCAGAACAATTTATATTATAACAACACTGTAAAGACAAATGACTTTGAAAGTCTTAACAATTCATATTATAAGAATAATACTGTAAGGATAAATGACTTTGAAAACCTTAACAACTCTGATCTATGCCATGACCAACCATAATTCAAGAGGTCCAAGGATGGGGAATGCTACCCACCTCCTGGCAATGAGATGATGGATTCAAGATGCAAAATGAGATCTTTATTTTTGGACATGGCAACATGAGAATTTTTCTTGCCTGATTTTTTGCTGTTGTTATATGTATTTTGGTTTTGTTTCTCATTGGGGGGAGCAAGCAGAAGGTAAAGAAAATAAATAGTCATTAGTTTAAAAAATACCAAATAGTTAAAAATAGCTGGAATCATAGAGCTTTATCTCAAAGAGAATGTAAATGACTATGTTACTCCCCTGCTCACAAACCTTCTGCAACTCCCTATTGCCTCTTGGATAACATATGAACTTTTTGCCTGCATTTACAGCCCTCCATAATCTGGCTTCCTAGTTTTAGTCACATTACCATCATTTTTGCAGTCCATTGTCCCATCAAATTATATTGATAGCCACTCTTGGATTTTATCCTGACATCTCCTGCCTCTGTGTCCTTTCCATTTAATAAAATCCTTTTCTTTCTTTAAGGTCCAGTTCAACTGTTTTCCTTAAATACTTTCCCTCATTCCCCAAGCTAAAAGCATTTTCTTTCTCTGTATATTTTCTGAGAACACTCTGTCTCGACCTTTCCTTTCTCTATATCATGTTCTATAGGCTATACATGGTCCAGAAAGAGTCTGTGTTTCCCGTACTATCTCCTGAACAAGGATTGAAGTTTCCTGGACAAGATCAGTCCCTTGACATTGTAAATTTCTTTTGCCCTAAGTCCCTGTCTCCCTAGGGATAAAATCTTTGATCATGGCCTTGATGTCTCTTTAAGAAGGTGAGATAAATTCTGAATTTCCGAGGAGACAATCTGAGAGTAAGCAAAATGAACTAAATTCTGATGTTCTTAGAGCTGGAGCTCTAGCCAAAAAGTAGTATGATTGTTGATAAGTTCTCAAGATGGCATCTGGTTCACATAAACCTGGGGATTCAGTTCTGACCCAACGGACCCAACAATTGTTTGTATAAATGTCACATTGTAGCACTAAAATATAAGCCTATAGAGATTACATAAGGGCTGTCCCATTTTTTCCCCCCAACACATAGTCTTGCAAGCAGTTACCAATTAATGGTCATTGCCTTGAACTGGATGGAAATAAATTAAGAAAATTTTCCCTTAAAATGAGGAGATCTCCAGACACATTATTGGGAACCCAAAGTACCTAGAACCATGGGTTAGGTTCTAGGTATTAGATGATCTAATTGGAGATTAGAGATCTCTTCCAATTCCCTTATTTTACAGATGGGGTATCTGATTCTCAAAGAGGGGTAACAATTATAGATCAGTTAAGGTCACATGGTGGCAGATAGTGCTAGCCCTAGAGTCAAAGGATCTGGATTTAAATCCAGCCTATGGTCAGAATCAGAAAATCACAGCATCATATAACCCTAGAATGTGAGAGCTATAAGGATGACCTTAGGGGCTCCATCATTTTTTAGATGAGGAATGTAAAGCCCAAAGAATGCTCAGAGAATCATAGCTATAAAGCTGTTTTCATTTCATGGTTAAGAAAACAAAGCCCAGAGAGTTTAAGTTATTTACCCATAGATACATAGGTTGCCAGCAAAAGAGGCAGAATTTGAATCTAGAGTCTCTGACTGAGCCAATGCCCTGTATACTGTCCATAGCAATTTAAAAACAAGAATCTTGATCTCCTAACTGCCAGTCTACTATTTTTTTTGAGACAATTGGAGGTTAAGTGACTTGCCCAGGATTATATAGCTATTAAGTGTGTGAGACTAGATTTGAACTCAGGTCCTCCTGCCTCCAGGGATGGTGCACTATCCACTGTGCTACCTAGTTTTACCCACTATACTATTTTTTTTAACGTAGGCACAAGGGATGCTTAAGTCCAGTTTTGAGACACCTTGGCCTGTCTCCGGTTATTTAAACTAAGGAATGACAAAGAATTACCCAAATGTTCTCAGATGGAACTATAAAGGGACATGAGTGATCTAATTGTTAAAATTTTAAGACTTTCCTGAATCAAAAGAGGTAGGTGATGAATGAATGGCTTTTTCCCGTCCAGGTTGTTTTGATTAGAGATGATGATGCCCTATATGCTATAGCTACTGTTCCTTAATCCTTTTCACAGGGGAGAATTCATGGGGTCCTCCATGGGGCTCATTTCCATTGTGTGCCTGAAGAGTCTAGGTTTCATGCCAAGTGACAGTCCTACCCAGCTCCTTTTCTGCTCAGCTTATGAGGAACATCTGGTTTTAAAGTGTCGCAATTTTAAAACATATTATAATGCTCATGGGAACAGAATATCAACAACTGTCTATTGCGGCAAACCACACGTCTGGAAAACATTCCTGCAAACTGAGTTCTTAAATAAACATAAATCGCCCATAACCCATGATGCAGGACAACGTTCATTTGTAAATGGAATATTTAGACCAGATGAGGTGAAAACTCTGGTGCTTTCCATAAGATTGTCAAAGTGGTGAAGGAAGAACCTTGAATCTTTTTCTGGAGTCCAAGTGGAATTCCATGTTAACTCAAGCCCCCTCAGTTATCTCTGCAAGCTAACTTGTGTGCCATCTCTCAACTACAGTCACTTTGTACTGCTTTTGGCTGTGCTCTGATGGAAATAATCTAGAAAAATCCATTATCAATATGACAAGAAGGTGAATGGGTGGATGGGGGAATTATGATAACAATTTAAAAAAATAATTTAAATATATAAACTTTTCTCCAAATCCTCCTTCCCTTCATAGAGAGTCATCCCTTATAATATAGTATATTTTTTAAAAGAAAAAAAATATAAGCAGAAACACTCCGCATATCAAAAAAAATCTTACAATGTTTTCATGGCCCACACCTATGGACTCTCTCCTGACAACTCTGGAAAGCAGTAGATGGAGGTGTCTTCTACTTTTTCTTTGGGGCCATACTTGTTCTTTGTAATCCTGTAACATTCGTCTGCTTCTTTTTTGATGGTTGTGTTTTCCATTTCCATGGTTGTAGTCATTGTGTGTGTTGTTTCCTTGACTGTGCTTACTTTATTCTGTATCAGTATGTATAAATTTTTCCATTTTCTCTGTATGTATTCATCATTTCTTACAGCACATTAATATTCCATTATATTCACATACCATAATTTGTTTAGCTATTTCCTAATCAGTAGACATCTACTTTGTTTTCGGTTTGAAACTTATTTTTTGGTCCCATGATTTGATTGGTACAGGGAGCTCCCACTGTGTAAAATCTTACTATATTGATCAACAGCTCTTCTGTAAGCTACACAACAGCTATAATTTATAGCAGCTAGATAGTCCAGTAGATAGAGTCCTGTATTTCCAATCCTGCCTTGAGACAGCTATTAGCTGTGTGAACCTGGACAAGTCATTAAACCTCTATGTGCTTTAGATTTCCCACTGGTGAAATGAGAATAGTAACAGTGCCTACCTCCCAAGGGATGTTGGGAGAATTAAATGTGATAATATTTATATAATATTTTGCAAACCTTCAAGTGCCATAAAGGTTAGCTAATAATATTCTAGAAGGAACAATCTAGTATACCCCATATTGCTCTGAAGTGGACCAGCTGCTCTCCTCTTTTCTCCCTCTCCAGCCCATGAAAATGAATAGTTCCCAAATGCCAAACAGATAACATACTGTCCTTAAATACTCTTGTGTAATAATATTTATTATTAATTCTAGAAGGTCATCAAATCCAGTCCTCCAATGCACTAGGCGAGGCATCTTTAATGGTCTCTGTGCTAGCCCTTAGCATTTGATTTCCTTGACCTGAAGCTTTGTATCTTGGCCTCAGTAAATATATAGATCTGAGTCTAGCAATGTTGCTCCCAGTGGTATACAAGACAAGTGGTGAATAAATGACTCGGAGCATTTGAATGAGCCCAGCACGGCATGGGGCCAGGGAAGGACAGCACCTTTCCTGGGTTCCTGTTTCCACCTTGATGTAAATTCTGGTGTGGAAAACCTTTCACTAGACTCCCCAGTGGAAAGGAGAAATCTACATTTAAATAGAAACATTGCCTACAACTTAGTCCAGAGAAGTGGTAAACAGAATCCTGGTGGGATAGAAATAGGTCTTGGAAAAACAGGAGAAAGGAGAAGAAATACTTTGTAAAAGACCTCACAAATTTCTGTGGGGAAAAGTTGGGGGATGGGTAGCAAAACCACACTTCCTTTGAGAAAGACCAAGGAAGAACACCACCTTTTTCTGAGAAGGGAGGTGAGCTGGAGTGCCCCTAGCTCCAAAGAACAACACCCTCGGTTCCATCTCTGGTATTAAAACAAAAAAGACAAAGGCCAGATATTAGGGCTTTTTTTTTTTTAATATATATCAATAGTTCCAAACCTCATAAAGTATTCGTAGCTGCATCAGCTATAAAAATTAATGACCACAGATTCTTTTGTGCCATCCTCTTCAATTTCATTTTATCATGATGTTTTCAGGCCTTGTCTTTCGATCTGCCTAAGTTGTTTGGTATACTGATGTTTATGAGTTTCATAAGCTTGATAAGACAGGGAAGCAAAAAAAAAAGGCTTTAACAAAAGCTCAGGCTGATTTCTTTACATCAGAGTTTACAGGGGAATAGCCACATTGTGATAATACATTGCGATAACATGGAGGAAAAAGAGAAGGAAACTTTGGCCTTCATTTATGGCATTGTTATGTCTGACTTATTATGCTTTTTAATAGCAAGGACTAAAAAACTTCCAATTTCCTTAGGCCTAACCTGGCCTTTCAAAAAATGGTTTCGGGCCACAGTGAACACTCAACTCAATTCTGCATTTGCATTTACATAATATAATTTTTACCATCAATTAATCAATCAAATTTAAATTCCTAGAGTGTTCTACAAGTAATAACTACCCCCAGGTGCTAGAAAAAGTTAATTTTCAAATGCAAAGGCCACTTTGACTTTCAAAAAGCTGAATCAAGTTTCAGATTGGTTTCCCAACCAAAAACAGATCTGAAATTCAACAATGGTGCAGAAGTTAAAGATGGTATTCCAGACTGCCCATTGGCAACCACCAAATGAATCCTGAGAGCCAAGAGTAGTAGGGCAGCAGAAATTGTAAACTTCTATGTGAACAGGACTTCTGCCCATACTTATAAGGAACTGTGTTGAGTACTGATGAAACAAAGATGAAAAATAAATAGTTCCTGCCTTCAAGAAGTTTGCAATCAAATAATGTACATCATTTTAAGTAACTTAAATTGTTACTTTGGTCATTGGGGTGAATGACTTCAAATCTGACCTCAGATATTTAGAGGATATTTACAGATGTTACA
>CM053769.1:150799969-150985957 GCA_028658325.1 Potorous gilbertii
CACCATCACCATCATCACCATCATCATCATCACCATCACCATCATCATCATCATCATCATCACCATCACCATCATCATCACCATCATCACCATCACCATCACCATCATCATCACCATCATCACCATCATCATCATCATCATCATCATCGTTATCATCATCAGTCAATAGGTGGTAAATCCTTTCACAGTGAAACTCCATTAACAAAGTAAAATAAAGTTGGTGGTCCTCAATTTTGTGAATTTCCTTCAATTTCTGCAGCAATTGTGGCAGAGGTACTAAGAATTGAACAGTTTTTTAAATCACCTGTAAACACAAACATGCCTCTAAATGTGTGGTCCTTGTTCAAGGACCAACACATTGGCATACTTTTTGGAAGAACTGGAACAAATCAACCTTGGCACTCTTACTATAAATGAAACCAGAAGATATAAGGCTACCTCAGCTAAGTAGATGGAAGGTTCACAGTCTTGGAGAAATAAATAAAAAATGGTTTCATACAGTGCCCAAAGATGATAAGAAAAATCACTTTGTATGTCATTTAGTCATTATGCTTAATGGTGCTCATGATCCACATAAGTAAAAAGACAACTATGAAAACAAATGTGCAAATTTCTCTTGCAGAGGATAAAGAAGTAGAGAAGTGACATGAAAATCTTTCTAAAATCTCTCAAGCCAAGTTACCATATAAGTTGGTACTTGATGACTTTGGGGCAAAGATGAGAAGATGATGAAGATTATGTTAGAAAGTATAATTTTAAAAGGGGACCAATATGACCAATTGTCTATAGAATTCTGCATATTCTTTTATCCAGCAATACCATGGCTAGATCTATATCCCAAAGATTCCCCCAAAATGGGAAAGGACATAGCTGTACAAAAATATCTATAGCATTTCTTTTTGTGGTAGCTAAAAATTGTAAGTCAAAAGGATGCTCATCACATGATGAATAATTAAACAAGCTATGGCCCATGAATGTAATGGAATATTATTGTGTTGTAAGAAATGACAAAGCAGGGTGATTTCAGAAAAATCTGAAAAGACTTGCATGCACTGCTGCAAAGTGAAGTGAAAAGAACCAGGAGAATGTTGTACCCATTAGCAGCAATATCGTTTACTGAAGAATTGTAAATGACAGCTATTCTCAGAAATACAAAGACATTTTCCAAAGGACTAATGATGAAGCATATTATTCTCCAGAAAAAGAATTGATATTGATTGAATACAGACTGGAACAGGCTATTTTTCACTTTCTTTTTTTCTTCTATTCAAGTCTTCTTGTAAAAAATGACTAGAATGGAAATGTTTTACATAATTACACATGTATAACCCATATCTAATTGTTTGCCATCTCAGAGAGGGAGAGGTGAGGAAGGATAAAATTTGGAACTCAAAATTTAAAAAAATGTTAAAAGATTAAAAAAAAAATAAAAGGGGAACAAAAATTTGTAGTATATCCTGAAGCTTTCCATCCATATAACCTAGCAAGAATAGTTTAGACATGGTAAGTCACAAATATCACAGTGAAATTGACTATCTTAACTGAAAATGGCTCTAGGAGCAATTTCAACATTGGCCATCTGGGTGCAGTCAGAAGCCTTGAGTTATTAATAAAGAATAAAATCAACAATAAGTTTGAAGAAATGAAAAAATATGGGAAGACACTGTATACAACATCTTTAGTATAATACACTCTGATACTATATACACACATTGATATATAGTCTGAATATATAAGAAAATTAGAAAATGGGTAAAGAGATGCTGGCAGAGACTATCATCATTTCCTACAGAAATTTAACTAATTCAATCACCACAATGAGGAGGCCAAGAAACCTCAAAAATCACAGTAGGTGGAAAACACTCATCTCCATGCTGAGAAGAGGAAAGAAGAAGAGAGGAGGAGGAGGAGGAAGAGGAGAGAGAAAAAGAGAGAGAGAGAAAGAGAGAGAGAGAGGGAGAGAGAGAGGGAGAGAGAGGTGAGAGAATGAGAGAGAGAGAGAGAGAGAGAGAGGGAGAGAGAGAGAGAGAGAGAGAGAAAGGAGAGAGAGAGAGAGAGAGAGAGAGAGAGAGAGAGAGAGAGAGAGAGAGAGAGAGAGAGAATGAATATATTACTGTGGGAAATAATAGGGGAAGATTCTAAAAGGTCGATTGGTGTACTTGATAGAGCATTGAACTCAGAGTCAAGTACTTGACTTCAGCTTCCTTACTTGTAAAATGAAGGAAGGGATGGTGGACTCGGTCACCTTTAATAACCCTTCCAGCTTAAACTCTATGATCTATCAGGCAGTCAGACAATAAATATTTATGAAGAACTTTTAAAAAATATTCCAGGCACTATGCTAAGCCCTACAGAAAAAGAAAAAGGCAAAATGGTTCCTACCCTCACCCTTAACAACATACAAACAACTATGTATAAACAAGATAGAGACAAGGTCCTTGGAGATAATGAACCAAGGGATTCACCCTATGAATAGTGGAGGAAAAAATGAATTTTGCATGAGGCCCTTCTAAGCTAGAATATTTCAATAGTATTTATAGATAAAACTGGAAGGGTATTGAACAAATGAAAAATAGGAATGATTCCTTTTCAAAATAAATTATTATTGAAAGCATCACTGATGTACAATGTGAAGGAGTTGAAAAGACACTGAAGCTGAAGAAAGGAAGAGTGGTGAGATTTAATCAGTCACACCCAGAAGACACATGTGCTGTGGATAAAACGAGAGCTCTTTTGTCAAGTTATCTGACATGGTTGGCTGGAAAAGTATTATGGGTAGTGTTACTATCAAAAGGAGGCATCTAGTAGACATCTATGACTATTGACTCAAATACCTACTTTCTTATCTCTATTAAATATTTATGGCTGTGATCTACACACACATCAAGGGACCCCTTGATGAACTATAAGAAGGGAACATATCAGATTTCACAAATAGTTTTCTAGGCAAACTCTATCTTCACAGCTGTGCTACTGACAGAATAGTCCAGGGATAGGGAGCCTGTGGCCTTGAGGTCAAATGTGGCCCTCTAGGTCCTTAAGTGCAGCCCTTTGACTGAATCCAGTCTTCACAGAAATAATCCCCTTAATAAAAGAATTAGTTCTATAAAACTTGAACTTCGTCAAAAGGCCTCACCCAAGGACCTAGAAGGACACATGGGACCCTCTAGGTCCTCCAATGCAGCTTTTGACTCAATCCAAATCTCACAGAACAAATCTTCTAAATAAAAGGATCAGACAGTACAAGATCCTGCTCTGTTTATTGTTTGTTGCTTAAAACAAAGGAACAAACAAACAGGCATCCAACAGCTTTAAAGGATCACAGGTTCAGTCAGAGCTGGAGAGGATCTTAAAGGGTGTTCAGAAATGAAGTGACTTGTCTACAGTTACATGGGAAGGAGTGGCAGAGCCATTCATATGTCAGGACCATCCAAGATTCCTCAATTGATGCAATCATGCAAATAACTTTGTTTAATGATTCTCTTATTATCAGTACCAAATGAGGCGAAAGAAAAAAAAGAACAGAGATCTGCTCACCAAATGTGTTTGTCATTGCCATGGAAGATGTTCCATTATAGCATTCACATGGAACAGGGATTCCCTGTATATGACGAGTTTTTCCAGATGTTCCTTTTCGTGGATGACATTGTGCTCATGACTTGAAGCTCTGGAGTATTGCTGTGTCTCCTAAGTGAGAATTTTAACCATTCAAAAGAATGTGGCCTGAAAATCCACATGGGTGAAAAGAAATACACATACATCTATCAAGAATGTCCATTGTCCACTCTCTGTCATGCAGTCAGGTGGGCAGGTCTTTGAATGATTTCATCAGTAGATATATCTTGACCAGGTCCGGACTGAAAATGAATAATGAACTGGGTCTAGATTTCAATAGGAGAAAGAAATCTGATCAGCACATAGGGGAAATTGCTTCCCACTTTCATTGGTCCTAACCTGTTTCTTGATGTAAAAACTCATTTTTAAAAGTAACTTTCTATTTGGAGATGGTGTATCACTGTGAATCATTGAATATTATATTCTTTAAAGAATGAATATGGTGGCTGATCCAATGGGCACTGGAGAGTTATAGTTGGTGGAAGTAGGCTGAAGCATTTTCCAAAGCACACATGTGATCATGTCACCCCCTTATTTAGTAAACTCCAGGGACTCCTTCTTGCCTCCAGCATCCAATAGGAAATCTTCTGTCTCGCTGTTAAAGCGCTTCATAACCTGTCCTTTCTTACTTTTCCCATCTTCTTGTATTTTACTCCCCTCCAAGTACCATAAGATCAAGTCTTTGTCTCCTTGTTATGCTTTGAAGAAGACACTTCAGTTCCAGACTTAGGGCATCTTCACTGGCTGACTTCCCATGCCTCTAGCTCTCTAGCTCTCTTCATATCCTGTCTCCTGACTTCCTTCAAGCCTCAGCTAATGTCTTCAAGAAGCTTTTCATTTTCCCATTAATGATAATGTCTTTCTTCTGAGATAATCTCCCATTTGCCCTGTTTGTATCTTGTTTGTGTATGGTTGTTCCCGTGGTGTCTTCTCCATAAGGCAGGACCAGTGTTTTTTCCTTTCTTTGCATGGCTAGCATTTAACAGCTCCTGGTACATAATAGGTGCTTAATTTAATGTTTCTTTTGACTTAACCTGAAGTATTAACATAAATGGGATTATTCAAGAAATAATTAGAAAAAGTGTGTCATGTGGTTAAAGGAGAGGGTAATCAGAGAATGTTTAAGCATTTAGATGAAGTCCCCTGGAATATTATATAGATCCTCTCTTAAGGAATTATGGAAAGAGATAGATAAGAATGGAACAGGATGAGCAGGTATGGGAAGATTCAGACTGATCTGCCCCTTTGCAGGAAATACATCGAAAAGATGACAAATTTATTAAAGTTCTGAAGTAACTCAGTGGCCAATTGGCTTATAAGACTTATATAGATCAGGAGAATTTGATATACACTGGAATGCCACAGGAGTGCCTAGGAACACACTAATATCCCATGTGAACACTTTGTATCTTAAATAAAACTTATTTCTAATTAAAACCAAATTCAGTTAAAATTTAGTTTCTTTAGTTCATTTGATGAATAAAAATCATGTGCTTTGTGATTAAGTATTCAGTAAAAGTTGGCATCAAATTTTTTTTAATTCCCTGTGTTCTTGCCCAAATGAAATGTGAGGCCATGTCTCTGGCTATATACATCTAGTTTATCAGAGTATTAACAATTTTTTTGTCACAGTTTTTTTTCAGTCTATCATCTAACACTTACTAGGTAAGTGATCATAAATTTCATTCCCGAGTTTTGGTTTCTTTATCTGCAAAAGGGAGATAATCACATTCCACATATGGTCCTGGCCTTCCTCCTACTCCTCACACATGATGTGCCCCCATCTGCTGACTCTGTGTCTTTTCCATCTCTCCCCCACCTCCCCCCATGTCTGGAATGCTCTTGCTCCTCATGTTTGCTTCTTGGCTTCTTTGGCTTTTTTCTAACCTCTATTCCAATCATATCTTCTATATGAGGTCTTTCCTGGTCCCTCCTTCATCCCTCCTCCCCATTCTGGTAACTTCTCTTTGGAAATACTTCCCATTGACACATATATCTTCTATGTACATGGTTGCTTTGCATATTGTCTTGCTCGTTAGAATATAGGCTACTGGAGGACAGAGACTTTTTTGCCTTTCTTTTGAGTCACTAGCACCAAATGTGATGCCTAACACATCATAAATGCTTAAGGAATGTTTATTTATTGAATGTGAAGCATAAATGATACAACATATATAAAAACTTGAGGTGCTAATTATTATTAATTATATATGAATGACAAAATAATTAATTATTATTAATTATATGTTTATAGTAATAAAAGCCCTCCAGTGGTTTCTTTTCTCCTATGGAATAAAGTATTAACTCTTCAGTTCAGCTTTTAAAGGCCCTGACAACCTGCCCGTAACTTATTTTCACAGCCTCATTATAAATTACTCTCCTGTGTACACTCTACAATAGAGCCTGACTGGTCTTCATTTTCAATCTCGCACATGGTGTTCTGTCTCCTTTTTTATTGTCTTTGCAATGTTCATTCTGCATGCCTAGAACACACCATGTAGTTGTCTCCACCCCATAGGGTCCTTTCCTATACTCAAGATGCAACTCAAGCTCCCCTTTCTATATGAAACCTTTCCTGATTCACGCCTCCTCTGAGCCCCACTCCCTTCCTTGTTTTCATTTTGTATTTACTCTATTTACATCTATCTTGTATATATTTCGCTTAACAAATAGAATGTAAGCCTTTGAGGGTAAAGACTGTTTCATTCTTGCTCATTCTTCACCTCCCCAGGAGCCAGCACAGAACCTGACAGGCATTAACAAAGGCTAGCTGATCAATAAAACAAGTAGGTTGGAGTGAATGATGGAAGTCCAAAGTCCCTTCCTATCCAAGATCTTTGAATTGAATTCATTGTTCCAGCTCTGCCAAAAACTTTATGACCTTGACCATCGGAACGTGAGCTCCTTGAGAAAAGAAACTATCTTAAGTTTCTATTTGCATCTTCAGTGCTTAGACAGTTCAATCCCTCACTTTGCAAATAAGGAAACTGAGACCCACAGAGGTTAAATGACTTGTCCAGGATTACATAGCTATTAATAACTACTGTGGGATTTGAATCCAAATCTTTCTGATTCCAAATTCAGCATGCTTTCTGTTTTATCCAGTTGCCTTTCAAATTGAGGAACTCTAAGTGGGTAACCTCCAAGATCTCATCCAGTGTTGACATTCTGTGAATTTCATTCTAAGTCCCTCACTGCCATTTGTCTTTACAGTGTTGTTATAATATAAATTGTTCTGGTTCTGTTCACTGCCATTACAATGACAGCAACAGCACATTTTTAGGGGACCATGTGGATACACACATACATCTAAATTACCAATGGGGAAACTGAGGTTCTCTCTTTTTAGATAGACCTTGCTCTGCTAGTCTGTGCAGGGGCCCATCTTGGGAGCTGTGAACACAGTTGGTGCTCAGGGCACATGGCAGTTTGCCTGCCTGCCTACCTGACCCGGGGCAGGTATACTGCTGAAATTGGAACTTCTCCACCCTGCTGCTGGTGTGCCTGAGCAGTTGTGAGCTTGCCTGCTTGCCAGCCCCCCGGGGGTCCTAGCACCCCTTTCACTTGTCTTAGGATTGGCATCAGATCATAGCAATGCGATTGGAATAGCATTTGGTAGCAAGAAATAGGTCGGCAGAACCCCACTGCTGTGATGCAATGGTTTTCCTAAAAGTTTTGCTACATCTCTTTTGGGGCAGGCTCTCATTATAGAGAGAAGAATATACAAGATAGATATGAATATTTTTGTTTTATTCCGTAAGTTAAAAATAAAACAAATAAAAATTAGAAAAAATGTAAATAGAATGAACACAAAATAAAAAGGGAGAGAGAAGGGGAGGGCTCTACAAGGAGGAGACTGGGGGCTTTCTGATCTATTAGAATTTCCCCAATCCTTCTAGGCAGTATAGAAGCTATGAATAGATTAATCTATCCCAGGTCAAGCTCCCAAGGAGAGGATATGCGTGGGAAGCAAAATTATTGCTATATTTCTCTCTGAAACATAGTAGGAAGAGAAGCAGCATGTTATGGTAAATAAATGGTGGATATGGAATCAGGAAGACCTGAGTTCAAATACTGCTTCAGACACTAAAGCTGGGTAATCCTGGGCAAGTCTCTTCACTTTTGGTGGTCTCAGTTTCTTATTTGTAAAATCAAAGGGTTGTACTAGAAGGTCTCTAAAGTCCTTTTCCAACTCTAAATCTTTGATCCTATGAAATCTGAAGAAAGAATAATCAACAATAATTTACCTTTGTAAATACAGATTAAGAGTTTAACCTTTCAGTAGAGGCAATGTGGCATTATGGCTAGCCTTGCCCTTGGAATCAGGAAAACCAGTAATTTTTGTTATTAATTTCCTATATACATGCTGTCTTGCCCTCCTTGAGAGCAGAATTATTTTATTTTTGTACCCAATGCCTGGCACATGATAGGTATTTAATGAATGCTTATGGAATAGAATTAAATGGAATTGAGGTACTTCCTCTGGCCTACTGGCTGTGTGGCCAAGGAAAAGTCCCTTAAAGTCGTGGTGTCCTATCAGCTTTCTAAGTTTGTAGGTTATGGTTAGTCAATCAACAAACATTTGTGAGGCACTTATATGCCAGGAACTGCGCTAAGTTCTAGGGATATGAAGAAACTCAAAAACAGAAGAGCAATTGATTAGAAGCCATAGAAGCTGTTTTTCCACTAGGAGTTCCCCCATTGGGATGAGATCACACTTCCAAAAATAATACAATAAAGGCACTTTCCTCCTAACAGTCTTGCAAAATATCCTTGTCCCCATCTTACAGAAAAGAAAACTGAGGCTCATACTGAGACATGAAGCTAGATCTACTGTCAGGTGCAATGTTCTTTTCCACGCTTCTTCTCACTGACATCTTGAAACTGTGAGGGCAGGGAGAGCTAAGACTTAGAACTGCCAGAGGCCTCTCAGGTCACAATGTCTAAAGCTCTTAAAGAGATCAGGAGAAAGCAAATGATTTGCTCAATATCTCTTAACCATTCAGTAGCAGAGCAGGAACTCCAACCCAGGCTGACTTCCATACGAGTCTTCTTACTATAAAAAGCAATAGTTATAAGTAATAGGGGAATGGACTGGAAAGGGAGAGAAAGAAAATCACAATGCCAGCCTCTTCTGCCTGCCTGGCACAGAAAGGTTCTGCTGATTCTAACCCAGCAGAGGCCAGAGCTGCAGACTTCTCAGTGAGACCTCGCTGGTTTAATTCAATTACAAAAGCTCCTCCCCAGATGGCATTTGATTTTTTTCCTTTTCCTCAAGAGTTTCCTACCCTGGAATTGCAGTATGTTTGGGCTGGCATGAGGGCAAGAGAGTTGGGCATCAGGTTTTTATTGAGCTGTATGAGGCCAGCTTTTGGTTAGCATAGGGAACTCACAGCTTCACTTGCTGGGAAACTCCCTTTCTGCCTCTGGGGATGGGATTGAAGTGGGGGTGGGGGTGGGGTACTCTGGCCTAGAGGCAAAGCCTGGCCTTTACATGAGGGGTTAGTGCACAATGACCCACTGATCCGTAATTCCTGATGAGCCTGCAGAAAGGCAGAAATAGAAACCTTCGTCCTGGCCCATAAATCAGCAGTGAAGAGGAGTAGGGGCCTGCTGAAACAAAGCAGGGGAGAGGTGGAAGAGAGCCCCATTCGCCATACCTCCCCCCTCCCATCATGCTTCACTCACCCTGGGTGCAGAGGCCATTCACACAGTTAAGCTGCACTCCACCTGCCCAAGCTGATGGTGCCAGGCCTCATGCTGGGGCCACTGCTACTCCTGACTTGCCTTCCTTGTATTTGCATTGTGCAAGGAGCTCAGAGTATGGGGTGGCATGTGGAGAAGAAGAAATAGGGAAAGGAGACCCCTGGATGGGAAGGGAGGAATAAGAGCAAAGTATGTGTATGTGTATTGGGGGGGTGGTTGAGATGGGCAATGGGAGAGACTTGGACTGGTGGGGACAATGAAAACAGAAGGAAAAGTCCAAGCTGTGGTCTTCTGGGAGGTTTGGGGAAGGAGGCTGAGCTAAGAGAGAGTCTGAGGAATGCCATATATCATATAATGTCACAGTTGGAAGGACGTTAGAGGTTGAATATTGACCCTTCCTTTAAGGGAGGGTGGTTCTCTGAGGCCCAGAGAAGGCATGGTTCTTGGTCAAGGTCACACAAATAATAGTAAGCAAAGACAGGCTGAGCTCTAGTCTTGTGACCCCAAGTCCAGAGTTGTACTCTGTTTACCTGTTATCAGCTTCTACTGTTCGACTCTCATCTCTATGCTTGAATAGTTGAACCCCAGATCTGCAGAGCCAACTCTGGTCTCTCTCCTGGACTTTGGTTCTGCTTTTCTAACCATCTCCTTGGCACAGCTACCATCCTATCATTCCATAGCCTTTATATAATACCAAACTTTAAATGTTGAAATCTAAAAATAAATAAAGAAAACTATTTAAAAAATAATGTCAGGCTTTAGATAAGTCAGGGAATTCCAATCTCCCTCAAGTTTAAGCTCAAAGAGTTTGAGAGGATCTCCCTATTGTCCTCTTCCTAACATCATGCAATTAGTTTGTATATGCCCAGTGTTTAGTCCCATGTGAAATACTGTATCCTTCTAGCCAGCTCCTTGAGGGTACTTACTTGTCACTAACTCGTAACAAGTACAGAATAAAGTCCTACTAGACTTTGAAGTCCTTGAAGTCAAGGACCATCTCACTTTTGCCTGACACATGGCAGGTACTGAACACAGTCTTGTTGATAGATTAATACTAATAGGGTGAAGGTGGAGGTAAGGGGAAGAGATGATTCTTTGTCCATGAAACTTTCTATTACTTTTTTTCCTTCAAGAAACCTGGAGGTTCTATGTGACTAAACCCTCTCCAAACTGAATAGTCCTTTTCTAGATCCTTGCAATAACACTAATGTAAGTGTTCTGGGGCATTGATCGGAAGAATTGAGTCATTAAATCCAAATTATGCCAATAAAACCAATGCCATCTCTGGCCTCAAGTAGAGCCTCTAGGAATTGGAAGGATCAGGTCCATGTTAGGGTCAGGAGTCACACAGTGGATTTGGCAGTTAGGTGGGGTAGAGGACACGCTGATGGAACTTGAGGAAGACTTGTGTTGGAGGCCTATCCCAAATACTTAATAGCTCCATGACCTTGGGAGAATCACTTAACCTCTGTTTCCTCATCTGTAAGTATAGTCATAGCACCTACTTCCCAGGGTTATTATGAGGCTTGAATGAGATAACACATATAAATCACTTTGTTACCCTTAAAATGTCATGTCAATGTGAGCTAATACAGAGTAGATCTAAATTTGAATTTACTTATTGAAAGGCCAGATTCTGAAATTGAAGCTTAAATATTTTGGCCACATAATGAGAAGACAGAACTCACTGGAAAACACCTTGATGTTGGGAAAGATTGAAGGTAAAAAGAAGGGGATGGTAGAAGATGAGGTGAGCGTAACAGAAGCAATGAACATGAGCTTGGACAGCCTAGAAGAGATAGTGGAGGAGAGAAGGGCCTGACATGCTATGGTCTATGAGGTCACAAAGAGTTGGACATGACCAAAGGACTGAACCACAATAACAAAACTGTAACTTGAATTCTGTTGCTTATTGGTTGCATGACCTTGGGCAAGTCATCCCACCTCTATGGGCTCTAAATATTGGATTTAGATTAGATGATCTCTAAACTCTCTGTAGGCTCTAAATTCAATGATCCAGTGACTCCAAACCCAGTATTTTATAGGACAATTTTTTAAAGAGGCCTATTCACTGAATGGGCATTACCTCACTTTAAGGGAGTACCTGAAAAGGCCTTAGCATAAAAAGGCCAAGGTCTCCCATTGCATCCTGGGCCATCTCCAGTCATCCTGATGAATGTCTGGTCAGTGAATCCAGACGGCTCAGGAGGAGAAAGTCAGACTGATGACCTTGCACAGCCCTCCCTCCCTCAAAACAAAGTCAAGGGCAGGTCATGTCATCTGATGTCACAGTCCTCTTCAAAAACAAAGAATGAACACAGCAACAACAAAGACAAGCCCAGCCCCTCTCCACTGGTTGCTTGTGGAAGTTGAGAGCTTTATTTCTTCCTAAGGATTTGTGAGATGCTGGTTTCATTTTCTTGCAGACTTAAAATTTCCAGGTCCTTACTGGGATTATCACCCAAGATGGATTTTTGAGGGAATGAAGTTTGCATCTCATGAATCCTTAGCTTCACAAATTTTGGAACTCAAATGGGAGAAAAGAAAATAGATTTTCTCTAAAGCAGGAGTTTTTAAATTAAGATGTATGAACTTGCATTTTTCTTAAAAAGTGATATTTACTCAGAAGAATAAAAAAAAGTGGGAATAAAACATATCCTCCATAAAACTGAGACTTGCCCACCATGAATGGCAAGAGTGGGCACATCGCTAAAGTACATTTATAGAGGGATGCTCAGATAGGAACCATATTACTAGAGTCTACTTATAGAGAGACTACTTACTCATGCCTCCAGTGTGGGTGGACTCCATGTCTTCTGTGGTTGCCAATCCTTTGACTCTCACCATGTCAGCCAAATGTATAGTTTTCTGCTTGGTATTACTCTCTACTGGCCTTCACTTCCTCTACTTGATGGCATCTCATTCATCTCATGACCATGACATGTCACTCTCTCATTTATTCCCACTGGACATGAGATAGCGAACCTTCTTTCTGATTCCTGCTGCTAATATCAGTTTTGGTGCTAGTTCTTCCTCAAAAATGAGGAATAGATTTAACCATTCTTATTTTGATTTCAAGTCCAGCAATTTTTTTCTACAACTCTTGGTTCCCCCCCCCCCCCAACTCGGGGTTTTCCTTAGGTTTATTTCTTTAGTTTATTTTTATTTATAAGTGATTTTTATCAATCTTATTTTATTAGTCTAATGCACTTGCTTCTTTAAAAAAAATTAAAAACTATATTTCAATATGATTAGTTTACTTTATAATACTATGTATTTTATTTTATGCATATAAGAACATTATTCTGAGGCAGTTCATAGATTTCACCAGACTACCAAAGGGGTCCAAAAGACACACAGAAAGGACAAGAACCTCTAATTTTGAAAAACCAAATGAGAATCTCTCAAAGGCATATCTTTGAAACCTTAAAATGACTTTCTAGGACCCATTCATTGTCTGTACTGCCAAAGGGAGCCCTTCCTTCCTGTGTTGTTTGGCTCAAACCAGTGGGAACATTAGACTCTGGATTATAGGAAATAAATCTGGAAGGCTGAGGGGAAGCTTTGAGTTCTTTTCACACTTCCTGAAATTAACCAAGGGAATTTCTCAGGGTATGAGGGGAAAGTGGCTTGCAGGTAGTGAAAAACACTTCCCTTGGGCAGTGCACAGGTCAAGGTTCTTTCCTGAATCACAGTTGGCACCAAGGAAATGGTGAGGAACACCAGCATTAACTTCTGCATCACTGTCATTAGCTATCTGGGAAAGAGAGTAACAGTAAATCTTCCTCAAAACTAAGTAGTCTGTGGTCCCTCCCAAGAACAGGTCACAATCCCCTAGCCTTTAATTCATTTGGTTGTAATGAATGCCATTCATTAGCTCTTCTAGAGTGATTTAATTACAAGAGAAAACAGCTTCTTTTCCCTTCCCAATTATTAATTATGTGTGTTCAGTACAATCATATTCCTTTGGCTGGTCTGTCATTCAGAGATGCACTCTTCAGCATGTCTGGACTCCTTGCTGGGAATTGCTTTCAGATTCAGTTTCCCAGAACGAGGATGGTTCAGTGAAAAAGATGTACAATTTGGGATCTGTCACTTTCTACCTGTGTGAGTCACTAAATCTCGGGCCTTGATTGCCTAGTCTTAGAAAGACTAGTAAGGCTTGATCATCTTCCATTTCACCAGAAGAAATAGATGTGGTGACTCTTATCTCATCCAAGCCAAGTTGAGCAGTCCAGTTGGGTTCTGGGTGGCCTGCTCTGGGAGAGGGAGACAAAAGGGAATGCAAGAATATTAGGGGTAGAAGGACCATTAAAACCTTGTAACAATGAAAGTATATTTCAGAACTGAAAGAAAACTTAGAACGCAATGTGTTATTAGAATGTGAAAGTTCTAAGGAACCTTAGACATCCTGTTTTTGAAAAAAAAGACTGATATTCCTTCTGCAGAAACTGACAATATCATTTCCTTTTAGAAATTATTATAGCACTTTGAGCAGGATTGGTAGTTTATAAACTCCATTAAATTGTCAACTTCTTGAGGACAGGGGTTATTTTATTTTTATTTTTTTGCCTCTTTTTGCATCTCTATTGTTTACTACAGTGCCTGGTCCATAGTAGGCACTTAATAAATTTTAAGGATAGGTTGATTGGTAACAATCTGCTACTATGTAGATGAGGAAACACATGTAACTCCTCATTGTGGTCCATTCAGAGTGGGGGTAGGGAATAAAAAAGAGGAAATGAACTCAAGAAACAAATTGTGGGTTTCATATTGACTTTATCCTTCAAATTTGACCTACATGGCCCACTAATTGACTAGAATATAGGAATAAGAGTCAGGAAAATATTAGAAATATTAGAATCCCTCCTCAGAAACTAGCTGTGTGACCCTAGAAGAGTCACTTAATAACTATTCTCAGTTTCAGTTTCTTCATTCATAAAATGGAATAACAATAAAATGTGCTAAACAGGGTCATTTGAGAATCAATTGAGATAATATTTGACACTATAAGCAATCTGGGAGAGCAAGGAATAGCTTACTTGTCATACTTATGGAGAATGGAAGAATTTATGACCAAACGAGAGATAAAGAACATTATGAAATTCAAAATGGATAATTTTGATTACATTAAATTGAAAAGATTTTGTACAAAGTCAATGCAACCAAGATTAGGAGGGAAATACAAAACTGGGAAAGAAGTTTTACAACCAGTGTCTCTGATAAAAGTCTCATTTCTAAAATATATAGAGAACTGAGTCAAATTTATAAGAGTACAAGTGATTCCCCAATTGATAAATTGTCAAAGGATATGAACACAAGTTTCCAGAGGAAGAAATTAAAGATATCTAGAGTCATATGAAAAAATGCTCCAAATTGCTGATTAGAGAAATTCAACACAACTCTTAGGTACCACATCATACCTGTCAAATTGACTAACATGACAAAATAGGAAAATTATAAATACTGGAGAAGATGTGGGAAAATGAGAATACTAATGCATTTTTGGTGGAGTTGTGAACTGATTCAACCATTCTGGAGAGCAATTTGGAACTACTCTCAAAAGGCTGAAACCTGTGCATACCCTTTGACCCAGAAATGTCACTTCTAGGGTTGTATCCCAAAGAGATTATACAAATGGGAAAAGGACCCGCATGTAGAAAAATATTTATAGCAGCTCTTTCTGTTGTGGCAAAGAACTGGAAATTGAGGGGATGCCCATTAATTGGGGAATGGCTAAACAAGCTGTGGTATATTAATATAATGGAATATTATTGTGCTATAAGAAATGATGAGCAGACAGACTTCAGAAAAACCTGGGAAGACTTAAATGAACTGTTGTTGAATGAGGGGAGCAGAACTAGGAGAACATTGTACACAGTAACAGCCACATTGTGTGATGATTGACTTTGATGGATTTGACTCTTCTCAACAGTGCAAGGTTCTAAAGACAACTTCAAAAGGCTCATGATGTAAAATGCTACCCACATTATGAGAAAAAATTATAAAGTCTGAATGCAGATTGAAGCATTCTACTTGCTCTGTCTCTCTTTTTTTGGTTTTGTTTCTTTTTTTCTCCTAGTTCATTCCATTGGTTCTAATTCTTTGCAACATGACTAAAGAGAAAATATGTTTAGTGTGAATGTATATGTAGAGCCTATACCAGATTGCATGCCATCTTTGGTATGAGGGGAGAGTGGAGAGAATTTGGAACTCAAAAGCTTGTGGAACTGAATGCTGTAAAGTAAAAATTAATTAATGAATTAAAAAAGAAGTAATTGTCCATCTATTTGTACAGGATTTATAGACTTTGACCACATTCTGTAGAGATTCTTGCCTTTGTACTCACTTATATAAGGGGAAAAAAAAAAGATTGACCACACTGGCAGCATAAAAGTGATGAGTGAGGAAGATTAAGATGATGCCCTAACCCAGATTCACCTGAGAACACTATGAAGACTCTCCCTTTCTGTTAACCAAGGTGATTAGGGGTGGGGTCAGTTAAATCTGAGTCCCTGGGCTATGTTCCTTAAACTCCTGGGTTTTAGAAGGTGGCTTGCATGGATATAATGGGGATATTCAAATCTAAGAACTGATACAAGGTTCTTCAAACTCCTAGGTAGTGAGTTGAGTGAGGACTAATAAGGTTTGGGGTAACTTGGTTTTAGGGAAGTTGCAGACATCTAATACATATGATTGTTGTTTAATATGTTTGTTTGATTCCTTGTCTTCTATAATTAGGAATAAATCACTATATATGGTTGTACCTTGCTTATGCAACAGGGAAGGAAAAGCTCTGTTTTTCTGTTTGGTTTTGTTTTTGTTTTATCATGGTGGGTGAGGGCTGAGCCAAGAGCCTAATTGGATAAGTCCATATGCATCAAATGTTTGGATTACCAAAATGAACAGAGGGTGGAGCTAAAGGATGGAAGTAACTGGCTATCTAAAAACCAGAGAGAATTATTTAATGCCCCAGAAAAACTTCTGGTGTTGAGTGAAGTGAATAACATCTGGGGTTGTCATGAAGGTATATTATCCTTTGTTTCTAAAAAGAACCAATGACATTAATGTGTGTGTGTGTGTGCGCACGCGCGCGTGTGTGTGTGTGTGTGTGTGTGTGTGTGGTCTTGACTTGTGAATGAATTGCCTTTAAGTGAGGCAAAGTTGCACAAAGTTGTTAGCCTTACTTACCCTTTTCCAGTCATTGAAATCCAGTGGCCAAACAACACCTCAGTTGATTATACCATCTTTACTAGCCATCACCCTAATATGACTCCTCCCATTTTGAGAGAGCTGTCTACACTTGGTGCTTTTCCTTCTCCTCCCATCTACTTCTTACCCCTCTGTAATCTGTCTTCCAACTGAAAATGCCTTCTGGAAAGTTATCACTGATTTCTAAATGGTCAAAATAATAGAATTTTTTCATAAGCCTTGTCTTTCTTGAATTCTCTGAGATCACTATGACTGGTGATGGCCCAGGATGCACTGGATGACCTTGACATCTTTGATGTTTGACCAAGCTTTACGCACTCCACAGTCCCTGCTTCAGCCACCTTCATGACCATTGGAACAAATTGTTCTCAACAACCCATTCTTCCAGGGATATTTTCACATGCTTGGCATTGACATCCCCCTAACTCACTGATGTGTCAGACATCTGTTGGGTCCCCTCACCTTGGTTTAACCCATATGCAGAGATGGTTTTACTGGAGTGTGGTCATTGTGCATACTACAGCTTTTTGGAATCACAGGTGATATTTAGATGACAGGTAGACACCCAAAGTGGAGGAATAGCCATGAAAAGGGCTGGGTAAATCCTCACTCCATAGGTACCAATTCTCCCTGAGCACCATATGCACTCAATACATCCCAGCTAGGTGTCTTCCTGAATAACCTTTATTCTTGGAAAGAGGAAGACTCATATTCATGAGTTCAAATCTGACCTCAGACATTTACCAGCTGCTATATGACCCTAGGCAAGTCACTTAACCCTCAGTTTTCTCATGTGTAAAATGAGCTGGAGAAGGAAAGGGCAAATGACCCCACTACATACTTCTGTATAGCCAGAATGTATATATTTAATCCTTATTAATGAATAGGATCAAGCAACATCATAGCAGAGACTCCTGGTAGTTAAATATTCAAGTATAGATTATTTAACTATTAGTCAATTTCTCATCAGGCTTTCTCTGAGTTCCTACTCTCTGAGCTAAATAACTTGGGGTATCTCTCACTTTGCTTCTGCAGACAATACAAGAAGTTGCAGAAAGCATTTTTCTTAATTAATTGTTCTTTCTATTACATTATTGAATGTAAGAGCTCATTATGATCAACGCCCACTACATATCATCACATTGTTTATTTTATGGGGAAGGTGGAGTGCCTAACAGCAGGTTCTGGTTTTACTGCTTTTTTAATGACAATTAGCCTCTTACACCTTCTTTTCACAGACTCCACAAGCAGAGTGAAGTTCTCTCCCTTTCCCTTGGGTATGTGAAGGAAATGCAGGCTTTCCTAGTCAGTGATAGGAGGCTATACACAATGCCTTCCCCCCACTTCCAGTTGACTAAGTCCTATCATGCCCCATTGAAAGCCTCCTTGCCTTCTTAAATGATGTCTTGCATGTAGAAAAATCTCTACCACTTACTCCTGCTTTTCCTTCTTATCCTAGAATCAGATCATTAGAGTTGGAAGGCACCTTAGAGACCACTGGGTCCAACACTCTCATTTACATAAGAGGAACCTATGACTTAAAGCTTAGTTTCCAAGGTTGCAGAGCTAGAGGGAGGGATTGGAGTCCAAGACTTTCTGGTTGCATGATCCATATTCTAATCCCTACACCACCCTGTTCTTTGTTCTCTTTCTTTTCGCAGGATAATAAAATTTAGAGCTAGAAGTATGCATAGAGACCATCCAGTCAAATTCCCTTATTTCAAAAAAGTAAGAAACTGAGTTTTGCTTTTTTTTTTTAACCTTCTCTTCTTTTTCTTTTCTAATCTCTGTTGTGACCCCAGACCTATTGCTGAGATAATAAGAGATTTCTTCAGTGGTACTAGAGTCTTATAAAAGTAACTTGGTCCCAGAGGATCCCACCATTGGGCTTTCCCAGTGAGCACTAGTGTCCAGTTATTCTCACCTCTGCAAAGACACTCAGCCTTGAGCAATCACTGTAGGCTACCAGGAATTCAGAGTGGAGGAATTTGTTGGATGGATGCTCATGCCCATGTTCTCACTTGAAGCTCAGTGACTAGCACAGTAAGCCTCCTTGCATTGGTGTAGTACAATCTTTCCTCTTCTATACCACACTCACTTGGATGATCATTTGGATCTCCAGTTGGACTCCTCTATCATCAGCTTCTAGTCAAATTGTCCTACTTACCATTCCTCAACCAAGACACTCCCCATTACCCACCCTATGCTTAGGTACAGACAATCCTCCATGCCAGAAATGCACTGCTTGTTCCCCTCCATCTCTTAGAACTTTTAACTTCCTTCAAGGTTCATTTCCAGTGCTACCTCCTACAGAAGGTCTTTCTCAGTACTCTGCTTTCTTCTTCTTGCCCTTTTTTTGGCAGGTCATCCATATGACTTTGTATACATTCTACATTTACTTACCTATATGTTGTTCCCCCCACATTAAACTGTATTATCCTTGAAGACAGGAACTGTTTTTGTCTTTGTATCTCCATCATCTACAAGTTTTTGGTGTGGAATAGGTGCTAGATAAATGCTTGTTGAATGAATAAATTAGGTGGCTTAGATTTTCCTCACACAGTGCCAGAGGAGGCCATTGTGTTTTGTTTATTCTGCTCCCCCCTCCAAATCTTCATCAGAGAGCCTAGTGGACAGAGTGTTGGATTGGATTCTGGAAGACTTGAGTTTGAATACTGCCTTCTGATCCTTAGGAGTTGTGCGACCCTAGGCAAGTTACTCAACCTTGGTCTGACTCAGTTTTTTATGTGTAGAATGGGAGTAGGGTCAACCAGAGGATCCAATGAGATAAGGTTTACTCTGCAAATCTTGAAATGTTATCCGAACACCAGCAATTGTGATGAAGGTGATAATGATCTGGCACTATCCTAGGCAGGTTGTGTAAATCAACACCTGGATGTCTTCATGGATAGAAGATCTGCCAGATCGTGATGTTACCATTGCCTTTGACGTTGAAATGATATTTGTCCCCCCACAATCCTTCAGTTGACTATACCATCTTTGCAACATATCACCTAATATGTCCCCTCCCCTTGGAGAGAACTGTCTGCCCTTGGTGCTTTTGCTTCTCCTCTCATTCACTTCTAACCCCTCGGTTATCAGGCTCCCAAATGAAACTGCCTTCTGGAAAGTTGCCACTGATTTCTAAATGCTCCAAATAATAGGCTTTTTCACAAGCCCCATCTTCTCTCTGAGAACTTTCACACTGTTAGTCACTTTCTCCTGATAGATCCTTCCTCTTCTGCAGGTTTTCCTGCTATTTCTCTTTTCTGTTTCTGTTTTTACGTCTCTGACTTCGTTCTCGGTCTCCTTTGCTGGTTCTTCAGCCATGGATATCCGTCAGATCTCTGTCCTGGGCCCTCCTCTCTTTTCACTCTACATTACCCTTCTTGGTCTGTTCATCAACTTCCAGTTGATCAAAGCCCTATCATACCCCATTGAAATCCTCCTGGGACCCTTGCCTTCTTAAATGTCTGGTATGTAGAAAAGCCTTGACCACTTTCTCCTCCATTTATGTCTTATCCTAGAGTCAGATATTTAGAGTTGCAAGGCACCTTAGAGATGATTGTGTCCAACACTCTCACTTACATAAGAGGAACCTATGACTTTAAAGCTTAGTGTTATCCAAGGTTGCAGAGCTAGAGGGAAGGATATCTCTAGGGGCCAGTGGATATCTCTAGGCAGATACTACTTAGATCTATACATCTAGCTTTATATGATGCCTTTTGAACATTTTAAACTGCATGTCCTTATAGGCATCTCAGACCCAGCACTGGTCTATTACTCAGCTAAATAGAGATCACATAAAATTCGTAACAATAAGAACATATTTATTTAGTGTCTTAGTGCTTAATGTGAATTAAAATTGTTTATTTTAAGACTGGCAAGGTAAGTTGGAGTCAGTTGGAATATTAGGCTATAAAGACACAATGGTACTTAGAGATAGTAGGGAGCATGGCAATGCTGGCACAGTTGAAAGACTACTGTGTCAGAGGACCAGAGTTCAAATCCTGCATGGGTGACCTCAGGCAAGTCAAATCTCATTCCACAGCTTCCTCATCTATAAAATGAAGAGTTTGTACTAAATGGCCTCTAAGTTTCCTGTTAGCTCTACTTCTTTTGTCAACTAGTCATTTTACATTGAAGGAAAATGAAGCCCACAAAGACGAAAGAACTCATGTGGGTAGTGAGAAGCAGAGGTAAGATTTAAATCCAGGTCTTCTGACTCCAAATCCATAACACTTTCCACCCTGTCATTTGGTATCTGTCTTCCAAGGATATTTTTATGAAGGGTCCCTTAAAGAGCAGTGTAGAGCCCTGACCTTAGAGGCAGAGAAGCTAGGTCCAAATTTTGGTTCCGTCTGGTCTCAACTGTATGGGGCAAGTTACTTCTTTCTGTCCCTCAGTTTTCTCAGGGAATAGTGTGATAAAGGCACTTTGTAAAGTTCTTTATAATCATGAGCCTTTATTAAGGCTACACACTCTTTTTTTTAGACTCTTGCAATTCTGGATGAAGGAAAAGGCTGTAGCCAGATAATTAATTCCCCTTTTCTTCTCTGATCCTTGCAGCTGGAAGGAGGGCAATACTAGTTTCCCGCAGGATCTCTGAAAGTATTCCACCAAGCTTCCTCTGCAAAGTGCTCCAGGGGCTACTGCATCTTTACAAAGGGCATGAAATAAGGATGTTTCTCTTAGGTTTCACCTTCATTTTTTATATAAATTATATTTGGGCCCTTCTCCTCTAGCAACCCTGATATGTGGGCAGGTATCATCAATACTTCCCAGTTCTCCATTATTCTGGCTTCCTTGAGTGGGGCATTCTCTATCATCCTTCCCATCTCATCCCCAAGTATGTGACTGACTGATGGGGCTATTGAAACATTTTTTTCCCATCTTGTATTTCTCAATATCTTTTGTGTTTACCTAGAGCTGGAATCATATTTCATTTGTGGCTAAGGATGAGCTGCAGAACCCTTCATCCTTCTCTGATTCAACCATCCAATTCAACTCTACAAACTGACATCCTATATCACCTATTGCTGTAAGTATCTCACTGGGAAAAAGAAAGCTGACAATTCAGTCACCATGCTTCTAGTTAATCCTTGGCCTCTCTACTGTAAATTCCGCTTTACAGTATGCTGAAGGAACAGAATGAAATTCCAACCCATCTTGGGCTGATCGTCAAGAGGCTGTCAGAGAATAACGATGTTCAATCACTGCCAAGCAGGTTCTAGATTTGAACCAGTGACCTAGAAAAGGAAGTCTCCATAGCCCATTACCAAATTATCCCCTAAGCCCTCTTGGTCCCCCCACTAACACCCTTTCCGATAAAACTCCCTTTCTGTCATTGACTCTGTCAATGCACACAGCAAATCCCTGAAGTATGAAATTAATTTGAACTATAGAATTGGACAAACAAGCTCTGAAGTGAAGTCTTTAGAAATGAAAGCAAATATTTCAGCTGCTAATCCATTTGTGGAGAACATCTTTGGGCGTTCGCTTAGTTGGCTGAGGAGGGGGGTGCGATGTGGTGGTGGTTAGTGGGGGGAGGGGTTGAGGGTGAAAATAAATAAGGAGCTATGAGTTATTTCCCACACGGCAGCTCTGAACATTTGAAGTTGAACAGTCCTTATCTCTCTGAGTGGATTTAGGCAAACGTCTCACTGTGTCTTATGCTTAGAAGGGAAACCCAGAGATTAGAAGGGTAGACCAATTCAGAAATGCAGGGTCAGTCTTTCTCAAATCAGGTTGCTTGGGTTGGGGCATTTGAAAAACACGCTTGAAACATTATGAAATGATTTTTTTGTGTATATTGACTCTGACTTTCCTTCCTATGTAAATATCAACCCTGAACCCGCCATGAGAAGAAACTTCCTGTGGTAGGAAACACCTTATCTTGTACTCTGGCGTCCCAGTAACATCTGCATCAGTGTAACCCTTGCTGGGGGCCTGCAATGTTTTCCTAAACCTTGATAATATATGTAGTGAACTAGCCTGAAAAATAACCTAGACATTATATGAGGCTAAATTCAGCACATTCTCTGAACAAGCAGGAGGGGAAGGGAGGAAATAGATGTACTCAACGTAGGCTTTCAGTGTTATATCTGATGGGCTATTGCCTCTCTTTCCCACCCAGAAGATATGGATGCTGTCAACTAACCCTAAAAATATAGAAATTTATTTTAGAATTAATTTTGAACTTCTGCTATGAGGTAATTATAACAAACACAAAAAAATCCCTTCTCTTCCAAAAGCAATAGCCTCTTTTCATATCCACAAAGATATGACTTTAAAATGGACAGAGTAGCAAGTTCCAGTCCACTTTAGTTTAAGAATGTGTTACTCTTTAAAGTGCTCCAATAGACAAGCAACAATTAATGTTTGTGTCAGAGGCAAAAGGAGGTGGGACAGCTATGCTCATGGGTGGGAGTCCATAGACTCTTGGAGAGTGGTCCTGGGGAGGTTATTAAGTGCGACAAGGAAGTTATCAAGGTGGGGCAGGGGAGAAGGGAGTGGTGGTGATAGGCCATCTGGTCATTTCATGTTTTAACTACAAATTCTAGCTAATAGAGTCAGTGTGGCATAGAGAGTCAGCTATGAAACCAAGGAGATCTAGGGTCAAGTCTTGTCTCTGACAATACTGCTTATGTGACCCTGGACAATTAATGTACCCATTCCAGGCAAGTCTTTAAGACTCTTAAGTTGTAGAGAAGGCACCAACCTGCACGAGCAGAGGGAACTCCCTGCCCCAATGGAATCAATAAAGCCTTACCTGATCTCCCCAGCAAAACTGATCCTTTGAATCTCTTGGGTCACTGTTTAGAATTCATGTATATATTAAGTGAATTATAACCTGTAATTGTTTGTATGCGTCTTATGATTTCAGGTTCTAGGAACCTGTAGCCTCAAGGTCCCATCGCAGAACTAATCTCCTCAGTAAAAGGATTCAGCCAAAAGGCTATACCCAAGGACCTAGGAGGCCACATGTGTGTTTCCCACTATTGAACTAGAAGAATGGAGAGTCTGTCTTTTTTATAGTAGTTTTTATAGTCTTTTATATAGTAACTCGACTATAAATTCCTTGTGGGCAGAAATTGTGTCTTATTTCATCCTTGATTTACCAGTATACAGTAGGTGTTCAGTGCATGTGTACCTAAGTGAATGGAATGCAGTTATGTCTGTTTAGAGATTAAATTTAGTTGAACGTGGTTGTATTAGAAAGCGTAATTATTGGGAGTGAGATCTATCTACCATGTTAAAAAAAAATCTAATTTCCTTTTCTGGACCAAGTCGTAGTTATTGAACACCCACTAACTCGTGGAGGATAAAAGTGAAAGAGAAGCTCCCTGTCAGGTGCTGTCTACTGAAAACATTCTCATATAGGAAAGTTCTCCCTTGAACAGATTTTTGTCAATTGACATTATAATAGAAATACATATCTATATTATATATAAATAAATATAAAGAGGATATTGAGAATTATCACCATTTATCCATGGTAAGTTATTTAGTGTCCATACCTATTCAACCAACAAGAGATACTTGGGTTTGTTGAAGGAGCAACTGGTGATGTCACCCGTCCTCTTCAAAAATGAGGAAGAAAACCCCAAATGGAGTCACAAAGAGTTGGACACAACTGAATGACATGTGCTAGCTATTATTGCCCTTAGAGTAGGTGAGGGAACCGATCATAGGATTTACATCTAGCAGAGATTTTAGAGATCATCTAGTCTTAATGTCTCATTGTACGTATGGGGAAACTAAGAGCTGCCCAAGTTCATACGGCTTATAAGTGACAGAACTGTGATTTCTATATCCACTTCTCTTCCCCTATGCCATGTGACTTTTATCCTAGGTGTCTTTATCTGATTGAAGGAACCCCATACAAGTAAAACAAACATTCAATTAATCAATGAAACAAACAAAAATGAACATAATTTACTTTCTGTGTGAATTCAGATCAATCCTCTGAGTTGTTGAGTTACAATGAATGGGTTGGTTTCTTTGGATGAAAGTGATGCTACTGAGTCACTATTAGGCATATGTACATTTGTGTGTCTTTCTACTGAGCCATCCACACCCATTCTCATCCAGCCTTGCCCCAGAGTATCAGAGGCTTGAGAGTAGGAAAGGACGTCCTAGATCATAACTATAACCCACCTTTTCTCTATAGGAAAACTGAGGCCCAAAGAAGCAAAGAAATTTGTACAAAGTTACACAGCTAGCCAGTGCCAATACTGACTCAAATCCTGGGGCACCCCTACAAATTCAGTGCAGTTTTCGCCAATAGTAGGCATTTTTTGAGACAGCTGGCTAGGTTCAGAGGGCGGTTCGTGGCCAGGGATCCCTTTTCTCTTTGAACAACTAACTGGTGCTTACAAGGACTGAACTCACCAAAAAGTGGGATTGACTAAATGCTTAGCTAAGCATGACAACAACAGGTCAAATGAAACACTTAGGATCCTAGGTTTAGAGGTCCTTCTAAGTGAGACAGATGATACTGATGTGGAAAGACATAAGGGGCCTGGAGAAAAAAGAGAAACATTGAACTCGTACAGGAATCAAATAAATAACCAATTAACATTAAGTGCATTCAAAGAAGCAAAGTACCATTTAGGGGCAGCAGAGAAATTGGGGTTGCATGCAGCATGCTGGAGCCAGCTCAAAATCAAGAGCTGATTATTTAAGTTTCAGTGTGAGCACTTACACCTTGTAAAGCTACGAATCAGAGCCTAATTTATCGTTTTGTGGATTATTTGGACTGGAGAAGTGATGATGATGAAGAAAATCATGTAGTGAAGTTTAAAAGTTTATATGTATATTACATGTATGTATCTGTCCATCCATCCTTCTGTCTGTCTGTCTGTCTGTCTACCTAGCTGAGGGAGAAAATGTTAACAATGTAGGCCAAATTAAAAAAAGTGCTATGTGTACTTCTTTCCCCCTGCCCCCAACAACCGTAAGAGGTGAGTAGTCTAATTGGGATTATCCATATTTTATAGATTAGGAAACTGAGGATTACACAGGGAAAGATATTTGACCATGACCTAGAGTGGAACTGATACTTGAGCCTAGATCTTTTCACTTCTAACGTATTGTATTTTTCCTTAGGCTATATTTCCTTTTCATCTAGTCCAAGAAGGCTACTTAGAGGAGATGGAATTTTATATCCTATGAGAAAAGCTTAATGATCTAGGTCCTCAAGCATGGTCAGGCCTAGAGGGCCATATGTGGCCTTGTGGTTATAGGTCTCTCATCCCTGATCTAGGTAGACCAAAACACAACAACCCCCCCACCCCCTCACCTCCAAAAAAGCTCAATCTTTAAAGACTTTTCTTTAGTAAGGTGTTTTATACTCACAAGATTCCTTGAAATATAACAATAGAGAAAATATTTTTTGACAGCCCTCTGATTATTATTCTCAAGCTAAGCATTAAGTCAGAGAAACAGAATTTCTGCAGTTGTTCTCCACTCCCATGGAAGAAATCTAGAGTAGAGTCCAAATGGAAGCAAAATTCTCTATAGATAGTTAGTTCTCCGGATATTCCTGATTGTGAATGGTACTGCACTGACTACATCGACTCAGAATATTACACAGTGTCTAAAATGAGATCCATAAATGGAACATACTTAACAGGATTTGGTCCATTGCTATAGGAAAAACTAAGTGGATGACAAATATTTCTTGGGCTGGATGTCTCTTGTGCATCCAAGGACAACATGTACATTTTTCTCACAGTAGTGCCTTTAGGGCACAGCAAGGTATGGTGGAAAGAACACTAGCTCTGGAGTCAGAGAATCTAGGTTCAGATTCTACTTCTGGTACTTATTAAATGCTTAATCTTCAGAAAAACACTTAATTTTCCTGGGATCTCAGTTTCCTCATGTATAGCATAAGAAAAGTAGACCAAATGTCTTCTAAAATCTTTTCTGCCTTTACATCTATGGTCTTGTAATCCTAGATTTGTGTGTGTTCATATGTATGCAATATTGGTCTGTAAATATATACATGCATATGTATATATGTACGGATATATATGTGTGTATGCATACACACACATATGGAGAGAGACAGAGAGAGAGAGAGAAAGATAGAGAGACAGAGACAGAGAGACAGAGACTAAGTCCGAGAGTCCGAGACAGATGGATAGATAGATCTGTATATGTGTGTATCTACAGATGTACATGTATGTCATGTTGGACAAGTACTATAAAAGGCAGCGGATTAGATCCAAAACTATATGAAAGGAAGTGAACAGGTAATATTGCCTTTGGAAAATGGCAAAGTTATTTTAATAAACAATAATATAATTTTAATAAATTTAATAAATAATAAATTTAATAAACAATGATAACTAATATACATATATATGTGTGTGTGTATATCCATATATATATATATATATATATATATATATATATGTATATACACCACTTTAAGGTTTACAAATCACCTTAGATGAATTTCATTCCATCTTCATAACAACCCAATGAGGTAAGCTGCTATTAATATCTTTATTCGCAGTGATGAAGAAACTGAGGTAAACAGAAGTTAAAGTGACTTGCTCAGAGGCACACAATTAGCAAATGTCTCAGTCAGAATTTAAACTCAGATCTTCCTGAATGAAAATTCAGTGCTTTATCCTTTAAACCACTTAGCTGCCTCCTTTTCAGTATGCACTATCCCCCAAAAGAATGAATCAATTTTTTCCCTGAATGGAAGACCCATATTTTTGTTACCAGGATTCTTCTAGTAATAATGTTTGACAGTAAGGCAAGGAATTGCAATCCCTGAAGCATTAAAACTGGGATCACCCAAAAGGTAATAGAGAGGAGCTTGGGGGACGTGATCAATTTATGAAACATTAGAAACAAGGGGCTATGTAGAAATGTTGCAAAAACTATAACCACTCCTTTCAGATTCCCTTTCCTCTTCTAGAAAAATGGGGATAATTACCACAAAGTGTTATTGTGAGAATTGGATGATAGAATGCTTGCGAAGTGCCTGGAAAACTAAAAGTGCTATATAAATGTTAGTTGTCATTTATCTTCTCATAGAATAAGCATTCATTAAGTACTTACTGTATACCAGGCACTACAGAAACAATCTTCATCTTCAAAGAGTTTACAGTCTAAGAGAGGGAGACCACATAGACATATGTAGGTACATACAAGGTAATCTTAGAAGGGAATCTGGAAGTACAGAGGAAAGCTTTGTACTGAAGGCAGCATTTGAACTCAGGCTTAGAGGAGGCCAAAGGTTCTAAGAGGCAGACGTGTGGAGGGAGAACATTACAGGGATAGGGATTAGCCAGGGTCAAAATTCAGTGATGGGTAGGCCAGGAGGTTTGGATCTTACCATTTGTGAAGTGATGTGTAAGAAGCTGGAAAGATAAGAAAGGTCCAAGTAGCCACAGTAGAATGTAAACTCTTGGGAGGTAGAGATGGTTTCTTTTCTTTATGTTTTTCTCCAGCTTGTGTATTCTCAGTATTTAACCTGTGACTGGCCTCTATTCTGTACTTAAATGCTTTCTAATGTTGTTGAAAACACCTTGGCCAACATAGGGATAGTCCAATGGAGATAGTGATCATTTAAGTGCTGAAATGTGCAGGGCAGCAGTTGGTTTTCCCAAGCATCATGGAAGACCTAATGGTAATAGCTATTGGAGCTCTTTAAATTAGGACCTTCAGCCCTTTTCCTGTGGCTAAAGGAGCTCAGGCTAAGGAATTTGGCTCTTGGTACGGAATAAAAATTTTAAAAAATCAAAGACTATTTACTGAAAGTGGCCAGTTTGAGTGGCACGTCAGCAAAAAACAAAACAAAACAAAACAAAATCAAAATAAATAAAACCTGTTAACTTTAGGAAATATGTCTAACAGATCCATCCATTTATAAACAGGCCATTTTTGTATTTGTTGATGCGTGCGTCTGCATGACATGTTAGTCCTTTGAGGAAGAGGTTTCAGGTCTATGAGAATTTTGCCTTCTAAAGCTGCGTTCTTTAAGTTAAAAAAATCATAATAAAGTCCAGGCATCCCCCCCTCCTCTCCCTCCCAACAGTGTTTTCTACAAAATTATGAGTCGTTACATTTTGATTTTCCGAGCTTGCTGCAAATGGAGGTGAATCGGACTACATTCCACATCATAATTGCTTTCTGTGTGAAGAGGTCTTTTCCAGGCCCGTCTGGAGGCTGCTGTTTTAATCAGAAGCCTGTCTATTTGTATGTTAATAGTTTCATCTTGGTTTATTGGGCTTGTTGATGGAAAAGCTGGAATCAGATGCTTCACTATTTTCAAGATTTCCTATTAATCTACCACTTTTGTGCCAACACGAACCCATTTCAGCCTCCTCTGCTCTAAATCCTCTTAATGAAAGCATGAAGAATGACAAAATACTTCCTTTCAGAAAGTGAGGGCTGCGCCAATTCCCTTTCTCCATGCTCCTTCAGTGGGACAGAAGGGAGATGGGGGGGACTCCACAGGTGCTTTGCCCAGCAATCATGGACTCCCCAGTAATCCATTCAACTCATCTCATGCTCTATTTGGGCCTGAGCCCAGAGTGGCCCAGCAGCTGCTATGAGGTCACCTGGGTTAAAGTAGGGATGGGAAGCAGGTCAGGTGTATGTTGAGTTCTGGCCAGCCTGAAGGTGCTTTCTAATGTCACTGAGAGAAGATAGTCCAGACCAGAGAGGACACACAAGTCAATTCTCCATTCTCCGTCACAGGTTATTGATGAGTAAAAAACCTGGAACTTTTAGAAGCCGTAGTAATTTAAGCTTCTACTGTGATCACTGTACCCACCGAAGGGTTCAAGCTTTTTTGACAGGGTAAGTGCCCATTTCAGTTCAATCTTTGAGCTAAGAAAACACACACACACACACACACACACACACACACACACACACACACACTCTGAATTTGGACACTTCCCTCAAGGAGACTTACATCAAATAGTAAGATGGGGGTTGGAGGGTGGGACATGGTATATACACAAATTTGGCACACATCAGGACGTAATAGAGGCAAAACACAACCAGAGACAATGTTCTAAAAAATTCGAGGAGACATTACTTTCATTGGGTGGGGGGAGACAGAGAAAGAAGAGATTAGGTAGGGAGCAGAGAAAAATGTGGAGGAGGAAGCATTTGGAAAGATGCTATGGAATATAGGGGAAAGAGTACTTTACTGAACTTCTACTGGAGTCAGAGAACCTGAGTTCAAAGTTCAGCTGTACTAAAGACCTGCGAGTTTTTGGTCATATTACTTCCCTTCTTATGTTCTGAGTATCTTTATCTGCAAAAATGATGGGTTAGACTAGATTGAAGATTCTTAACTCTTTTTGTGTCATGGACCCCTTTGGCAGTCAGATGAAGCCTATGGACCCCCTCTCAGAATAATGCTTTGAAAGACAAACAATAAAATATATAGGATCACAAAGGAAATAAATTACATTGAAATATAGTCATCAAAATAAATAATTTTTAAAACCAAGTTCATGGACCCCAGGTTAAGAACCCCTGGAGTAGCTTGAAGGCAATTTGAGAAGGGGATTCATTAGTAGCTTAGCATCTAGAAATAGGTTCCTGCAGAAGATAGAGTTTGAGTTGAAACTTGAGAGAAGCCAGCAAAGAGGCAGAGGTTATGAAAAAATATTTTATTTTAAAAAAGTGCTTACCACCCCCAGGTTAATAACCTCTGAAGTAGATAATTCCAAAGATCATTTGTAGTTCTAAATCTGTTCTCTTAGGACTTTCGTATGTCTATTTTTCTTCTCCTTCCACCCTCCTCTTGTAGAATATAAACCTTTTGAGGGAAGAGACTATTTTCTTCCTTCCTTCCTCTCTCTTTCTTTCTTCCTGTCTTTCTTTCTTCCTTTCCTTTTTCCTCAGTTGGGGTTAAGTAATTTGCCCAGGGTCACATAGCTAGTAAGTATCTGAGGTCAAATTTGCACTCAGGTCTTCTTGACTCCAGGGCCAGTGCTCTATCAACTGCACCACCTAGCTGCCCAGAGGGCAGGGACTAGTTTCACTTTTTTTTTTGTCTTTGTATCTCCAGTCCCTGGAACCTGCTAGACACTTAATAAATGCTTTTCTCATTATAGCATACATTTAAGGCACCATAGAGATCATCCAATTCAGCCTCTTCATATTACAAATGAGAAGACCAAGCCTCAGTAAGTTTAAATGACTTTCCCAAAGTACATCAGAGGTTGGGTTTGAACTTCACACTCCGTGACTGCAGCTCCAGTATTTATTTAATCACTGGACCACTCTGCCTCTCTTGCTTGCTAGAATTCAATTGGTCTGAACCTTGAAATAAGATTTTAATATAACTGTGTGATGTTGGGCAAATGATTTCTCTGTTTACCTCAGTTTCCTCATCTATTAAATGGGGATAATACTATCTCCCAGGGTTGCTGTAAAGCTAAAATGAGATAATAATTGCAAAGCATTTGCCCTAGTGCCTGGCACGTGGTAAATGCCATATAAATGCCAGCTATTATTAGGACTGTTACTACTGCTGCTGTTATAATGATAGTGATAGATGAACATACAGAGAGATCGCTAGCTAGGTAGAAAGGCATAGATAGATAGGTAGATAGACAGATAGATAGATAGAGGGATAGATGATAGATAGAGGGATAGATGATAGATAGATAGAGGGATAGATGATAGATAGATGGATAGATAGATGATAGAGGGATAGATGATAGATGGATAGAGAGATAGATGATAGAGGGATAGATAGATGGATAGATGATAGATAGATGGATAGATAGATGATAGAGGGATAGATGATAGATAGATGGATAGATGGATAGATAGATGATAGATAGAGGGATAGATGATAGATAGATGAATAGATAGATGATAGATAGAGGGATAGATGATAGATAGATGGACAGAGAGATAGATGATAGATAGATGATAGAGGGATAGATGATAGATAGATGGACAGAGAGATAGATGATAGATAGAGGGATAGATGATAGATGGATAGATAGATGATAGAGGGATAGATGATAGATAGATGGATAGATGGAGATAGATGATAGATAGAGGGATAGATAATAGATAGATAGAGGGATAGATAATAGATAGATGGATAGATGGATAGATAGATGATAGATAAATAGATGATAGATGGATAGATGGATAGATAGATGGATAGATGGATGGATAGACGGATGGCTAGATGGATATTGGAGAGATAGAGAGACAGAGAGATGATTGGAAGGAGGAAGTATATTAAAGGCATGCAGGAGAGCCTGAATGAATGCATGGACCCAAGGGGAGACCACAAATATACTATCTAGTAGTTCAGGTTGTCTGGGACATTAACGTCAAGGAAATTAAGGTGAAACTACAGAGAAAGGAAGGCACATTGGAGCCAGATTATGGAAGAACTTGAATTAAAAGAGTTTACGAGTGTACATTTTGTTCTACAGGCAACAGGAAGCCTTTAAAGGTTTTTGAGTGAGAAGCAAAACTAGAGAGGAGTGAAACTGGAGACAAGAAGTCTAGAAGGGGAGGTGATGAGGGACCAGAACAGAGAAGTGGCAGTGGGGATGGAGAAGAAGGGCCATAAAGGAAGGATATGGGCAAGGAAGAATCCATAGGACAAGGCAGATAACTAGGTTAGTGCCTTGGATGAGCTTCCAGGGCTTCTCAATCTGGGATCTGTAAATTAATTTGCTTTAAAGTACTTTGATAACTATTGACTTCCTTGTGTTCTTACGTCTTTTATTTTGTGCAGCTTTAAAAACATTCTAAAAAGATCATAGACTTTACCAGACTGTCAGTGTTGTCCAGAAGTGATGTGCGCACACACACGCACACACACACACACACACACACACACACACACAATTAAACAATAAAAACAAAAACCAGGTTTAAGAGACCTTTCTCCACAGGGCCTGGTGAGTCCCAAAAGAGTGGCAGGAGGCTAAGTAACCCTCTCTTTCTGTTCCTTTCCTCATATGGTGACCAAATATGGCCATCTTATCCCTTAACTAGAGAAGCAAAAACCAAGGGACCTACCTCAATGGAGTTGCCCATGGCTGTGCTCTCTCTTTTTTCTCCAAGGTCTCCCTAAAAGCAGGCTATAAGGAAAAGGCTTTGGAGGAGTCATCCAACCTACATTCTACCTCCAGCTATGGTGCTCCCTCCTTATGGCACCACAGGTAAATCACTTAGTTTTACCTCTTTCTTCTGGTAACATCAAATTGCCTGTAAGACCCTCAGAGTCCATAAAACACACTAGAGACACTTTCTTCTTATAATAAGGCTTGGATCTCCCAACCCGATTTGATCAATGTGTGTTTTGATTTCCATCTTGTCCCCTTGGTGAGTGACTATTATGATGTTTCATTCGTACCACTCCCTTTCTAACAATCAGGTCACATCTAATATGTAGATGGAGTACTACACTGGGAGTCACTGGGAGCCTCTGATAGCTCGACCAGTCTGAGCCTTAGCTTTTCATGTGTAAAAAGAGGGGGTGGGACCCAGTGGCCCAGTTTATTCACTTCTAGCTCTAAATCTATGATCCCACCATAAAACCTGGGTTTAAATACTGCTTCAAATACCAGATTTCTGGCCCTGGGCCAGTTATTTTTTAGCCTCTCTCAGCCTCAGTTTCCTTAGCTATAAAACGGAGGTCATAATTATGGTATCTCCTCACTGGCTTATTGTGAATCTCAAAAGAGGTATTGTATCATAATGTATTATCACTTTATCAAGAGTATTGCATTCTATTGAATCATAAACAGTGGGATTAGCTAACCTAAAAGTCATATGTATTTTATTATTCTTCAAAGGGAAATATGCTCATTTCCGATCTTGATGAAATAGCTGAAGAACAAGCCCTAGGATTAGAACTTACCCCTTGAAGTGCCCACATCTAAATATTAGAGGTGGGAGAGATCTTATGGGTCACCTAGCCCAAATCCTTTATTTTATAGGTGAGGAAACTGAGTCCAGAAGAAGGTAAATGACATATGTAAGGTCCTCTGTAGGTCAAGAGGCAGACCCAGAATTAGAATGCTGTTCCCTATCCACTGTCCTTTGACCATAGTATACTTTCTGTGACTGGAGCCCAGAGCTCTTCCACTAACACCACTAGTCAGTAGCCTCATTCCCATTCCAGCATTCAGCATAGATGAGAGTTCTATGGCCTGGGCTCTGACCCAACTGAAACCATGTGGCTTGGCCTGGAAGGCTTGTGTGTAGAGTGCTCAATGGGACTATTTCTCCTCTGGAATGACTTATTCTGGTTATGATTTAGCTAAGAACTTTAATACTCCAGTGGGTGTTTGTGAGAAGGCCTTGAACCATTCTTCACCTAAATGAAACCAGATTGTCTCTTCTTCCTGGATGCAGGTGGTAGAGACAACCTGGAATGGTAGAGATAACAACAAAAAAAGGTGACCTAGCCATGGCATGGGGCAGGTAGGTGGTGCAGTGGATGGATCACTGGATATGGAATCAGGAAGACTCATCTTCATGAGTTCAAATCTTTTATTTAAAGTTTATTTAAAATGCCGTAGACATTTAATAACTGTGTGACCCTGGGTAAGTTATTTAATCCCTGTTTGCCTCAGTTTCCTCATCTGTAAAGTGACCTGGAGAAGGAAATGGCAAACCACTCCTGTATCTTTACCAAGAAAACCTTCAATGAGGTCATGAAGAATCAGAGATGACGGAGACAACTGAACAACAATAAAAAACCATAACATAGTTTACACAGTACTCAGCATTGCCACTCCCCACCCCTCATCTCTTTTTTCCTAATATGACACAGTTTTACCCTCCATCCCTTGCTGTCTGTCCTTCTTATTGATGCATAGATTCGTATCCATTGCCTATCACAGGGAAGAAAGATCTGTTACCCTATCCTTCCCAGTGTTATGTCTTCCATTTCTCCTTTCTTCTCAATGATCCATAACTTCTGTTCTTTTCAGGGAGATACAGCATCTCCCCTCCCCATCCTGCCCAGGAGTCACAAAAATGGTGCTGGTCAAGACCCTATGAGTCTACTCCTATAAGATTCTTAGTATTGGAATTCCCTCCACCAATGCAGATTGGCAGTTCATCTCTATTAAAGTTCTTAATTTGGTATCTATGAACATGAAAAAAATAATAACCATTTTAATATAATGTTTCCTTTATAACCCTACATGTTTCTATATTATTCACTCTAATTCATTCTAAGAAGAGGCACATAGGTTTCAGCAGGTGGTCAAAGGATAAAGAATAAGGACCCTTGGTCCATCACCAATAGACTAGATCAGGGGTTCATAGATGGAGAGTTAGAGGGGGTCTTAGAAACCACCTGATCCATCCATTTTATTTCACAGATGAAGACCTGAGGTCATCCTGCTCTCAGGTTCTCTGACTTTTAAGTCCAGCACACTGTATTTTTTTCTTCTGTACCTTGAGAAAGAGGACCATGGTTTGAAAATCAGAAAGAACCTTGTCCAACTATTGAAACAGAAGCCCAGAGAGATGCCATAACTTGCCTCTACTGCACAGAGAACAGATACCTCTCCTTTGCTTCCCAAGGATAAGCATCTTGACCATTTTCTCAGACACTCCCCATGTAGGCTGGGCCAGAATAGCCTGGGAAAAGCAGAATCATTGAGGTCATGGTAACTGAACCAATGCAGTAGCTTGGCTAAGAATTTACCTCTTTCTGAGCCATATACTAGACCTTTCGTGGAGGTGTCAAAGTGAGAGGGAACACACCGTTCCTGCCCCAGAGCAGTTTACCAAGTGCTTCATAGACCCATTACAATCATCTGGGCAATGTCTAAGAAACAGCATTTGATCTGGAGATGATACAATTGAGTTTGGATTCTAGTTTGGTCAATGATCAGTTGTGTGACCCTGCGTGGGTTATTTCTCTTTTCTGGGCCTCAGTTCCCTTCTCTGTAGAATGGGAATAATAAATCTTGTATTACCCTAGATAACATACTTCCCTTCTCCTGGCCCTAGTTTTTTCATCTGTCATATGCAGAAAATAATGCTACCTCACAGGGTTATAGCAGAAGTATAAGTTGTGGTGGTGGTGGTGATGGTGGTGGTGGTGGTGGTGATGGTGGTGGTGGTGATGGTGGTGGTGATGGTGGTGGTGTTGGTGGTGGTGGTGGTGATGGTGGTGATGGTGGTGGTGGTAGCAGCAGCAGCAGTAATAGTAGCTAGCATTCAGGCAGTGCTTACCATGTGTGAAGCCTTGTGCTAAATGCTTCACGATTATCTCATTTGAGTCTCTAGACATCCATAAGAGGTAGGTGTCACTACCCCATTTTAAAGATGAGGAAACTGAAGCAAACAGAAGTGAAGTCATGGCTAATAAGTAACTGGGGCTGATTGGAACCACGGCTTTCCTGACTCCAGGCCTACAGTTCTATCCACTGAGCCACCTGGCATCCCTTCTTTGTAGAGAAAGAGTTTTATAAGGCATTAAATGCATTAAATGTTTGAGCTAGCATGTTTTACATATATATGTGTGTGTATATGTGTGTGTGTGTGTGTGTGTCCTAGACTCATGATTTCACCAATGTAGAGAGTTCACAATGTGGAAATTATCCTCTCTGATGCAAAGAGGCAATTTGTCTTTAACTTTTGAACTTAGAGAACTGCCTAGGGCAGCAGGTCTCAAAATTGTGGGTCTCGGGGCCTTTCTACACTCTTAAAAATTAATGAGGGCCCCTTTCCCCCAAAGAGCTTTCTGTTTATGTGGGTTATATCCAGGGGTGTTCTGGAGCCAAGTCAAATGCACTTACAAAAGATAACTCTTACATTTCCAGTTTGAAATATGCAAGCTACAAATCAGGGCTTGGTCTATTGTTTTGTTGATTGTCCAGACTTAAGAAAGTGAAGGAGAAAATGTTAATAATTCATAGTAAACTCAAAAGTATATTGTATATACATTTTTCCCTCTAGGAGAGATGGTTGCTAAATATTTATCAGCACATGCCTAGTTGTATCTATTCATATTTACCATATTAGAAATGAAAACATCTTAGTGCTATTATGAAAATAGTTTTCACATTATGAACACCCTGAATTGGTCTCAGAGACCTCCATGGGGGCCATGGACTTTAGACAGTGAGCACGACTAGACTAAGGGCATAGAAAAGTAGAGTGACATGGCCCCCATGCTAACAGGCCTCCGAAGCAGAAGTTAAATGAGAGGGACCTTAGAGGTCATTTAATACAATCTTTATTTTATTTTATTTTTAACGGACGACGAAACTGAGGTTCTGAGAGGCTAGGTAACTATTTCCAAGATAGATAGGCAGAACTGGAACCCATGTCCTGAGACTATAAGCTGAAGTACTCTCGTCCCTTCTGCCATGTTGAGCCACATGTGTTGATAAAATTGACAACGGTAATTTGGCCTATCTTGGTCATTTTATACCCTTTTTATCTACAAGAAAACTATACTGGAGATTGTTGGTGGCAGCGCAGATAGAGCGCTGGACCTGGAGTCAGGAAGACCTGAGTTCAAATCCAGCCTCAGACCGTCACCAGCTGTGTGACCCTAGGAAGTCACTTAACTTCTGTTTGCCTCAGTTTCCTCAACTGTAAAATGAGGGCAATAATGGTGCCTGCTTCCCAGGGTTGTTGTGAGCAATAGAGTGCTTAGTACAAGGCCTGGCATACAGGAGGGGCTATATAAATGCTTATTCATTCCCTTATCCGCATCCCTAGCTTTAATGATGCTTGACCTTTTAATGCTTCTGTGATTTTTAATGCCTCTATCGGTCAAGGACAGTGGGTTGAGAGAAACAGAAGGCATCTTCTGTTTGTATATGTACATTTTCGAAAGGGTAAGGTATAATACTGGGTCTGCAGTCAAGGAAAGGTCTAAATTCAAGTCCCTCAAAGCGATGCTTCTTTGTTGTACAACCATGATAAGATTCCTCAATCTTTGGGACCCTCAGTTGCCTCATCTGTAGAATGGGGATAAACATGCCTAACTCAGAGAGCGGCTCTGAGGGTAAAATGAGATGATTATGCTAAAAGCTTTGGAAACTTAAAATTGCTATCATAATGTCAGCTTTTATTATAAGCACAATGACAGAGGTGATGATGCTGAAGACAGCTGCTACGTTGGTTTCTCCCCTTGATTCTTACGGAAATTGGTTTAAAAATGTAGGTTTTAAAACTATGCAGTTACGTAAAAGCCGGCATCTCAAAATGCCTCTTTTGAAGCATTTTTGCCCAGACATCCAGCTTTTCTATAACTCCTTTCTCCGTTTTAAAACAAAACCAGTTCACATTTTATTAGCCTACTCCAGTATCAAGAGATCCGCTAATTCATGTGGTGTACCTTGAGTGGCCTACGGCAAATCTTTATGTCTCTGGATAACAGTGCTCTCTGAGCATCTTTTTATTTATTTATTTTTTTTAACCCACACCAGAATTACGGAGCTCTATTTAGGAATTATGGGATGAGGTAGGATAGTGCCCTGCTGTGTCTGGAGAAAAAATTGTTTGAATTCAACTTTCCACAGTGAACTAGTTGAAATAGGATACTGACACATGTTTTTTTAAACCAGTAATAACCATGTCAAACTGCCTATTTTTGGTAAGCAAGGGGTAGGAATCATTCTTCCTTTTATTAAATTCACATTAAACCCTATAACAGAGTCATCACTTTGCAATAACTTCATTCAACCAAATACTGTCATTCTTTTAAAATCCCCCTTTCCCTCAGGATGTTTGAAATGGATTTAAGGAGGCAGGAGTTTTATACATACACATATTTGACTTCTTCCTGGTAGCAAAAAAATGAACAAAACATGCACTCCTAGATCTTCACTTCTCCATTGAATGGGAAAGTCCTCCAAAGAGGAAAAAATAAATATCCATTCAAAGACCACCAAGCATTTATTATGCACCTACTGTATACAAGGCATCTTATTAGACTCTGGAGATACAAAGACAAAATGGAAATGTTCTCTGTCTCCCTTCATTGCAAGGGCTTGCATTTGAATAGGAAGATTAATCAATTCAAAACCATCATTCCTTTTAGAAAGGGGATGGCAGTTGACTTCCATCTGGATCAGCTTGCCACCTCTGTAGCTCCCAAGACTAAACTACTCCCTTCCATGGCCATTATTTCTTTGCATATGTTATCTCCTCCTATTAGAAGGAAAATTTCCTCAGGGCAAGGGTTGTACTTGTATCCCTAAAATTGAGTATAGTACCAGGCATATGGTAAGTGCTTATTGAATGGTTTTTTCATTCATTCATTCACTGATTCATTCATTCATTCATCTATCCATCATAAAATGAAATACTCTTTATAAAGCACTTAACTTGTATCAGGTGTGTGAATTAAAATCTAGACAATCTACATAGATTTATCCCTCTGACCAAGGATTTTTTCAGCTTTGTTTGGTGAAATGTAACTTTTTAACTGTATCAACACATTTGTACACATACACACACAAATTACAAACTTTTCTTGAAAACAAGCATTATCTTTATTTTATATAGCAGTTTATAGTTTGGGTTTCAGAAGTATCTGCAGGTCAGGATCTTATGATGCTAACTTGTGACTGATTTCCATTGCTTATCTAGTTGTTGTCTTTTACTGCTCCATTTTCAGATACCTGTAGGGAGCTTGCTGTTAAGAAACAAAGTTCTAAAAACAGTGTGTATATGTAATTAATACTTGCTGCCTTCTCCTTCCTCTTTCCATTAATTCATCTATTCATCCATCCATTCATTCTAGCAAAGGAAAAGAACCCATGATCAGATAAATATTCGCACAATAACCCCAACACCCATGGGGATTAGGAAAAGCTCCCTAATAACTAGTAGGAAGGAGACAGGATAGATGACTTTTGAGTTGACCCTTAAGGGAAACTTGGGATTCTAAGAAGTAGAGATGAAAAGCCAGTGAACTAGAGGCATGGATGACAGCCTGGCTGATCAGAAAGGCACAGGAACAGAGAATGTTGACTTTAAGAGATAACAAGTGAAGATGAGTTGAAAATCACTTAAGGGGAAAGCTACAGGAGTAAGTTAGAGTAATACCAAGAGTCGTTATGCTAATGTTTCCATCAGGAATGGGTGAAACTGTCCCCTTGACAGGAGAGAAACAATTAGCAGTGGAGCTCTACACCAAGGTCTCCCATTTTTCACAGGAACCAATTAATAAGCACATCTTACTTTAAAGCAAAAGGGGGTAATTTCTTACCACCTACAGGCTTGGGATGACTTGGAAATCTATTTTAATAATTCTTCCTGCCATCTTATCACAACTTCTATCATTCTACTTAGGAAATGCAAATATTAATTATTAGTTATGAAAGGTTGATATGATTACGAAATGGGCTATAGTCTCATTTGTGCAAATGGTCAGGTGCACTCCAGGCATCTGAATTCAAATCAATTCAGCAAACATTTATTATGTTTCTGCCCTGTGCAAGGCCAGGTCCCAGGTGAATAAGAAAAATGATTTCAGGATTGTCATTTACATCCTTCAAACAATCGCATTTCAACATACTGGAATGAGCCCAAACAAAATGCCTTTTAAAATACCAAAGGATGAATTTCATTTCTTCTCTCTGGGTCTCAGTTTTTTCTCTGTGAGGCTGTGATTAGATGGCTTTCTCCATTCTATTTTAGAGATGAAATTCTCTGTTCTGAGGGCCCTTCCTCCTCTGGCCTTCAGGGTGTGAGTTGCTACAGTCTCTTCTACCTCTGACATCCAAAGTGCTGTGTGCTAAGGACTCCTCCTGCTATGACCTTCCAGGTCCTATGCACTGAAGTCCCTTTTACCTCTACCTGTCCCAAGGCTCTCTACACTTATGACCTTCTGGTTTCTATAAGCTACAATACCTCCCCATGCCCCCTCCCCATCTCTACCATTCTATGTCATTAGAGACAGCTTGTGACTCAGGGGATAGAATGCTAAGCCTGACTCCAGGAAGCTGTATGACCCTGGACAAGGCATTCAACTTCTATTTGCCTCAGTTTCCTCAATACAAAATAGGGAGAATAATTGTATCTACCTCCCACGGTTATTATGGAGATCAAATGAGGTAACGTGTCAGAATCACTTAGCCCTGTACTTGGCACATAGTCTGTGTGATATAAAAGTTTCTACCTTTCTCCATGCACCATCATGTCCTAAGGGTCCCCTCTATCTCTGACAAACTCTTATTCTCTAAAGAACTGCACTTCCAGTACAATCATCTTTTTTTTCTATTCTACTTCAGTTTTTAAATTCAGAATAAAATACAAAACAAAAAGCCACAGTTCCCAGTGTTCTAATGGGACATCAAAGAAATCTGGGGAAATCATGGCAGTTTTGAAGGTAGCTCCAAAGAAGAAAAAAGTTGGAATGATAGACAGATTTTCCCAATGTAATTCAAAGGGCTGGCCCTCCAGTTATTTTTATCCATGGAACTCTAGGCAGATAGTCTTCATGTCTTCCTTCTGGACAGACCAATGCCTTTTTATTCTAACCTAGCAGGGAATAACCAAAGACCAGATTGAACATTCTTATCCTATTTTCTTTCTTTGTGGGCTCTTATTGGACATTAACATGGACCATCTCTCCCTGTCTCTCTTTGTCTCTCTGTCTCTCTCTGACTCTCTGTCTCCCTGTCTCTTTCTCTCTGTCTCTCTCTTTCTCTCTCTCTTTCTCTCTGTCTCTCTCTTCTCTCTCTGTCTCTGTCTCTCTCTTCTCTGTCTCTCTCTGTCTCTCTCTCTCTCTCTGTCTCTTTCTCCAGCTGCACTTCTCAGCCTTGTGTACCTTAACCTGGACTCCTTTCCCTTTGAGGAGCCTTCTTTTTAGGATTACTGAGACTCAGCATCAGGGAATGTGATGATTTAGAGCATAAATCTGAAGAGATGTAGCCCAGAAACTTCAGTTCAGTTCTAGGACTGCTCCAGGGAAACACATCCAAGCAAGTCAACAAACCTTGATTAACCCCACTTTCTTCTCTTGTCTTCTTCCTCAGAGACATAAAGCAAGGTGTAGATCATTCATGATGAAGGAGGGAGGTAAAGATCACATGGGTTGCATTGAGATTCCTAGGACATCAGAGTGGGAAGGACTCTCCCAAAATAATCTAGTCCAATGCTTTTGTTTTATAGGTTATAGTGTTTTTCCTTCGTTCTTGAAGAGGACCATGACATCAAGATGATGATGTGACTTTCAGTTGACTTTGATTTGAGTGAGGATTGTTTTATAGATATAGGAACTGAAGCCTATGATTAGAATCCAGAACAATGGTAGCAGTTGGTTTCATTATCCTCTATTCTGATCAGACCATACTTAAAATATTTGTATTCATTTCTGGGCATCACATTTTAGTAAAGACATCAACAAACTGGAAAATGAGAACATTAATAGGATAAGGAGGCAACTAGAGACAATCCCTCATAGGCATAATTTAAAGGACTTAGACTAGAAAAGATTTAGGATGGGACACGATATCTATCATCAAGTATCTGAAGAGGCTGCCCTGGGCAAGAGGACCGTCTATCTGGCCCAAGAGAGGTGAAGAGTAGACACTACAGAGAAACCAATTCAAACTGGATGTCTAGAAAAACCTGCTAACAATGGCAGTTGTCCAAAAGTAGACTGGGCTGCCACTAGAAGTGGTGGATTCTTCATTTCTTTAAAGAGAAATTGAATGATTATTTTTCAACAATCCTCAGAGGAGGTTCTTGGCCAGATGTGGGGAGACTTGTTGACTTCTGAAGTCCTTTCTAATTCTGAAATTCTGTAATTTTATGAAATCACTTGGCCCAAGGTCAATGGTAGAACCAAGGCAAGGAGTAGTGGGTAAAAGGTGTATATAGGCACACCTTACAGGGTGCATTATCATTAGTCTTCCCCTGGCCCTTCAAGGAACTAAAGGATGGTGGTGGTGTTAGAGCAAAGTGTACAAGCTTATAGGGCATACCCTTAACCCATTTTGATTAGGTGTACCCTGTTGTTCTTGATCTCCTTGTTTTTCCCCATTGCACCATATTTCCCTGTCTAGAAGCTAGTACTCATATATAAAAACCCATCCAATATTAAATATTATTAGTACTTCTGTAAGAATGCTCTTCAGGAATAAATGAAATAAAGCAAATCTACACTTCAAACCTACAGTTTTTGAAAGACTGAAATTAGAAATTGTTTGATAGAAACCAAGTGGGTAAGATGAGATACTTGTGACTCAAGGAATTTATTCAGGAGAGTTGATTTGAAGAATGTGATCAGAGAAAATGAATCACTAGAAGAAAAGTCAAGTCAGTCATTGGTTGAGAGTGAGGGAAAACCAACCAACAGTTTACATGTTCTGCAGGTACCCATGCAAAGTCAAGAGAATGTGAGTTAGTCCTCATCATATTGGTTTGGGCCACAGTAGAGTTTTTATGGGAAAACATGCCTAGAATTGGCAAACATGGATGGGTTAGGAGACAATATTATTGAAGTTATACTTACATAAATACTATCACAGATCTATTGGTAATGCTGCCTGTCATCTATGTGTGAATTGTGAATGTCAAGACAGATGTTCCCTCCTCCCCCCTTTTTTTCATGTGCTATTTGATGTTTCTTTGAAAGTCTGGTGATTTAAAAAGGAAATATGGTGAAGAGGTATGAATTCAGTGCCAGAGGACATGATTTTAAAGACAGTTTCTAAGTGGATGAACTTGGGAAAGTCATTGAATATTTCTGGCCCTCAATTTCCTTCTTTGTAAAAGGAGTGACTGGCCCCACATGACCTCACAAGACCCTCTCAACTCTAAATCTATGATCCTATTAACCCAACTGGAGTCTAGCTATCAGAATATCCCAAAGCTAAAATACCATAGATTAAAATGTAATAAAATCACATTTAATAGTAGATATTTGGAGAAGCCCTCTGATTTTATGAGATTTCACAGGGGCCACTTTCAATGTGATAGGGCTTCTAAAAATTCATGCCCAAGCCTGGCTATGGAAATTACATTTTGCAATGGGTTCCCCAGTCATGGGGAAAAAAAGTGGTTTCATCTTTGCAACCTATTCACTCAGTAACTGCTTGTGCATAAGATCCCCAAATGCTCAGCTTAAAGTCTCCCGCTGGAGAGAACAGACTGATTATGACAAACTCTGTCAATTTTTATTAGCCAAACAGCTGTTATGGCAAGATGAGAGATCTGACCATCATTCTTTCAATGACATGAGCTTGGGAACTGCAGCAGGCAGCTTCCTTTTCCTCCTCCCTGTTCCCTTCCCCAACCCCAGGCACATGTGAGTTTCCTGCCATTCATCCCAGAGATGGCTGCTTGTCCCAGAAATCTGGACTATGGCCTTCAGGCTGACATGATCTTAGCAGGAAGAGATAAATGGGGCTTCACTCTTTATGACCCAGGATGGAGGAAATAGCCATTTCTATGCACATGAAGTTCAGAGGGTGTCTTAAAATGGAGAGTAAAATAAAAAACAAACAAACTAGCAAATCCAATTCCTATCTTGTATCCACTGGATGTGTGTGTGTGTGTGTGTGTGTGTATGTACTCACTCAATTTGAAGATGAGAATAAAATACTTCTACCAGCTCGACTGTTCTTGGTTTGCACCTGAACCAAGACAGTGTTGAGTTTACATTCCATATTTTCAACTTCTTTACATTAGACTTGGGAAACTGGGCAATTTCTAAGTTGTATAAAACTACACATTTCCAATTCTTGGGTGCATGGATGCTCCCTATATACCCTTGGGAACCAATAACTCCCTAACCTGGCAAACACCAGGAGACAAATAGGGGTAGCCCTAGGCATTGCCTTCCTAAGAAATTCTCTGACCTTTCAACTTCTCTCTTTCCATCCTATCACATTTCCCCTTCCAGTGTTTCCTTCTCTGCTTTTCAAAGTAAAGCTCAGAGATGTAGAGAAGTAATGGATTTCTGAGCCCCTCTAGTACAGATCTTTCATTTTATAGATGAGAAAATGGAGGCCCAGAGAAATTAAATGATATCCCTCATATCATACAGCATCAGACATTAGCTTTGAACTCAGGTCCTTTGACTCTGGAAAAAACAATGTTCTTTCCATTCAATTCAGTTCAAAACATTTAACATTCAGTTTCTATGTAGGATAACTTATACTAGGTGTTGGGGATAGAATTTAAACTCAGGGATTTTGATTCCTGATCTAATATTCTTCAGTATTTCATACTGCCTGAACAGTTCATGCCTAAGTCTTTAGGAGAAGTTTGAGAAAGGTTTTGCTTACAAGAAATTGTTGCCCACCAAGCCAGCAAATTTCCCTTCATATAGCCTTACCCTCAACCCCCATTCTCCTCAAGGGCTCTGTTACATTGAGGAGGTGGGATAGGATGGGAGGGACGAGTGATATATCCAGAGATCTTAGAATTGGTAAGGAGGAGTGGGGAGACAGCTTTTATTCCAGGTCAAAAATGGTATCCAGGTAACCAAGTGGATAGAGTGCTGAAGTTGGAGTAAGGAAGACCTGAGTTCAAGTGCTGAGGCTGAGTCTTACTCTATGACCCTAGGCAAGTCACCTGATCTCTCACCTGATCTCTTTCATCTTCATCTTTAGTTTTTGTTCTAGAAAAATAGGAATAATAATAGCTCCTACCTCCTAGGGTTATTATGAGAATCCAGGAAGGTAACACATCAAGGTGCTTTGCAAATGTCAAATTGATGTAGAGAGGATAGCTGTCATTGTTGTAAACGGTTGAGTTGCCTTCTAGTTCCACATGCAGGACCCACCACACTCTCATAATCTAAAAAGTGGAATTTGGTAGCAATGACAGTGAGTTCACGCCCCTAGTTAGACACAGGCACTCAAGATTTATTTTGACATAGTCACCACCCTACCTTCTCCCCCATTCAACCCACTGAGCATATAAAGACACACTTTTGCACACTCAAAAATCCTGCAAAGCTCACACAAGAGACACTCATATTCTCTGCAGACTGTTTCATGTGCTGTACAGGATCCCTTCCTGAGGAAATCCTGTCAAAACCTGCCAACTTTCCCCCCTCCCCCCGGAGCATTGGAAGAAAAGAGTGGGCTATGAAGGGGATGATCCATGGCTCTCTGTTTTCCTCAGCTCACTAAGGCCAAACCAAGTCTGTACTTGGAGAGAAGACTTTAAGGGGAGGCAGAACCTGCATGCATAGCATGCAGGATGTGGTTTTGGCCACAAAATCTGTGGCAGTTTCTCCTCCAAGTCAATGACATCCCCAGGCCTGGGGTATGCAAAGGAAGGGGAGGGGATTCATAGTCTTCCGTATTATTGGTATCTGGGTCTATATCTTATCCCCCTACTAGATTCAAAGTGCCATCAGAGCAGGGCCATGTCTTATCTCAGCTTTGTGTCTCAGACTCCCAGCTCCCAGTTCACACACACACACACACACACACACACACACACACACACACACACCCCACTTAAAATTTGTTGAATGAATGAATGGATGCTGCATGAGGGTCTTAAAGCATCTTCAGACTCTGTCCTGAGATGCTTTACCCCAGGTGTCAAGATGCTTGTGTTCCATGGCCTTTGATGTCTGTCCTAGGAGTTGGAATCCCAGACTGGACCTGTTTTAGGTGGTCTTTGATAATCCCAAGTGGTAATTGCATTCCATCAGTAGTTTTAGTTGGCTCAGTTCTACACATCCTGTCCTCAAGCGGGGAGAGGTGTTGCTGCTTTGCATGCCAGAGGTGGCTATGTTTCAAGCCTCATAAAGTTTCTAAATCACCCTGGAATGCCTTGGAGGTAAATGATGCTACAGGCAGACTCCTGGACACTTCCTCTGGTCCTGTGCAAAATCTCCCTTCCCAATGAAATGCCAGTGGATAAAAACACGCATGCAACTCTTTCCAAGAGTTAGCTCATTGAACATCCAACCCCTTGGAAAGCAAAATAAATATTTGCTCTGCAAATCGGTGCTACTCTTTAGAGTTTATGAAGTTCTTTTAGGTTTTGAAAATATACTTTCTTTTGAGTTCCAAAGATGTGTGTGTGTGTGTGTGTGTGTGTCTTCAGACTTAGATTTTGAACTGGAAGGGCCCTTAGAAAACACCTGGTCTAAGCCCCTCATTTTATAGAGGCTAGACTAAGGCTCTAGGAAGGAATATTATTTGCCCACGATGCCAGAGATAAGTCAGTAGCAGAGTCAGGGTATACATTCAGGTCTTCTGACCCAAATCTAGCATACCTTTTACATTTCACAGTAAATGATCTATGAGTGAGACAAATGTAACTGACTATACTCATTTTACCAGTCATAAAGCCAAGAGGATCTGGGTTCAAGCCTTCCCTTTGGCACATCCTGGATGTGTAAGGCTGGGTAGACACTTCAAAGAAGGTGTCAGTTTGAATTGATAGAGGGATCTTCCTCTTCCAGGAATTCCCTGTACCGGCAAAATCAGGACTGCAGTTCTTACCCTTTTTCACAAACTGAGTCCAACTTGCTGACTAGAGACCTAACAAACAGCTTAACTAATTGTTTGATAAAATAATGGCATGCAGATTTGAGGGTAGCAGCTCACATTTCCCTTTCCCATCCCCATTTTCCAGAAATATAAACTGAGATAATTGACTTACATTTTTTCCAGGATTCCAGGAGGCTTATAAGGAACCAATGTGTAATTTCCTCCTTCCCCCATCTGAGCTTCACTTTCCTTATCTGTAAAATGGGGACAGTTGGCCTCATTGGCTTCTGAAGCTCTTTCTAGACCTGTGATCCTATGATGAGTAACCTTACTTGCAGAAATTTTCTGAGAGGATATTTTTGCACATTTGTAAGGAGAGACCTAGACATTTAGCCAAATGCCTGCTAACTGTTCTAATTCTTTAAACAAAGGTGGGAAAGAGCTGAATTCACTCAGGTGCTCCTCCCATTGATTTCAAATCCCCTAGAATGGATCTTCCTGTGGGCAGAATTTGGCCCCAGGGTCATTTCCAGATCATACTTATTTCTGAGAACATGCTTTTTCTTGAAATGGGTGATGCAATGCAGTAGAGTGTTTCAGGGCTGATCAATTATATTCCAGTCTGTCAGGATGTACTGTAATTTGACTCAGCTCAATAAATCTCAACTTCATGAAAAATCAAGACTCCTTCAATGCCTCAAAATGCCCAAGTGAACACAAATAACCTCCCTTTTCACAATCAAGCAACACTCTCGTCCCTGCTATTAAAACATTTCCACCAAACGGGCAAAATGAGTGTTAAAAGTCCATGAATTTGTTCCTTACTGTGAGCCTAGGTCTTCAGGGGAGCCTCCAGGTTATCTTAAAAGCTTTAGTGTCTGAAGATGTAAAACCTCTTCCCTTCTTGCTTGGCTGGCAGAGAGGGCAAGGATTAATGACACTGACCCTAGACCCTTGGGGGTAAAAGATATGAAGGTCATGGGGTTTTGAAACAAACTTGTTTACTTTACAGATGAGGAAACTCTACCCCAGAGAGTGAAGGTCACTAGTCCGAGGTCATGGAGGTCATAGACTGAGCAGATGGTAAAGTTATTTGGGATTCAAATCCAGGTCCTTTGGCTCAAGGTCCTTCAGAGAGAGCAGAGCAGGACACCTTCTGTGTAGTTAGAACTGAAAGTTTTCAGGAAATGCCTCCTATTCAAAGATGTACCATGCAATGTTAAACAGTCAGAGAACTATCTGTGACTAGGTGATCCAGCCCAGGATCTTTGGGATTTTACTCACCTTTAAAATCAAGGACTAGGCAAAGTTAGTGGTTCCCACAGTGAGTCTTGGGGATCTCTAGGAATCCTTGAAATCCTTTCAGAGTTTCTGCAAGGTCAAAATTATCTTTATAATAATATTTTTGTTATTATTTAACTGTTTTCAGTTATGTCCAACTCTTTGTGACTCCTTTTGGGGTTTTCTTGGCAAATATATCGGAGTGGTTTGCCATTTACTTCTGTAGCTCATTTTACAGATTTGGAAACTGAGCAAACAGGGTTAAGTGACTTATTCAGGGTGATACAGTTAGTGTCTGAGGCTGGATTTGAACTCAGGTCTTCCTGACTCCTAGCCCAACACTCTGTCCACTGCATCACTTAGCTGTCATTCATGATAATAGTAAGATATATTAATTTTAGTAGCAAATATTGATAGATATTACTCACACAAACAAATCCTTGATGGGGAGTCTCCAATAATTATTAAAAGTTGTTAAAAATTGTTAAAAGTATAAAGGAGTCATGAGACCAAGAAATTTGGGACTAGATGACCTCTCAGGCTCCTTCAGCTCTGACATGTCATGATTTTTTTAAAATATTCTTTTAATTGAGATTTTCTTAGTCAATAAAATCTGCCCTCCCCAATGAAAAAGAAAGGAGGGAAAAGCTATTAAACATGCATAGGCATGCCAAACAAATTCCTCCATTGTATAAAATGGCTTTTCATGAATCATCATGAGCAATAATTTCCATTTCTGTCACACTTTAAGTAAATTAACAAAGCTATTGCCTCACAATGATCTTCCATAGTAGCATCATCATCATCCTCATCCTCCCTCATCATCATCCTCATCCTCCCTCCTCATCATCAAAGGTGATGAAGTTGAAGCTTAAGAGAGGTTACATACCTTGCCCTTGGTCACAAAGGTCATGCCAGAGCTGGGATTTGAACCCAGGGTATTGACTTGAAGTGCAGTACTTTTCACTATTCTACAAAATATACACAAAGAATTTGTACTTGTCAAATTTGTGAGATGACCCAGTACTGGGAATGATAGCGAATACAAGGTCCGTGACAGCATCCTTGTAGATGGGCTATCTATGGATTGGAAGATGCCTCGCTAAATGGATTTAAAGTTGGTCAAAAGGCCTGTGGAGAGATTACAAGGGTTCCACAAAATTAGAGAGTTGAAAATGATATCTTAATTTTCATTAAACTCATTGAAATTCAGCATTTCCTTTAATTATTTAAAATTATTTTTCTGAGAAACCTATAGGTTTCACAAGGTTGCCAAAGGGGTCTATGAAAAAAAATAAGTTAAGTATCCTGGGACTAAATGATCTTTAAAATCCTTCTTAGGTCTAAAAACTGGGATGAAGGCATACTTAGAAAGTCGTGTCTCAGCTCCAATGTCCAAAACTGATTAGAAGCTTCTTTGAAAAGGTCTGAATCTGTGCATGCTTCTAATATGTTCTTCTGATTTCTTATCTTTTTTCCCCACTTAGCAAATGACCCTGACAAGATAGCAAAGGGAAATATGTCTTGCTAAAATGAAGCCTGCTCTGCTCTGTTAACCACCAACAGAGTAGAGGGGGGAAAGTCTGAAAGTCCAGCGTGATTTGTCCTGAGATCCCAAGCAATCCGTAAAGGTCATGGGCTCTGGAGTTCAAGGAGCAGTGTTCAAATCCTTCCTCCCATGTGTCTACGACCTTTGGCAATTCATTGAACCTGACTAAGTCTCAGTTTGCTCATCTATAAAATGAGAGAATTGGACTACATTACCTCTGGCCAGCTCCAGATAATGAATTTAACATGTGTCATGGACTCCTTTGGCAGTCCACTGAAGCCTAGTGACCTCCCCTCAGAATACTGCTAATCCAAAATCAGAGGAAATGATGAATTGCAGCTACAGGCTAGTGAAAATAAATGTATGTATTTTTTTTCCTGTTCAAGTTCAGAGACCTCCTGAAATCCATCCATGGATCTCTTTTTAGAGGTCTGTAGTTGCCCTATTAAGAAACTCTTCTCTAAATCTATAATTCTACAATAATGGTTCAGGGTAGAGGAATTTATAAAAAAAAGATCTAATGTGATTTGTACTGAATTCCCCTGTCAAGGCCACCCTCCACTGAGCTGAGAGATCTTATCATCCTTCCTTCCTCGCTTCCCCTTCCCTGCCACCCCCAGTTCAGCAATATATATACATACATATTATATATATATATATATATATATATATATATATATATATATATATATAATATACAATATGCGCTGGTCCCTCTCTCCCTTTCCAGTGTTCTTAGACCTTGCTCCCTTTCATGTCCTCTGCAATACTGACCTCTTGTTCTTCCTTGCATAGGACACTCCATTTCCCAACTCTGTGTTGTTCCCCATGCCTGGAATTCTCTTTATCTCTGTTTCCTGGTTTCCCTGACTTTCTTCAAATCTCAGAAGGCAAGAAGCCTTTCCCAATACTCCTTAATGCTACTGCCTTCTCTCTGTGATTGTCTGCATAGATCTTGTTTGTACATAATTGTTTACCTATTATCTCCCTCATGAGATAGTGAACTCCTTGAAGGCAGGGACTGTTTTAGCCATTCTTTGTATCCTGAGTGCTGGGTGCACTGCCCTGCACATAGTAGGAGCTTAACACATACTTCTTTACTTTCTTGAGAGCACAACCTCAGGGATGGACAGCACTGACAATTTTCTAGTCACAAGGCATAGAGTCATGTGTGGTCTGGTGAGGGCTATAGCACTGTAGGTACATTGAGGATAAAAAGGTGGAGACTGGGTCATAAACTTTGGAGATTTAATGGACCTCAGAAATCATCTAGTCCAGTTCTCTTATTTTCTAGATGAGGAAACAGAGGTGAAGTGACTGGCTCCAGGTCAAGTGGGCGATAAGTAATAGATCTGGGAGTCTTTGATTATAAATCTAATGCCCTCTACTCTATATTGAAGTCTGTGTCTGTGACCAGGACATCACCTCTTTTCCTGATCATTTAAGTTACTCTTCTGACTCTGTTTACCCTAATAGGTTATTTTAATGGCCATGAAGGGGCTGAAGCAGGCACTGTGGCGTGCTTAGAGCTTGGTCAGACATCAAAGACTCCGGGTCATCCACTTCATTGTCTTGATTTTTGTCCTGCCTCTAGACTTTGATGACTCTGGAAGAGAATGAGACTGAGACTTGGTGCAACTCTGTCTCACTTAAATCCCCTTGAGGAATGGGCCAGGACATCATCCCATGACGTTATGGATCCTGTTGGAAAACAAAAGACGATAACTGAGGTCTCAAGTGCCTGAAGAAGCTGGAGGGTCTGGGTTTAAAGCCTGAGAGGGAATTTGAGAAATCTCCCCATGTCTTTGAATTTTTATTTCCTTATCTGTAAAATAAAGGGGAGAGGCTCAAGGACCTTTAAAATTCCTTCTAACTTGAAATCCAACAGTTCAATGACATAAAGCATTTTGAATCATTCCTCATTTCCTTCTAGGAAAATGGGCAGAATCATTCAAGTGGAAGTTACAGTCATGCCAGCATTCTGATGGTGAGTGGGTGTGTTGCTACCTTTACAGAGGATTCATCCTCTCACCTAGCTGTGTAATACAGGACTGGGAGGGCAGAAATGGTCCACAGATGGGGTTTGGGCTCCCCGGTGTGCTCCTCTGAAAAAGGACTTGTGGGTAACTTCAAAGGCCTTTACCAGCAGACAGAAGCTGGCTTGGCAAGGACTGACTGATCTGGGGAGACTCAACTCAGTCAGGAGATGAAAGGAGGCCCTGGCTGCAACCTGCCCCAAATTCTCCTCCTCCTTTTCACCCTTGAGTTACCCTGCTTCTCTGTTTCCAAAGAGGGTGGATTTCTTCATTTCTTCCCTACTCCCCCTTCCAATGTGTCAACTTTCCTTCTTAGTGGTTGTAGGGCAGTGACAAGTTCCTACAGATTCCCCGGCAACTTGCGCTCCAACCACAAAGACAGAGCAAAGACAGAGCCTTAGGTGTCTTTCTCCCATGGTCCAGGGTTTGGGCCACTCCGGACCACTGTGATCACAAGTGGCATCAGAGAAGGCCTCCTCTGGTTTGCCTCTTCTTGCCAGCTTCTGACAGGGTCCGACTTGTCTCAGGGAGCCACTGAATGGCTAAAGTACATTGAAAAGAGACCTTTCATGTCAAAACTACCGCAAAATCTGTCCCCAAAATAAAATAAGCATTTTAAAGGCAGCATTTCTTTCCCCCTTTCTGCATTTTCTTCAGAGTCAATTCAGAGAGTCCTGCCTGGATCACAATGTTCTGCTAACCTTCACCCCACAATTAATCTCTTCCCTTAGTCATCTTTGCAGTATAGAGTAGGGAAAGACCACTAAACCAGAAAGAAATCAAGAGTTTTAAGTTCCAGGCTCAACTATGCCATTAAAAATCTCTCTGGCCTTAGGTAAGTTACATCTCTTCTCTGGATATTTGTTCCTCATCCATAAAGTGAGGGAGTTATGTTAAGTGATTTCTGAAATCCTTACAAAGGCAACATGGCATATTAGAAAGGATTTGGAGTCAGATGACCTGAATTCTAATTCTGTGTGACACCTGTGGGAGTTAAACAAAAACATTTCTCCCTGTTGGGGCTCGATTTTCCCATCTATAATATGGCTTGTTAGGAATTCTTGGTCTCTCTGCTCCTTTTCTAATCTGACATGCTATATTTTAAGATCCCCTTCACCTCAGAGAGTCAGTGTTGTATTTTGTTCCATTTCTGAAGATGATGTCTTTAGGTTCTAAAAGTCCTTTCAATGACACTCTATGTCGTACATTTTAAAGTCCTTCCCAATTCTAACGTTCTGTGTTCCAAGCTCTCTTTCAGCCTTTCATTTCTATTTTCTGTATACTACTATCTCTTCCAGGGCTTATTCTTCATGTTCTATATTCTAAGATTGTTTCCCATTCACTGCAATGTTCTATGTTCTAGAGTTCCCTCCAGCTCCAACATTCTATGCTTTATCTTTTAAGGTTTCTTCAAATGCCAACATTCTATTGTTTTATGTTGTTGTTGAGTCATGTCAGATTCTTCATGACCCCCTTTAGGGTGTGGCAAAGATCCTGGAGGAGTTAGCCATTTCCTTTTCCAGCTCATTTTAGAGGTAAGGGAACTGAAGCAAACAGGGTTAAATGACTTTCCTGGGGTCACATAGCTAGTATCTGAGGCCAGATATGAACTCAGGAAATTTGAACTGCTCAACCTAGGTGCCCTTTTGTTTTATGCAGTAGACAATTAAGTTGTATCCTTCCAGTGTGGAAGAAACTCTTCAGGGTTGCAAAATTTTTTCTTTGGACTGCTATACACACCCTTTAACTAGCAGAAAAGGATATTGGGCAGACAATCAAAGCATATTTGGCCTCTTCTGGATGCACCAAGGATTAAGAACACATCTTTGGATTTCCTTTATTACTTTTGTTTCTGGTGATGACAAGAGCCACAAAAAGTCCTCATATTTTTATAACAATGCTTTTTTATGTCTGACAAAGTGCTTTGCACACTGTGAGAATCTTGGGAAGTAGGGTATTAAGGATTCTTACAAGAGAGAGGGCTCAAGATACAAAAGAATGAGTTTTGAATGGCAGTTTTAAGCAGGAGGGTGTGGGGCCTGGGAGATGTGCCTAGCATTCCTTTATAAACAATGGTGCACTATGTCTATAACCATTGGGTGTCCGCCTTTGCTCTCATGCTACCAGAACCTTATCATCTGTACCCTCTGCCCCTGTAGCCTCTCTCTGAGCTGGAGAGCTCCTCTGAGGGCCTCTTCCCAACTATCTTCTCATTTCCCACCTAGATTCTGTCCTCTGGATCTTTCTTTCCTTCTTTCCTTCCTTCCTTCCTGCAATCAGAGTTCATTGACTTGCTCAGATTCACACAACTAGTAAGTATCTGAGGCCGGATTTGAACTCGGGTCCTCCTGATCCCAGGGTTAATGCTCTGTGGACTGTGCCACCTAGCCACCCCTGCCTCTGGACTTTTCAGTCAAACCTTCCAGACCTGGAACCTTTCCACCTTCCCTTTTCACCTTCCTTTGATGTGTCATCTTCTCCCATTAAGTAAATTAGCTCTGGAAAGGTAGAGAAACTCTTTTTCTTTGATATTCCTGAGGTTTCTCTGGAACCTCAAGTTTGGGAACAGAGGGATTCCCTTCCTCGTGGTCAGGGATTTTTGGTTACTCTTTGAACCTACCCACAGATGCTTGCAGAATATAGGCAGGAATAAATTCTTTTACCCTTTCTAATTCAGGAGGGAGCCAGAGATGACTCTGGGTTTTTAAAAGTTCTATTGAGAAACACAGATTTTAGAAGGTTCTACCAGACTGGAAATGCTTCCAGAAACTTGCCCACTATCACACAGCATTAAATATCTGAGGTCGGACAACTACAGGACTGGTGGTCTATTCACTGTGTCACCTAGCTACCCCAACCCCTTTTTTATAATTGAGAAAACTCAGGCAGAGAAAAGTGAAGGAATTTCCCAAGATCTCAAAGCTAGTAAGTGTCTAAGGTCAGATTTGAACTCAGGTCTTTCTGACTCCAGCTTCAGCACTCTGTCCACTAAAGCTATGAGAAGATAAGCATGATCCGAAGAAACTGTCATGACTTCAGATAAGGTAAAGATCACTCAGTAGGTTTCATGAAGGAAGTGTCATTTGAAGTAGAGTGTCAGAGATAGCCAAGAAGTGAACAAATGGAGATTGTGGAGAAGGGGAGGCTAGATCTAGAGAATACTGTGGGCAAGACTCTGGAGAGGGGAAAGCAGAGGACCTGTGCTGGATAGGAAAGAGTTGAGATAGAGTGAGATAGGTAGAATGGTTCTGCCTCAAAATGACTGAAAATCTGGGGCTATCATAGGCTAGGTTTCAACCATTGTTATTGCCTCATTACCAAACATTCTCAGTACCTCTTAGGAACCCAAGGAAAGACCTTGTTTCCCAAACATGATGCCAGTTGAAGTGGCCTGAGGGGGAAGGTCTAAAACTTTCCCTTTCAGAGTGATTGGGCCTATGATTTCTTCCTTATAAGGGATTGCTAGGTGAGGACACTCCCTCCACAGATGCAGGTCAGCACATTTAATACAACTTGTAGCGTTGGCCTTATATCTTTGTTCATAGTCTATATGGAAATTTAATCATCTTGAATGTGTATATTTGATGCAAGAGTTTTGCTTTTCTTTCTTTTCTCCAATAAAGGGGGGAAAGTGGGAGTGAAAAAGGAAGTAAATGCTTGTTAATTAAAAATTAAAGTGAAATAAAAAACCCCAAAAATTTATAGTTTGAGAGTTTCCTAGAATGCTAAGTGACTTGCATAGAGTCACACAACCAGACTTGTGAGAGGCGAAAACCTTCAACCCAGGTCTCCCCTGCCCTGAGGGTCACTCCCTCTTTACTACCCATGCTTCCCTCAGACTTTGGAGAAGGTTAGCCAAAGATGGAGAAGGGTGGAATTTTGTCCTAATGAACACCAGCAACTTCTCAGATCCTTACCTAGGAAAATTAGACACACAGCCGGCCTAAGGCCAACTTGCCCAACATCCAACCAAGGCACAGAACTCCAGAATTGTGCAATGGGCCCAAGAAGGAGAAATTGGTGGGGAGGATTTGGGGGAGCTAATTGGATCCACTTAACTTTGCAGAACTTGGCTCCTGTTGAAACAGATCTAGCCCCTGATAATTATGCTACCCAAGTTGGTGACTCAAAAAGAAATCTCAGCAAGCTAATTACCTGACTTGGTTGCCTGTTGACTTCAAGGAGGTTTCCATCCAGGAGGTTCTGAGTGCTAATTGTGCCATTCTCCTTGCCCCACACCAATTAGCTGTGTGGACTGTTCTTAATCTGAGTTTCTTAATCTAAATTTCTTCATCAGTCAAGGGATGAAGCTGTTTTATTGACTCAGGTGTGGGTTCCCTGGTTGCTAGTTATTAAATGCTAATTAGTACATGATAAACACAGGCAAAATTAGGGGAACAAAGCTCATGGTTGAACCCTAGAAGCAACCAGTACTGCTCCTTCAAGACAAACCAGTTCTCCAAGTCAGAATGTAATAATGGAAGCCAACCTTATTATCTCATGAAGATCTTCCTTGGTAAAGAACATGTGCATGGGATGGTGCTTGGTTTGACTGATGGAACTGACAATATGGTATCCCATCCTTTTGCACTGTGCAAAAATCTCATTTTTAAGTTTTTTTTCTGATACGGAAGTTGAAGCACAGAGGTTAAGTGACTTGTCCAGGGTCTCAGAACTAGTAAGTAGCTCAGACAAGATTTTAACTTAGGCCTTTCTGGCTCCAAGTTTAGCATTCTATCCATTAAACTCACCAGGTCAGGGATTCTTAGCCTATAGTTCATCAACTTGTTTTATTTTTGCTTGTTTGACTTTAATGTTTTCACCGGTGGTGCAGTGGATAGAGCACTGGATCTGCAATCAGAAAGAAAACTTCATGATTTCAAATCTGGTCTCAAACACTTACTAGCTGTATGACCCTGGGCAAGTCACTTAACCCTGTTTGCCTCAATTCCTCATCTGTATAATGAACTAGAGAAGAAAATAAATGGCTAACCACTTCAGTATCTCTGCCAACAATACCCCAAAAAGAGTCATGGTAAGTCAGATATGACTAAAACCACAAGACAACAACAAAAAATTTTTATAATTGTTTTTCAATAGAATTTCTTTCTTTTGTAATCCTGTATCCTTAATTTTATGCTTTTAAAAGCAATACTCCAAAAAGACATCTATATACTTCACCGTATTGTTGTCAAGAGGATCCATGATGCAAAATCAACCCCCCAAGCAAATCAAAACCTACCATTAAGAATCCCAGACCTAGATATTCCCAGAGACATAATCGCCCTTTAAATTCACCAGTATGGTGTTAAGATTGCATTTGGCCAAAGGTTTGTTGCCTTTCCACATTGTCTTTATTTCCATGACTGTAGTCACTGTATGCATTGTTCTTCTGGCTCCACTCTTTTCACTGTCACTTAATAAGGCCATTCATATTTTCTCTGAATTCTTCATATTTGTCATTCTTTATGACCAGAAATATTTCATTGCATTCATATAGCATGGTTTGTTCATCTACTCCTGAAATATTGTCCATATTTTGTTCTCATCTTTTTATTTTACAAATAAGACTACTACAGATATTCAGGAATATTTCTGTAGATACGGATTTTTTCTTCTTTTGGTAACCTCTGGGCATAATCTTATTACTTCGTCAAAATGTATAAATAGTTTAGCAACTTTTCTACCAAAATATAAAAGATCCAGAAGAAATATAAGGAAAATAGTAAAGGCTAATTATAAGGCACTCATTAAGGTCAAACTGTTTACTTATTATATTATATTTTAATATATTATATTATATGTTATCAGTTTTTAAAAATTGTCCTCATTACTAAGGTAGTTGGAAAGAAAGGCTGGGTCTGAGTTGTGTGTGATGGGTGATCCTAAAAAACAAAACTAGGTAGAAAAAGGTAAAAGGGAGCAATTATATTATAAAATGGGGCATGAAAGGAAGAATTTATACAGAGGAAACAGGTAGGAGGGGAGGACTGGTAAAGTTAGAACCTAATTCTCATCTGGTTTGAAGAAGAAACAACATGTCCATCTGGAAGGCTATAGAATCTCCTGACCGTAATTACAAATTGTTTTCTAAAACAACAGAATCAATTCTCAGATCCACCAACAGTGACTCTCTTTCCACAACCCCTCCAACATCATTCTTTAATCTTTGCTTACTTGATGGATTACAAGCATTGATATCATGATTATTTGCTGATTAAATGTTGAATATTTATTATTATATAGCTCTGGTAATTCATGATTTTGAAACTTTTTTCCTGTGGTTATTGATTGTTTTAATTTCTTATTTTAGGGAACTGTTCATTCCTATCTTTGACCCCTGATCTATTAGGAGAAGAATTTCATTTGAAAAAACATCTTGATAATGGTTTGTGCCCATTAAAGTGTGTCCTTGTTTGCCTCCCTGACAGTCCCTTGATGATGGTGCAGGCCAGGGAGCTAATTCCTTTGATAGACCTCCCATTCTTTTGTACTGTGGTCAGAGGCTATTTAGAATGGAAGTGGACATTGTCCTGGTGACTTTGTTTGATTGTTAAGCTTCACTCACTTAAAACTGTTCTATACTTTGGTTTTTCACAGTCAAAGTCCATGGGTCTGCTTTCTTCTTTACACAGCCTAGTCAAGCGCAAACATGACTTTTCAGACATAGGAGAGACAGTAACTAATGACCCCAAGATGGATAATAAACTTTCCCTAATACTGGCCCAGCACCAGGAATGAGTTACTTCATCTCCCAGTGAATGATTGGATTGTTTTGGCACCAGTACCCTTTTGAATTACCCACCTTTCACCCCCTGGTTTTGGAAATCTCAGATAATTATATATCCCTAATGAGGACCCCCACTGCTGTTGTCTTGGGCATGGAGCTACTGGCAGTTTCTTGTTAATTCTGAGGCAAAGAGTGGTGACTTTCACAGAAAGGACACAGAATGCTATAGTAGAAACCATGACGGATTTGGAGTCATTCAAATTCCACTTTTGGCACATACTATCTGTGCCCATTTGAGCAATTCACTTGTCCTCCCTGGGATTCATTTTGGTCATCTGTAAAATGAAGGGCTTGTTCTAGGTTGCCTTCAAGATCCGTTCTGGGGGCAGCTAGATGGCACAGTACATAGAGTATTGGGTCGGGAGTCAGGAAGATGAGTTCAAAACTGATCTCAGACTGGTCTCACACTAGCTGTGTGACTCTGGGCAAGTCACTTAATCCTTCTTGTCTCAGTTTATTCATCTGCAAAATAATCTGGAGAAGGAAATGGCAAACCAGGCCACTCTCTTTGCCAAGAAAATCTCAAATGTTGTCACAGAGTCAGATACAACTGAAACAACTGAACAACCACAGCCATATCCCTTCCAGCCCTAAAGAAATCTTGGATCTGATGAACTGTAAAGCATTATGAGAAATCTAACTTTTCTCCTTGTGAGTGTCCAAATCCCAGAGTCACTCATTTTATGTGACTTGAAACTACTTATGGATTAATAGAAATTTCACAAATGGAAATTGACTACAGGGTGTCTCTTACAGGACTTTATATTAGTGAGACCATGGAAAGGGAGGCAGGGAGCAGCTCGTCTTTGCCTAAGGCAGAGGATCTTAATCATTTTTGTATTGTGGACCCCTTTGGTGGTCTAGAAAAATCCCACGGGCCTCTTTTCAGAAGTGTTGGTCAATATGAATAATTAAATTACATAGAATTACAAAGATAACCAATATGTTGAAATATTATTCATAGTATTTTTAAGTGAGCTGTTGGGCTACAGTTTAAGAATCCCTGGGTGCTAAGAGTACCGCAGTGATTTGCTGACTGACCCCAGACAGTGCTCACAATCATAGGACACCAGAGTCAGAGTGAGTAGAAAGGATCTCAGAAGCCATATCATCCTGCCCATAACTGAACACGAATCCTCTCCATAGCTTCTTCAGCTCATCATTATCTAGTCTGTGTTGGAAGACTTCATGCAGAAGGGAACCAACTCACTACCTTCCATGGACAGTGGTTCCCATTTGGACAGCTCTGATTGCTAGAGAAGGATGTTTAGTGTTTCCTTATATTGAGCCTAAATCTGCCTTTTGGCAACTCCCCCCCACCCTTCACTTCAGCCCACTGATATTGTTCCTAGTTCTTTCCTCTGGGTCCATCTAAGAACAAATTGAATCCCCCTAGCTCCCAGCTACACCCAGCTCCCTGGCAACCAAGGTTATAAATACTCAAAGATAAGCAATGGTGTGTGCTCCCCCCCCTCCCCAATTCTTAATGTTTCCAAACTATACATTCCCTTACTCCTTCATGGAAATCTTTACATGGCATATAATATCAAATCCTTTAAAAATTCTGACTAGCCTCTTCTGGATGGTTCACACTCTGCCAATGTCCTTCCTAAAATGTACCCAGAAATGAACAAACCCTTGGTTTGACCAATACAGTTTTGAGTCACCCTGTAACCAGTGTTCTAGATACAACTACTTAAAATAATGCATAAAAGCATGGAAGATACTACAATGACTTTTTTTTAATTTTATGAATTTCAGTGAATAAAGGGGAGGTTTTGAATTATTCAGGCAAATAAATTAGTAACAGTATAGAAGTGGAGGTTTGATGCATCCTTCAGTCCAACAGAAAGTTATAATAATTTTTGGTAAGATGCCTTTCAATTCGTTTCGAGTCTACCCTATATAACTCCCTGTTCTAGGAGGTTGAAATACAAAGAGCATAAAGATACAAGTCTTGTTCTCAAGGATCTTAAGATCTAATAGAGAGGGATTGGGAGAGAGATGCAGCAATGATTGCGATACTAGAAGAGTGAGATAGGAGCAAAGCAGAGATTCAGACAAAATGCAATGAAAGATTTGTGAAGAGGGTAATTGTGTCCTGAGTCCCAGTTTTTTAATCTGGAAAGAAAGGGGATTGTACTTGATTACCTTCAAGATCCCTTGTGACTCTAAATTTAAGAATCTATGGAGTTTGAAAAAGCCTTCCTCATAATGACAGATAAGAAAATGGAGACCTAGGAAGGTGACTGTCCGTTGGTCACACAGCTTTTGCCCTTGGTCCAGGACAAGTCAGGATTTGAAGCAAGATCCTGACTCATAGTCTGAATCTCTTTTTATTGACCTCTTGCCTCATGACTAAGTGGCCTCAAGATGTAACTTCCATTGAGGTTGGTCAAACATCTGTGTTTCATGTCTCTTTAACCTGTGAGGTGTCTATGCTTGCTAGAATCCAATTCATTTGAAGAACTGTTACAGACTTTAAACAGTGAATGTTTCCTTCCCCCTCTCCCTGTCCTTCTTCCCCCTATTCACCTCCTTGGAGTCTGAATCTATTCACAGGAAAGTTTTCCAACGGTGGAGAATGAAAGCTTTGGCATTCTACTGTAGGGTCTAAGGAGGGAGGGCTCTGCTATACATTTTCCCAGATCTGTGTGGGCAGCTACAAAGGAGCTTTTGAGGATAAACAAATAAAGAATTGAGAAAATAAGGAAGGAGATGGCATCTTAAGAATGTGAATATTTAGAGACTGCCTGGGAGGGAACATAGAAGAGGCTGTTCCCTTCTCTGCTAGATGACCCAAAACAAGAACAGGGAGAACAACTGTTGCTCCCAGGGGAAAAAGGTTCCTTCAGACCCCACTCTTTCCCACAGGCAGAAGTTAATACCATTGAAAGGATGTGATTTTGTTTGGGAGTCATTGCGGAGGCTGATATCACAACCTTTTCATAGCTTGGCCAAAATCATTTTATTAATTGTTTGTTTTGGGGCTATTTATTTATTTATTTGGTTGGTTGGTCCTGGCTCCAAAGAGGCCACTTTAATTCTTGAAGACAAGCAGGACCCTGAAATGATGATGCATTTCAGTAGTTATTGGATTCCCAACCAAAGAAGTCGAGCTTTTAGAGCAAAAACAACTGAACATAGGACACTATAATGACTACCAAAAACAGGTTCACTTAATAGGAGTAGGAATCACAGGGCATTGGAGTTGGAAAACCCCCTTTATTATACAGAGGGGGACACTGAGGTTCAGAATCAGTCTATCAATAAGCATTTTATTCAATGCATGCTACATGGGAGGTGCTGTGTTAAGCTCTAGAGATACAAATAAAGTCAAAAACAGCTTTAGCACCCAAGGAGCTCACATTTTAGTAAGGGAGATAAGTCAGACCAAGAAGTACAGGTCAGATACATGCAGAGTAAATCAGAGGCCATTTCAAAGGGCAGGGGTCCATAGGAGGTGGGAGTGGGGATTAGTAGTGGGACATGGAAGGGCTTCTTGCAGAAGGTAAGATTCTAGCACTTTTGAAATTACCAGAGAAACCAGGAGGTGGTGGAGAGCAAGGGGAGAATTCCAGATATGGGGGACAGCTGGAACAAAGCCACAGAGTTGGAAGATGCAGTGTTATATGTGAGAAATGGGAAGAATTTCAGTGTCATAGACTCCCCAAGTATGTGAGGGGAGTGAGTAGAATAGGAATGTAGGAAAGGGTTCAGTTGTGAAGGGTTTTTAAAAGCCAAATGGAGGATTTTATAGTTGACCGTGCAGGAAATAAGGAGACACTGGAATTTATTAACTAGGGTAGAGACATGGTCAGATCTATGCTTTAGGAAGGTTATTTCCATGGATAGAAGGTGGCCCCAGGGAGGGAGAGACTCAAGGCATAAAAATCAATAAACAGGTTATTGCAATGACCCAGGCATGAGGTGAGCAGCGCTCATACCAGGTAGGGTGGTGATGGTGCATTGGTATCAGTATTTAACCCCAAGTCTTCTGATTCCAAATCCAGTATGGAGGCAACTCTAGGATGGGCAAGTCGTTCCACTAATCAGTCAACAAGCATTGATCCAGTACTTGCTGAGGGCTGGGACCTCCCTCAGTTTTCTCACCTGTAAAATGGAAATAATAAAGTTTGTAGTATATATCACACAGGGTTATAGTGAGACTTCTGTAAGATAATGAATGTCATGAACTTTGCAAACTTAAAGAGCTGTATAAATAACAAATAAATAAATAATTACTTGTCCTAGGATTAGTCCTGGGAAAAGTCCCTAACCTGTTCTTATTCTTTTATATTTAAAGTTTCACACATGAACTGTAGCACTGGTACATGTAGTCTCATCCTCTGAAGGCTCGTTGACAGAATTGCCAGGACAACTCCAATGGTTGCTGTCCTTCATTCTCAAAGAGGACCAAAATTCAAGGAAGAGTGTGACCAACTGTGGCTGATTAAAGCAAAACCACAGGTTGGACATAAATAATCCAAATGAACATCTCCATGAAGATGTCTCTAAATTTGCAGTCTCATGTTTCTTTTTAAAAGCAAAAAGAAAAAAAATGTGAAAAGAGAAAAAAAGATTTAAAAAAAAACTCCAGTAGCAAATAGGAAGAGGAGGATGGTGTATCCTTCACCTTATTCCTATGTGATTTTTTGAAATATTTTTTTCCATGCTATTTGGAGGTTCTATTTAGGATGGTGACATCTTTTAAAAATGTTGTTCATAAATGCTTATGGATCAATGTTACATTCAGTTGAACAATAAAAAATTTACCTCTGCCAACACTTCAGTTTGAGTATAGTTTATGTTGAATTCTTTCTTAAGAATAGTTTGAATTACATCTTTGCATTTGTTGTGTATTGGTTACAAAGGATAGCAAGGTCTTGATATATGATTCTGGCATCCTGACCATGACTTTCTAAGTATTCAGTAGGTGGCAATTTTTTTAGCTTGCACATACAGTTACCATCATTTTGAATTCCTATCAAAAAATTCCCCATTTCTATTAACAAATCCACATGATTCAGCCATCTGTTTGATATTTTTTATGAACACATTGTTGGTTGAGTTCATGTGGATGTCACCCATGGAGGGTCTTTCAACCTCTGTCCAGAGACAAACCATTATAGGATATACATAACGAATTCAGAGGCAGTGTGATATAGAGCATTAGGTCCAGGACTTTGAGTCCTGGATTCAAAGCCTGATTCAGATGTCTTAGCTAGATGAATCTTGGCCAGCCCCTTAACTGCTCTGTGTCTCAATTTACTCATCTGTAAAATGAGAAGCCTCTAAATTCTCTTTTGGTTTTAAATTGATGATCCTGTGATCAGCGGGATTAACCTATTTTGGACCTTTGCTACTGTTCACTCTGTTCTGAAAGGTCTTTATTTTGTTGGTGTAAATTCTCAACCTATTTAATCATGTACTTTAAACACATCCATCAATTTTATTGCTATTATTACTATGACTTCTTTTGTCTCATTTTTGTCTTTGTGTAGCACAGTATGTAGCACATAAGAAGGTGCTTTAAAATAGTTCTTGATGGTGATGGTAAGAAGATAAGCCCATAACCAGGAAAACAGCTGGACAGAAGAGAGGGGGTAGTTCAGTCTGATGTTTTATTTCTGATCTTCCATAGATTTAGAATTAATATTATTTCAGAAAAGAAGAAAGGAATTCCAAAACATAGGAATTACTTATACATCCAGGTGATAGTCATCTTTTGACAAACTAGATATGGAGATGTTTTGGTCAATTGGTCAAGAAATGATTATTGAGCATCTATTCTGCACACCACCCTGTCCTAATCATTGTGGGGGATTGTGTTCATCCTTCATTGCCTAAGAAGATCATGCCATCAGAGAAATGATGACATAACTTGCACTTGACTTTGTTTTGAGTGAAGGAAGGCTGTGCAGGTCACCAGCCTCAATTCTCCTTCAGTGCCATCTGAATCCAGTGACCTGATATTCATCAGGATGACTGGAGATGACCCAGGATGCATTGGGAGAACTTGGGCCCTTTAGGCCAAGGTCTTTGCAGGTACTTAGGGTGAGGCAATGTCCATTCATTGAATAGGCCTGTTTAAGAAGTAGCCAGGGCATTGTCCCTCTAAGTAGATCAAGAAAAGAAAAGCATCAGGCTGAGTGGGAAATAGCAACAGTGACTATTGATAATCACTGTAAAGCTAGGAGGGTCCAGAGTTGCCCTTAGACAGTGGCCCATTGGAGTCCCAGTTTCAGAGTGCGGTAGGTTTAAGGTTTTGGGACAGGACAGGACAGGACAGCACAGCACAGCAAGGAGATACTTCCCTTCACACTCCTTGAGGGAAGATAGGACATATATGGGTCTTGAAGACAAAGTGGGAGCCAAACAGTGCAAGGGGGAGGAGATTCCAGACTGGGGAAGAGCAGTAAGTCTGAGACAGGAATTCTGAAGGCATGCCTGGGAAGAGGGGTGGGAGTAGGGGGACCTTGAGTAGAGAGTGCTTCATTACCCTGGATTTCATAGTCTGTTGACCTCTGTTGACTTTTGGTAATTCGATTGTATGTACATGCATGCTTGCCTGTATTGGGCATACTGTAGGCACAGATTTTTCTACTTTGATGAAGCTACGTGCTTAATCATGTGGGTACTCTGAGCATCTGCACTTGAATGGTTTACTTGAAAAGGTGCTGCCCTTGGAGCCAGCCTAGGTTCAAATCCTATCTTTGACACTTATAAGCTAGGTACCCATGGCAAGTCACTTAACCTCTCTCATCCTATTTCTTCATCTGCAAAATGAGATAATACCTACAGGGTGTACTTGAGAAGATTGTTTATGAGAACTAATGAATATCATTTAATATAATATAGGATAAATATAATGTAAAGAGGGTACTTTCTATTCAAGGACTGTGTAAACTTCAGGTACTCTACAAATACCAGGGAAAATCATTTAGCTGTCTCAGGCCTCAGTTTCCTTCTACATAAAGTGGTAGTATCACCCATCTCATGGAACATTGTGAGGAAAATGCTTCATAAAGGTTTGAGCATTTGAGAAATGTGAACAACTCCCATGATCATCCCCTGAAATTCTAGTTAGTGACTTACCATAGACTTCATAGAGAATCCACAGAATGGGCTGGAGGCATTTTACTGCTTTTTTAGTATTTAGTAGATTACAGTGAAAATAATCCTATCATCCCTCTCTATTGCTGTATCACAGTCATAATAAAATAAGAACTTCTTCATTTTAGATTCATATACAGGCTTGGTGATTTCTTCTATGCTAAGTTTTGCATACTGGTCATCAGCAGACCTGCATCTTTCCTATTTCACTTTTCATTACCTGCAATTGTGATTTTTATAATTTGATTTTTCATACTGAGCCATGAAATAGATACCTCATTATAAATCAAAATACATGCTACACATACATAGGTGCCTCTGAGATCATGGTCATATACCCTGGGTTGGAGTTACTGATTCATAGTGATCTCCAGACCTGTATATAGGAGGCTGGCCTGATCTGTGATCAGGGAAAAGTTTGCCCTTAGTGTAATCCTTGGCTCACCTTTCAAGGCTTGCTCTAATCAGGTACCTTGCGCTTCCAGCAGTTCTCTGCCTAAGACATCCTGCTGAGACACCCTACCCAGGCCTATCTTTAGACCAGGGATTCTTAACATGAATTTCATGGATCCCCTAAGGATCTATGGTTAGATTTCATGGTGTCCATGAACTTGAATGGGGGAAAAGTGGCAACCTTATTTTCAATCACTTTAAACTGATATTTAGGATTTCCTTCAGTTATTTACAAACATTATATAGAGAAGGGGCCTGTAGACTTCACCATACCCCAAGAGGGATCTGTGACATAAAAAAGTTTAAGAACTCCTGTGCTAGACCTTAATATTCTATCCTTAGATGTCCATTCCCCAGAAGGCAAGTCATCTCCCTATTATAGTGACTTAATTCCAATAACACCAATTGATAACATGCAGTCCTACCCTATCTACTTATATGAACACAAAACGCTGAGAATGATTCATTAATAACAGACCAACTACACAAATAGAATTAACAGAATAACCACACACATTCAAACATGTGTCATCCCCTAAAAGTAGTCCCTGGGGAAGCTAGACTCTTATTCCAGTCAGGACACTATTTAATTCAGTTCAATTTAATCCAATTTATTTTTTTCCTTTTCATTTAATATTTTATTTCCCCTGGTTATATGCAAACAATTTTAACATTCATTTTTTAAAAAAATTTGAGTCCTAAATTCTCTTCCTGCCTCCCTCTACTCCCCTCTCATTGGGAAGGCAAACAATTTGACAGTTATACATGTGTAGATATGCAAAATATACTTCCATATTAGTCATGTTATGAAAGAAAATGCAGACAAAACATCCCAAGAAAAATAAAGAAAATGCATGCTTCAATATGCATTAGGACTCCATCAGTTCTTTCTCTGGAGATGGATAGCATTTTCATATGTCCTTTAGAATTATCTTAGATCATTGTGTTGTTGAAAATAGCTGTCATTCACTGATGATTATTGCAAAATATTGCTGTTACTATGTACAATGTTCTCTTGTTTCTGCTTATTTCACTTTGCATCAGTTCATGTAAGTCTTTCCAGGTTTTTTCTGCTCATCATTTCTTATGCCACATAGTCCATCACAATTATATGCCACAACTCGTTCAGCCATTCCTCAATTAATCCCTTCAATTTTCAATTCATTCCAGCAAACACTTATTAAGTCATTATATAACCCATTATATACCAAGTACTCTACTAATTCAGGAAATATAAGGACAAAAATTAAAAGTCATTATCCTCAAGGAGTTTCTATTGTCCTAGAATTTTCACAGTGTCAGTACTCTTCTTTGGTAACTTCTTTCAGTGGAAGGGCATATTCTTTGGAATCTTTAAAATGGTGGTAAATCTTCACACCTAGAGGATTGGTTTTATCCATGTATTTAGCCCTAAGTCATTGAGAACCATGTTTGAGAAGGGAGAGTGACATCAGACTGGTGAATTTTTGTTCAGAAAAGTTGAAATATGAGCATAAATAAAATAATTAAACTGGGTTTCCTCTAAGGTCCTTAAACATCTGAGGAATTTATACCTTATTCAGTGGGCAATGAGGAGCCAATGAATTATTGTAAGCAGGCACTATTATACTGGTGAATTATGATGACTACTTAGGCATTGATGGGGAGGATAGGTCAGAGAAGCAACAGAAAAAGGCAGGAAAAACTGATAAAATACTAAATATGTTCTTGGTCATAGTAGCCCCAAAGATGTTTTGACCTCTAGGGGAAAGATTTTGGTAAAACAACCTTTCTTTGAGATTTTAGGTTCTACTATATTTACTAATAAAATAGTCACATTATTAGTCAGACCTTACGTTAAATATGGTAGAGGCATTCAGAGGAATGACTCTGATCGTGGGATTTTCAAGCAGGTAGAGATATCTTGGGAGGATGGTGCATGTTCAGAATCTTTCAAGATATACCTGCTCCCCAATTTACTATTTGAGGACAGATGACTTTGATGTGTAAATAGAAGCCCTAAGACTGGGTCTAGAAGACAAAGAATGAAGAAAGCTGCTGGTTGTTTTTGGTTACCTTTAAAATTTTACTAATGTTTTTTGTTTTTATATGGTAGTCATTTCCATTTTATTATGTGATACAGTGACTGAGTCAAGGAAGTCATCCTCAAGTCTTCATATATAGTCCCTACCTCTTCAAAGAAAGGAGTGAAGAATGTATGCTAATCTATCTTTTGGAGGTAAGATGGGTTATTATTCTAATCACATGGCATTTGGTTTCATTTAAGTGGGAATCTTTTTTATCTGATGTTTCTACCCATACTGTAGTCAAGTGATGGTCAATTCAATGAGATAAAAATCAGTAAGAAATTGTTGAGTATCTACTTAAAGTTGCTGGGTACCATATGGAATAATAGGCAAAAGGTAAATATATAAAAATCTCCCCTACTCTCAAGAAGGTGACATTTTAATTGGAGAGACAAGGTAACAAGATGGATACCTATGAAACAATTTCAGAAGGCTGTACTTATGACTTTTTGGGAATTCAACGCCAGGCTACCTCTTGACTTTTCTTTTATATTCCTTCCTTTCAGCTCCATTTTGTGTCTTATCTGTCCCATTAGAATATAAGCTTCTTGAGGGCAAGGGTTGTCTTACTTTTTGTTTGTATTTATATCCACAGTGTTTAGCATAGGGCCTGGCACAGAGAAGCAACTTAGTAAATGCCAATTGTCTACCTCCCTGTTATTTTTGTTTAGTCATTTCAGTCATGCCCAACTCTTTGCAACCCCATTTGGGATTTTCTTGACAGAGATACTAGAGGGGTTTGCCATTCCTTCTGCAGATCATTTTGCAGATAAGGAACATGAGAAAAAGGGTTAAGTGACTTGCCCAAAATCACACAGCCAGTAAGTGTCTGAGGCTAGATTTCAACTCAGCAGATGAGCCTTCCTGACTTCAGACTTGGCACTCTATTCAGTGCATCACTTAGCTACCCTAGCTACCTATCTAATCATGTGTTTTTTCCTGGTTCAACTCACTTTCCCCTGCATCAGGTCATATAAGTCTTCCCATTTTTCTCTAACTCATTATATCCTTCATTTCTTGCAATGAAAAAAATATTTCATTACATTCACAAATTACAATTTGTTTCATCAATTGCTCACATTCCCTAAAGTGGATAATCACTTAATTTCTAGGTTTTTGCTACCAGAAAGAGTGGCCTTTGGATATTTTTGGCACATATAGAACCTGCTTTGCTTTCTTTGCCCTCTTTGGAATATATACTCCTAGATGTGAGATCTCTAAGTCAAAGAAAACAAGAAATTTAGTTACTTTTCTTCAATAATCCCAGATCATTTTTAAGAGCACCATGGGACTCTGAACTGGAAAGAACTTTTGAGGCCATCTAGTTCAGACACCTTGTTGCCTAGGGAGGTTGAGAGACTTGTCCAAAATCAAGCAGAAGTGGGGTTGAGCCACTTCACAGCTCTACCAAGAACACAGTGAGCCTATCTGCCTTCAGTCCCTCCAGCATCAAACTGACTCCTTATCATCAAGGTTTTCCCAACTTGTTCTGGCCCCTCTGTGACATCCAGAGGCACGATTAGCTGCCTAATGAATTGTTTCTTCCCTCCAGGCTCTGGAATGATCTCAAAGGGTTAACACATCTGAACAACACTTGCAATCTGTCTTTCAAATGGTATTAAATATTCATTTTCCAGAACACTAATAGATCCTTTCCCCCCTCCCTCATAAAGACCAGAACCTATGGTGTTTTCACCATCCATAATTTAAACTCAATCCTTTGAAGGAATGTTAAAATGATAAACATGTTGCTTGTGATATGTGACTGTTTAATGATGAAGTTATTGAGTAAGGAAATTAGATCCATGTCAGATGCGGTTTTGAAGAAGATACCTGCAGAAGAGGAGGATTTTCAAAGGCATTTTTCTTTTGCATTTCTTGTGTCCCTCTCTTCTTGAAGTATCTTAAAAACACATTGGCTTTTTTTCCTCCTTCTGATTCCAGTTTCAAAAGTAGGCTATTTTATTTGTTTCAGATTTCTCTCACAGAAAGAGCCCTAAATTGATTACTCATTAGATTTTAGCTTATTTTTGTTAACTTTTTCGATGTGGTTATACTAACACACCAACAGCACACATTTTATTTAACAGGGGGTGAAGAAAGTAGTATGTTTAATGTTTGCTTTGAGAAACCCCTCCTGGAGTTTCCGTCTTCTGAAAGGAAAAAATATATAAATTGACTAAGAGAGAATTAAACACCAGTGAGGAACGAAGCATGAAGAATGCTAGTGTGTTAGACTTAAGAATCTAGAGAACTAATTTTAAAATTTGCTGCTGATCCCTCCCAACTATATGACTATGGGCAATAAATTTAATTTCTATGAGTTTGTGTTTCTTCCTCTGCAAAATGGGGATAGTGAATCTTACATTGTCTCTTTGATAGTGTTATTAGAAGGAAAGTGATCTGTAAAATGTAGAGTGCTTTGGCTGGGCGAAGTATTTTTTTGGTGTGTGTGTGGGGGGGGTGGTGTGTGCGCGTGTGCACGCGCGCATGTGTGTGTGTGGGTTCAGTTCATTATGGGCTTTTTCAAGGGGCCTAAGCTAGGACTTCTACAGTGCAAAGAATGCTTTGATCCATGTTGTAGAAACATCTTTGCACAGACTTCCAATGTCATTTAATAATAGTATTACCAATGTATCATAACCAAACCCTACTATTAGCATGGTTTGGTCCATTGCCCATTTATGATATCATTCCTATGGAGCTAATTGCCTTCCTGTAATGTTGTTTCACCTAATTTTATGCTTTTGCAGAACCAACAGATCATTTTCAGATTTGCCTTGATTTCTTCATGGATCCTTCCTCTACAAAGGAAGATATCTATACCCTTTTAATTGGTTGTGAAATCTCACAACGCAGGTGAAGTATCCCATGTCCCATTCTGGAACCCATTTGTCAATCAGTCAGTCAACACGTATTTACTTAAATCTCTTTCTATATGCTGGGCACTGAAAGCAAGCTCTGGGAATGCAAGAAAATGCAAAATCACTATCCCTCCCCACAAGGATTTCACATTCTAATGGAGGAGACAGTATGTAAAAAAACTATGATGAAACAAGATATGTTGAGAAAAAATGAGAGGTAATGTCAGAAGGAAGGAAAGGAGAGGTGGGAAAGGTTGAGTGCAGAAAGCAGGATTTTAACTGTCTTACAGGAGGCCAGAGGTACCAGGAGGCAGAGTTGCTATTGTGTGTTCTTCTCTAACTGGACTAGCTTCCCATCACTCCATGCCCTAGTCTATCTCCTCTGATTCCTTCTTCTCCTTATCTTCAACCTCTCTTTCCAAGATCCAATGGAACCAAGAGAGAAAAGGGGAAATCAGGTGCTTTCAATCCCATGGGAATGCTTATTAGTACCAGCCTCAGGGATGGCACTAGTTAATATGGAAACTGAGAGACTTTCCTGGAAGCACCATTGGATGTCCTGTGAAAGAAGAAGTAGGAGGATTGTGAAAATGCGTTCAGGTTACGTTGCAATAAGATTTGAAAGCGAAAGAATAGCATGTTTGAGGAGTGAATTCACAGTGAATCTGTATAAGATTCTCATAGTATTATATAGGAGAAGAAAAGGGAGTCAACTGATAACATTAGCTAGCATTTATAGAGAGTGTTTTAAAATTTGTCCATTCTGTCCTCACAACAATCTACTAAGGAAAGTACTACTATTACTTCTATTTTATAGATAAGGAAACTTTGACCTGGAGAGTTTAAGTGACTTGCTGAGAGTTCCAGTAAGTATCTGAAGTCAAATTTGAACTCAGGTTTTCCTAACTCCAAGTCCTATGACTCACTAGGCCAGTTAGCACATTCTGAAAGTGGACAAATCAGTGAAGATTTTGACTTCAGTTTCCTCCACTGTAAAACCAAGAGGTTCCTTCCAGTTCCTAATAGGTTTCTGTGTTCCTACATTTCCACTTAAGAGATGCTTCATCTTTGGTGGCTTATGTGAAAGAATCTTATAAAATAATAAACACTTTAAAATGTTTGTTGGACCAAATTTATTATTGAATTATATATATATATATATATATATATATGTTTATATATACACACATGCATACATAATGTACATATGTATATATACACATATGTGTGTATATGTATTAAAATTTTGTTAGAATATCATAACATCATAGACAGAATTAAAAGGAATCTTACAGGCCATCAAATCCAACTTCATTCACTTCATTTTACTGAAAAAGAAACTGAGGCCCATAGAAGTGACTTCCCCAAAGTCACACATGAAAAAATTAGGATTCAAATCCATGTCCTTTGTCCCTGAAATCAATGATCCTGTCATAAGGTCATGCTGTCTCCCAAGGAGGAGTTTTGTACCAATTGAGAACTTTTTTATAAATCCCTGTTCGATCTCCTCAAACACAGATTTAGTGCAAAAGAATATTAGGTTAAGAAACAGTTTACCTAAGTTCAAATCCCAGGCTTGCCTATGCCAATGTGACCTAGGGCAAATCATTTAACATTTCTGAACCCTAAATCCTTACCTATAAAATGAGGGTGCAGGATTAGACAACCTCTAATGCCTCTTCTATTCTGTGTACCTATTCTTGAAACCTGATGATGCAAATTTAATAAAAAATGCAATTAAAATTTAAAAAATAAAATGAAGAAAAAAAAAATCAGTTCTTAAATTTACTTGGGACCAATTCTGAATTCTTTCTCTTCCAGGAGGTAGCATTTCTAAAACCTGGCAGGAAGAAAGTCTACCTTTTGCAGGGCCCAATTTTCAAACCAAGGGAAGAATATCACTGTGGAGGACGCTGAGCAGCCCAGACTCGCATGCAGACCAGGGGTAATTTCATGCACAAAATGGTTATTTTGCTCAGTTTGCTGAGCTGAAGATAAAGGTGCCTGGTGGAAACCTGACATGACTTTCGCTATAACAGCATAAACAGGCTGCTGCAAGAGTCAAAAACCACTTTAAAGGAAATGCTTAGTTTTCCAAAAGAATCATCAATGCTTAGGAAATGTGATGCCAATGGATGGGGCTGGGGGGGTGATATTATGGGGAAAATAAGCAGAAAGAGCAGAATGGAATCTACGGCTGATTTTTTGACTGACTCTGGGAACTCTGAACGGTCCTTATGCTTGTAGGGCATCCCCTGAAGAATGGTGAGCAATTTGGGAAGTGGAGGTTGAATATCAGAAATAGGAGGAATGGATTTAAGCCATTCACTCAAATATGTTATTTATCCTACAATGGGTTTCAGGAGCTAATGATGAAGGCAGTCCCTAAGCCTGAAGTGAAGCAGAGAATGGAGCCAAGTGTTCAAATCATTCTAGCCAAGAAACTGCCCTGCCTCCCACTCCCTTACTATTTGACTATGTGTATGTTTTTTTTTCTCTTTATTGGATAGAAAGATATGAAAAATTGCCCCAGGTCTCCAATTAAGATACACTCAAAATACATTTTTTAGCAAATGGGGAAGGGAATATATTATATATATATATATGATATTTATTTATTAAGTATCTACAATAAACTGGGCACTGTGCCAAGCACTTTATAAATATTATGCTATTTGGTCTTCATAATGATGCTGGGTGCAATAAAATTATTCCTGTTTCATACTTGAAGAAACTGTCAGGTGAAGCAAAGCAACTTCCCTGGGGTCACACAGCTAGTAAAGTGGCTTAGGGTAGATTTGAACTCAAGTCTTCATAGCTACAGCCTCAGTGCTCTATCCACTGAACTAGCCAGGATGATACCACAAGGTAAAACAGAATTCTATACTAGATGAAATAGGAAATTTGGATTCAGAGGACCTGGGTTCATAGCCTGGCTGTGATGTTTTGAAACCTGTATCCTTTCAAGGCAAGTCGTGAGTATTAAAGTGGCATATCCCAGCTGGGTGTTCAATGTATCATTCAGTCAACATGCTTTTCTTGAGTGTTTGCTGTGTTTTAGTCACTATGTTAGACTCTTGGGAGTATAGAGAAAAACACAGACAAAACAAGTCACTTGACCTTTCAATTTCAATTTCCTTATTTATAAAACCTCACATGGCTATTAGAAGGGTCAAATAAGATGATGGACTTAAAGTTCTTTGTAAAATTTAAAATACAATAGGAATTTCAATTATTGCTGTTGGCATTAATATTGTCATTGTTTTGGTTCGGGTTTATTTTGTCAAAGGGATCAGTGTGGTATTGAACAATCGGCATTGACCCTAATGCTAGAGTCACATAGAAATGTTCTCTTTCCGTCTCTCTAAATTCGAGTGCTGGACAGCTCCCAGTCAGTGGTACAGTGTTTCCCAAGTGGAAAATAGCTGTAGTCCAGCAGCCCTGGCCACCAGCCATCCTCATTTATCAAGGTCACTAAGCATGTATTTAATTCTGCACATCCCCTTGCTAACATTTGGAAATTACACTTCATTGAATAGAGATCACTGAATTTTCTAAGGAGTCAAGTAAAAGTTGTGACCTTGGACAAGTCACTCCTTTCCTCTGGATATTCATTTCCTCATCTGTAAAACAATCATTAATGTCTAAAATTCCTTTCAATTTTAAATCTTTTAATGCTATATACATTTTCTGTGTGATTCATAGATGAATACCACTACTGTTTTCTCCATATAGGTCTGACTCCTCTTGGCAAGATTTTGATTTATTTTTATCCAGATATATGACTTTATCCTTGTCAGGAATTCTTGGTGTAGAAACTATCCCCTGACCCTCACCCCCTACATCACTTATGTACATTTTTGCCTCTGTAATTTATGGTCTTAGATAGATGCTTAGAGGCTACTAAGAGGTCAAGTGACTAAATCCTGACCACATAGATAACACGTATCAGAGGTAGGATCTAAATCCAGGACTTTCTGACTCAAAGGTCAGCTCTCTGCCTGATATACCACACTGCCCCTTTTCAGGATTATAGGATAAGTCAATCAAACATTTGTTACCCACTATGTGTGAGGTATTTTGCTAAGCAATAAGGAAACAAAGAAAAGAAAAACATCTTCGTTCTCAGTGAGCTCAAAGTCTAATAAAGAAGAAAGATTTGAAAATTCAGACATTTGTTCATACATTAATCCTTACTATAACTAGGGTTAAAATTAGTGCTTTTGAATTCTTTCACAAAAGGCAATTATCTAACAATGATCATGGAAATTCTCTGCATCTGAAGAGTTTGGGTGCCAGCTCTATAAGGAAATGGGTATCCTTCTCCCTTGGGCCCTGCATAGGGTCAGAATCAGGAACAGAAAGGGATGAGTGTTGAGTAGTTGGTAGTTGACATCTTGTGGAGTATGAAGCAGACTGGGCTGGCAAATCTTGCTCTCAAAAAGTGGATCTCATGGAACACAGGATTCGCTCAATGGAAAAGCCAGAAGGGAAATACAAAGTAAAAAGGGGCCCAAGCAGAAGTCATGCCTAGAGATCAAAAGTACAAATACCATTTGTCATGTCCAATGGATATAGTACATAAGCAGCCTTTTGAGTTGAAGGATATGATGCTATCTCTACCTTGTCCTCTAAATGAGCCTTTGATGTGGTGAGCCCATAGCCTTTCCAGAATTGTAAGTAGCTCTACCCAAGTAGTGACAAACATTGACTATCTCCTCTTATTGAGGCTGCAAAGTTTAGGTTTCAATCTGCTCCTTCCAACAGTGTCTGACATAGTAGGTGCTTAAAAATACTTGTTGATTGATCAGTTAGTTTAGGCAAGGCCATTAACATAATCTTTATTACCCAAGATCCTGATTCTCCCACCTACTGGTTCCTTTGTCAGGAAGGCCTGAAGCGATTGCCCCAATCTCTTGTCTGGGCATCTACTTTTCTTAAATATTTAGATTTCAATAAAAGAGATATGTGATAGGTGTATACTTCTCCCACCACATCCCATGTAGGTTAGGCTATTTTTTTCCCTAAGAGATGAAGAAACTTTCCTCAAGATCTGACCGACCCCAGAGGATGAGGCACAAGCCACTTAGCTGTTGACACAATTTTCTGGTGACCTCAGGCCATGCTGAATTGGTTTCCTGTTTGCTTAAGTGTATAAAGAAGATGTATAAAAACATGGTGGCTGTCCCTAGAAGTTACCACATGCTTCTTGGTTGACCACATGTTTCCATATGGAGGCAAAGGGAGCCATGTCTATCTGTTTATGTGCTATATTTTTGTCATTTGTTATGCTATGGATAAGTACATTTCCTTTTGTAAATATTGTATGACCTATTAGTGTCTCTTTTCATTCCCATATTGGACCTCACCAACCAGGTGACCTTCCAGGCTCACTCTACTATATAAGAATAGGAGCTTATCCCTATCTGCCCCTCATTCAAGCTCTGCTGATGTCAAAAATGTTTATGGTAGGGGTGGGGGTGGTGGAACCTGCGGCTTCAAGGCTACATGTGGCCCTCTAGGTCCTTGAGTATGTCTCTTTTACTGAAACTTCACAGAACAAATCACCTAGTAAAAGGATTTATTCTATAAAACTTGGACTCAGTCAACAGAAGACCTACAAGTTCTGCATGAGTCCACTCTGTCACAAACTGGCTATGTGCCCTAGAGGAAGTCATTTTCCTTCTCTGGACCTCAGTGGTCCCATTTGTAAAATAAGTTGTTTGGCCTAGAGGACCTCTAAGGTTCTTCTCAGCATCAAATCCTATGAGCCTCTGTATGTTCCTAAGGGACTGATTCATGGAATAAATTAAACTTACAGGGAAGCTAAGAAAACTACCTATATACTTTGTATACTTTTGTTTATTTAAACCTCACATGCTTATAATGATAGCAAGGAAGCTCTTTTGAGCACACATACACCCCCCCTTTTCAGATAAGGAAACAGACTTAAAGAAGGGCTTTGCCTTTGCCTGCAGTGACACAGTTTACTAACTAGAGTAGCCGATTTGGTACTTAAGCCCCAGTCTTCTGCGTTTTCCAGGATACCACACTGCCTCTCCATAGAGATTCTAATGCTTGGATCATCTGAATTTCATGTGGCACAGAGGCAGAGGAGGATTATAGACTTTGGAGGAATGTTCTCTTCCAGAGGAATGTGTAGCCTCGCATTGAAGGGAAAAAAGAGGGAAGCATATTGGAGTCCAACAAGAATCCCTTGACTTCCTGCAGCAAGGACCTTCTATTTCTCCAAATTTGGGATGGAACAGGGGGAATAAAGGGCTGGTATTCAACATTGCAGGGGACAGCAATGCAAGGTGAAAATCATTCAGTCACAACTGGGTGGAAAAAAGAGAGCTCAGCACAAACATCTATTCCAGGCTATAAGTCACATGGAAAGCAGTAATTGTAGATCACAAGGAGGATGTGCAGCATAGTAGCAAAATGCCAGGGTCTGGGAGCCAAGAGAAATGGGTCCTAGCTGTGCCTTGTCTAAAAAGTTGTTGGAGGGTCTTGAACCAATCCCTTCTCTCTAAAATTCACTTCCTTTATCTGTAAATTGGGGTGAAGAGGTGGGGGAGGAAATTGTACTAGGCAATGTCTGATGTCTCTGTCAGTCTGGACATTCCTTATTCTAAGGTCCTTTCCAGCTTGGCCATCCAATCTCTTCATTATCTTCAATTGCCTTATTCCCCAGATTCAACTTTGAACTCTATCATAGATTTTCCCACTCGAATAGGTGAGCTTTTGCCTTATATTGCTAGGAACTAGGATTCCAAGCCACTCCTGGATATCTCCAAACCATCCTACTGTCTACAAATTGCTCCTCTTTCAGCTCTGCCTTTTTCTTGTTACTCTTCCCAACTGGAATGTAAACTCCTTGAAGGCAGAGACTATCCTGTTTAGTCATGTTAGTATCCCAAGTGCTTACAGAGTGCCTGACACAAAATCTATCTATCTATCTATCTATTATCTATTTATCATCTACGTTCTAAAGTCATCTTAGATCTGACATTCTGTATTCTATATTCTAATGCTCCTTTCTGCTGATATTTCCTAGTTCTATGTTCTAAAGGTCTTTATAGGTCTGACATTTCTGGGTTCTAAAGGTTCTTCCAACTCTGACATTTCTGTGTTCTACATCCTAATGATCCTTTTATCTCTGACATTTCCTAGTTCTTTGTTCTAAGGGTCCTTTCAGCACTGACATGTCTGTGTTTTAGGGTCCTTTTAGCTCTGACATTTCTGTGCTCTAGGTTCTAGGGGTCATTTCTTCTCTGACATTTCTGTATTCTACATTCTAAGCATCCTTTCAAATCTGACATTCTGTGCTCTGTATTCTAAGACTTCACCCAACTCCAGAATCACATGATTTGCTCTGTCCATTTCCTGTGTACTGAAACAAACAGCCCCAGCTATTTTCTACAGTTCTTCCCTGGGCTAATTAAACACAACCTTAAGTGGGAACAATGCTGATGATGCAATTCAGAATTCAGTGTTTTTTCACATCCTCAGTGAGGTTGACTATTTCAGACTGCCCATCTCTACCCACTGCAGAAAGACAGCATTTGATACCCAGAGAAGCTTTCCTTCCTCTCACTACTTCCTCTTTCAAAGTTTCATTGATTAGCTCTTTCTGATACAAAGAAGGAGGGGTGAGGGCAGGAGCAAGATTGTCACAGTAAAGTCTAGACATCACTTTATTTCCTGTTCACTGATAGAAGCGTCCTCAAGACTGCAAACCTGAACCTACAATGGCATGTATTAAGTCATAGATTTTTCTTTGAGAGAATCAAACTACTATAGCTTTTCCTTTATCTTAGTTTAAAATGACCCAAATTCATGCAAATTCACAGGGCAGAGATTGCCAAAATGGCAAATAAGTAGATGCTGCTGCTGGCAAGAAATGAAGATGAACTATAGCCATGGTTTAAATGCATTTAAACTCTATGAAATTAATTAAATTAAAATTTATTAAATGTATTAAACTTTATACATTAAAAATGTATAAAGTCACTTTTATTTCTCCTTAGTGTTTGCTTCTCTAGCATCTTTTCCAAATAGTGTCAGAGAAGACAGGCCAACATCATATGGAAGGGATTGAAGGTAAGTGGGAGAAGAAAGTATTTCAGAACAAATTTTTAATGGGAAAAAGAGAGAGTCATTTTTCCACAGCTGGAGGAGAAGCTGCTTCCAGAATGGAAGAATCCCCACCAACAGCCAGTTAGGGATAAATATTCCCTATTATAACTGGTTTCTGACAGCACAAAACTCAGGTTTAGTTGCCCATGGGAACGTGACAAGCCCTAATATCCTAATATCAAGCTAATCCAAGTTCATAGGGGGTTGAACCAGATAACCTCTAAGTCCCTCTCAGCTCTAAATCCATGGTCTCATGAATCACTGATTCTTTCCCAAGCCTACAAATCAACTGTAGCTCCTTTGGTCATTGGAATGTATATTCAGGGGAGGTAATCATAATTGACTTTCATACCAACCATTGGCATAGCATCTGGAGCTGTCCAAGGTTTGGCCTGTGGACGCTGCATGTACGTGCACTCTTTTTTCTGCTTCATCATCTCCAGTATCTGCAAGCCTGGCCTCCTGTCCTGCAGATCTTCCCCTGGGGTCTGTCTTTTCAGGGAGTTCCTGTCCTCCCTCCCTTTTCTTACATTAATCACTCGATCAGACTAAAGTTATGGATGCAATTAATTTTTCCTCAATGAAATGGTTTGTGCACAATTACCCAACTGTAAACCACTGCCTGGGAACATCCCCGGAGGATAGAGGAGGGAGCATTGAGTGGAATTTTAGCTTTCTTAGGGAAACCCATTTCCCTCTATCCTCTACTCTCCCTCCCCCCGCCCCCAACCACCACACGCACACATACAGCCTCTGAAAAATATTTCAGCCTGAGTGACAGAATGACTCTTACCTGGTAATAAAAGTCCACGGCACTGAAGTGGTTACCGACCATTTTGTTCAACCAGACTATTTACAAGTAGCAACAGGGTATCTGTTTCCTGTCATCTCCATCATATATCTTGAGGCAGAGAGATTGGAGCCCAATTACAGCCTGATATCTAATCAATACACACCTTATTCCTGGAGCGGGAAGTAAAGGAATAGGCCCTTGGGAGACAGAGTTCAAATTACTCCACTGTCAATTCCAGATAGCAGCTAATGATAGGCTATACTTTGGAAGAGGAAGGGGGAAGGGAGAAAAGGGACAAAGGAAGATGGAGGGAATTTGCACAGGCTTTCAATAGGATAGTTAAATCAAAGATCAGATACATATTCACTTAGACTTCTGAAGCTATACTAAAGCTATCAGAAGAGGGACTTTCCAGGAGAAAAAAGCCCTTGTGTCAATTTGCTCCCACTTCAGCTTCAAAATGTTTACTTTCTTGAATAATGAGTTTATTTGTTCAAATAAGGCTCCACTCTGTGGCTCTGATACTCAATTCAATTCTACAAAGACTTATTAAGCACCTATGAATTGCAAGCCACTGTCCTTGGTGCTGGCAATACAATGCAACAAAATGAGAGCGCTCAGAGTCTATTAAATGGGATATGACATTAAATGGGATATACACAAATCATTATGAAACAATGGGACAAAATTAGGAGGATGGAAGAGACTCAAACAAAGGGGGTCCAGAAAAGTTTGAGGAGGCAGAGAACATTTTCATCTGTGAGGATTGGGGAAGATGATGACTGAGTTGGGTCCTGAGAGAAAAGAAAGATTTCAATAGATACCTTCAGCTGTCATTCAAGCAGGAGAGTAAAAAAAAATAAGTATGAGAGTGTTTTGTGTCTCTTTAGAGATTGTAAAAATAAAATAGTGTACTAGGGGCACTTGTGAATTCTGCCTTCGCCACTTGTATTTTGTGACAAGGCATCTCTTTTCACCTTGCCTCAGTTTCCTTATCTGCAAAATGAAAGCACTGAATATTGCCACCAAGGTCCCTTCCAACTCTAAAATGGCTCATTGTACTCATCTATTTGACCAGTTATTCTGTCCCTTCACAACGCATAACCAAGAGCTAGCTCTCAATGATTCTGAAGATTGGGAGAGTGACTCTGTTTTGCCAATATTGAGCTATGGGGCAATCTCAGTAGGCTGACATGGAGATGGCTGAAGGCTGGGCCAAAATAGTCTGCTGTTTCCACTACATGTATCTTAATGATATCAGACCTTTGCACATAGTAGGCACTTAATAGATATTGTTCGAATGACACTGACTTTTGCAGCAGCTGTCTCATGCCTCCTGGTAGCAGTTTGGTTTTCCTCACTGCCACAAACACTGGCAGGTACATGAGAGACAAGAGTAGTAGATGGAGTGCAGCACCAAGAGTCATAAAGACCCAGATTCAATTCCTGCATCTGGCCCTTACTGTCTATGTGATCATGGGCAAATTTATTAACCTTTGTGAACCTCAAGTTAGTACCTACCTCCTTGGAATTAATATGAAGCTCAAAATTTTATGATGAATGTAAATCACTTTACAAATTGTAGTGTTAATAAATGTTAGTTTTATTTTCTACTGGAGCTGGGAGTAAAGATCCCAGGCCTTGGGCATGAAAAGGCGGAATAAGCTGATGTGCTTGTCTGTCTTTTACCTGTATTCCACACCCTAGGCTACAACTTTTGCTCCTCTGTCTCATGAGTAGCACAGACTCATTTCTCTACTCTGTGCCTTAGTTCATCCAAATTCTAAAGCAGACTTCAAGTTCCTCCTGCTCTGAAACACCTTTCATATCCTTCAGGCTCCATCTTCTCCAGGAAGCCTTCCTTAGGTAGGTCTTCACCAGACTACTTCTCTGAAACCCCATGGTGTTCATAGTGTCTCCAGCATATACTTTTAATCAAATATTCTCTCAAATGTCCTCTGATTGGAGATAATGCTATCTCTGGTATTTGGGGTCAGGATTCCTACCTTCTATTCTTGTCAATTGTGTGACCATGGGCAAACCATCAAACATCCTTTACTCTCAGTTTTCTTATCTATCAAATGGGTAGAATATTAGTAGCAATTTAGCAAAATGAATTATGAGGAACAAATATGAGGAACAAAATCCTGATCCCCTTAAGCCAAGTCCAGCCCTCTACCCACTATGACACTCTTATAAAGTGCTTTGTAAATAATTTCAACTATGAATCACTCTCCTTAAATTAATTAATAAAATACAATTAATCAGTAGCATAAGAAGAAAACACGAAAAAAGATACTATGAAAAATAGACATTTTTTTACAAATATAGAAAGGAGGCTTTAAGCACTTTGTGCCTGTAGTTATGAGCCATAATACATTTCCTTACAACACACTTTATTTTTCCCCTGATTACATGTAAAAAAACCCTTTTTAACATTTACTGCAGTTTTTTTAAGTTTTGAGTTCCAGATTTTATCCTTCCCTCCTCTTTTCCCCGCCCTGAGACATTAGGCAATCTGATACAGGTTACACATGTGCAATCATGTAAAACATTTCCATATTAGTCATTTTGTGCAAGTCAGAAAAAAAAGAAAGGAAGAAAGGAAGGAAGGAAGGAACGAACGAACTAACGAAGGAAGGAAGGGAAAAATAGTATGCTTCTGTCTGTATTCAGGCATCAGTTCTTTCTCTGGAGCTGGATAGCATTTTTCATCATGAATCCTTTGGACAGAACATCCTTCCAAACAATTCCCTCCCTTCTCTCACTCCACTTGTTTTCTAAAAGTACTTGTCTTACTTTTCCATTTAGGAAGGCAGCATGTCAGAGTGTCTGGGAAGCCTTGAAACCAGGAATACCTGTGTGGGAGTCCTACCTACTTACCATGTGACCCTGAGCAAGTCTCAACCTCTATGTGCCTGAGGCCAGAAGGGCCAAACATCTCATGCAGTTCACAAAACTCCCTAGAGCTGCCAGGACAAGATTCAAATGTAATTGGGAAATATTTAGCAAAATAAACAAAAATCACAACAGAACATAGATAATGTTATATATGGTTTTCTATGACCCCCTATGGATTTTTATGTATAATTTTATTGGTCCCCCTTTCTATTTGAGTTTGATACAATTGCTCTAGATCCCTTTAAGACTATATATTGTGGGGAAGATGCTGAAATGTACTGATTGAAATGTCAAGTTCATTCCATACCCCTTTTCTTTAGGTAATATGATTTTTGCGCAGTAGAATATAGGTAGCCTGAGGACATAGGCTTCATCTTTTTATCTTGAGCATCTAATGTAAATGCTTATCACACTCAAATGAATAAATACCCTCAAGTGTTGTAGTCTGAGCCCACCGTTGTAACATTTAAAATATCTGACACAGAACATTGTCTCCTAATGCATCTCCTAAAGCTTTGAGGGAGGCTGAAAGATGACTCGCTTAGAGAGCAAATGAAACCTCAGTTCAAATCAACAAGCATTTCTTAAGCATGGCTCTAAGAATACAAAAAGTCAAGTTGTACTGGTATCAAGGAGTTTATATTCTATGGAGATAAACTGTAAGTAATCCCTCTCAATGCCTCCTTATGGTGTAGAAGTGACCTGGGGTCCTCATAGATTAGGCCAGGAGAGCAGACGCTATGATGGGATCTTCTTGCCATGTTGGAAAGTCTGGATTATTGATTGGTGATAGACTATGTATCTATCACAAGAGGATCAGAAAAGCTAAATGTGTAGACTTGACCACTAAGGGATTTCTCTCTCAATCTCTCTCTCTCTCTCTCTGTGTGTGTGTGTGTGTGTCTCATATTCCTGTCACTATCTGTCTGTCTCTCATGCAAGCACTCTGTCTTCCATATATACATATGCATGTGTATGTATACTATGTACATCTATACATATAAAATATATACAGTATATGGAGACTGATAGATATAGATATAGATTTCTCCACAGCAACTCATACAGGTGTAGAGGTCTGGGACCTCTGTGGGTAAAAAACGGAAAAATCCCTACATGGATCCTTGAACTGCTGAAATGTCTTAAGCAGAACCATCTGTGCCCACTAGCCATGCAATTCCAGTATTGCCACATAACACAGGCTTCCAGAATCCCAGAGCTAGAAGGAGCTTAGAGATGAGCTAGGATGACATTTTACAGACTCTCAAACTGAAGTCCAAGAGGAAAGATGGATTGTCCTTCATCCCAGAGCTCCAGAGGCAGCAGGGCTGGCACTCTAAAGCCAAGTCTTCCATCTCCTCACCCTGTGCTCTTTCCCCATATCAGGTTTCCTTGCAAAAAGTCACCCCCCCTGCCAGCATCCAGGACTCAGCACCCTGCAGCTGCTATCGTGCCATTCCCAAAGTACCTGTAGGCCTTCTGGACAGTAACTATTTCTGCCCAAGCCTCTGAGCAAAACCTAGTCCAGAAAAGAAGAGGGAGAATGTGAAGGCTGCCTTTATTACAGCTAAACTGTTGGCTTCACTTCCTAAAATACTGTGGAATTTTCTTTTGGCGTACAGCTGTGTTTATAGAAGGCAATATCATGTATGTAAATAAATTCAGATGCTGCTTGAGTTATTTTAAAACAATCAGTCTAAGACTAATCAGCTTACTCAGAGACATAATCTTACCCCAAAAAAGTGACAAATCAGTAGAGAGTGTGCCCCGTAAAGTAAAAGTTGAGTAAGTGGAATGTGAATGTTGTAAAGCTATCGGTTTTATAAAAAGCTTACTGGCAAATATTGGCACACACAGATATAGTAGCTTCTAGTTGTCTCTTCTCTGAAGTTTTATCATATATATACATATATATATATATATATATATATATATATATATATATATATATATATATATATGTATATATAGCTAGGCTGTCAGTCTGACAGCAAATGTTCACACAATCAGAGCATTTCCCTTCTGGAAGGGGTATCAGAGGTCATCTAGATGTCCCTGAATGATAGATATAGTAATTTACCTAGCACCTACTATGTGTCAGACACTGTGTTCAATATCTTGTAGATATTAACTCATTTGAGTCTTACAAAGCCCAGGGAGGCAAGTGTTATAATTATGCCCATTTAGGTTGAAGAAATTGAGGCAAATAGAAGTTAAGTAACTTGCTTAGTAAGTTTCTGAGGATGGATTGGAACTCGTGTAGCTTCTTGATTTCAAAGTCAGAGAGAAACAGAGAGACACTGCCCCACTGAAAAATCCCTAATGTGACACAAAGAGTTATGTGACTTTTGCTTGAAGACCTCCAAGGAGGGAGACTCCCATACCTCCCAAAACAACTTCTTCTGTGATAGGATGGCTCCATAATGTTATCCTGACATGAATCCCAAAACTGCATCTTTTCAATTGCTAACCAGTGCTCCTAATTTAGCCCTTTGAAGCCAAGAAAAGTGAACCAATTAATTTCCTCTTTAAAATGAGGTCCCTCAGTTACTTGAATACAATTGGAATCTCCTCCACTATCTACCCTGTCCCCCCAACTCTGAGGCTACTCTGTTTCAGACTCATTATTCTTTGTTCTTCCAGTCAGTTCTGAAATGACAAGTTTTCAAGACCTTTCACCATTCAGATCATGTTCTTCTGAAAAATGTCGAATTTGTCAATTTCCTTCCTAAAATATAGAGCCCTTCATTGGACACAGTGACCTAGATATGTTTTTGTTGGTCAGATGCCAAACACCAAACTTGAATCTTATCTGCCTTATGTGAGGCATCTATCAAGATTCAGGGTTGGAAGAGTCCCTGAGGCATCTATCCTCTTTCCACTTCTAGAAGAATCTCTAGATGCCACATTTTAAGAGGAATATGGACAAGTAAGAGAGTATCCAAAGTAAGATGACCAAAATGTTTGGGGTATATGAGGTGACTCCATTTGAAGATCATTTGATATAATGGGCAGCATTTGACCTAGAAAAAGAAAGATTTAGGGCAACATGTTTAGGTGTAATTATTTGAAGGGTTGTCACATAGAAGAGGGATTAAACTTTTCTATATTAGCCCCAGACAGCAGAACTACTATAATAATTTTTATTCTTATTATTTCCATTTTACAGATGAGGAAATTGAGGCACATAGAAATTAAATGAATTGCTTTGGGTCTCATAGCTAGGAATTATTTGAGTGGGATTTGAACTCATGTCTTCTTGACTCCAAGACCTATACTCTATCTACTTCATCACCTGGCTGGAAATCAGAGAGAGAAAGACAATAATGCTTCCTAACAATTTGAACTGATAGGAATAGATTTCTCCTCCCCTCCTTTTCTGAGGTTTAGTTCATTTTTCATCACTGGTGGTCATGCCACAGGACAGATGACTATTTCTTGAGGATATCATCAAGAAGACTTATGTGTCTGAGGCCAGATTTGAATACAGGAAGACGAGTCTTCCAGACTTCAAGTCTGTCACTCTATCCACTGTGCTACCTAACTAGTGTGATTGCTGTCATTTTACAGATGAGAAAACTGTGGCTCTGTAAGGATCAGGACTAACCAAAGATCACCCAGATTCACATCTCTTGACTCCATGACCACAGTTTTTCCCAGGTCATCAGGCTGCCTCTACTCAAGTAGAATAAAAAGCTTTGGTCTGGAAAGCGAGGTCTTTACCCATCTTTCTAACACTGGCAACCCTTATTTTTAGTTAGTACAAATAGACTTCAAAATGAATGGACCATCTTTGGAGACAAAACAATTTTTCTTTATTTCCAGTTGCTTGCTTAGACAGTTGGAAGCTGATGCAGTGGGAAAGGAAAGTTGCTGGACAGTGAGCATCGATGGGAAGCGGGATACTCACAGCCCCGCCTGTCTGAGTAGCTTCCTCTGATGACCTTCCTTTTCCTTTCCCAGCCCCCTGGGACAGCCCTTTCTCTATTGTCTAATCTAAATGATTCCACACCTGACTTAATCACCTCCTACTTGACTGGTCTCCCAACATGCCAAGCTCCCATTCTACCTTAATCTTAGAATCTCTATTTAACCAGATAGGATGGAAAGAGCAGAATCACAGAGAGGAGAAGAACATCATGTTTTCAAGCATTTGCAGAGTCATCTGCTTTAATCTAAAGAGAAGAATTAGGATCCGGTGGGTTGAAGTAGAGGTAGAGGGTTACAGAGAAGCAGATTTCATTTCTATGTGGAGAGACACATTCCTAATCAAGACACCTATCCCCATTTAGAAAGTATTACCTGGTTAAGTAGTGAGTTCTCCATCAAGGAGAAGCTGGCTAACTGTGACAGTCATAGTAATTCAGGTAGATTTTGACCAGAATGTCTTCTGAGTATTGGTTTTGACAGCTGGTGATTTCAGTCTGGGCCATACCATTTCAGCTCAGCTATTAATCTTTCTACCCTGTGCTCCAACAGCACCAGGAGTTGTACATATACAGAGGACCACATTATGAGGAAATATTTAATGGATTTCCCTCATCAAGTTCTTTATTTGACCATAGAAGTCATTTTTCTTCAAACCTTTATAGCTCAGACCTCATTATGTGGTGAATATTGGTATATGTGTGCCTGAAAGGGGGTGGGAATTGTCTGTTACTGATAAATATAGGGTTGCCCTACTTTTCCTTTGTCCAAAAATGCCAACCACAAGGCAATATAAGGGATATGCACAGTGTAAAGTCAAAACATCCAGAAGAAGAGTGAAAAATGTGCCAATCCTTCACATTTTTTGTTTATTCCACTTGAATGTGGGCACACCAATGTGGGGAGACCAGTCAAGGCTTAGGAAGATGGATTGGAGAAGAGAAGGTTTAAAATTAATTTTTGAATGTTACTATCTACTACAATCAGAGTCCAACCAAAAAACAGTCAGACTGTAAACCTATCATCCTTTGCTTCACTGGAGATCCTAAGTCATTTATAATATAACCCAAGTTACATATAAGAGAGTCCAAGAATGCTTTTCATTTTGTGAAAGGAGGATATGAGACTCAGGGCAAAGACATGGGCACCCTCAAGCAGTTGTAAGATTTATATGCTAAGAAAAAACCAAATTCTGAGGATTCAGTAACATAGTCAACAGACAATTATAAAGCACCCAGCATGTTCTAAGCTCTGGAGAGCAAACCTCAGAACAGTGCCTTCCCTCAAGGAGTTTCTATTCAACTGTAGGAAATGTGATGTCTCCACAGATAAGGCAATATCAGAAAAGGAGTAAAGAGGACAAAAGAGAGCCCAAATTGTGTGGTAAGATATTTGACTGGGAAAAAAAGGCCAACACTAGGGTCAAGGATGAAGGAAAGCTCTATGGAAGATACTTAAATCTTGAAGGAAGATTAGATATATGAATAGTAGAGCTGATGAAGAAGAATATTATGGATGTGGGGATAACTTTCTGGAATGAAGAGACAAATGATCACATGCTGAACTCAAGGAGCAGCTTGAGAGTGTTTTGTCTGGAGTGAAAGAAGTTAGAGTGGAGTAAGGCTGAAAAGTTGAAGGCAGATTTGTGAAGGCTTTCAATGCTATGTTGATGAGTATTTGATGTCATAGGCTACAGGGGCATGAGAGAGACCTTGTCAGATGTACCTTAGGGAGTTAATTCTGGTAGTACCATCTCAAATCATTCAGACTGACTAATATGACAGAAAAAGAAAATGATAAATGTTGGAGGGGATGTGGGAAAATTGGAACATTGATGCATTGTTGGTGGAGTGGTGAACTGATTCAACCATTCTGGAGGGCAATTAGGAACTAGGCCTGAAGGGCTGTAAATTGTATATACACTTTGATTCAGAGATACCACTACTAAGTCTGTATCAAAAAGAGATTTTTTTTAAAGAAGAAGAATTTATTTGTACAAAAATATTGATGGTAGTTCTTTTTTGTAGTGGCTAAAAATTGGAAATTAAGAGCATGCCCATCAATTGGCAAATGGCTGAACAAGTTGTGGTTTGTAATAGAATATTATTGTGCTATGAGAAATGACAAAAAGAATGATTTCAGAAAAATCTGGACTTACATGAACGTTTTTAGTTGCTTTCTTCCACAAAATGACTAATATGGAAATGTTTTACATGATTGCACATGTATAACCATTATCAGATTGTTTATTATCTCTGGGAGGAAGATGGGGAGGGGAAGGATAGAATTTGGAATTCAAAACTTAAATGTCAAAAAATTGCTTTTACATGTAACTGTGGAAAATGAAATAACATTTAAGGAAAACTAATTGTGGTGGCTATATAAAGGATGCATTTGAGAGGAGGAGGTTTAAAAATGTATTTTTGTATCTTACTATCTACTAGAGATAGATTCCACCCAGGAAGCTAGTCAGAATATAAACCTATTACCCTTGCTTCACTAGAGATCGTAAGTCAAATTCCAACAGGCTTTAGAGAGAAGAATTTTATGGTCATTAAAAGGTGTGGATATTGAAAAGTTACATGATAAAGTATCTCTCCTTGTCCCTCCCTGTCCTAAGTGAATGTCTATGTTACTTATACCTAGGCCTGGTTCTGATACTTGGAAAGGCATTGTAGTATTGAAAGGCAAAATAAACAAGATATACTATAAAAATTTGACCTTAAATGAACCTCAGTCTCTCCCTAAAGGAGGTTATAAAATTAAAGAAAATTCTAAAATTCTGGAGTTGGAAAGGATTTCGAGTTCATGTGGTCCAGATCTCACCTAAGATAAAGGTAATGGTCAAAATTGAGAAGAGGTAGGTTTAGTTTTGATGTCAGGGAAAGCTTTCTAATAATTAGAAGTGGCATGGACAACCTTGAGAGATGACAGGCTCCCCTTTTACAGAAGCCATGAAGCAAAGACTGGATAACCATTTGTCAGGTATGATATTATAATGAGAATTCATTTTATTTATGAGTAGTACCCATTGACCACCAATGCCCCTTCCCATTCTCAACTTTTGTAAAAGTAGAAATCACTTCATCTATAGCATCTCTAATAAGTCATTATGTGGTGTTTACCTGACCACCTGAAATGGTGGGCAATTCTGAATATTGGCTCTGACGTATATTCCCTATGTCTTCTGAGACAATATAGACAATGCATATAAAATGGAAAGCATGTTTGAAACTAATATTGAAAGAAAATTTGGACCCAACTCTTCTGACCCCCTCTGTGATCTTGAGCAAGTTATTTAACCACTTTTGGTGTCATTTTACTCCTCTATAAAGGAGAAAGGTAGATTAGATGGTCTCTGTGGGCTATCCCAACTTCCCATCTGTCAACTATGACCTCCAGAGGTGCACTATTCCATTATTAGACAAACTCTATTGGAAAGTTCCTCTTTGAATTGAGAAGATCTCTTTTTTCCTCTCTTGGGACCAAGCAGAAAATATTTAATACTTTTTCCTTGTTACACCACTTCAAAATATTTGAGGAAAGTGATTGTTTCACAATATCTCCTCTTCTTTTTTTTCTCAGTTAATGTGGACTTTATTAAATATCTTAATGCCAGAACACTAATCAGAATGACTCTGGTATAATCTCACTGGTCCACCAAAATAAACCCAAAGAATTAAGTCCTTTGGGTGACTGTCTGATTATTTTGTCATAGAATAGAATGGAAGATGTAAGTGAAATTCTTGCTTTTGCAGGCCAGCTAGTTGGCTAGTGAGAACTGAGATTAGTTAGCAAATCAGTAGAAAGTTCCTTAAATGTAAGAAATAACTCCTGGGTTTTCTTGAATAAAATGAAACAAAGAAATTTAAGATGAAATACATAAATGACCTCTTCTACCAAAGATTATTTCCATGTCTACATAAGCATAATGCAACTGTGGGAAAAGCAGAGGCATTATGGACTATCTTGATTGTTTTATTTGGTCTCTTGCAAGGTCCAAGGAAGCAAATTCCCTCTGTTAGGTTGTTTATTGTTCAGTCAACATGATACCAAAGAACTGATTTCTCAGAATTGTAATGAGATAATGACATATTTTTTTCCTTAAAACCAATGAGTTGGCTGTTTGAGGATCAGTTAAACCAATGAACTTTTTTTGGAGAAAGTTGTCTATTGTTTGTTTAATTGTGCAATGTTTTCATCCTCTACTTTTCTTAAGAGCACTATAGAGTACATTGATCTCTAAATTCATCTAACTTGAGGATATTTTTAAGGAAAGAACTTTATAAGACCCTCTGTGGATGGCTAGAGATTTCCAAATGTCTTGAAACTCCATTGAGGGTCTCCAGAATAGAAACTGGTTTAGATGATTCTTGTACACAGCAGAACAGACGTGTATGTATGTCCATTTTCTCTGTAGGGTTATTTAGATCAGAAATTTTGAAAACCAATTAATAAGTCAAGTCATCAAGTCTTTATACCACAGAGTCAAAATTTGTGCTCTTTTCTTTTTCTCACTCCGTGGATATAGAGCTAGTTTTTGTCAGCTCTAAGGAAGCTTATTGTTAAATTTTTCAATGTGAGCATTCACATATTAGAAAATAGCAAATGCTACAAATTAGGTCTTAATTTACTGTTTTATTAGTTATGTAGCCAACTGGAAATGATAGAAGCAATGTTAGTCATGGAAATTAAAGTTAAAAGTATATCCAGGGTACATTTTGTCTTCTGAAAAGCTGTTCGTTAAATATCAACCAACACATTCCTGAAGTAATGTCCCATTAGTTACCTAGTCCAGTAGCTTCAACTTCTATCATACTCCTCATATCTTTCTCTGTGTTTTCCTTTACACCATTACCATCCTAGTTGAGGTCCTTGTAACCTCTCAGTTCTTTGAAGTAGTTTCTTAATTAGTTTTCCTTCATTTACTATCTTCTCTCCTCAACTCAATCTTACATGTCAAGGCCTTAATGATCTTTGTAGGAGGTATTTCTGACTACGTTACTCCTCTGCTAAAAAAATCTCAATTTCTTGTAAGATAAAATGAAAATTCATTAGCCTAACTGATAGCCAATGCCCTTTACAATCTTATTCCAAACAATCTTTCCAATCTTATTTCACGTTACTTCATTTATTGTTGCCAAATTCAGATTGTTAGCTATTCCCCAGAACTATTATCTACAGGTCTTTGTTCATTTTCTTGGACAACTGGAGGTGACTAGAAAAATGGTTCCTCTCGCCTCTTATCTCTATTTTTTTCTTCTTTCAAGAGTCTAGTGCTGCCTCCTCTATGAAGCCTACATGAATCTCATCAGCTAAAAGATTTTTTCCCTCTCTCTGTAGATTTCCTGGAGTATTTTATCTGAGTAATTACAATATTTCCATCCAAAGATGTACTATTAAATGTTTGACTACCAACTCACTGAAAGCAGGACATACTTTTAAGTTTAATTTATATTATTAACATTCTCCATCACTTTCTTATCTCTAGACAATCAACAACAACAAAATCAAGCCCTGGTGTGTAGCCTTTGCCAGTTTCTGAAGTATACATGTTCACACTGGAAACTTAACAACTGGCTCACATTATCCAGCTAAGAGCTGACTCCAGAATATTTGTCTCTATTAGCACCCAATTCTCTCTTAATAAAATAACAATACATAACATTATGCAGGGCTTGCTAAGCACTTAACACACATTATCTCATATGATCCTCACAACAATATATTTTGTAGAGGAGAGGACAGCTTTATTGATGAAGGGGCTCCCAGGGAGACAGAGTCAAGGTGATGGAGTAGAGGCAGCAACCCAGTCAAAATCTCCCAATATTCCTTTCTAAACACTTGAAAATTAAACCTCAAATCAAATTATGGAATAGCAGAACCAACATAATGTCACTGTCAGATAAATTTTCCAGGCTATGACAACTTAGGAGGTCAACAGAAGAGGACTATGGCATCAGGGAAGAAGTCAGCCTGGAGCACATTTAGTGGCAGTACTAGTAGGAGGCAGCTCCAACAATGGTGGCTTTCACCCTGGAAACTGTAAGACAGTTCCACAACTGGTTAGAAAGAGATTACAGGGGACCCTTTGCTGGCAGGGTGCAGCTGGCACTGATTGGCAACTATATTGCTCATATATAGTTCTAGGTCATAATTCTAGGGCAGAGAAGAGCACTTGTGGTCAATCACAAGGGAACAGAAGCTCTGATCAAAGTTCCAAGGCAAAGAGGAACACTGGCACTCTCAGTTGTAGGATAGTAGGGGATCTGGTCACAGTTCCAAAGCCAAAAGGTTCATTAGTGTTTGTCATGATGGGGGAACAGAGGATTTTTTTCTGGATAAAGGCAAGAGCACAGTTGAGACAAGTAACCATACCTTGTTACTTGTCTCATCAACAACAAAAACTTGCAGACCTCCAGAACAAGCTCCAAGGACAGTAGTATGAAAAAAGCCTGAAGCTTTAAACAGTGCCTTTCCACCCCAATGTGAGCATAGCCAACTTTTAACATAAAGTTCAAAGTAAAAAAAAAAGACAGGAAAAAAATGGGCAGATGACAACAACAACAACCAAAAAAACCCACAAAGACACAAAAATCAAAAGACAACAATGGAAAAACAGCTAAAGCAAAGCCTCAAAGAAAAATGTTAATTGAACACAGGCCCAGCAAGAATTCTTGGAGGAGATAAAAAAATAAGAGGAAAATTAAAAAATTGATAGTGATGTAAGAAAGTTATGAAAAGAGAATTAAAAGCTTGTTAAGGAAGCATAAAACAATACTGAATAAAATAGTACTTTAAAAAACAGACTTGACCTAATGGTAAAAGAAGCATAAAAATTCACTGAAGAAATGAACTCCTTAGAAAAGATTAATAGGCTAAATGGGAAAAGAAAGGAATTCCTAAAAAGCACAATTGGTGAAATGAAAAAAGAAGTACAAAAGCTCAGTAAAAATATAATTTGTTAAAAATTAGAATTAGTCAAGTGGAAGCTAATGAGTTTATGATCAAGCAAAATTCAAAGAATGAAAGAATAGAAGAAAATGTGAAATGTCTCATTGGAAAAATAATTGACCTGGAGAATAGATCCAAGAGAGATAATTTAAGAATTATTGAACTACCTGATGAAAAAGAAGAAGCCCGGAAATCATCTTTCAAGAAATTACCAAGAAAATCTTCCCTGACATCCAAAAACCAGAAGATAAAATACTAATTGAAAGAAACCGCCAATCACATCATGAAAGACATCACAAAGTGCAACCTCTCAGGAATGTTATAGCAAAATTCCTGAGATCCCAAGTCAAAGAGAAAATACCTCAAACAGCCAGAAAGAAACAATTCAAGTATCACAAAATCATAATCAAGATTCAAATATTTGGCAGTTCCCATGTTAAAAGGAGCAGAGGGCTTAGGATATGATATTTCAGAAGGCAAAAGGGATAGGATTACAACCAAGAATAACCTTTCCATCAAGACTGAGCATAATCCTGGGGGAAAATGGACATTTAATGAAATAGATTTAAGCATTTAAAGCACAACTGATAAAAAAAACAAAACTGAATCAGAAATTTGCCATTCAAACATAAAACTCAAGAGAAGCATAAAAAGGAAAACAAGAAAGAGAAATCATAAGGGACTCTATAAAGTTAAATTCTTTTCACTCATATATGGGATGATGGAACATTTAACTCTTAAGAACTGCACTATTATTATTCAGGCATTTAGAAGGAGTCTACATAGATAGGGGGCATGGGCATGAGTCAGTTACTTGAAGATGATCTAAAAGAAAATGAAAGAGTGAGAAAAAGGGATATAATGGGAGAAGGGAGAAGTAGAATGGGGAAAATTTTCTCACTTAAAAAGACACGCAAGGAAAAATTTTTACAGTGTAGGAGGAAAAGGGCTTGGTGGTGGTAGGCTATACTTGACCTTCACTCTCATAAAAAATTGATTGAAAGAGGGATGAACACACACGGACACACAGACACACACACACACTCAGGTTAGTATAAAAATTTAATTTACCCAACAAAGAAATAGGAAAGGAAAAAGATAAGAAAAAGAAAAGAATGATAGAGGAAAGGGAGGATTAAGAGAGATAGTAATCTGAAGAAAAACAGACTTTTGAGTAGGGACAGAATAAAAAAAGAGAAGAATAAACAGAAAAAAATACCATGGAGGAAAATGTAGTTAATAATTATAACCGTGAATGTGAATGAGATAAAATCACCCGTAAAATGGAAGTAGATAGCGGAATAGATTAGAAATTGGAATTCAACAATATGATGATTACATAAGATATACTTGAAAGATACTTAGAATTAAAATAAAGAGCTAAAGCAGAATCTATTATGCTTTAGCTGAAAAAGGCAGGCGTAGCAATAATGAACTCAGACAAAGTAAAAGCAAAAATAGGCCTAACTAAAAGAGATGATCAGAAAATCTACATTTTGTTAAAAGATATCATAGAAAATGAAGTAATATAAAAACATATAGAGAGTTTCTCTAATAAAGGTCTCATTTCTAAAATTTATACTGAGTACAGAACTGAGTCAAATTTATAAAAATGTCATTTCCCAATAAATGATCAAAGGATGAACAAGCAGTTTTCAGAAGAAATCAAGGCTATCTATAGTCATATGAAAGGTGTTCTAAACCACTATTAATTATTGTGGAGTTGTTTTCAGTCATGTCTGATTTTTTTTGTGACCTTATTTGTAGTTTTTGTTTCAAAGGTACTATATTAGTTTGCCATTTCCTTCTCTAGCTTGTTTTACAGATGAAGAAATGGAGGTAAATAGGGTTTAGTGCTTGCCCAAGGTCACAGAGCTAATAAGTGTCTAAAGCTGGATATGAAAAACTGGAAATATGATACTCCCAGATTCCAGGCACTTCACTCTTTCCACTGGGCTACCTAGATGCCCCACTACTGATAAGCAAAATGCAAATTAAAGCAAGTCCAATGTATCACTTCATACCATTCAGAAATGACAAATGCTACAGAGGGTGAGGAAAAATAGATACATTAATGAACTGCTGGTAACATCGTAAACACTGATCTAATCACTCTGGAGATTGTTTTGGAACTACGCGTAAAAAACTACATAACAGTGCATACCCTTTGCTTCAGCAATACCACTAAAGAACTCTAAGAAAAAAGAAAATGAAGTATATGCACAGAATTATTTTTGGAAGTTTTGTTTGTTGTTGCAAAGAACTAGAAATTGAGGGGATGTTCATAAATTGGGAGATGGTTGAAAAGTTGTGGCATATGATTGTAATGGAGTACTATTGCACTATAGTGCAAAGAAATGATGAGGAGAATAGTTTCAGAAAACATGGGAAGACCTATATGAACTGATGCAAAGTGAAATGAGCAGAACCAGGAGATCGTTGTATATTAGTAATAGTAATATTACAATGATGATCAACTGTGAAAGATTTGACTACTCTGACCAGTACAATGATCCAAGATAATTCCAAAGGTCTAATGGTGAAAAATGCTCTCTACCTCCAGAGAGAGAACTGGTGATCTCAGTGAAAACTGAAGCATGATTTTCTCACTTGCCTTTTCTTGCCTCTTTTTGTGAAATATGGCTGATATGGAAACATGTTTTGCAAGATTTCACATGCATAATTGATATATTACTTGCCTTCTCAGAGAGTGAGGGAGGGGTAGGAAGGAGGGAGAAAATTTGAAAATCAAAATTATAAAAAAATTGAAAATGAATAAATAACAATATTTTAAAATAAGTGGTTTAAAAATGAGAAGGTTACTAATAAGATTAGCGATTTTCTTCGATTTAGAATCTTTAAGAGTTGGAGAGTATGTCTTATGGTAGCCATCTTGGGGAGGGGGAGGAAACAAAGGAAGTAGAAAGAAAAAAACATACACAATAACTTTGCTATGTGTTTAAAGGGAATAACAAATTGTCCATAATAGATTTGCAGTTTGATAAGCAATCATCTTTTTATTATCCTATGTCATCGAAATGCTTCTTTTATTCCATAAATTAAAAATAAAATAAAATTTTTAAAAATAGTTTGGGGAGGGGGTAGTACCCTGAGTGTTTAAGGGACTTGCTCAGAGTCACAATGCAGGCATGTGTCAGAGGAAGGACATGAGTTAGTTTTTCATGATTCTGAGGATAGCTCTCTTTCTATTACTATGCCATACTTCTTTAGGGGTGCTATTATGATCTGTTTCTCTGATGAGGGATCTGAAATTCAGTAAGTTTAAGGATTACAGAATTTGAACTCTTGTCAGAGATATCTCCATTTTCCAATTTTCCATCCTCAATCCAGAGCAGAGTGCCTTGCAAATGACTGATAAATGATAAATATTTGTTAAATTGAATTGCATCTCTGAGCCCCTACCCTTATGACACAATATACATGGATCTTTAGAAAGTTAAAATTCCATTAAGCAATCCTAAAACCTTAGATGTGAAAAGGGACCTAGAGGTCATCTAGCGCAAATGAAAATTTTGAAAATGAGGAAACTGAGGCTCGTAGAATAAGAGTGAGTTATCTCTGGCTAAAGGATGTAAGGAAGCATTTATATAGCATCTATTATATGCCAGGCGCTGTGCTGAGAATTTTATAAATATTGTCTCATGTGATTTACAACAACCCTGCAAGGTAAGTGCTGTTATAATCCACATTTTACAGTTGAGGAAACTGAGTCAAACAGAATTTAATTGACCCATTTGAGGTCACATAGGGAGGGAGTTTCTAGGTCAGATTTTAACTCAGGTCTTCCTGACTCTAGGCCCAGCATTTTATCCATTGTGCCACCTGTCTACCTTGGTTGCACAATAATTGTGTAGAAGAATTTAAGGTTATTACCCAGATCTCCTGATTCCCATTACAGGTTTCTTTTTATTACATCTTACTTCCTCCTCTTTCAGACTCTGACTAGAAAAATCTGTTTTGTTAGTTGCTTACTGCAGACATTGTCAAACATCCTGCCTATTTAACTGAATGCAATTTTTAAAAATCACAGTACAGGCTAAAAAAATTAGGATTTGATGAAATAGTAGAAAGCAAGGGAAGATGGTTTATGTCATGCCAAGTAACTAATGAAAAATAATTTTCCCCCATGGTGTAGCTATGTAGATAAAGCCAGAAAAAATCTTTAAAAACCTCCTAGAATTCAGTTAGATAATTAACAAGTTGACAGTGAAGATAGACAAAGTCTTTCCAATTATCAACAGCCTTTTTCTATTTTCTGTGAATAAATGTATCTAAACTACTTTCATTAATAATAAACATCCAGTTTTATGAGAGTAGACTAGTAGCCTGTGAGGCAAGCTAGGAAGTTTTTCAATTTTGACAATGAAGCATAATTTAATGACAAAATGTTCTCACCTCTCTGTCTCTGATAACAGAAAAAATGTAAGATCATAGATGGCAAAGGTTGTAAGACCCAACCCCTTTCATTTTATATAGAATGAAGCTGAAGATTATTGAAGTTAACAGACTTTCCAAGATTTCCTAGATAGTAAATGGCAGAGCTGGGATTTAAAATAAAGTCTTCTGACCCAAGTCCAGCATCCCAAGGTCTTCAGTCACTGTAGCATCACACAGGAATACATGGTTGTATTGCATTCTGCATCATGTGATAAAATGCCTAAATTGAAGAAACCAGTAGAAGGACTTTGATAATTCGTTTAGGAAGGATTTTGATAAGCTGGAGAGCATGTGGAGGAGAGCAATCAGGATGTTGAAGGACCTTGAGTTTCTGCTGCATGAGTATTGGTTGAAGGAATTGTACATATTTAGCTTGAGGAGGAGGACATGTGGGAAAATAAGGAATGAGAGAGAGTCACGAGAGTTGTCTTCAAGTATCTGAAGGATTGTTTAGTAAAACTGGGTAGGAAGGGTAGAGATAAGATAGTGGAATAGAAGTATGGGCCTGCTTGAGATCTTCCCCCAAAGCCCTTAAAATACCTGTAAAAATGACTCTAAATAAATTCTAGAGCAATAAAAGCCACAAAATGACAGAATGAAATAGATTTCTAGCCCAAGACAACCTGGGAGGGGAATAGAAAGGGTTTATCACACTGGGCTTGGAGCAGAGTGCAGTTCAGTGTGGACCATACCTGCAGAGAGAGAACTGGAACAGGCTTCAGGGCACTGAATCACAGGCAACTGCTGGGGTTTCCAGATTTCTCAACCCACAAACACCAAAGATAGCTTCAAATGTCAGTGAGAAAGCTCTTTCACCTAGATGAGAAGGGAATGTGGTCTGGACCCAACCCTAGGGTAGCAGCAGCCACTGCCACACTTGCTTATGGAACTCTCAGCCTAAAGATCATGGGAGAATAGAGAAGTTCATCTGGGTCTCAGTCCTGAGAGTTCTGGGATGAGGAGGAGAGTTGGTGTGGCAGAGTTGGTGGCAGCTATGGAGAGGGAATCCTATTTGCAGTTCCAGGGCAGAAAGGAGTGCATGTGGTTACTCATAGAACAGAGCACAGACCAGGAGAGGAGTAAACGCCTCTCCTTTGATTATGTCACTTTAAAGGAACTGAGAACTTACAGGTCCCTAGAGATATCTCTGAGAACAGCTGCCTGTTCTGGGGTAGTATATACCCTCCAGTTGACAAATGACTCAAAAGTCAAATAATTGGCTTGGAAAATACCCCAAAAGGGAAAAATAAGAATATAGAAGGTTACTTTCTTGGTAAAAAGGTATTTTCTTCCATCCTTTTGGAGGAGGAAGAGCAAAGCATAACATCAGAGGAAGACAGAAAAGTCAAGACTCCTACATCCAAAGCCTCCCAAATAAATATGTAATGGTCTCAGACCATGGAAAAACTCAAAAAGGATTTTGAAAATCAAATAAGAGAGGTGAAGGAAAACCTGGAAAGAAAAAGGAGAGTGATGTAAGAAAATCATGAAAAAGGAGTCAACGGCTTGCTAAAGGAGACCCAAAATAATGCAGAAGAAAATAAGACCTTTAAAAATAGACTAATCCAAATGGCAAAAGGGGTCCAAAATGTCAATGAAGAGAAGATTGCCTTAAAAAGCAGAATTGTCCAAATGGAAAAGGAGGTCTGAAAACACACTGAAGAAAATGGTTCTTTAAAAATTAGAATGGAGCAGATAGAATGACTTTATGAGACTTTATGAGAAATCAAGAAATTATCAAACAAAACCAAAGAATGAAAAATAGAAGACAATGTGAAATATCTCACTGAATATTTGACCTGGAACATAGATTCAGGAGAGATAATTTAAAAATTATTGGTATACCTGAAAACTATTATCAAAAAAAGAGCCTCTATATCATCTTCAAAGAAATTATCACGGAAAACTGACCTGATATTCTAGAACCAGGTGGTAAAATAGAAATGGAAAGAATCCACCAACTACCTCCTTAAAGATATCCCAAAAGGAAAACTCCTAGGAATATTGTAGCCAAATTCCAGAATTCTCAAGTCAAGGAGAAAATATTACAAGCAGTCAGAAAGAAACAATTCAAGTACTGAGTTAATACAATTAGGATAAAAGCAGAATTTAGCAGCTTTTCTCTAAGGGGCCAATGGACTTGAAATACGATATTCCAGAGGTCAAAGGGGATAGGATTAAAACCAAGAACCACCTACCCAGCAAAATTGAGTTTAATATTTCAGGGGAAAAAATGTGTTCCAAGCATTCTTGTTGAAAAGACCAGAGCTGAATAGAAAACTTCACTTTCAAATATAAGAATCAAGAGAAACATGAAAAGGTAAACAGGACAGAGAAACCATAAGGAACTCACTAAAGTTGAACTGTTTACATTCTTACATGGAAATAAATATAAACCATGAGAACTTTATCTCATGAATAATGAGTATTAGGGTAGTTAGAGGGTGTGTGTGTGTGTGTATGTGTGTGTGTGTGTGTGTGTGTGTGTTCATGTTGTGTATGTGTATGTATGTGAGCAAAATATATGCTTGCCAAAAAGACTATTTTATGGAGAACTCACATGGGGCAAGTGATCACATAGTGGTCAAAAGAAGCCATACAAGGGCTCTCTGAAGAACTTTGGATTTGACTGTGCAACTGAGACAAATATGTGCACACAGGACCACTCGGCATTGTGTGCCTATATCAGAAAGGATGCTGTGCTCTATGAGTAAAGCAGAATTGAGACAACACAAAGTAAATGTAGGATGCATAAATTTGGAGTATCCACCCCAAATATTCATACAGACTATCTGTGCCCAACCTGTGGTAGAACATTCCAAGCTTGTATTGGTCTGATCAGCCACAGTCAGACACACAGAAACTTTGCTCTGGTCATGTCATTTTGGTCCTCTTCAAAAACAAAGGACAAGAACCAAACAGCACATACACATACACACATGTATGTATACATACATATATATAGAGGGCACTGAGTGAGCTGGATATGAAGGGAGAATATCTAAAAAATTAAAATTTACTGTTGAGTGGAATGTGCTAGTAGAAACAGAAATGGAGAGGCAGAATGTAGCAAATGATTTCACATAAAAGAGGCAAAAAAGAGCTTTTACAATAGAGGGGAAGAGAGGGGAAATAAAAGGAATAAGTGAGCCTTATTCTCGTGTGATTTGGCTTAAGGAGGGAATAACACACACTCTCCTGGGTATGGAAATCTATTTTACCCTACAGGAAAGCAAGGGTGAAGGGGATTGGAGAGGGAAGGCAATAGAAGGGACTGCAAAATGGGGAAAGGGATAATCAGAAGGAAACACTATTGTGGAGAGACAGTTCAAGGGAGAGAATGGAATAAATGAAGGGCAGGATAGGACAAAGGGAAATGTGGTTAATCTTTCACAACATAACTCTTATGGAAGTGTTTTGCATGGCTACACATTTATAATAAAATGTATAGACAATGTATTATGGAAATATATTTTGCCCTATGGGAAAATAGAGGGGAGGGAGATAGAAGAAGGGAGGGTGACAGAAGGGAGGACAGACTGGGGGATGGGATGGATGGAGTGCATGCTATCCTGGGGTAGTATGAGGGGAGATGGGGAGAAAATTTGAAATTCAAATTCTTGTGAAAATGAATGAAAACTGAAAATAAATAAATTATATATTATAAAAACAACTGGGCAGCCAGGTGGTTCAGATGACAGAGAACCTAGCTTGAAGTGAGGGAAACTCATCTTCAGGCATTCAAATCTAGCCTCAGACATTTAGTAGTTGTGTGACCCTGTTTTTATTTTGGGATCTCTTTCAGGAGGTGATCAGTGTATTCTTTCAATGACTATTTTGCCTTCTGGATCTAGGCCTTCTGGGAAGTTTTCCTTGATGATTTCTTGGAAGATATTGTCCAGGCTCTTTTTTCATTGCTTTCTGGTAAACCAATAATTCTTAGATTTTCTCTCGTGGATCTATTTTGCACATCAGTTGTTTTTCCAATTAGATATTTTACATTTTCTTCTGTCTTTTCATTCTTTAGATTCACTGATTCTTTACATCTCATAGAGACATACTACTATGTCCCATAGCTTCTGCTTACCTGATTCTAACTTTTATCAAACTGTTTTATTCAGTTAACTTTGGCATATCCTCTTCCATTTGTCCAATTGTTCCTTTTAAGGAGTTATTTTCTCTAGTTAAATTTTGTACTTCCTTTTCCATTTGTACAATTTCCTTTTTTAAGGAGCTATTCTCTTCAGTGAATTCTTTTTTCATATTTTTAAAATCATGGGCCAGTTTTTCTTCTGTTTCTCTCATTTGACTTTTAAAATCCTTCTTGAGCTCTTCCAAGAATGCTCTTTGGGCTTGAGACCAGTTCATATGCCCTTCTGAAGTTTCAGATGAGAGTACAGTCTCAATGCTGATCTCTTTGGTATTCATGGTTTAGTCCTTGTCCCTGTAGAAAGATTCTAAGGTCTTTTCTTTTCTGGTTTGTTTCTTACTCATGATGATGATTCTTTTCCTGGCTTTTAAAGTAGATCTCTGCTTCTGGGGCACAGGGGTTCTGTCCCACAGTTCTTGTGCCTAGAACTTGAGGTTTTGTGTGTTGTGGCCTCTGGTTCTTTCAGCTAGAAGTTAAAATACTGCAGTTTACCTAGTGCTGAGCTAGCTGGTGTTTGAAAGCAGAGTCCAGGTGAAGTCTTTCTGGGTTTCCCTGGAGTTACCCTGGGGGTAGCTGTGCTAAGTGTGGGAGAAGGGTGGTCTAGCCATAGCTAGTTCTGCTGAACTAGAGCATAGGCAAGCTCAGCAGTTGGTGAACCCATCTACGTTAGTGTCTTCCAGATTCCCCTGGGGTGATGAGGTACACTTGGGGTCCTGGTGCTGGTAGTTGCAGAGTTCTACTTCCTGGTTTACTGAGATGGGGCTGTCTGGGACAGCTCTGGTCCTGCAATGGTCTGCTTCATCCACAGCAAGAAGGACCCCCCCCCTTTGTGATTTTCCTAGCCTCATAGGTTAAGAGACTGTTTGTCCCTTTAACTGATCCTACTGTTCCAGGATTTTTCCTGGGGAAATACTTTATGGGTTTTTCAAGGTCAATAAGGGGAAAAGTAGAGCATTTACTGATCACTCTGCCATCTTGGCTCCCAGAAGCTCAAGTAGGTGATTTACAGATATTTAATCTGCAGGTTGATAGTCTCAGGAGCAGCTGCTGCAGTTACCAGGGGTTCCAGGCTTTTTCTTGCTTGGTTCCACTGGATTCCCATCCCAGGCTGATATACCTGAGATTCCACAGTGAGGCTGCTGACTCGACTGCCTGGGACTTCCTGCTTGGTCCTGCTAAGGCTGTGTGCTGTACACTCCTCCAACTCTGCACAACAGATCCTTCCCATTTACCTTCCAGTCTGTTCTCAGCTGGAATTCTGCCACAGTCTGTCTCCTATTTGATTCTGTTACTCCAGACAGAATCTGGATTCAGAATCTCTTTTTAGAGGTATCTGAAGGAGTTTGTCTTAGAGCTTAGGTGAGTAGTTGCTCTTACTTTGCCATCTTGGCTCCACCCCCAACACTGTTTTGTTTGGTTTCCCCATCTGTAAAATGAGCTGGAGAAGGAAATGGCAAGCCACTCCAGTATCTCCACTCAGGAAAACCCCAAATAGGGTCACAAAGAGTTGGATGTGACTGAACAATAACCATCAAACATGGTATTAGACTTGTTCTGCCTCTCCCACCACTCCAGGGCAAAAAGAGGACCAATAGATGGACATTTAGAAATAGAAAATCTAGGCTTAATTTAAGCTAAAAATTTATAACAATTCTGTTCCAAAATGGGAAGGCTGCCTCTGGAGATAGTGACTCTGCCCTCAATGAAAGTCTTCAAGAAAAGCCTGGATGGCTATTTGTTGTATATGTTAGAGAAGGGACTTTTGATCAGGTAATGGCCTCTAAGGAGACCTTCACTTCTGTGGACTTTAATTTCTTCATGTACAGCATAAGATTGTTGGAATTTAAAACCTCCCAAATGCTTTCCATTTCTAAATTGATACTGCCATCATTCTACTTAAAAAAAAATCAGTTCATTCCAAATGTGAGATTCTGTGACTCTCTGATTGCATGATCACTATTGTTCCCATTTCTAGACACAAGTCCCTATGTAGGACTTCTCTTCCCTAGTATCTAGGCCAGAGCTCTCTTATTTGGAAAGTAGAAAACTGAAGAGCAAAGATGAGCCTAGGAATTATAAATTAAAGCAGGAGCTTTTCTGCACATGGAAACTGAATTGATTGGGGTGTTGAGCTGTCTTCAGGACTGATTTCTGCACAATCAATTGAATCAATTGTGTAGTTGGTCTGATTTGGACATTAAGACAGCTGGACAGCTCAGATGGACCATTTTTCGATCTACTGCTTCTCATCAGACATACACAGGCTGAATTCTGAGCACACATGATGAAGAACTTGGAAAGTCTACAGATTCTGAGGGAGAGGACAAGAATTGGACACATTCCTGAGTCCTTTTCTCCCTTTTCCTCATGACAACCAATGTCAGAAAATGGTTGAACTACTGTTTCCTGATTTAGATTACTCATCATCTTTCTGTGAGGGCTGGCAGGGAATATCATGCCCATTTTATAGATGGAGAAACTGGGACTCAAGAAGAGTAATTAATTCAATTAAATACAATTCAACTTAATTCAATGAACATTTAATAATAGTGCTGGTGATAAGCTGGAATTATCCCAAAATACTTCTGAGAATGCTATAGAAGATGAGATTATCTTTCAATATTTTTCTTCAATTATAGAAAGCAATCATTTTATTCACTTGTGCAACACACATTGCATGTATATATATATGTATATATACATATAATTTATATACTGTCTACTATATACTACTTTTGTACTAGATATAAAAGAATGATATCAGGATAGAAACTTGTCTCAGAACTGTATTTATCTGTACTTGAACAAAAAATTTGAGAATGATATCATCATTACCCCTCCATCATCATCATAATTATTTCATACTTAGTACTTCAAGGTTTCCAATGTATTTCATACATAGTTTAATTTAATCTTAACAACACAGTAGTTGTTATTGCTATTCTCATTTTGCAGATGAAGAAATTGAGGCTCAAATAGCCTATGTAACTTACTAGCCCATGGCCATGCTGTTAATAGCTATCTGAGGCAAAATGTGAAGCTATTTCTTATAAACTCCAAGTCTTGCACTCTATCCATTATAACACACCATCTCTATTGAATATCTATGATGGGAAAAACTTTTATCCATTTATAGAAATGCTAATAAAAATTAAAAATTAATGGCATAGTGATAAGCAGAGAATACAAATAAAACTATTTCTATTTGTTGATGATATAATAGTTGACCTAGAATATTCTAAGGGTCCCTCATAAGTTTCAGTAAAATTGGAGGCTACAAAATAAAACTCATAAAATCAATACCATTTTTATATGATATAAGTATATGCGTACACACACATACATGAAAGATGAGAAATGAGAGAGAGAGAGAGAGAGAGAGAGACAGACAGAGAGAGAGAGAGAGAGAGAGAGAGAGAGAGAGAGAGAGGTCAATACTGGTATAGATTCAATTACAAAATGTCTTTAGAGAAATAAACAATTTAAATAGCTAGGTAAAGATTTAATGTTTGTGGATGGGCTGCCCTAATTTAATAAAAATACCAAAGCTACAAAAATAATTTAGTAGTATAAAATCAAACTACTAAAGGGATACTTTAAATAGCTACCTAAGGGCAGCTAGGTAGCAGAATGAATAGAGTGCTGGCCCTGGAGTCTGAAAAACTCCTCTTTGTGAGTTCAAATCTAGCCTCAGATACTAACTGTCTGATCCTGGGCAAGTCCTTTAGCCTTGTTTGCCTTAGTTACTTATCTGTAAAATGCGTTGAAGAAGGAAACAGCAAACCACAGCAGTATCTTTGCTAAGAAAACCTGACATGCATTCACGAAGAGTCAGACATGACTAAAGAAAGCACTTAACAACAATAGAATGCATAAAAATGCTTTTAGAAGGAAAACTATCTAGAAACATCAAGGAACAATGAAAAAGGTAGAAATGAAGGGTCAAAACAGCATCCGGCCATTTAATATACTATAAAGCTACAATCATCAAAACTATTTAGTATCAGTTAAAAATAGAGAATTAGATCAATGGAACATCATGGGCAAGGAAGAATAAGAAATAATTTCTCTTAATAACTCAGTGTTCCAAAAACATAGAAGACTTGGGAAAGAACTATCTCTTTGATATGTACTACTGAGAAAACCAGAAATAAATTTGGAAGAAATTAGGCTTAGCACAACATCTTACACTATGTTTCATAATAAAATCAAATGGATATTTGCCTTAATCATAAAAAATAGTAAAGTGGAGCAGATCATATATCTCTCACAATTATAGCTATGGGATGAATTCATAACCAAACAAGAGATGCAGGTAATTACAGAAGGGAAGATAAATAATTTTGATTATATAAAATTAAAAATATTTTGCACAAACAAAATTAATGCATTTAGGATAAGAAGGGAAATAGTTAATGGGACAAAACGATTTTTCTTGAATATTTCTGCAAAAGGCTTGATATCCAAGATACATAGATAACTAATACACACACACACACACACACACACACACACACACACACACACACACACATATAACTAAGAACCTCTGTTCAATGGATAAGTGGTCAAAGGTTGTGAACAAACAGCTCTTAAAAGATCAGTAGCAATTATTTATAATTATATTAAAGAATGTTCCAGATCTCAGATCAGAACAATGCAAATCAAAACAACCCTGAAGTTTTACCTCATACCAAGCAAACTGGCAAAGATGTAAAAAAAATGTGAATAGTGAGAGTTGGAGAGACTATAGAAAGAAAGACACACTGATACATTTTTGGTGGAATTGTCCGTTGATACAACCATTCTGGAAAACAATTTAAATTATGCCAACAATGTAACTAAAATATCCATATCCTTCCACCCAGAGATTCTTTTGCTATACATATGGAGATCATTGAAAGAAACAAAGGTTCTGCTAAAATGTCTATCTTAGAAGCAATACCATAGATAATTTTCTGAGCAGGAGATAATTATATAGTGGACAGAGAGGGAAAGACTTATAACAGGGAGAGGAATTATCAGGTTTTTACAATAGTTCACAGGAGAGATCTGTGGGATCCTGAACTAGCATGGTAGCTATGTGATTGGAGAGAAGAGGGGTGGATGTAAGAAATGGTGTTGAGGTAGAATCAAGAAGAACCTGTGGTTGATGGGTTATGTGGAGTAAGGACAAGTGAGGAGCTGAGGATGACCTTGTGATTAGAAATGAATATGACTAGAAGAAAATGGTGGTATCCTTAAGGAACAAGTTAGGTTAAAAGGTGTGGGGGAGAAGAAAATTAGTCTGTTTTGGACATATTGAGGTTAGGGTACATATGGGGCATCTGATTAGAAAGGATTAAGAGGAAGTTGGTAAAATGGGATTGGAGGTCAGGAGAAAGACTAGAGCTGGGTATATAGGTCAGAAGTCATCTTCATAGAGATGATAATGGAACCTACTGGAGCTGATGATATCTCCATGAGAGAGTACAGAGAAGAGGGCCTATGATAGGGTCTTGATGTACACTCATAATTACAGGGAGGAACATGGATGAAAAACCAGCAAAAGAGACAGAAATAGTAGCCAGATAGGTAGTGGGAGAGCCAGGAGAGGTCATTACAAAAACCCAAAAGTGAAAGAGTTTTGGGGGGAGTAAAACATCATTGAATTAAATGCTGCAGAGAGGTCAGGAAGGATGAAACCGTGAGAAAAAGACATTTGATTGGGCATTGAAAAAAATCTTTGATAATTTTGGAAAGAGCAGTTGCAGTTGATGTCTACAAGTGGTAGACAATTTGAAGTTTAACCAAAACATTGTTATCCTTATGCAACTCCTCCCTCCCTCCCTCTCCCTTCCTCTCCCTCCCTCCTTCCCTCCCTTCTCTCTATCCCGCTCTGTCTCTTGCTATCCCTCCCTTATCTCTGTCTCTCTCTATCCCTCCCTTCTCTCTCTCTGTCTCTGTCTGTCTCTCTCTCTCTATCCCTTCTTTCTCTTTGTCTCTGTCTCTCTGTCTCTGTCTCTCTCTCAGTCTCTCTGTCTCTGTCTCTCTCTGTCTCTGTCTCTCTGTCTCTCTGTCTCTGTCTCTCTGTCTCTCTCTCTCTCCACAATCTGTCCAAGACTGCATAGCTATTGGTAATATGAAGACAGGAACTAGCCTCTCAGTGCATCTGCCTTCTTCATACACAGTCCAACAAGACATGTAACTTCTTTCAAAAATCCCTGAAACTCTTAACTTGGGCTAGTCAGTCTGTACATTGAATCTGACTGCCTGCTCTCTTATTCTTCTTCCCCAGTCCAACCTACACAGAACCAGGTTGAGCCATCCCTGGGGGTTCCCACAATGAGATTTTACTCTATCTCTTACATTTTCAATAACAACAATCCCTTACATTTACTGATATGCAGCTTCATGGGAAAGTTACAAAGCATATTCTCATTCATTATCTCATTTAATTCTCCCAATAGCCCTGTGAAGTAGGTATAATAGGGATTATTATTTTACAGATGAAGAAAATTGATGCCCAGAGAGACAGCATGCTAGCTTAATGTGATCAGACAGGAAGAGCCAAGAATCAGAATGTGTTTAGATGGTTCCAAATCTGAGGTACTCTCCACTATGAAACCTTCTTTTCTGACTAAACTAAACAATGTTTCTCACTAGACCCAGGGAACATTAAGAAAGTGTTAAATCACAGGGCCTCGTAGGCTACCACCCTTCTTTTAATAATGACACCCTGACCACCTATTCATGTGTCATCTCTCCTCTTACACACTGAAAACTCAACATGTCCAGAACAGAACCTGATGAGCGACATGGTGGACTTGTCCATACTACAGCTATGGTCGGTCCTGTCAGGGCTGCTCACAGAAAGGCTGAAGCTTAGGCAGCAAAGGAGTGAGATAAGCCCTATTCTGGGAAGGTACACACAGGGTCTGCTCCTTAGACCTTTGAAGAGAGAGGACATTCCAAAATTGGGAGTTTGCCTGCCTCTCATGCATCCCAGGGGAAACTCTCAAGAAGCTCATTGGTATTGCTGGACAGGCTTGTTCTCTGCCCCAACAAGATGCTCTAATTACATAGGGAAAGGGAGATAGGCACTTTGCAAACCTCCCCAAATCCCCACAGCTTGAAGTAGACCCTAATCTATCATTACCATGGCAGGTTTGGGTTTCTTCCCATCAGCTGGCAGTAAGCCTTTCAGGTCCCCCTGACAGCAGAAACTAACCCCAAGACACAGAGGTTGTGTTTAGGGTTGTGTCTTACAAACATTAATTATGAAATTCAGACCCCTGACACCCCTTTCTTTCATTCAAGGAACTTGTAATTAGCCAAACGTCATTACACACATACCCGACCAGTGCTCAAAGGGGTTTCTTTGGAGGTATGGCCATGGACCCGCAACGGTTCATTCTTTTCAGAAGACATTCTCTTGAATGGATGCCTCATCCCAGGACAGAGGTAACCCTGGTATCTCAAGGGTTAAGTCAGTGATAAGCAAGCCCTGGAAATCTTTAGGTATAGGCCTGATATTGCATTGCGTGTCTCTCACCCCTTTGGGAAAATGTACTCAATTGAGAATCAAGAGACCTCTCTTGGTTAGAATGTTATTCTCCAGGTAGAACTCTCCTCTCCCTTGGTCTAGTAGATAGAGTGCTAATCCTGGGCTCAGGAAATCTTGAGTTCAAATCCTGCCTCAGGTAGTTAATAATTGTGTGACCCTGGGCAAATCACTTAACTGCTGTCATCCTCAGTTGCCTGACCTGTAAAATGAGGTAAGAATACCATTCTGACAGTTATTGTTATGAGGAACAAATGATTAAAAAGGAAAAAAAGAGGTAGCAGATTGTAAAAGTTTACATAAATCTTGGCAAGTATTACTACTTCTAACCAGTGATGACACTGAGTTACCTGTGGTGCTTTGTAGAGGCTGAGGGAAAGCAAGGCCTCTTCCCAGACATATGTATGACTTGGCATCTCTGTCCTCATCTATAAGACTGCATCCGTGACTGTCTCCTTTCAAGGTCAAACCAAAGGTTCCCTAGTTTCCTCTTTCCTTTACTTCCATCCTTCCCTCCCTCTATTCATACCTTCATTCTTTCATTCCTTCCTGCTTTCCTCCCTCCCTTCTTTCTTCCCCTTTCCCTTTTCTTCTCTTTTTTCTTCCTTCCTCCCTCCCTCCATCCCTGTCTCTCTCTCTCTCTCTCTCTCTCTTCTTGGTAAAAAGGGAGAGAAAACAGATGTTTTAATTGAAAAAAGCAATGCAAATTTAAAAAAAAATAGTTCACACTCCATCCAGGAGAAGATTGAAGGGGAGTAACATGCTCAGGGTCGAATAGCTAGATCCAGTATTTAACCCCAAGATTTCTGATTTCACAGCCAAAGAATTTTGGAAGAGACAGTGCATGCTTTGGGGATTGTGAAGATGGAGAGAAAACTAAAGAGGCTGAGACCTGGGTTGGGGAGCCCGGTGGCAGCTGGTCCTATTTATTCATGCCTGATCCTGACCTCTCTGCTTGCCCAGCTGTACCACTGAACCTTGGGGCATCACACTCACCTTGCAAATTCATACTCCAATTTTAAGGATATAGAAATAACTCCTGATTCACAGACAAAACTTAACCTTCATTTCAGCTGTTACCTAATGACTTGTTTGGGGTCTCTATGGGGGCTATTAGGAGAAAGATAAAATATATACTTTGGCCATGAGATTGGGAGAGAATAATAGACAGGCAATACTGAGGAAAGGAGAAGCAACAGAGTATACACACACACACGCATAATACACAATACAACAATACACACATATATGCATACATGTGTATATACATATGTGGGTATGTATGTCTTAATGTGTGTGTGCTCATGTGTATATGTGTATGTAGTCATACTTTCCCTACTTGAGTTGTCTATTTCTTTCCAATCTCAAGTGTCATGTTGATTCTAATGCACTGTCCGAATTTCTGCACTGCTGTCCTTTTCAGTTCTTCGGGAACTCCCCAAATCCTCCCATGGGCTTAGCAGCTTGAGTTGAAAGCTGGTCCCTGTTTGGGACAATATTGACCAAGTTTATACTATTTGGAAAGAAAGAGAAACCCTTAAAGATCTACTTAGAAATGAGAGGAGTAGAGAGACCGAGACAGAAAGAGACACACACACACACACACACACACACACACACAAACACACACACAAAGAGACAGAGAGACAGAGATGGAGACAGAGACAGAAGAAGATTGGAGGAGACAGAGATATATATGTATATATATAGACAGAGACAGAGAGATGGAGACAGAGAGTCTGAGACAGATAGGGACAGATAGAAAGAGACAGAGAGAAGAGAGAAAATGATGCAGTGGAAAGAGTATTGGTCACAGAGTCCTAGGACCTGGGTTCAAATCTTGCCTCTGATGTTTATTATCTAAGTTACACAAGTCACTTGATTTCTCCAGGCCTTAATTCTCTTACCTATAAAATAAAAGGGTTGAATCAGAAAGTCTCTAAGGTACCTTTTAGGTCTAGAAATTTGATGTTTCTATACCTTAATTTCATGGTATAAAAAGCTTCAAATGATTAAATTCTGGTCACTGATTTAGAACAGCTAATTTGCAATGTATGGTCTTAAAGAACTGCCTGGAGTCCTGAGGGGTACATGACTTTCCCAGGGTCACACAGCCATTCTGTGTTAGAGATAGGCACTGAACACAAGTCTTCCCAGTTCTGAGGTCTTCTCTTTATACACCCTACTAGGCTGCCTCTCTTCATCAAATGAGTCCTAGAAGAATGAAAATAGAACAAGAAACTCCTGTACTGGGGTAAATAACATCAGACATGTGCCTGGGGCAGCCTCAGATCCTGGGACAAGATACAACAGATTCTACAATTTGCCTGAATATTTCATAGTTTCCAAAACCTTCAATCCAGAGAAAGGGCATCAGGAAACACTGCAGCCCAAGCATTCATTTTTATCTTTTTCCTTACAGGGCACACTTCCCCAAATGCAATGGAGGCAAATGTCACAACACATGAATGGGAAAAAGTGCATGAAAAAAATCTCTCAAATAAAAAAATGTTAAGACAAATTCAGGTGGGGGGGAAGGAGACAAAGATCTCAAGGCTTCTCTTCTCTGAAATTGTGGTGGGGGTGGGAGTGGGTAATTTACCTGGAAGGAGGAAGAAGAAACAAGGAAATACTAAACATCTGGTAGCTTCCTATTTTAACTAATTACTCTTGCTAACTAAATGCCAAGTTTAGTTACTATTCTGCTGAAAGAATGTATGTATTGGCAATGCCCCTTAAATTTGTGGCACTTTGAGACAAAGTCCTAATCACCTCACCCTAGTTAAACCTCTAGAAAGCACAGATGTGTCATCTTTTATTAGAAAAATAGCATAACAATAAAAAACTACATATAGTATATTCATCTAATGCTTCACTCTTGCAATGCCTTTTCACATTTGAGTTTCATGTCATCTGGGGTAGGTAGTGTAAATGTTATTATCTCCATTTTAGAGATAAGGAAACTGAGGCTCAGGGGAAATTTGGATGAAACACAAAATAGGCATAATACATATAGATATATGAATAATCTATATTCAAAGCAGCCTTCCTTCCCAGAACCTATGAAAATCACCACAGACACTGAAGATTTAAATAATTATGAATCTTGACAGGCATAAAGCAATGTAAACCTTATTAAAGTCTATGAAAAAAATGGTCACTCTTGTTGCCCAGTCAGGAAGAGAGATCAGGAACTCAGAAAACCTTTTTTGGTCCCGTTTTTAAATGAATTCCTTTCTTTCAAAAGATGATTGGACATTTTAAAGGAACATAAAATCATTTTCCCTTTTGATTTTTACTTTAGCATCAGTTAATTTCTATTTATTCCTCCTCTCCCATTTCACTAATATCCCCTTTGTGTGTGTATATTTGTCTGATGCAATCTAGGAAACAATCACCTTAATTGATCCAGTGTTAACCTCTAACAGCTTAAGATCCAGACTTTTTATCTCTAGCTCAATCTTGGCTGCAGAATTAATTCCCTATAGTGCTTACATCTTTGTCACTACTGCCACCCCCTAGGGGAACGGAGGTGCGGGGGGAGGGGAGGAGGGGGAGGGGTTCTTTATAAGAAGCGTCTTAGTAAATAAATGCTGCTGTAAACAAAGCAGGTTGATGTCCCTATAGGCTGATCCAATGCTGCAAAGCCCAGGTAGATCCGTTTGTTTTGCCTCCCACTGTACATAATGATAAATTTCATCCAGGTGTCACATTTTTTAGTGCTAGGTGAGGATTGATGGTTTACAGTAGGCTGATCCATCATCGGAGGCAGGTGGCACTGTATTGGAATTCCAGAAATCTGTTCCCAATCACATTCACTGTTGGATGACTCAGTAACGACCCTATTTGCGATGCGTTACTGAAAATCAATGTGCCACATTCAAGGTCAATGTACTGTTAGAAAACTCTTTAAGCACTGATGGATGGGTTGTGTTCATTCAGAATAAATGTGAGAAGAACCTGACAGCTGAGCGTCTAATATTGGTGCCAACTTTAAGAGACAGACTTCCTTCTTGATAGAAAAAAGTGATTCCCAGAGGCGATGAGATCATTCAGTTCCTCTTGTTCTTTCCTCTTTGGGATAGGAAAGTAATGGGTTAGAGGATTTGTTCTCGCACAATTAAAGCATCAGGGCTGCAAGGGAATCATTGATGAACAACACCATTTGTGGATTTAATCCACTGAATATTTTAAAATTACTCTGGTTTATTTTGAGATAACAAGAACAAAACCTAACAAAATATCAGGGTGAGAGAACAAATAGGAATAGAAAGATGCGTTAGAAAAAGTCCCATGATGGGATTGAAGATGCCTGGGTCCTGTTATTTCCTGTAGGAAACAGAGCAGACATGTGCATGGGATTAGGCAAATAGTATACAGGAAAAGACACTCCTACCTGGGGAATAGATGTTATGGGACAGATTCAGAAAGGACTGATGCATATAAAAACACAGATTTGGGAGAGGTAGGGTGAAATAAGATGCTTTCAGAGCACTGATTCGAATATAAGGGGGTGAGATGAGCATGACAACTGGTTGTAGAAGACATTCAAGCCAGACCAGCACCAGATTAGGAGCCCAGAAACTGACAGTTCTGGTCCTTGGGTCATTGAGCTTGATCAAATGTACTTTCAAACTTTGGTGTTTTTAGTGTTCACCATCTGTATTCTTCATTATTGTCTTTTCTGGTCACAGGTTAGATCCATGATTCACCTCCCACCAATATTCACTCCCCCTTCCTCCCAAAGAACCATACCCATCATATTCTCTGTTTATATGGTTCCTAGTTTTACCTATGTCCTGATTTAGATGTGTGACCTTGAATATGTCCCTTCTCCTTTCTAGATCTCTATAAAATGAAGGAGTGAATTAGATGATATTTCTGGACACCTGGACTGCTAAGGTCACAGACCTTATGTGCATGTCCAAATACAAAAGGCAGTTCAAAATACATTTTTAATGTTTCTCCTCCTACAAGATGTCTCACATGCATATATTAAGACCATACAAGATGGCTCAAGAGCCATTACAACAGCAATAAACTTTGGCCCAGGATCCTTTGACTACTAAAAAGCAAGGGAGGCAAAAAATTATGATATGTATTCAACAAAGATATTTTCCATTCTTAATGGAGATGCTCAACAGATCAAAGAAAATGAATGAACAAAAAAATATTAAGCACTTATTATGTCCTAAACTAAATAATAAAGGGATTATCTATAGATGAGGGTGTCCTCCAGAGGATCCTTTTTGTGGGTAATATTGTACTGATTATAACATGTCCTGAAATGTTATAGTTACCTAGAGTAAGCTACACAAATGTATAAAAGTTCAACCTAATTAAACACAGAGGGGAGAAAAAGTGGAAAAACATTACTATTGTTCAGATGACAAGATATCGGCATCATCTTCACTCATCCATTAATTTTTAATCTCTCCCTGACTCCTGGAGTAGCTAGGTGGCACATAGAGTGTCAGGTCTGGAGTCAGGAAGACTCACCTTCATGAGTTCAAATCTGGTCTCAGACATTTACTAGCTATGTGACCCTGGGAAAGTCCTTTAACCTTCATTTGATCCAGTTTCCTCAACTTTAAAAAGGGAATAACAATAGTACTTGTCTCTAAGATTTGTTGTGAAAAGCAAATGAAATAATATTTGTAAAGCACTTAGCATAGTACCTGGAATATAACAACGGGTTGATTCCTTCCTTTGCTCCCCCTCTATCCAATGTTCCCTTACGGTGGAAGGGACCATCATCTTCCCAGTTACCCATATTTGCCACCTAGATATTATTTTCAATTCCTTATTCATACTTACCCCACTTATGCAATCTATGGCCAACTCCTATTGTTTCTGCCTTTGCAACATTTCCCCTCTATGTTCCCTTCCCCCTAGCCACATAGCCACCACTCTGATACAGGTCCTCATCATTTCATGCATGGAATATTCCTAAAGCCTTCTGGTGGGTCTCCCTACCAAATCTTTTCCCACTTTGACCCATCTTCCGCTTAGATACAAAAGATATCTTTCTAAAACTCTGGTCTAACTAGGTCGCCCCCCTACTCAATCAACTTTAATAGCCTCCAATAGAATCAAATAAAAATTCTCTGTTTGCCTTTTATAGACTGAACTTCCTGTCTTCTTACACTTTATTTTCTTCCATTAACTTTTCAATCCAATGACATTCTTATTCTTTCTCACATACAACATCCCATCTCTTAACTCCAGGTCTTTTCACTGTCTGCTGTGCCTGGAATACTTTCCCTAGACTGACTTCAAATTCTACCTTCTGCAAGAGGCATTTCCTAGTTCCCACCACTATTAGTGCATTCCTTCTGAAATGATTTGCCATTTACCCTGTACATATCTTGTATGTTAATAGTTGTTAGCAAGCCATTTCTTCCATTGGAACATGTGCTCCCAGAGGGCAGGAATTTTTTTTCTTTCTTTGCATCCCCAACACTTAATAAAGTTAATTGCATATGGTAAGCACTTAATAAATGCTTGTTGACTGATTACTTGATAAAGGAATAGTCCATAAAACCTTCCATTTATACAAAGAATGCTATAAATGGGTAATAAATTACAAAATTGATTAAGAGGAATAAGATAAGCTGGATTCTATTTAAGAAATTGCACAGTGCTTTTAGTGGCCCTTAGACTATTTCCAAAACAACAATCCATCTTTTGGGCATGATTATTATTTTTTTTGCCAATGATAATAGATAGTACATTGGGAAACCACAGTATGTGTGGATCAAAATTGGAACTGATGCAATGTTAAATAGATAATTTATGGTTGACAAAAATAATCTAGAACAGATTACTGAAGAAGAATTATATGCTTAACCAAGCACAAGAGATACCATCAATATCTTCAAAGAGTTGTATAAATGGAAAGGGTATTGGGGAAGTAACACAGTGTGACCAATGGATCGTAGATGAAAATTCCACATATTACATCAGAACTCATATAATACCAAGAGACTAAGAGGAAGGTCCCTACCATGATGGTTGGCCCCCATTTGGAGGATTTGGTGGACATAGACAAGGGCGGCACAAGCTGAAAATCACAGATTCTCAGAACTGGAAGGGACCTCAGTCTAGTCCAATTTGGACCTGAGTAATGGATACCAATGGAATCTTTTCCATGGTATACCTGAAAAGTGGTGACAAAGGCTTTTCTGGAAGATCTTCAGTGAGGTCAAGGATGGTTGTGATCTGCTCTGTTGGAAGGTGTATACATATTGATGAGATCACGAATTCATCAAAGGATAAGAGGCAATGTGGTAGTGTAGATTTAGCATTCAGCCTTTGCCATTCACAACTTGTAAGTTTGCAGAAGTCCCTTTCCTTTCAAGGATTCATTATCTTCATAGGTACAAGTTGAATTAGATAAGGGGCCCTGTGTAAAATGAATGGAGGGCTGGTCTTGAATTTAGGAGGCCCTGTATTCAAGGCATGTATTGGTTGTGTGACCATAGATAAGTCATTTAACCTCTTAATGACCCAGGTGACTCTTTAGGACAACAAGCTATATGTCCATAGTTTTTTGGACGTTGTCTCCCTGATTAGAATTTGTAACTTTTTCACTGCCTGCCTCCATACCTGGAATTTCAATCTCTCTCTCCTCACCAAACTGGCTTCCATCAGGACTCAGTTCACCACTCACCTTCTATAAGAGACCTTTTCTCAGGTGCACTCAGCAGACCCCTTCATGCTAATGTCTTCCCTATGAGATTACCTCAATTAATCTATCTATCTGTCTGTCTATCTGTTTTGTACGTAAACTGTTGATTATATGTTATTTCTCCAATTAGAATATTATCTAATTGAGGAAAAGGACCCTTTTTTCTCCCTTTTTTTAAACCCTAGTTCTTAGTACAATGTTCTTAGCAAACATTAAGACATTTAATCAATGCTTGCTGTGAGGAGGAGGAAGAGGAAGAGAAAAATGGGAGATTTGCTTTCAGAAGAAGGAATTCTTATACCTGGAGTTTCTCCCAGAAATGAAATCCTAGATCTAGACCAAAATAAAAGTGGGGGATAACTTTTAACTCCAAATTCTCTGAGAAGATACTTGAAAATAGTTCATGAAGACAGCACTTATTTCCAAGTCAGAATGACTGCCAGTCATTAAGAAAATGGACAAGGACCTGAGGTCAGGATTGGCCCACGACCTCTGATTTTCTTCCTTCCTTCCTTCCTTCCTTTCTTTGTCTTTCATTTATTTATTTACAGTTTGCAATATTCGCTTCCATAAGTTTTAAATTTTGTCTCCCTCTCTCCCCCCATCCTCCCCCAGAAGTCATGTGAACTGATATAGGATGAGCCCTGATTTTCTAAGCAACTTTAAGGACTTACAAGGAAGGAAAAGTTCTCCAAAGGGCGCAGGATGCAAAATAGATCACATTTTATCACCATAACACTTTCCCAGTTTTGACCTATTTTATCAGCAGAGCGGAGATGATCTTCCTGAGCACTCTCAATGGCACCTTGGAGAGTGCTCCTGGGGGAAATTGATGAAATTTACTCCTGCTTGTGCAAGGGTTCAATTTTGTTTGAGGTGGGGGATTTTTCAAGGCTTTTTCTTTATTTGTTTGTTTTTAAAGTAGCTCACATCTTTCTGAAGGAAAGTTTACAATTCAATGGAACAAAAAATTTTAAAAATATATAATATCCTCCAGACCATCCATCAGGAATATACTTCTTCAAAAGAAACTATAAGTACTTTGACTAAATTTTAGCAATTAGATCAACCCAAGGGTATTGACCAAGAACATTAAGATTATATCCTACTATATAAATAAATATAATTGCTTAGAGAATGCAACAATTAGCCTGGAGTTAGGAAGACCTAAGTTCAAATCTAAACTCAAACGTTTACTAGCTTTGTGAAAATCCTTTAGCTTCAGTTTGCCTCAGTTTCGTCATCTGCGAAATGGAGAATAGTAACAGTGACTATGCCCCAGGGTTGTTGTAAGGATCAAAGGAAATAATATTTGTAAAGCACTTTGCAAAGACTTAAAGAGCTATATAAACACTCTTATGATGATTAGTATGATCATTGTTAGTTTTAATAAACTATCATTGAAGTCTAGTCTTCACTATTGTGTCCTGTGAAAAGCTGGCTCTTACTATAGCGGAAAAGATAATATATTTAGGGTATGACGACTAAGTTTGAGTCCCGGACCTGCAACTTATTAGCTGACATTTAAGGTTAGGGTTAAAGTCAGGGTCTCAGTTTTTCACTCTGTAAATAAAGGAATTGACCTAGATAACTTCAGAGGTACCTTCCAGTTCTGTAAAAATATCTCCCCTCAAACTATATTGTGGCACAATGGAAGATAAACTGGGTGTCAAGACAGAGAATTTACATCCTGGCTTTTCTATTTATGACTTAATTGATTCCTCCCTAGACATGTTTCTTCATCTGTAAAATACTAGTTGAACTAGTTGAGTACTTTTGCAGTTTCTTACAGTTCTGTCCTTGACAATCACTGTCCTTATACCTGCACCAGTGTGCTTTTCGTGAAAAGGGATGGTCTCCTTGCTCTTCTCACCAGGTGACCTTTCTAACACCAGTCTGAATGATCTAGACATTCTATATCCTTCAGGAAGTTTTAATTGATTGGTTGAAATCTTGCAACTTCACTGACTCCAATTGCATCCATCCCAATGGGTGCTATTAGGTTCTCACCTTACTGTCTAGTTACGTTAAGGGCTATAGTTTGATTTCCCACTAATACATGTCCTCTCATTATTTGTATTTATTAATGCTGTTTATCAAAGACATTCTTCCAGTGCCCAGAACAGTACTGTACAACTGTGACACCTGTGGCAAGCATAATTGAGCTAGGTGTTAGGAGGAAGGGAGAAAAGATTCCCAGAAAAGATCTTGGACTTTGGGGGAGGAAGAAGCCTTGAACCTAGATATATAAGACCCTGTGAGGTAGGGGAAAGATCTTAGAAGATAGCTTCATAGTAAGGAAATGGATACCTTCAGAGAATGAACGAATGTCAATGGACAAAGTTCCCAAGACAAGGTGAAGATATAACATTTGTAAAGTGATCAACACAGTACTTCACATATAATGGGCACTTAATAAATGCTTATTCCCTGTTTCCCCTTTAGGAGCTAAGTAGGCAAGGGAAAGAACAAGGATAGAGTAGGTCTGGAAAGAGTAGAAGCTCTTATTGAATGCTGCTACCAAGAGAAAGAAGCAGAGCCACTTGAATTTTTTTTAACTAAATATTTTTGATAACTATCTGCTGAGTTCAATTGTTTCTACCTGCTGAAGTACTACCAGTACATTTTGCTTTTTTTCACCCTCAGGCAAAGCCTTGATCTTCTCACCCTAAATATGGCTCTGCCATCACCTTATCATAACATGGAAGTGACCCCAAGTTCTCAAAGGCTATGACCACAGAATGCAAGCTCTATTACATTTTAACAATGTGTAAATACTCTGAGTATGAGAAAGTGCTAGAGGAGAGGGAACTTAGAAGGAATACAATAATTCCCTCCAAGTATCAGAGAGAGAGAGACAGAAGGCAGAGAGAAACAGAGACTGAGACAGAGATAGAGAGATAAAGAGACACAGAGACTGAGTCAGAGAGAGAGAGACAGAGAGAGACAGAGAGACAGAGAAAGAGAGAGACAGAGAGACAGAGACAGAGAGAGACAGAGAGAGAGAAAGAGAGAGAGAGGGAGAGAGAGAGAGACAGAGAGAGAGAAAGAGAGAGAGAGAGCTGTGAATTATTACTTATAGGAAGTAGCACAAAGTTCATTAGCCTTTGAAATTATCTTACCCCCTTGTCAGTGATAACCAGAGTCTAAAATGACTTATCTTTGTCTTTGTAATGCAGTACAGTAAATGTAATTCAGGATAGTAAAGGTACAGTACAGAAATGGTACCTGAGTTCAAATCTTACCTCTGTTTAACCCTCAGCAAGTCCCTTAACTTTCCTGGATCTCAGTTTACTTATCTGTCAAATGAGAATCTTGAAGTAAGACTGAGTACAGGTTTTACCGAACAGATCATTCATAAGGGGAATTGTTCTGTTAAGTTTGAATTCAACCAAAAGACTGCACTTGAGGACCTAGAGCATCACATGTGACTGGAGGCCTCTGGTTCTCCACCCTGGTATCTAAGTTCTCTTTTAGCTCTAAATCTGTGATCCTTTTGTGTTTGAGAAAATAGAGCCCTGGGGATATTTGTCTCGGCCAGGGGCCATGATAAGGACTAACACTTAAAATGGATTTCTGATCCTTTAGTCTGATTGAACTGAGGTACTCCGAGGACAGTAGAGGAGAGCGCATTTCTAAGAAGAGCTCAAAGAGCAGATAAAATCTTATCCTGGATATCAGTTACCTTTATTTATCACCCTAGCTAAACAGGATTAGTTCAGAGTGCCATTGGTTGAAGAAGTTAACTAAGATGTTTTTCTGTTAATGGGTAACAACTTACTAAGCAGAGCTGCAGTAATCCTCTAAATGGGAGATTTCTTAAACATAGCCATTCCCAACACCATCTTTAGTCACTTTTCAGCCATATTCAAACCATGACATCTGCCTTCCTGCTATTATCCTTGCTGAAAACTTATTCTTCACCCCTGAAACCACACTGGGCTCTGATAAGGGAGCCTTTACCTTGCATTGCCATATCCAGGCTTCCATCTGCCAACTATCTCCAAAACATTATACTTCTCTCCTTTTCAAAACCCCTGTGGGTGTTTTCTTCTATTAGAAGGTAAGCTCTTTGGGAGTAGACTGCCTTATTTATTTATATTGGTGTCTTTAATACTCAGTATGCTGCCTGTCACATATTAATTATTTAATAAATGATCTACCTATCTACTTATCTTTCTATAACTATATCTACCCAGCCATCCCACCCTCCATTTATTTTTCCATCTGATAGATGGTATAGCTGACTGAAAAGAAAATGTAGCCACCTGCCTACTAACTACAACCACCTTAGTAGATGCTGGACATGGTATTAGGTTCCCCTAGAAGATGGCTGGATAGTGGAAGACTGGTTGAATGGAAACTGTGATGCCCAGCAGGGAACAGAATAGACATAACAGACATATAACAGAATGTATGTACCTGGTAGGTGATGCCTACCAGGGAGGAGACCCAGCAAAATTTTAACCAAAGCCTGCCAAGGCAGCTTTGTAGCATCAGGAGCTGTCCCTCCACCTATGAGTGCTATGGTTACACACATTTCCTGTATCTTTGCAGGACATCCTGATATGGAAGTACCATCCATATCTGTTCCCTCCATGTGATTCATGGCTGTTACTGGTCAGGGATGCAGAAGTTTCAGTTCAGATGTAAGAGAGATTAGACTCCCTCTCCTCTCTGAAATTCTGGGAGTTTGATTCAGTGTGAATTACCAAAACTGTAGTCTACTACTGTAGTCACAACAAGACTGAATGATCGTGAAAGCCTCTTATCAAGTCTTCCCACTTCCAATATATCCTTGATGTAGCTGCCAAAATAATATACCTCATGGAATATCACCCAGGGTTCAAGGGAGAGAGCCATGGTGGGTGTGAACAGGCTGTAACATATAACTTTGAAGTATTTCAAAGAAAAACAGATGAAAGAGGATCTTAGAGACAAGCATCATAAGAAAGATGCCCTAGAACTCCTTCCCCCACACCATACTCTCCAGCCAAATGTTTCTACTCTTTTACCCAAATATTCTCTGAATCCATCTACCTTCCTGCCCATGCTAACATCTGTTAATTGTATTTGAAATTTTCTCTCTTCTCCTTTTTGCTTGTTGAAATCCTACTCAACTTTGAAGTTCAACTGGGCATCTCCCTAGGAAGTCTTCCCTGATTCTTGATGTCAGAAATTACCTTCCTCTTCGGACATAAGAAAGAATTTTGTTTTTATAGGTTATTATCTATTATTCTGGATTACAGTGATGTGTGCTTGTGTCTTGTCCTGCTTTTGGATTGTAAACTCCATGAAGGAAGTGATCATGCCATATTAATTCAGTAAATATTCATTAGTGACCAAGCCATGTTAGTTAACCACAGCTATACCATAGGGTTCTGTCCTAGACTTTCTCTTCTTCCTCTATATTTGATGACCTGTCAGCTCCCAAAGATTCAATTGATGATTCTTAAATCTATAAATCTAGCCCTAATCTTTCTCCTGAACTCCCCTTTTGAATCTCCAATTCCCTATTAGACATCTTTAACTGGATGTCTCATAGATATCATTAACTGAACACATCTAAAGCTTCACCCATTATCTTTCCCTCCAAACCCTCTAGTCTTTCTAATTTCCCTATTCTTTTGAGGGTGCCAGCATCCTTCTAGTCACCCACACTCACAACCTGAGTATTTTCCTTGATTTCTCACTCTCTCACCTGCTCCTCCACTCCAGATACAATCTGTTGCCAAGGTCTGCTGATTTAGTCTTTGTAATATATCTCATGTAAAAAGCCCCTTTCTCTCCTTTGACAGCACCCACCACTCTGGTGCATGCCATCGTCACCTCATGTTTGTACTATTGCTATATGCTGTTGGTTGGCTTCTGTGTCATAAAGTCTCTCTCTCCTCCAGTTGATCCTCCACTCAACTCTCAAATTCATCTTCATAATGCACTGGACTGACCATGTCTACCTCTTACTCAATAAATTGTAATGGCTCCCTATTACCTCAAGTTTCAAATATAAAATCCTCTGTTTGGTTTTCATAGCCCTTAATAACCTGACACCCCTTTCCTCTCCCATCCCTGCCCTGCCCTACTATGTATGCTTTGATTCAGTGACACTGGCCTCTTTACTGTTCCTCATGCACTCCTGACTTTGGGAATTTTTACTGATTGTTCCCTAGGTCTAGAATGTTCTCCTTTATCTCTACCTCTTGGCTTCCCTGACTTCTTTCAAGTTCTAACTAAAAATACCATCTACAGAAAGAGTATCTCAACCCCTCTTAATTCTAATGACTTCTTTATCATAATTATTTCCTATCCATTCTTTGCACAGTTGTTTGCATGCTATCTTCCTGGAGAGCAGAGGCTATCTTTTCCCTTTCTTCATATCCCCAGTGCTTAGCAGAGTTCCTAGCACATAGTAGGTGCTTAATAAGTTTATTAACTGGCCTACTATGCCTAAGGCTCTTTGTTAGGCACAGGATCAAAATAAAGCAATTAAGGATCTCAAGAAATTAACATTCTTTTTTTAACACCTTGAAAATTCAACATGGTGCTCTGAAAACAGTAGGCACTTAACAAATGTACATTAAATGAATGAATGAATGAACACATTGTTGACTGTAAATGACAGAAGAGTGGATTGGTCTACTCACCTTTTAAAATGGTTATCTTACTCAGACAGATTTTTTTTGCCTTGTCTTTTTAAGTGATCGTGAAAGTGGAAGTTTGGAATAGTGGAAATAATCCTGGATGATGAATTAGAAAGACTTGAGTTCATAATACTGTCTTATGGAGTCATTTCAGTCATATCTGACTCTTTGTGTCTCCATTTGGGGTTTCCTTGGCAAAGATACTGCAGTGGTTTGCCATTTCCTTCTCCAGCTCATTTTACAAATGAGGAAACTGAGGCAAACAGTGCTGACCAATCCTATCTTGTTGTTTGTCCTTCATTCTCTAAGAGGACAATGACATCAGGAAGGTAGCATCATGACTGGCAAGTGAATTGGATTTAAGCATGGCAGGGCTGTGTAAAGTCATCAGCTTCACTCTATCCTCCTGAGCCATTTGGGTCCAATGGCAAGAAATAGGTGAGGACAACTGGAGATGGCCCTGGTTGCAAATGGAGATTTTGGCCTTTTAAAGTTCAGGTCTTTCCTATGTCTTCTGTCTTACAAACTTACTAACTATAACTTTGAAAAGGGCATCTAGGTGGCACAATGGATAGAGTGTCTGGCCTGGAGTCAAGAAGACTCATCTTTGTAGATTCAAAGCTGGCCTCATACACTTACCGGCTATGTGACCCTAAGTGAGTCACATAACCCTCTGTGCCTCAGTTTCCTCTTCTGTAAAAATGATCTGGGGAAGAAATGGCAAACCACTTCGGTATCTTTGTCAAGAAAACCCCAGACGGGCTCATCACAAGGAGATGGACATGACTGAAACGCTGAACAGCAAAACCTTTGATTACTCACTTAACTTTGTGAGCCACAGTTCCCTCACTTTTAAAAGGGAGAATGATAATCACATCTTCATCGTGGAGTTGCTGTGAGTCTCAAATGCAAGAATATATGGGAAGAATTTTGCAAGGATCAAATGCTATATAAATGATAATTATTATTGCCGTTGTTTTGTTATTGTTAATATTAACATCCAAAATTCAGACCAGGGGTGAAGGAAAAAGCTTCAGGGTTCCCAAGTGCAAAGTCTTCAGGCTCAGTCTGTAGGTTGCATCAGATGCTGTTGAGGCTGGTAGGCTTGATTAATGTACATGGGTCTGTTGTTCATAGTCATTTAAAGAGAGATGTGTTTACTCAGAGCGTAATGAGATGAAAGGCGCTGTCCACATCTGAATTATTAGTATTTAAGGAGCATCTCAAGCCTATGGATCATTGTTTCCAGCATCCAACCCCCTGGCCTCCACCCTAGGGGCCTCACTTACACTCAGAGCCTGCCCCTAAACAATGTCTCATTAATCCTGACAAGCCACGATAATTTCCCATTGTTCTTTCAATACTTTTTTAATGGGATCCAGGGGTTCTTTAAGTTTCTTCATTTTTATTTGCACTCTTTGGAAAACAGAAAGCACCAGGACTAGAGGTCTGATGTCTGAGATTCCATCCCTAAAGAGGTCTCTACTCCCAGAAGCCTCCTGCAGCTAGCTCATCAAGTAACACATGGGGGGTGGGTGGAGATGGGGTAAGGAATAGGAAGGACAGTGCCTTGAACTTGATGTCAATTCAAATAGGATTTTAATTCCCACAATTTGGATTTTGCTTGACCTGTACTCTTATCACTCCTTATTCTGTCAATTATCATGAAGAAAAGGACCAGGGCCTTCATTTCCTCATTTGTAAAATAAAATGGCCCCAGAAATCCCATCTGGCTCTAAGCCTATGGTACTCTGATTTTTTATGGGTTTTTTAAAATCTATTATTAAACAATAGCATCTCCTTTGCTTGGAGTGGGGAAAACCCTCCGTTATTTTCTTCTCCAGGGTTAAGGGATGAATACCCCCAACTCCATGCAGATATCTGTCTGGGGCCAACAAAGCCCAAGAATCCACTTTCATCCATCACCATCTCTTGGAAGATACTGAGAAAGGTAACTGCTGCTGTTTGCTGGGAGCATAGCTTTAGACTGCCTGGGGGAGGCAGGTTAGAAATTATGGGCTTTTGAGTTATGAGTAGGGTCATTCCAGAGGGCTTGAAGGTAAACCAAGGGAGTCTGGTGAGAGAGATTCAGGGAACCAGAAAAGGAGTCAGAATCTAGAAGTCTACTGAGTTCCAGTAGTAGTACTAGGCGGCTGTCTAGTGCTGAGGGTGGCTCTCTTGCCTTGCCCAACTTTTCCATAGTCTACTAGAAAGGGGAAGTATCAACTGGAAGAGTAAACAATGGAGACAATAATAAACCAGGAAGACAGCAAACAATAACAAAGACAAGAAGAAAAACAAACAGAGAATAAAACTTCAAAGCAGGGCAGCCACTAACCTTGGGCAGCCTTTAACCTTGTTCTCTTTGGCCCAAGAGCATGGATGGAAATTGCTGACACGCAAATTTAGGAAATTTTCTCAATATTCAGTCTAACAATTAGTGCCACTCCAAAGTAGAACAGGGGCAAGTGGTGGTGCACTGAACCTGGGTCTGAATCAGGAAGCCCTGAGTTCAAATCCTGCCTCAGACACACTTAATGACTGTATGACCCTGGACAAGTCACTTAACTCCATTTGTCTCAGTTTCTTCATCTATAAAAATGAGGTAGAGAAGAAAATGTTAAACCACTCCATTATCTGTGCCAAGAAAACCCAAGTGAGGTCATAAAGAGTTGAACAGGACTGAATAACAACAAAACAGAACAACATGCCTCTGGAGGTAGTGGATTCCTCTACATAGAGAGTTGGAATGATAACTTGTTGGGAGGGTTAAAGTAGGGAGAGGATTTTTTGAGCATGGATCTGAGGATCACTCATCTAGAGCTGGAAGTGACTTTGAAAGCTATATAGCCCATCTCTGTCATTTTACAGATAAAAAACTGAAATCTGGGGAAGTTGAACCCAACCTCCATGGCTCCATTTCCAGCCCTCTTTGTACTAGCATTGGACAAATTCCTCTCCCAGTGCCAGAAGTGACCGTAGATTCTCACATTTTGCCAGTGGAGCAGGAGTTCTGGTAATTCCTAACAGGTTGGAAAGGTTTTGAGTAAGGGCTTGGACACAAACTGTGTATTTGTTTCTCTGGGCTCAGTTAATGGTGGAGTGGTTCAAAACCCTTTCTGCTCAATCAAGAGAAGTGATTTTTTTTCCCGCAAAAGCAGCTACAGAGTTGCTTTATCTCCTAAAGTTTGCACTGGTGTATCAAATGAAACACTGGACTTGGAGTCAGGAAGATCTGGGTTCAATATTTACCTCATTTAATATATGTGTGAACTAGACAAGTTACCTCACTTGTCTGGATCCCCTCATTGAGAGGGTTGGATTTGATGACCTTTGAACTTCCTTCCAAGTCTAAATCTTTAGTACTATGCATTCAGTGCTCAAGCTGATGAAATCATAGGTGTTTTGTCGCATTGAAGTATGGCTTTAAGGAGGCTCTGGGATTTGCTCAAGGTTGGAAGGCCATTAATAAGTGCCTGTTTAATTGAATTGAATTGAATATGGTTTTACATCCATCTAGATAGACAAAAAAGAAAATCATATTTTGCTTTGAATCTTTTTAATCTCTTCTTTCTTGAATGGTTTAGATTACTCATGGAGACACAGAGTGACATGACAATGATATTCTTCTTTCATTTCAATTGGGAGAAACTTAGAGTTCATGTTGCATGAGTAAAATTGACTCAGGAAACCATGGTGAACATTATTTACTTTTTTAATCAGCTTGGATACTTTGGGAGGAGAGCACATATAACACCCAAATAAATTAGTTGTAATTTTCTTAATGAACTAAGTCATCATGAATCACCCATGGATAATCACCCCTGTGATTTAGCACCTGTGACATTTCCAACAATACAACACTATTTGGTAAATATTAAAGACTGTGCCTGAAAGAGAATGAGGAATGACCTTTCACTCCATATGGAACATGTTAATTACTAAAAAGGCGGCAATTGGTTGTAAAGAATTGTCCTCCTGTCGTCATCTCTGAAGCACACTGAAGTCTTTTGGTTATGAATTGTTCTTAGATGAAATAAGAAAGCATGTCATTTATATTTGTAATGGTATTTGGCATAAAAAGACATTCATATTAATATCCATGGCCCAAACATATTTTTAGAATGTGGGTATAATTTTCTTTAAAATCTTAACCCTGTTTTCAAGTTCTCTTAAATACAATGCCCCACAGCAGTCCTTTAATATGGAAGGTACTCCATACCTTTTTCTTTACTGTATTTGATTTTTTCTAGTCTGTTTCTAAACATCAATTTAAAACTGAGCTAAAAGAAGAATCTACCATTTCCCCATCAATTCCTCTTATCATCTGTACTTTTCTTCATAGTCATTGCCTATGCCTTGAATGATATCTATCACCTTCCATCTTTGTTTGTTGAAATCTTTCTCCTCCTCTCAGGCTCAGCTCAGATGCCATCTCTTCTACAAAGCCTTCCTTGATCACTCTTACTAGCTTCCCCAATCCTTGTAGAGAATGATCTCCTGTCCTCTTACCATCTTAGCTACCTTCTCCTGGATATTCTTCAGTTTTTTCTTCCCAAAATATGGTGCTTCAAAGTGAACCCACTACTACTCCAGATGTAGTTTAACCAAGAGAGAACACAACAGAACAAAAACCTCCCTTGTTCTGGACATTATGATTCTCAGTGCATTCTAGAAATAACATTAAATGTTTTGACTATTGTGTTAAACTGTGAATCCATACAACTTTCAGTCCATTAAAAGCCCCATTCATTTTCATGTGAACCATTGTGTAACTGCTCCTCTCACATGCTGTTCTTATGAAATGTCTTTTTTAAAAAAAACATAAGTAGGGAATACAATATTTATACTATTAAATTTTATTTCATTGGCTTAAGCCAGTGTTCCAGTCTACTGAGATCTTTTAGGATCTTGAGTGTCATTCAATTGGTTAGCTATCCCTCATGGGATCATATTGTCTGCCAGTTGGGTAAATATAACCAGTGATGGCTTCATCCAAGCTACTGATAAAAATATTATCATAGAACCAAGAACACATCTCTAAGGAAGTTCTCTAGAGGCCTCCTTCCAAGTTCACATTGACCCATTAACATTCATTCACCTAGCTTTGACTCTGCTCACCCATACACATTCCATATGTCATTCACAAGAATAGTATGAGAGAAGTTGTTAAAATCCAGATATGCTGCATTCTTCTCATGTGCTTGCCTAGCTCCCCACTTTAAAGGTTGGTCTGACAGGACCTGCTCTTAACAAAGTCATGCTGATTTTTAATGATCACTGCTTCCCCTTCTAAATGATCTCAAACCATCTCTTTAATAATACGTTTTAGGATTTTCCAGGAATTAAGATCAGCCTCACTGGCTTACAGCCTGCTGATCATAACCTTAAAAAAAATCAGAACAACATTTATGGTTTTTTGGTCCTGAGGCACCTCTTTCTTTATTTCCACTCTTTCAGTGGTCACTGAGAACATCTCAGTAATCCTATCTGCCAATTGCTTCAGTACTCTAGGATATAATGTACTTGGACCCGGTTGCCTGGACTCACTAAGGTCAACTAGGTAATCTCTCACCATTCACTCATTCATATGCTATTTGAGCCCCCCTGTTAACTATTCAAGCCAAAGACCATTCCCTTTCAAAAAGAAAACAGAATCAAAATGAGAGTTGAGTGGTTAATCCTCCTCACCTTGTATATGATCATCATCCTATTTACCCTGAACAGTAACTCTATGCCTTCTTGGATTCTTCTCTTGGCCCAACATATCTTAAACTCCCCATCTTTTTTGTTTTGTTTTCTTTAGCATTCATTGTCAGCCTATTCTGAATATCATTCTTCCAAAACCCTCTCTCCTTCCCAACTTTCTTTATGCAATCAAGGGCACCAGCCTCTCCCCAGGCTCTCATTCTTAATTCTTCTCTTGAATTCATTCCATATAATTTATCTGTTGCTTTCTTATAATTTCTACATTCATAGACTTTTCTCCTATACAACCCCTTCTCTCCACCTAGGCCCTTGTCAACTCATGTCTAGACCATTAAAATAGTCTGCTTGTTTGTTTGCCTTCCTCAAGTCTCTCCCTGCTCCAGTCCATCCTACACTTACCAAAGTGATCGTCCTAAAGCACTGGTCTGACGAACTCATTGCCCTACTCAATAAGCCTCAGTGTCTATTATCTACAGGATCAAATGTAAAATTCCATTTGGATTTTAGAGCCCTTCACAATCTTCCCTTCCACCCTTCTAGTCTTCTTCTACTTTACTTCCCTTTATATGCTCTATGATCCAGCAACACTGATCTTTTTACTTTTCCTTAAATGAGACATTCCATTTCTCAACCCCATGAATTTTCACTAGTTGCTCCCATTTTCTGGAATGTTCTACCTCCCCATCTCTACTTGTTGACTTCCCTGGTTCCTTCAAGACTCACTCTAAATTGAATTTTCTATACAAGTTCTTTCCAGGTTTCCCCATCTGCTAGTCCAAATTTTCTCTAAGATTATTATACACACACATATAATGTATATACACATATACTATATATGCTATCCTATACATTATGCATGCCTAGTACATATATACATTTACTACATATGCTTTACTAAATATTATACATGCCTATTATGTAGGCATGCACACATATACATTCTACACATGTATACATGTACTATATACTATATGTATATATGCACCATGCTATACATACCTGCTACATATACATACACACATACATATGCATATACACAATCTATAGATAGAGACACATAATATCTATACCTAATCTTACATGTACATAGATGTTTGCATATCATTTCTCCAGTTTTTTTGTTTATATTCTTAACTCTTCAAACACTGCCTGGTCCATACTAAGATCTTTGTAAATACCTGTTAATTAAATAGTTATCCATATCTATTTGCCCTTGCTTCAATCTTCAACATGTCTTTTAAAAAACTGAGACTGCCTAATGAGTTTACTAAATAGTCACAATCATTTTCATCATGGGAAAAATCCCACATTTAGGGCTCCATCCAAGACATCACATTGTCCTGTGTTCTCTGGTCATACTTGCTATCTCTCAGCAGCAGTGGGTCAGTGTATCAGTAAATGATGAGTCTTTGACAAGGAGATGATCCAGAAATAGCCAAGCTGAATTTCCAACATGGTAGCCTTACACATAAGGAATGGGGATACCAAAGCAAGAAGCAGCTCTTTGGAAAGAGACCTATCTCCTTTCTCTAGCTCAGGGGAACAGATCTCCCAAGTAGCCTCAGATAGGAGAGCCTCAGTTTTCTTCCTGAATTCAGTTGTTCTGTACATTTGTAGAAATCAGGGCATAAGAAAAGCCTTTGACATAAGCCATTTCAAAGCTCAAAGTTCTAACCTAGAATTGGTATATTTATCCTGCTCCTTAATTATTAATGTTACTTTATTGATCTGATACCTAAAACACAAGCAACAGAAATGGTGCAAACTAATTATTGTGGGCTTCCTACCTCCCAGGGCTTCTCTAGGAGTTCCCAAGTCTCAGGCCTTTCTCCCATCAATCAATAGGGTTTAATTCATTACCAAGCTTGAACCCCCTGTTTCCACTGTGTGGCATTTTCCATCCACAGGAGAGGAATGCACGGAATGTTTTCTCCGGCAGGGGCTCTGATTTTACATTGGCTTAGAAAATTTTCTTTTTGTTAGCAATTTAAAAGCAGGTTTATTAGGACTGCTTCCAGGTGTTCTATGCCCAAATGTCTCTGTCCCTGGTCCTACTTGGGATATACAGACAGTTCTTGCTTTATACAAATTTGATTTAACATAAAGAATTCTAAAAGAAATCTGAAAAAACAAACCACCTATGTTTATTTTACTGTATAGTATTGTGCTCTCTCTCACCTCTCCAGCCCCTTGGCTAGGCACTCCCTGGCCTTCCCTCCTCCCTGACTCCCAACAAATCTTTAAAAAAAACTCTAAAAAGATGAGAACTTCAGAGAGAGAGAGAGCCACCAAAACAGCCATCTTATGGGGGATTGACTTGAGACTGCCAGCACATAGAGAGGAGATCTTCGCCCTGTTTCCTCCTCTTCCCTCAGTGTCTATCTATCAACCATCAGTACTCCATACTTTGTGTCTGTCGCTGCCCCCCCTTACCCCACCCCACCCTTGCAGGTTCCTGCTCCTCTGTATTCTCTGTCTCTGGTTTCCACCTGTCCTTGAATTGTGTGGCAATCCTCTCCTTCCAGGATAATGCCATCCTCTCCATCCCTCCTTCTTCAATATCAGAGGGCAAATTCACATTAGTTAAAAAGAAATAGAGATCTGCAGTACATTTCTCTTATATAAAGTGAGAACTGTCTATATTTACTGGCATGGAAAATGAGAATCAGTACACTTATACGAGGCTTTGGGTGTCCTTGCCTTAAGTCTGGGCCCATTCTAATTCATCTTCCATTCAGCGGTTAAATTGATCTTCCCACAGTGCAAGTCTGACCATGGCATCTCCTTTTTCAATCAAATCCTGTGGCTCCCTAGTGTTTCTAGTACCAACTATAAAGCTTTCTGTTTGGCAGTACCTTGAGAATAGAAACTGTACTTCATCTACATTTGTCTTTGAAGTACCTAGCTGGATGCCTTGAACATACTAGGTGCTAGATGGATATTTGCTGAATTATGTTGAAAAGGATTTAAAGTCAGAAAACAAGGATTTGAATCCTTTCTGAAAAAAGTTCTAGCCCACGAACATAGACTAGGTATGTCCATTCTTTGAACCTTACTGCTCTCCTATAAAATGAGGTATTAATATTCACACTTTCTACTTCATGGAATCATTGTGAAGTAAGTACTTTGAAGCTACAAACTGACAGAAAAATAGAAATGATATTATTACTATTTGAGCTAGTTGTCACTGATTTCAATATTTGTACGGATTTTTCCTGTTGTATCATTTTCCTCCCACTGCTAAGTGTGATTGTCCCCTCAAAGGTTCTGTCTTGGGGCCTCTTTGGTTCTTTTTATTATTTCCCTTGGTATTCACCCATCCACTTGTTTTGTTTATCATGTCTTTGCAGATGATCCCCAAACCCAAATATCCACTTTTCAATTCAGTCATAAGCTCCAGATCTCTATTATCAAACGCATGTTAGATATATCCATTTGGAAGTTCCATTGGCATCTAAAACTCATGATGAACAGAATTCAGTATCATTTTCCCTATGCAATCTCTCTGCCAAAGGCTTTCATTTCAACCATCAGAAGCCTATCCTTTCAGTCATCGTTAACTCTTCTTTCTACCTCACCAATATTGCTTTCTCGTGAGGCTTCCTGCCACAACATCTCTTACATTTTCTCTCCACTCACACAACCTCCATTTTAGTTCAGGCATCATTATTCCTCACCTGGAGTACTGCAATATTCTCCTAAATGATCCTCTGGCCTCTGGGGCTTCTTTCCCCTCAAATCCATCCTCCTCACAACTACTAACTTGGTCTTTCTATAACAAATCTGGCCATGTCTCTTCCCTACTCAAAAAATCTTCAGTGGTTCCCTGAAATTTTTAGAATAAAACGTGAAATACTCAGCTTGGCATGACAAATCATTCCCATTCTGATTCCCATCTATCTTTCCAGGCTTATTTCATATTTTAACTCATTATGTACTATATAGTCTAAGCAAATTGTCTTGCTAGCTATTCTCTTCCCCTGTCTCTGAGCCTTTGTAGAAGTGGTCCCTCAAGTCTAGAATGCATTCTCTTTTTCCTTCTGCCTCATGGACTTTCCAGCTTTTTTTCAGAGACTTGATTACTGTCTTTTGGATGAGCCATGTACTCAGACAAATATCATAAATTAGGATAGTATGTTCATCCTTTGTTGCCGAGGAAGACCACGCCATCGGAGAAATGATGACATGACTTGCACTTGACTTTGTTTTAAGTGAGGGAGGGTTGTGAGGTCACCACCCTCATTTTTCCTCCAGAGCCATCTGAATCCAGTGACTAGATATTCATCAGGATGACTGGAGATGACCCAGGATGAGGCAATTGGGGTTAAGTGACCTGTCCAAGGTCACACAGCTAGTGAGTGTCAAATGTCTGAGGTGAGATTTGAACTCAGGTCCTCTTGATTCCTTCACTGGTGCTCTATCCACTGCACCACCTAGCTGACCCATAAATTAGGATATCAAAAATTCAAAAGGGGACTTGAAAATACTGTGAGATTAGATAAAGGAAAATTTACTTGGGCTGGAGCAGGAAGGAAGGAATCATGGAAGACTTCACAGAGAACATAAAATTTTCCAGGTCTGAGAAGTTGTTATTATGTTTTCCCTCTTGATGTTATTTTGTCTTACCTTGGATATACTATATATTTACTTAATTGTGTATGTACAAGTTGTTCCCATAGAGTATAAGTTCCCTGAGGACAAATAATATTTTATTTTTGTTTTTATATACCCCATGCCCTATGCCTAGCACAGGACCTTGCAAGGAATAAAATTAATAAGCTTTTTTAATGAAATGGGAAATCATTTTAAGCAACTATTTAAGCAATGGAAAAGCATTTTAAGCGTTTATTAAATGTTTATATGTGCCAAACTTTGTGCTAAGCTCTGGAAATACAAATAGAAAAAAAAAACCTTTCTATTAAGTAGCTCACATACAATGTCTATGGTGGGTTTCATAGGCAGAGCAGATGGAAAGGCCTAGCGTCCCATCATCTTACCCAGATACTGGAAAGGCATGACTTGTTTAATTGTGATTCACATTGTGCTTGAAAAATGTTGTTTTCTTTTACAAGTTGAAGATTTGTGGCATCCCTGTATCAAGGAAGTCTCTCCATGCCATTTTTCCAACATAATGAGCTCACATCATGTCATTGGGTCACATTTTTGGTATTTCTCATATTATCATCACATCTGTTATGGTGATCTGTGATCAGTGATTTTTGGTGTTACTACTGTAATTGTTTAGGGGCACTGCACACCTCACCAGTGTAAGTGTGCCAACTTAATAGATAAATGTTATGTGGGGTTTGACTATTCCACTTGACTGAGCATTCCAGTTTCTATCCCTCTCCTTAGGCTTCTCTATTGCCTGAGATAAAGTATTTAAATTAGTCCAATTAATAATCTTAATATGACCTCTAAATGGTCAAGTGAATGAAAGAGTCAAAAGAAGAGACAAATTTCATTGTTGTGTTATTTAAAGTAATTGTCAGAGCCACCCCAGCCTTCAGCAACCACCACCAGAAGCCATCAATACCAAGGCAAGACTTTCTACCAGCACAAAAAGTTATGATTTGCTGAAGGCAGTATTTTTTAAAGAAATAATCTAATGTACTACTAATTAACTAAGGTATGTACATTGCTTTTTGGATATAATATTGCTGTACATTTAATAGATTATGCTATAGTGTAAACATAACCTTAATTTGCATTGGGAAATAAAAAATTGTGTTTTTTTGTAATATTTGCTTTATTGGGGTGATGTAAACTGAACCTATAATATCTCTGAGGTATGCATGTAGTTGGTGACTTCCTCATCATAACGGTGTGAGCAGCCATGTTCCAACCAATAGATATTCATAAGAAAACAGTGGACATTAGGATTGGAATAGAGTCCGGTTCTGGGTATGGTTAAGGATAGAGGATTAGCATGGCAGAAGGGTAGGCTGTCCAGCATCTGGTAGGATCTGGGCAATGGAGGCTGCAGGGAGAAAGATAGGGGATGCCCATTTCTTGTTCTTGTTGAACTCTTAGGAACCCATTGGAATAAAGATGGCTAGAAGAATGATGGGAGAAGGGGAAGAGAAAGGTTTCTGCTGAATTCAATGGGAGGTCAAGGACATTGTCATTCACTTGACGAATAATAAACTAACCTTTGCAAATTTTACTTTTCCTATAAAACTCTAGGCATCTGAATGGAAGTTAGAAAATCTATTTGAAAATCCAGATTATCATTCCCTGGTATGTTGATTCACTCCACAAATCTTATGAAGTGTCTAAAGTCTCCTTTGCTACAAAGCCCAGTGCATGGGTCTGGAATAATTCCAAATATAAACAAGACCTGCTATCTACCATCAGGCAGAGCCTAAAACTTGGATGAGGAATGTATTCAGACCAATATTATAAATTAGGATATCAAAAATTCAAAAGAGGACTTGAAAATGCTATGAGATTAGATGAAAGAAAATTTCCTTGGGCTGGAGCAGGAAGGAAGGAATCATGGAAGACTTCACAGAGAGCATAATATTTTCTTCTAGACCTTGAATGGCAGATAGGATCTCAATAGACCAGAAAAAGGAAAGACATTTCAGGAATGTGCAGAGAGGGGGAGTAGGAGATTTATTGAGCAAGGCAGATATTTCACTTTGAATGGAAAACAGAATAGTTTGGGATCAACATGAAAAGGTAGGTTGAAGTCAGCTTGGAGAGAGTATGTTAGGTTAAAAACTTAGACTTTATTTAGCAGTCAATGGAGCCATTAAATGATTTTGAAAATGGAATGTAAACTGATCAGAGTGGTGGGTTACGAATAGAAAGGTCATGTTATAGCATTTCTACCTTATATCAAGGTGGTTAGGTGATAAAATGCTAGCCATGGAGTAGGACCTGAGTTTAAGCCTATGATACTTATTGCCCTTGTGGCAAGTCATCTTTCCTCTTTGCCTCAACTTCCTCACCTGTAAAATAAACTAGAAAAAGAAATGTCAAACTACTTTTTTGCCAAAAAAAATCCCAAATGTCATGATGAGTCAGATATGACTGAACAACATCTTGTATCATATTTATTTATTAAATTTCTTATAACCCCTTTCTTAATTGTAAACTTCTTTAGAGTAAACATTGTGTTGTGTTTGTGTTCCTGTGACTTTATATCCCTAGCTCCTAAACACAGGGCTTTAAACGGAATAGGAGGTAAGTATTTGTTGAATTTAAATTGAGGAATATTGTAATAATTAATTGTTAAATTTTGGGAACTACAGATTAAGTGGAGAGGACATCTTGTGTTTGTATCTCAAAAGTATTTCAAATTTTTAAGATTTTCTTCCAAAAACATACGGCATTTAAATATGTTTTCCATGAAAGAATGAATAATTTGAAACAGTTCAATTCATGAAAATCAAGTTTCTTTGATGGAGATGCTATTTCTTTGGATTGATCTAGGGAGCAAGTGTAGTCACCACTGCAGTCACCATGATTCAATGCCATTTCAAGAACCATAAATGAGCCACTATTCCCAGTGAGACAAGTTAAGTTTATGGCTAACTTGGCAGCATGGACTGGCATTTTTATACAGAATGTTCCCATCTTTCTCCGCGGAATATATCACAGCCATAAATAAAAAAATATCCCAAGATCAGAGGTGATGTCATGTAGAAGGCTAATTAACATACCTACAATCCTACATTATAATGTAATTTCAATGGTATTTAAAATTTTATTAAGGTCACTATGACATATGGGTAAAAAAATGATGCTAGACACTTCTGTCTCAAAAACACCCATACTTAGTAGATGCAATAGAGTCTTGTTGCTGATCATGTAAAAATGACAAGATCCAATTTGCCTTTGTATTTAAAAGCCCACCATCAAAGTAACTCATGCTTTTATATAGCTTCCGGTTTGTAAAGCATTTTCCTCTCAGATGTTCAGTATCTCAGCTTCCCCTTAATCTCACATGTTTTGTTTCACATGTCAGTTATGAACCTATCCTACAATTTGAGGCATTACTGTAATCAGTTTTGTCTTATTCCTGTATTAGACTTCAAACTCTGAGAGGGCAAAAAGTTTTCATACCTTTCATACATCATGATCATCTGTTTGTATCTTATGCTCCTACTAGGTTTCAAACTCTCAAAGAGCAAGGAGTTTCCATGACTTACCTGCACCTTGTATATATCATAGCACCAAGCATAACACTCTGCACACAATTGATATCTATTTTTAATGAATGAGTGAGTGAATGTATGTTGTGTTAAACTATTTTGCAAAGGAGAAAATTGAGGCATTTTCCCCAAGACCTTGGCACTCTCTTTCACACAGTAAACGATGAATCAGTTTTTACTGAATGAATGAATTCTAAGCAAATTTTGATGCCTAGATAACCCAAGATAACAGAATTCAAAGAACCCTTAGGGGTAATGGTGGTGAACTTTATTTGGGTGGATAAAAATGGGCAGTGACTTGCACAGAGATGATTTACATTTGGGTGCCATGGAAACTGTGTTGAGTCTAGGACACCTGGGTTCAAACGCTAGTTCTGATAGTACTTCACTATATGACCTTGGACATGTCACTTTCAGTATTCATTAAGGATAAGTCCTTGGTACATAAAACAGAAGTTATTAATATCCAGATGAATGAGTGCCATGTGCTATTTTTCTAACCAGATTCAACAGACTTGTAGCATCTCACTTAGGAGACAGAGCACCTGGATTCTCATCCTGCCTCTTCCAATAACTCATTGTATGACTTTCAGCAAGTCACTTCCTATCTCTGGGCTTTAATTTCCTCTTGTGAAAATTAAAGTGATTAGATTAGAGCCCTGCCCCCATGACACAGTATTCTTTTTCTGGAGGAATCCCTGCACACTGAATGTTTAAGTGGGCTACATTAGAGGAGACCTGGGAGAACTTAAGTCCCAAATAGTGGGAGATTAAATTATTAATCATTTATATAAATGTCTATATATGATTTCTAACATCTTTACTAACTCTAGGTCTTTTCATTTTATGATTGGTGTCTAGAAAGGCTTTGAAAGTTTGGAGAAAGGGAAAAAATCTCTATCATCTATCTATCTATCTATTGATGGGTCTATCCATCTATGTATCTCTCTCTCTCTCTCTCTCTCTGTTTCTCTCTCTTTACATGGAAGATTTCATGACTATGGTTACCAAGTAGTAGTGACTTAGGATCATGATCTGGAATTGCTGGAAGAGTTAGGATAAGACAGCAACTGTTTCTACCATTCTCTCAGTTTTCTGCCCTTATCCAAGTACTACAGATAAGTAGGGAGACAATTTAGAAATCTTTTAGTCCAACCCCATTTTTTCTTTTGCAAAGGAAGAAACTGAAGTCAGGCCAATTCAAGGCCCTAAGCATTTATTAAGTACTTACTATGTGGCAGACCCTGGGCTAAATTCTGTGGATACAAATAGAAGCAAAAATACTGTCCTTGTCCAGGAGTCACTTATATTCTAATGGAGAAAAATAACAAATAAAAGTAAGCTGAAAAGTGGAAGTGGGGGGTACACTTGAGGGGACATGGTGGAGAAAGGAGTGGGCTGTGCCCAGAATGGGAGCCATGGAGGAATGGAGTAAAAATAACTGGTCTGTGTGTGGGGGTGGAGGGGAGGACACCTTCCTTAAAATGGAGGAAGGGGCCAAATGGGTGGAAGGGTCTCCCGGCATAAGAAAGCTGTAGGAACAGGGGGAGATTCTAAGATGAGGAGGCTTCAGAGGAACATTGTCTAAGATCTCATAGCTGGCACTGTGAGAGGCAGTGCTGAGTTTTGAACCCAGGTCCTAAAGACTCCATATTCAGTACTCTCTACTCAATACATTAGTAGTAGTAGTAGTAGTAGTTAGCAATTTTATAGTACTTTACACATATTATGTCATTTGATTATAACAGTAACCCTGCATAGTAGGGTTACTATCATTATCTCCATTTTACAAATGAAGAAATTGAGGTTTAGAGAGGTTAAATGATTTTCCCAGTGTCATATAAATTGCTGGTCTCTGAAGCAAGATTTGAAATCAAGGCTTTCCAATTCCAAGTTCAGTCAGCTACCTCTTAGTCAGGAAAGATAAAAAGTAGCTTGGAGAGAGAGGTGAGTGGACCGAACCGCAAAGGCCTTTCCAAATAGGCCATTGGCCTCATTCTTCGATGAAGCCATGCTTTGAAGGTACACTTTTATGAGTAAGTAGTGAGGGAAATTGGATTAAGAGGAGGATACTTTGATTTCTTCACCTACCTCCTCAAGTTGTTGTAAATCCATAAAGTACTATGGAAAAGAAAGCAAGGGCTATTGTCATCTGGTTAAAGCTCCCCATAGAACAGACAGATGAGGAAAATGAAGGCTAAGGAAGGTACTTGCTCAGAGACACACAGTTAGTAAGAAGCAGACCCAGAAGGTAGGCTTCATTAGGTTGGCAAACAGATCACAGCACAAAAAGGGTTAAGGACACTTCATCTAGAACAACTGTCAGGTACCTTCCATCCATAAATCTAGACCTCTAGATCACAGCCAGGTGGCACAGTGGCTAGCAGAACAGAGTTGGAGTCAGGAAGACCTGAGTTCAAATCTTCCCTCAATCATTTACTACTTTCAGGACCCTGGGTAAGTCATTGAATCTGTCTGTCTCAATTTCCTCAACTATAAAATAGAGAAAATAATACCACCTACCTCTCAGGGTTGTTTTGAGAATAAAATAAGAAACATTTGTATAGTTCTTTGCAAGCTGCTAAGCAGTAAGTAAATATTAGCTATTTTTAATTATCCAAATTAGATGTAATAATCTTTAAATAATGTAGTACTTTGTTAACCTTAAAATACAATTCTCATTAACCTTTCTCATCCATGAGTGAGAATATGCAAATTGTATTTATTCTATTACATTTGTCTTAAAATTGCTAAGAACTCCACAAAACTAATCCTTAACCCATTATAGAGGTTTTTCTATTCTTGATAACAGCACAGTACCTAAAGCAAGACTTTGGGTGATTCCTTCTGCATTTCCACCCAACAAGGAACAAACAAGGGAGACAAAGAGCTAAACTGTAAGGACTGGCAGATGATTGGAGGGCTGTGAACCCCATTGTTCTTTAAGAGAGAGGTGGCTGATAATACCAGAGACATATTTGCTATCATACCAGTCTGGGTCCTCATGACCGCTTTCCTGGACTTTGACATCAGCCTCCTAATCAGTCTCCCTGAGTCTACTTTCTCCATTTCCCCTCATCCCCAAATCAATCTATATTATCACCAATATCCTAATTATTTAGTGCTCTGATCAAAATTCTAGAAGACTGCTCTGACTGTCAAGGCCCTTCTCAGTCTCATGACGCTCTATCTTTCCGTTATTAACTACTATTTTTTCCCTTGATGCGTTCTATACTTTATCAGGCTACTCTTGGTTCCCAGGACAGGTCCTGCTCTCTCCCATCACTGTACTTTGGATCAAGCTGCTTCCCCATGCTTGGAATGTCTTCTCTTTTGAGATAGGTGATTTCATTGGTATAGGGAACTTGGCGGAAGGAAATTTCTTCTATTAAGACAAAATTAACACCTGCTGTGTAACTTATATAGTCTTAAGGATTTGCCTGCAGAACTGAGGGTATAAGAGACTTGCTTAGAGTTGAGGGTACAATTTGAATCCAGGTCTTTCTCTCTCAAAGACTTGTTCTCTATCCTATCCATCATTTAAAGCCAAAATCAAATGCCACCTCTATGCAAAAGTCTTCTCAGATGCCCCCTGTTCACAACAATGTTTATAGCATTTTGTTTCCACCACAGTGATATATTACTATGCAGTATTGTATATTACAGTATTGCTTGTCTTATCCACCTACCAGACCAAGTGTTCTTAAACTGGAGTCCACCAACTCCCCAAGGGGTCTATAGACAGAATTAAGAGAGAGGCTGTCCATGAACTTAGATGGGAAGAAAAAATAAATCTTTCTTTCCATACAACTAATTTCTCTTGTAATCCTGTGTAGTTTCTTGATTGGTCATTCAGTCATGTCTGATTCTTCATGACTCTGGATGGAGTTATTTTGGCAAAGACACTAGAGTGATTTGCCATTTACTTTTCCAATGGATTAAGGCAAAAAGTGGTTAAGTGACTTGCCCAGGGTCACTAGTGTGTGTCTGAGGTCAGATTTTAACTCAGGTCTTTCTGATTCCAGGTCAAGAGGTTTATGCACTGAAGCCCCTTAGTTGCCTCTATTCGTTTCATAGTATGTAATTTAAAAAGCATTTTTCTGAGGAGTTCATAGTCTTCTCAATATAGTCCATGGCACAGGAACTTGAGGTCTCAGGGTGAGTCTCAGGGAAGAAATTTTATCTTGTTGAAAACTAGTATCTCTCTCAATTCCTAGATCAGTGTTTTCCACATAATAAGTATTTAATATATACTTTTTGAATTAAATTGAATCAAATGAAATTGAATTTCAGGCCCAGGGAGAAATTTCCCAGCTGGGCCATAAGGAGTCCATGTGAGTGAAATGATGGAGAACAGGCAAATGGTGATGAGACAAAGCAGGGGCAATGTTGATAGATTGTCTTGTTGAGCTGTTGTTCAAGAGCAGGCCAGCTCTGGCCACTTGTCCTGGTTGTTCATTGTATTTGCTGAGCTCCATGACAGAATTACGAGCTCTTTTGGCACAGGGTATCACCAAAGCCTCCTACAGTGCCGTGCAGACCACCTTAGCTATTCACAGGTACCGGATGCAGGCTTTGCAAAGAGGAACAGAGGGCTGGCTGCAGAGGTCCCTGGGGGTGGGGCTCGGTCCAGCTGCACATTTAAGTTTTCCCATGTGAATGATGCCAATTGCAGAGCAGATCTTTATACTTGTTTCAGTGCTCCGAGATTCCAGGGTTTCATGGAATCACCAGTCTCTGTGATGTTCAATGTCAAGTCAAGAAGTATTTGTAAAATACCTGCTATGTGCCTGGCACTGTGCCGAGTGCCTGAAGACATGTAATCACAGATCAATGTTTTTCAAACAGATAGAGATCAATCAACAAAGACTAAATTTCTACTTTGTGTCAGGTGCTGTGCTAGACACTGGGGATAAAAAGAAAGAATGAAGGGATCTCTACTAATAAAAAATATTTAGTACTTAAGAAACACCAAATAAAAGGGCCATTTCCATATACAAAGTAGAACAGAGAGAAAGAATTATGCATGCAACCATAAATAGGTCTTAAATACAGATTTTTTCCTTTTAAATGTATAATAACTTCAACATGTAACTTTCAAATCTCTCCTGCTTGTTTGTGTTTATCTCCAGTTTTCCTTCTGTTCTCTTCTGAATTGAAAAAATGTGTCAATGACTCTTTTTTCTTTCCCTCTTTCCTTCCTTCTTCCTCCACTCCCCTCCCTCTTTTTCTTCTTCTTATCAATGGGTACCCTTCCTCCACACCACAATCTCAATTTAAAAAAAAATAAAGTAAAATTCTTTTTAATAAATATCCATAATAGAGCAAACAAATTCCTACATTGGCTCTGCACAAAGTAATTTATGTCTTATTCCACACTTCTATGTCAGCTGGTAGCTAGCATGCTTTAGTAATAGCCCTCTGGATACAGAGTGGGCTGTTACATTAGTCAGAGTTCTTTAAGTTTACAGGGTTATTTTCTTTACAACGATGCTCTTATTGTATACATGTTTTTCTATAGGTTCTACTCACTTCACTTTGTATCAGTTCATACAAGTCTTCCCCAGTTTCTCTGAAATCACCCCTACCATCATTTCTTATGGTTTAATAACATTATATCCATATACCAAAATGTGCTGATATTCTCCAATTGATATCCTCCTTTAGTTTACAGTTATAAAAAAAAAGAACTTCTGGAAACATTTTGCACATATAGGTAATTTTTATCTCCTTTTTTGAGGCAGATAGACGCTTTAGTGGATAGAGAACTAGACATGGAACAAGAAAGATATGAATTAAAATCCTGCCTTCGACACTTAGTAGTTATTGGACCTAAAAGACAGTTTTACAGAGATTTCACACAAGGCAAGCACCAACATGGAGGTCAGAAAAAGTGTTACAAGGTTACTCTGTCTCTAAAGAACTTTGGAATCATCTATGAGACATAGAAAGCACTGGCACAGGAGTGCCCAGCATGACATGCCTACAACAAAGAAGGCATTGTGCTTTATGAACAAAGCAGAATTGCAAGACCTCAAAAGAAACATTAAATGCACAAACTTAGAGACATCTCCATTCCTAATGTGCATCCAGACTATTAGTGCTTGACCTGTGGTTGAGCTTTCCAAGCTCATATTTGTTCTATCAGTTACTGTCAGACACACTGTACATTAACTTCAACCTAGTGATGTTTTTTGGTTCTACTCAAGTACAAAGGATAACAACCAGTCATTGGACTGTGATAAAGTCATCGAGTGTTTCTCCACCTCAGTTTTCTCTTTTATAAAATGAGGGCATTGTACTCAATGGCTTCTAATGTCCATTCTAGTGCTAAGCCTATGATCCTTGGTCTTATCGGGGTATAGGTCTAGAAGTGGTGTCATAAGAGTAAAGGGTATATATAAATTAATGTTTTTCCCAGCATAATTCCAAATTTATTTCCACAATGAGTGGATCAATTTATAGTTCTGTTGTCAGTGTTAGTATGACTATTTTCCCACAATCTCTCCAACAACTGTCATTTTTTCCATTTTATCACATTTGACAACCTGACAGGTATGAAGTAGAACCTCAGAATTGTTTTAATTTGCATTTCTTCAAACTATTAATGAGTTGGAGCATTTTATATGATATTTGATAATTTGGTTTTCTTCCTTTGAGAAATTATCTCTTCATAACCTTTGTCTATTTATACAATATGGAATGGCTATTTTTCATGCATGGTTATATCAGTTTCTGATATATCTTGGTTATTACACTGTTCTCAGAGAAACAACTCATAATTATTTTTTCCTCATTCAAATATTTCCTTTCTAATTTTAAATGTATTGGTTTTGTTGGTTTTTTTAAATTTTATTCTATCAAAATTGTCCATTTTGTCTTCTGTGATTCTTTCTATCCCTTGTTTGGTCATGAATTCTTCCCCTATCTGTAGTTGTTAAAGATATCACCTTCATTGTTTCTCTAATTAGTTTATAATGTGACCTTTTAAATCTATATTTTGTATCTATTTCAAGCTTATCTTGATATATGATGTGAAGTGTTTGTCTAAATCTTATTTCTATCCGTCAACTTTCCAGTTTGGCCAATAAAGTTAGTCAAATAGTATATCCTTACCAAATCTGTGAGATTTTAGGATTAACCCAACAATATGCTACTATGTTCATTTGTTTTTTGTATGTCATATATCTAATCTGTTTCACTTATCAACTTTTCTTTTTTTAACCAGGGCCAAATAGTGTTGATGATTACAGTTTTGTAGAATAGTTTGAGTTGTGGGACTGCAATAAATATCTCATCTCAGGAAGCATCTACTGGGAGAGACAATAAATACGTATATGAGTACAAATGAAATAAATAAAAATAAGGTAGCTAGGGTGGACATTAGCAGATGGAGGAACAAGTAAGGCATTCTGTTCAATGTAGTACTTAAGACACATCTTAGAGAAAGGGAAGAATTCCAAGAAGCAGTAGTGACCAAGAAATGAATTCCAGGTATAGGGCTTGCCCAGGCCAAAAGCAAAAGCATAGAGGTAGAGTGATATGTGTGTGTGTGTGTGTGTGTATGTGTGTGATAAAAAGGCTTATTTAGTAATCCTTGAGATGACTACGATGCTAAAAAACAACAAATAGTTAAGTAAACAAAAAAATCTGATAGTGAAAAAAGATGTAGGGAAATTCGAATGTCAAAAAGTAAAATTACAAATAAAATTTTAGTTAAAAAAGAACTGGTAGAGTCAATGTCAACCAGTTTGGTAGTTGGTGTTGACTGGCCTATAATAACTCAATAAGTCAAACATCTCAATATTTTAAATCTCATTTGGTGGCTTCCGAAAATTTTTCTCTTTATTAGATAGTGAGCTCCTTGAGGCTAAGGACTGCTCTTTGCCTCTTTTTAAATTCCTATTGCTTAAAACAGTACCTGGCATTTTAATAAGAACTTCACACATGTTTAGTAAATAAATGATTGTTTGATTCATGATTTATGAATTTCGTTTGGTCACATATTAAGTGTCTTCACAGAGGATGCTAGACAGTTCTCTGTCCGTGAACTCCCATTATACTCTCATGCTATTATGCCTTTGCTTATGGAGTTTTCTACTTCTAAAACATTCACGTTACTTCTCATTGCCTATTAAGTTCCTATCATCCATGGAAGCCCAATTCAAATACCACTTCCTTTATTAAGCTTTCCTGATCCCTTTCAGATGGTGAGTTTCTTCCTTGAACCTCACATAGCACTTTTATTTTTAATACAGTTAGTTTATAATGTGGTACCTCATGGATCACTTTGTTGGAGTTTCATCACTCTGCTAAGCTGTGAGACACATGAGGACATGTCATATCTAAACTTGCTATGTCCCCAAGTGCTCAGGACAGGGTTCTTCAGGATCATAATATCTTACTTTCAGAGCAAGAAGGGGCCATAGAAGTCATCTGGTGCAAACTTTAAATTTCACAGGTATCAAATCTAAAGCTCAGAGAGGTTAGTCAGTTTGTTCAAGGTCATTCTCGTTGTTGAGTTGTTTCAATTCATGACTCCATTTGAAGGTTTTCTTAGCAAAGATACTGGAGTTGTTTGCCATTTCCTTCTTCAGTTCATTTCGCAAATGAGAAAATCAAGGTAAACAGATTTGAGTGCCTTGCCTAAGGTCAGATAGTACATGCCTAAGGCCAGATTTGAACTCAGCATGATGAGTCTTCTTGATCCTAAGTCATGTTTTATATTTTCTGTACCACCACAGTTAGTAAGTGGTGGTAAGTTTCATTTTCTTTTGGTATTACATCATGGTGTTTTGTTTTATATTATAATGGAGCAGCCAAATCAATCTCATGGTTGTCAGTCCCTGGATATCTGGACCTTTCGTTTGTTACCCAAACATTAATTAATAACTTACATTTATATAGAACTTTAATGTTTATGCAGTACCTCCTTCACACTAGAACTGTAAGGTACCTATATCTCCAGTATAGACATAAAGAAACTGAAGTTCGAAGAAATTAAATGATTTGTTGAGGGGCACACAGCTGGTCAATGTCAAAACTTTTACATACTTATTTTGAACAGACCCCTTTGCCAGTAGGTTGCTGAAGAAATAAAAAGATAATTAGGACACAGTCACTTCCCTTACAGAGCTTATAATCTTCCAAGTGTGACACACACATCCACAAACATAGCATCCCATTCAATAAGTATGAGTGTTCCCCAAAGGATTGTCTCGAGTCCTTTTTTCCTTCACCCTCTACACTCTCTCAGAAACCTCATTAACTCTTGTGCATTTAACTCCCATGTATATGAAGATGACTCCTAGATCTATATATCTAGTCTCAGTCCCTCCCCTAAGCTTCAGTCTCATATGCCCAATTGCCTATTAGACACTTCAAACTAGATGACCCAGAAATACCGTTAAACTCAACATATCTCAAACACGTTGTCTTTCTCCCTAAACTCTCCCATCTTCCAAACTTCCTTATGTCTATTAAAATCATTAGTATCCTCCCATTGTCTCAGGCTCTACATCTTGGCATCAGCCTTGACTTCTCAAACTCCCTCTCCCTACATTTTCAATCAATTACCAAATATTGCAATTTCTACCTTCATGTCATGGCCATCCTCCATGATCTCTGTCTCTGTCTCTGTTTCTGTCTGTGTCTCTCTCTGTCTCTGTCTCCCTTTACCTTTACTTCATAGTCTGTCTCTTCCTTCAGAAACAGCCTGGGAAGGGGCAGCAGGTACTTGGCACAGTAGATAGAGTTCAAAGATCCAGACTCAGACACTTGCTAGATGTGTGACCCTGGGAAATTCATTTAACCCTGATTGTATTTGCCTTCTGTGTGAAGCTTTTCCTGATCTTCCCAACTGTTAATGCTCTCCCTTGTAAAACACCTTGTATATATTTTACTTTTTGTGTGTTTTTATTTGTTGTCTTGTTTGTTCATTTTTAACTTTATGTTTATGTTGTATCTATTTTTATATATATTGAAAATAATAGTAATTGTTAGTATTTACATACTGCTTTAAGATTTGCAAAGTGCTTTTATGTGTGTCATTTCCTTTGATCTTCACACCAACCCTATAAGACAGATGCTTTTATGGTTATCTCCATTTTATAAATGAGGAAACTGAGGCTGAGAGAGCCCAAGTGATTTACCAAGAATCACAGAGCTAATAAGTTACTGAGTCAGGATTTCACACCTTCCTGACTCCAAGTCCAGGACTCTATTCACTGGTCCCAAGCTGCCTTCCCTCTTCTATTAGAATGTGAATCCAATAAGGAGTAAGCCTTGTTTTATTTTTGTGCTTGTATGTCCCAAACATAGCACAGTGCCTAGCACATAGTAGGCAAGTAACTGATACTCGTAGACTGAATAATTAATGTGTGGATCAAAACACTATATCATAATGGAGGTAAAAACAAACTTCTGGCAAGGTCTGAAGAAAAGATATAATTGAGGACATTAGACAAGGCTTCCTAGAATAGTTAGCATTTTAGTTAGACCAGCTTTCAAAATTCTGAGACTGGAAGTGAAGGAATTTCAGCTGTCCTATTCATTGAATGGGTGTATCTCACTCAAAATGAGAATGTGATTAAGACTTTAGCCTGAAAGGGCTAGGGTCTCACATTGCATCTTGGGCCATCTCCAGTCAGTCTGATGAATAAAAGGTCACTGGAGCCAGATGACTCAGGAGAAGAAGGTGAGGTTGGTGACCTTGCACAGCCCTCCCTCACTCAAATCAAAGTCAACTGCAAGCCATGTCATCATCTTGATTTCATGGTCCTCTGAGAATGAATGAAGGACAAATACAACGGCAAAGAAGTCAAAAACCAAAGAGCTTTCCCAATGACAGTCAAAAGATTTTCTATTGCTGAATCAGTTGAGCTGAGGTGGAGAAGAGCTAATGATACTTAGCTAAAGTGACCTCTTGGTTGGCCTAGAAACAAATACTTTTTAGATTTTGAAGGAAATGAAGAGAACCTGGACTTTACTAGAAATCTTATTCTACTGGTGACCTGAGCAATAGTGACAGGGGTCAAATCAACATGGGCAAGTAAAATATTCCCTCATCCCTTTCCCTCTTACCCTTAGCATCACTGGCTAGCTGAGCTGCCATTGGCATCAAACAAGGGATGCATGGTTTCGATTGGCTATTACATGCTCATTAACCATTCAGAGAGTAATACGCAGGTCAGCCAGGCAATGAAAGAAGTTGCAGGAATACTGAACAAGTGGCTGTTCCATCACAAGAAGAAGACCTTGACCATCAGGTTGAAGACATAAAATGTCCTTTTCTAACCCCTAGGAAAGTCTATTCAAATCTGTACCTTTTGTCAAACTTGGCTCAAGTGCCCCTTCCATGAAATACTTGTTAATCTGCTATATTTCTCTGGCCCTTCAACCAGCCTCATTCCCAGCTGAAAATAATTCCTTAACCTCAAATTTCTCACAGATCTTTGCTTGGACTATTCCTTTGCACAGCTCTCATTTTTCCTTAAGTCATATTTTTTTTGTGTGTACATGTGACATCTCCCAGTAGATTGTTAAGTTCCTTGAGGGCTGGTTCTATGGTGCATCTATCTTTGTGACTCCAATGCCTAGCTATACACACAATAAGTAATTAATAAATATTTGTTAAATTGATTGTGGAAATGGTCATACAGTCAGAAAATCTGTCTTTGAGTCCTAGATCTAAAATATCCATGTGATCATGGACAAATTTCTCCAGTGAGTGCTATGAATCTTGGTTTCATCCTTTATAAAATGGGGGTGTCAATACTTATGCTATCAACCTCACAGGCTGATAGAGAAGAAAAATCTTTGCAAACTAGAAATTACAAAGAGAACAAGAGTTGACTTTGGAGTTATCACCTATTTAACCCTTGTTAGACTCCAGTAGAAATTCTAATTCTTCATTACTATGACTTTTTCCCTCACTCCTTGGCTAATGCCACTCCTTAGCACAGGGGCCTGCTTCCTGGTTGTAAATAGTTCCTGACCTTTCCAGACATTGAATCAGATCTGTTTTGGGAGTCACTCTGAACCCCTTCAAGGTTCAAATCTTCCCAGGTGTGACAGCAATCAAAATAGGATTTTTTTGCTGCTTTTGTTTTAGTATAATCAAGTACCTCTGACTGAATCTTGCCTTTATCAATCAAGAGACTTTACAAGAAGTACAGAAACAAGAGTTTCTTTAACTAGAAAAAGTGTATGTATTTGTATTGTTAATCATGTTTATGTGATTAAAGATCTTTTCTGCCCATTGATGGGCCTACCCATTGTGGGAAGCTTGATTAGGGGAGCTGTTTTGTAGGAGGATCCCAAATGCATTTTGTTTTTTTCATGGAGTACTGGGTTAAAGGGTTGTGATGCCATCTGGCTCTAAAAAGGCATAAATACTCTGAGGTGACGTTTTACTTTAGGGCTTAGTTTTTGGTAAGAAGAACTGAGTGCCATTTGAGGACTCTGCCATTTGAGCTGCTAGGGGTCCTCCCAGCTTTGAGAACCTAGATGTTGTGCTTCCATCTCTGGTAACGATGGTCAGACAATTGAGGACCAATTGTCTGTTGAATTCAGGCAGAGGAAGCCATGTCTGTTGATCTTTTGATTTCTCTCTCTATTTTTTTGAAATTCAGGGTGCTGACTCCCTGAACTAACTGAGTGATATATGTACTTGGTTAAAACAATGATACATATGCTTGATTAAAGGGATTGTTAACCCCTTGAAAATTGCTTTCCTTTTATGAATGCTGATCTAACAACCTGTTTTAGTAGGCCCCCCCATGTATGTTGGGGCATTTACTGATGCACCAGGTAAGCCTGGACTTAATTTATTGCCTTCTTCAATAGATTATGTATAATACGTGCTGACCCCTTGACCCTGTGTATTTAGAAATGTCTAAATATCTTAAACTGCTATCTCTTCCTTCATTCTCTACTTTAGACTTTATTATCAAACATTTATCTTACTCTTATCTTTACTCAGTATCTTTATAATATTTAAATGAGTATTTGTTTTTACTGCTGGTCTGTGAGAATCATGTAGCACCTTGGGGTCTAAGTTAATTAGGAATCTAATAGGACAGTCCACGAGTAGATGTTGGTAATAATTTCGAGAAAACTGAGCTTACAATATTAGGTCTTCAGCCCCCCTAAGCACAGACAAATTAGACTTTCCAAACTCAAGTGGGCTTATTCTTTTTCTGCCTATGATAATTTGAACAAGGAAATGATCTTTTCTCCAGCTAAGGCCCTTGTTCTCTTAGGCTTCCTATTCTGACCTGACATTTATTGTGTACCTGCATCGAATCTCATCCAAGATAAGTAATAACAAGGTCATTTGATGAAGCCAAAAAGGAAAATAGGTCACCAAAGTATTTTTTTAATGGCGTTTCTTCTCTAAGAGTTGATGTTTCTTCATGTTTTCGGGTCCCACCCTCCTCTCACTACAGATGTGCCTTCATTAGAAGAGTCCATCAGTTTCCTGACAAAACCAGATGTTTCCTGGCAATAACGATGATACCTACTCGATGTCTTCTGGTGGGTTCTTTGGTCAGGTCATAAGCTGTTTCCAGTTACCATTTTCTCACACAGAACATGTACCTTACCATGTGGCCTTCTCCAACCTGTCTTTCCTTTCTCACCACTATTGCCAGAAGCCATACAGCTTATTCTCCTATGACCTCAGAGAATGTCTGTTCTTCACAGGGAGCAGAGGAGTGATGCCAGATCAACACAACAAGAAGACTGCTGTCCTCAGGATTTCCTTCCTTTCTCCTTTTCCAGGACCACAATTGTACCAGTTCATCAGTGCAATGCCTCACCTAGGCTGTCCAGTGAAGGTCAATGCCCTATAAAGCAAATAGGAAGCAAGTGTCCCACTCATGGACAGCATCATTCCCTTACACATGGACCATATCACTGCTCTGAAATGCCATTAGGAAATTGATTATTGCTTCTTGTAATGCATACAGTCAGGTCACTTTGTAAATGATAAAGTACTATGCCAATGCAAACTATTACCATGACATACTTCTCTGGGCTGGAGCCTCTATGTAGAAGAGAACCAAAGGAGAAAAAGAAGTACCTGGAACAAGACAGTCTGATCTGATACTAACTCCCTACTTGCAAACACACAGATGATAAAACATAAAGCAAAGAAAGATTTAAACACATCGGAGATTTTTTGTGACCGTGAAGACGTCCCCCACTCTCACCAAATTCCACAAGACATCATCCTCAGTGCTCCCCCACTTGTTTACACTGTGCCTCAGTTTCTCTGTTTCTTCTTGTAGTTCCCTTGATGCTAATTTTGATTACTCCTCTATCTTATATCTTCTTTTGTGTTTTTACTTTTTTTTCATCTAAGTGATTCCTCCCCATTCTAGAAATTCATCATTGCTCTGAACTTTTTCTTTTTCTTTTCCCTCATGCTTGATTGTACATGGTTGGGATGGGGCATAAATATTCTAGTCAGTATGAAAACCACTATAGAGAAGGCTCCTTTGAATCATCCTGAGTGGGCCCCTGTCTCCAATCTGCCTAAGGTGACTTAGCATTCTAAATCAGAAGAATAAAGAGGGGTTTAGAAAGAAAAAAGAAGACTGAAAATCGATCCTGAGCTACATATAAAACCTGAACTGAAGTCCCTCTCTGATGCCTTCTGTCACTGAGGTGACTTGAAGCCTGTGTTAGTGAATCATAACACTTTGGCAGTTATTACTTAATTTGTGAAGGCTTGGCATATGCTCAGAGATGGACAATGTGGGTGTGATCCCAAGAAGAGGCTCGCAGACAGAAGGTTGGTTACAAGTGTCATATGCCCTGAAGGGTGCCAGCTTATGCTGATGACTAAGGCAATTGCTGCACTGCAAAGCAATATCCTCCTGGAGAAAGAGGGGTCCAGTTAAAATTGGGATCAAAGTGCGGTCAGATCTATTTGGGAACATGGGTTTCTGTGAAGCAATAAAATTCAAGTGATTATGAAAGTCAGAAGCCAGGTGCAGAAGTGAAGAGTCAGGCTGGGGATCAAGATACAGGGAGTTTTGATGAGTGGACTGTGAGGACTGTGTCCTCACAGCCTTGGTCTTTTACAGTGATTGAATATCTATTTTCCTCCCCCTCCTTTCCCCCACCCACTGAGGTGTCAAAGTGGTCAATGGCAAAGTGGCCTATTTCATTCTCCTGTTTTCAGCTGCCCTGGTGGGATGATAGTTCTGGATGGGAAAAACAAAACAAAACAAAACATGAAAATCATCTGTTGTGGCGTGCATCACATAGGTTCTCTAAACGTGGCGGAAAGGGGAGCATCTATACGGATTCTACTAGACAAATTTTGTTCAGTACTGACTCTGCACAAGATTCCATGCAAAGGGTTGGGCATTGATACAAAGTTTAAAATGAAAGAACCTAGGAGTTGAAAGGGACCTCAGAAGACATAAGTCAATTCACAAGGATGTGTCTGTCGTGTCTAACAGGAGTGAGAAGCAGGGGGATATAGTACAAATCAGTAAAGGTCCTCATGGAGGAGCTGACATAGAGAGATTCCAATAAATGGAGGTAGGAACAGGAATACATTCCAGGTATGAAAGATAGCTTGTGACAAAGGGTGATGACCATAAATGGAATGTTTTTTATGGAGAAAATAGACCAATCTAGCTGCAATAAAGAGTGTGTGTGTGCGTGTGTGTGTGTGTGTGTGTGCGTGCGTGCGTGCGTGCATGCGTGTGTGTGTGTGTGTGTGTGTGTGAGAGAGAGAGAGAGAGAGAGAGAGAGAGAGAGAGAGAGAGAGATGTGACATTAGCCTGGGAAGACAGGCTGAAGCCATAGCATGCAAACCTTTATGTGCCAAAGATAGGATATATATGTTCAAAAAGGGCATATAATTTTCAGTTCCAATATGATTTGATAATCCTACGAATTTTTTAAATCAAGCCTAAGTTTCTATAACTTGTGTTCAATACTCCTGATGAGAAATAGGTCAGTCCCTGCCCTCAAGGAGTTTATAGTTTAGTATGAAAATGCCTTATCATCCTTGTACAAAATTAAAGCTCAATTGAAGCATATAGGCATACACAACTAACTGCACACACACACACACACACACACACACACACACACACACATACACACATTGCCCAAAGCATGAAGTGGAAAATGCTTTAGAAAAACATTTCTTTTTACAAGAGTTTTCCTAATAATGGATTTAAAAAAAAAAAAAGATGAACAAATATTTGCCCAGCAGATGAACTATAAATGTTATCAAGCAAAGTAAACATTCCTTCTATAATTGTTCTGGAGACAGATGAATGTGAAAGCTCTTCAAATGGCATACTCATAACTCAGTGGACTGAGGAAGGAATGTCCAGAGCGGGACATGAGCTACTTATCCAGGCAAGACAGTCAACTGCATAGGAAATCCCAGGTTTTTCAGAGCCAGAATCTCTGTATCCCATGGGAATCTGTATCCCTATTCTAAGAGAGAGTTAAACCACCATTTTCTTCAGTGCCCTCCTCTTCAAGGTCCAGGGGAGATTCTTCTGCCTCCAGGAAGCCCTTCCTGATGACTCCAACCAGCAACAAGTTCCCCTTTCTTTGAGTTGCCACAACACTCATTATTTGACTCATACCCTTTCTATCTTTATAATCTGACAAGGATTATTAACCTGGAATCCATGAACTAGGTTTTTGAAAACACAGTAATAGTTTTGATATTGTGATAACAATTTGAATATAATATTTTGATTATATTTTGATATATTTGTTTCCCTTTGTAATCCCATACATTTTATTTTGTATATTTAATAACATTACTCTGATAAAGGGGTTCATTGTCTTTTCCAGATTGCCAGGGGATCTATTATTCAAAAAAGTGAAGAACTCTTGATCCATTGTAATTTTCATTTTATGCAGTTCCTCTGTTGACATCATGTTGACTCACCAATATTTTAACTCATTGAAAGCATACAAGTAATATGTTTAATTATATATTTTAGTCTACATCACCAACATAGGTCTGGGTACATAGGAGATAATCAATATTTGCAGATGTAGTGACTCCATCTGGCCAGGATAGAAAGTCTCAAAGCCATGGAATCACAAAAATCAGATAGTCCTTCCCTCTCACTTGACATAGAAATCCATTCCACAGCTTCCTTGACAAGTGTATGTCCAACTTCTACTTGAACGCCACCAGTGATGGGGAAATCGTTACCACTGACCCATCACACTATAGCCAACTCTAATTTCAGAAACCTGTATTGACTTAGAACCTGATTCTATCTGAAGGGCACCTTCTTGTCTAAATTTCATCACCCTCTTTATGGAGTCATCAATCAATAGCCTATTTGTTTTTATCTTGGGAGAAGTAGGAGGTTTTTTGTACCCTCTAGTAACTGTGGATACACTGTATTAATCAGTTGGTCAGTCAAAGGAAATTTACTAATACTTACTCTATGAAGTATGTAGCTTACTTTGCCCCTTACAGCACAGAACTACGCTTATTATAATGCCTCGTGGTTCAATTTCTTCTCATTTCATTTCTCCAGATTCTCATTTTCTCATGGGTAAAAGAAGTGGGTGGGAATGGATGATCTCCAAGGCTCCTCCCAGCTCTAAATGCCATGGTCTTATGATCCTTCAGTTTCATTTTGATGTCCATTTTTCCCCCAGTTATCAAATTCCTACCTCTAGTTTGGTTACTCTTCACTTCCTCCAAATACTGTTCTTGGGTTCTTTCTTCCATCCTGCCTAGTATCTCCTCATTCTCTCTATTAATCTGGAATGCAGAGAAATGTTCCTCAAGCCCATTTCTCCAAACAGGAAGCACTGATTATATTTAGTACAAACACTGTTGGTGAGTACCTCAGGCAAGGAACACAGCACAAAATCCAGAGATTACTAGACCCTTATTCTCATGGCACAGAAAGACTTCAGGTCCATCTTTCGAGTACTGAGTTCTTCATGGCTTCCTCCCTTAATTCCCATGTTTAACAGTTTTGGCAAGCTACCTACTTGTCACAGTAATATCCCAGTAAGCAACAATAGGAGACTGAAGGAGGAGAAAGAGAAGGATAAGAAACTGGCAAAGTCACTCCCACCATGAGACACTCATCAATAGTACTACAGTCCTAGGAACAGAGAAAGAAAGTTGTTTGCTGCTCACGAACATTACATAGCTTTCTCACAGTATTGTGGTTGGTGATGCATTCAATTTTTTCTCCTCTCCTGGACAAACCATCAGAGGATAAAAGCCAGGAAAGAGAAACTCTTCCCTGGTTATCTGTTGTTTATAACATATTTCCCCTGGTTATTTTCCCATGGTTGATATGTGACAGGCATGACATTCATTCAGAGTCTTAGACCTTGGGATCTCCCATTATCTGTAGCAGTCTGGGAAGGCTTTTTAGTCTGTGACACTTTGGGGTTCTTCCTAGGTTCCTCTGCTGCTTAGCTTAGCCCCAAGGTAAATCGTTTGGCCTACCTGTGAACCCTAAGGAAGGTAAAATGCTCTGGTGGAAGTCTCGCTGATACCACACATGTTCATCTGTGGGAAAGCAGCATAGTCAACCCAGCAACCAGTTAGAGTTCATCTAATCATAGTGATATGGGGCTATGATGAACCTCGGCCACAGACCCCTCAAGTGTGATATGTGGCTGGTGGCCTATGCTGTTTATCACTCTTTAAAATCCTCAACTCTTGGGAAAATGAAAAGGAATAACCTATTTCGTTGCATGGCATGGTCACTCAGGTTGCTAGGCTCCATTCAGCTCATGTACTGGGAATACCATTTTTCAAATGGTCAAGCTATCTATTCACCTTTCTCCTGCTCTGTTATATACTCCTGATTCTGGGTTGCTTGGGTATGAAGATTAGTCGCAGGTAATTGACATTAGGGTGCTGTGTGGATCTTAATGCCTGGGCATTCCAAGAGACTCAACCACCAAGTGCTCAGTAAGCACAGATACTCCTGGCGAGAATGAACAGATCATTGTTTTTCTTCTGTTTGTTGGACTTGTTTGTTGTGCTGCTCTATCACAGAGGATGATGCATCCTCTGTAATGAACTTTGGTGCTTTTAGAAGCAGTTTAGAGTATTTATCCTACTAATCCTCCTTATATTATAGGGAAGAAAGATTTACTTCCATTCCAGAATATATGATATGATAAAGTAATGAGACAGACCTCATATCAAAGAAGAAGGCAATGGATGGGAAAATGAAAAAATATTTGAATGAAATGAAAAAAAAGCATGACCCAGATCACAATAGAACTGGTTGGCGCACGCACACACACACACACATGCACACACACACACACACACACATGTCCAGAGAGTGATAGAAAATGGATCAATGTCAGGTTGAAGGGAGGTTTGTAATGTAGTGCAACAAGGCTCTGTTTTAAGCCTTAATTCATAAAAATAACCTGGAAGAAGGCAAAAATAGTGAATTTTATTGAATTTGAAGATGACAGGAAGCCAGGACATACAGGTGACAATTTGGATCACTGAAATTGAACAGAGAAAAATTTTGATGGGCTGCAGCTAATCAATTTCAATAGCAGTTAGCTGATGCAGTACATAGAGTGTTGGACTTGGAATGAGAAAGACCTAAATCAAATTCTCCTCCAGATATTTACCAGCTATGTGACCCTGGGCTAGTCACCTCTCTCAGTCTCACTTTCTTCGTCTGTAAAATGGGAATGATAACAGCATCTGCTTCACAGGGTTATTATGAACATCAAATGAGAAAATATTTGTAAGGTGTTAGATATTAATTTTTTAATGATTGCAAAAGAAGTATAGCTTTATTGCATGAAGGGATCTTAGAAGTCATCTACTGCAACCTCTTCATTTTACAGATGGCTCAGAAAGGTCAAGCAATTTGCCCACAGTCACACAGGCAACATGGGACAGATTCAAACCCAAATCCTATGATTTCAAATCTAACATTATTTCCACAACAATAACCCATCCCAAGAAATAAAGAGTCCTGACAACTATAAAAAATAACCCAATCTTTAACTGAGTGATAGAGATATAGTGTCAGGAATAAAAGAAAGAAGAAGCCCATTGTCCTTTTTTGTGATTAGTTTTGGGCACCACATTATAGTAAAGATATTGACGAAACACATGCATTCAGAGTACGTAAGCAGCATGTTAAAAGGGATCAGAGCCCAAAGTGAAATCACATCATATGAAGGATAGGAAAAGAAATGGAGGTATTTCATTTGGAAAAAGACAAATCTGAAATCTTCAATTACTTGAATGACTGTAATGTGGAAAGACTCAGTTGGTCCTGCATGGCCATAGAAGTGGAGGCTGCTGAGAGGTAGGTCAACCTAATACAAGAGGCTGGTGTGTGTGTATGTGTGTGTGTGTGTGTGTGTGTGTGTGTGTATGTGTGTATGTATGTGTAAAAAATCAAAACAAAATAAAACTTTTTGACAATTTGAGCTCTTTGGAAGAATAATGAGCTGCCTCAGGAATTAGTGGGTTTTTTTTCTGCCTGGAGGTCTTTAAGCTTGGATGATCACTTGTCTGACATGATAGAGACAACGAGAGTGTAATAAACGATAAAAAGATCAGAGAATTCTTGGCTTTTAAGGACTGTGAAGTAAGGCAAACGACAACTAATGGAATCAGTGAATAGGTAAGTGAAGGAAGATCTGCTTATGGGATTGGGAACTGAGGAACCAGTGTCAGGAACTCATGGGACTAGAGATGAAAGTAGGATTTCTGACCCAGAAATTTCATTCTGTCCTTCTAAAATCAAAGCTGTAAGACAGAAGGATGAGAATGAAACTGGTTAAGAGACTTGGGAACTTCTACCAAAGGTAGGATACGCCCCGGCTTACTTTAGCACAGGAGTGAAACTGACCACAACATTGGATAAGTTTTCAAAAGTTTATATCAATACTAGGTATATTTTTAGTGGGAAGAGATACTGGGCAATATTTATCATTGAGAGACCAGGAGGTCTCTAACTACTCATGCCACACATAGCACATTCATGTACTAGAAACATTGTTTCAAGTTTTCAGCATAATTGAGCAGCAGTCCATTGGAACAGATGACTTTGTAACACAGTAGCCAGTGAAGTCCTCCTTTTATGTTAGTCTTATACTTATCAACTTTCATTTCATACCTCTCCAAGAGAATGGAAGCTTCTCGAGGGCAGGGACTTATTTTTTCTATTATTATTATTTTGTCTTTATATCCCACTAGCACAGTTCAAAGCAAACAACTGATATGTCAATAGATCAATAATCTCAGACTATCTTTTACTTTGTAGGAGAGTTACCAGTAACTTAGGTAAGTCAAGTAGATTGTCCATGATTGCAAGTGTCAGAGGTAGGATTTGAGACCAGGTTTTCTGGAGTCTACGTCCAACGTTCTCTTCATTTTACCCATTGGACATAGTCAATGTTTACTATATAGTTGTTGAATTAAATAGAACACTTCCCTGAATTCTCAAAGGCTATGTTAGAAGAACAACAGCCATAGCAAGTACTACCAGCCCTGAAAGTGTGGGGTTAGTAATGAGAGTTAATGTTAGAGCTGAGTCTAACTCAAAAATCTGGCGTTCTTTCTGATCAATTCAATTTTTATGTGACAAAGAGACAAATCTCATTGCTTCAAACTGCTTCTCTGCGAATGGTAGAGTATGGTGGAAAGAATAGTGAACTTGGGAACCTGGGTTTAAATCCTGACTATGCTGTTACTATTTAAGTAACTAGTTCTGTGAACATGAACAAGTCATCTAACTTCTCTAAGCCTGCTTCTTCATATAAATAGATATGCCTATGTCATAGACCTTAAAAAACACCTACATGCTATAGAAATGTGAATTGTTGCTATGGTAGGCTGGTATTGTGTGTGTGTGTGTGTGTGTATGTGTGTGAATTAGTGAATGGCTGTATCTTTAAATGAACTCTGCCAAAGTATATTTGTCTCAAAAGGGCATTAATGTCTACTTCCATTTTAGATCTTAGAAAGTTCACTTGAGGGCCACAATATCTAGACAAGCCAGATTTCAAACCCTAGACTTCTCAAGAATTAATCACATGTGTGAATGTTGTGTGCCAAAAATACAAGATATCTAATAGCACTAAAATCTTATTTCTCATGCTCATGGTGCTTTTCCCTTGAGCAACTCAGTCTGTGCTGGGAATAGGGTTGATCTGTTGCTGATTCCTGCCGCACATGCATGAACAAAACCAAGCTGAAAGGGGATGAGAAGAAATCTGCTTAACATACATACTCAGACGAGCCTCAGTGCCTTGGTTGTCTTAACTACCATCATGCTTCAATTGTGCTTGGCAAATGATGGTATTCAGTTCAATGATGGTAATGGTTTCAATCAAATTGAGTCAGGTATCAGCCTGAGAGCATGGCAAAACCAAAACCAAAACAAAATATTATACATGTTTTTGAGTAAGTTTTGCTAGAGGATAAAACGCCAAAGGAGGTCAGTGGAGAGAGGAAGTCTTCCAATCTTTACTCCGACATAAAAAGGGGGACAGTAATAACGATATTTCACATTTATTTAGGATTTTAAGATCTGGAAAAGGAATTCACTCTGCCTCAAGCAACTTGCTAAGACTATATGTGCTTAGTATAGATGGCCCGCAATCTGTGTTGGTGGAAGGAATTCTAGAGGAGGGGACTTCCCATGTTGAGGAAATCATAGCTTCTTTATGTAGTTTTCAACCTAGAGAGAAGTCTCTAGGGTCCTGTTCCAGTGATCTATCTTTAGATCTGAGATTTTAAACCCTTTTAACAGTGACTCAGATGGAATAACAGATGCTGTCTTATAAAAGGTATTGAGAACACAAAGTTAGAATGGCAAGCTAACATATTGAATGACAGAGTCAAGATCTAAAAGAATGATAACTGGTTAGAACCAGTGACCAAATCTAATAAAATTAAATTTGATAGGGCCAAAAATAAAGTTATACTCTTAGGTTCAAAGAATCAACTGGATAAATATAATATGGGGGAGGCATAGCTAGAAAAGAATTTATTTGAAAAAAGATCTAGGGGCTTCAGTGGACAACAATTTTATTATGTCAACACTGTGACATGGCAGGAAAAAACACAGACTATGACTTTATACCAAATTATATCTTCAGTGTCTAGACCAAAGGAGGTGAAAGCTCTAGTGTCCTCTGTCCCAGTCAAACAACTTCCTGATCACCTTGCTCAGTATAGATCCTCAAAGTTTAAGCAACATATTGACAAACTAGTATATCAAGAAGAGAGCAATGAGGATTTTGAAAGGACTGGATACCATGCTAAGTCCCCTGTGCCATGTGCCATGGATTGTGCTATGTTCTAGGACTACAAAGAAAGACTGGAGCAATAACTGTGCTTAAAAGACTTCCCAGTCTGATGACAGAGACAACATGCTAACAATTACGTACAAAAAAAAAACCTAACAAAAAAGATACATATAGGATAAGCTGAAAATAATCACAGAAAGAGAGCATGGAAAGAAGTAGTAGGGAAAAGCTTCCTCAGAAAAGTTGGATTTTCACTAGGACTTGAAGGAAGCCAAGGAAGCCAGGAGAAACAGATGAGGATAAAGAGAGGCTTGGATATGGAGGAGAGCAGGGCAGCTAGGGAAAATACACTGAGTCACAAGACGGAGTAAGAATGCCAGAAAAATAAGGAAGTCAGTGTCAATGGATCTCAAAGTATGTTGTAGGAAGTAAGCAGTAAGAAGAAGGTGAAAGTAGAAATAGATGAGGTTATGATGGGTATAAAAGCCAAAAAAGAGACATTGACATTTGTTCCTAGAGGTAATAGGAAGCCACTTTAGTTTATTGAATGTATTTGTGTGTGTGCATGCAAGTGTGCGTGTGTGTACATATGCATATACACATATGCAACATGGTCAGACATGTGCAGATCAATTTGATAGATGAGGAGAGAATGCGCTGAAGTCGGGAGTTATCTGAGGCAGGGAGACCAGCCAGCAAGTTATTGTAATAACTAATAAGAATAATAGTCAAGGCATGAAGTGATAAGAACCTGGGCCAGGGTGGTTGGCAGCATCGAGGGGAGCAAAGGGGGCATATGTAAGAGACGTTGTTAAAGAAGAATTGACAGAAACTATTAACTATGGTGGATTAGCTGGAAGACACAGAGCAATCAAGGATGGCAGCTGGCAAGCAACCCTGGGAGGATGGTTGGTGTTGAGGACAAGAGTAACATGGGCATTAGAAAGAAGGAAAGATCTGAAAGGCAGATGAGAATGAGTTCAGTTTTGGACATGTTGAGTTGAACATCCAGTTAAGATGTCCAATAATTATTGAAGATGTGAGTCTGAAGGACAGACTGGATATAACTATTTGAGAATCTTCTTCATAAAGATGTCAACTGAACTGTTTTACTAAGTAACTTCCAAATCCACAGAATTGGAGGAAAGTACTGAGCTAAAGAGAAAAAAGCAGAGGGCCCAGGACAGAAGGTGAGGGACACTCATGTTTAACAGATGAGATCTTGATGAAGATCCAGCACAGAAGTCTGAGCAGGAGCAGGTAAGAGGAGAACCAAGTGAGAACAGGGTTATGAAAACCAAAAAAGAATGAAAGGGGGAGATCAGCAGTATTAAGTCTATAGAAAGTCAAGAAAAATGAGTATGGAGACTGGAATTTTGAAAAACCATTGGTAACTTTGGAGAGAGAATAACACAATTAGATGCCAGACTGCAAAGAGCTAAGAAGAGAGTGAAAGGAAAGGAAGTGGAGGCACTGATTATAGATGGCCTTCTCTAGGAGCTCAGCTACATCAGAGAAGAGAGATGTTGAATGAAAGCTAGCAGGGATGGCTGCTTTAAGAGGATTTTTTGAAGATGGGGAATACATGGATGTATTTGCTAGTGGAAGGCAAGTAGCCGGTAGATGGGGAGACTGAAGATAAGTGAGAGAGTGGGGATGATGGAAAAGGCAATCTACTGGAAAGATGGAATAAAGCGGAATCACTTGTGCTTCCACAAGAAGATCAGTTGAAAGAATGAAAAGTATTTAGCACTGAAAAGAGAAGATTTAGAAAATATGATAGCTGTCTTCAAGTTTTCCAAGAGCTAACCTGTGGAAGTAGGATTAGACTGATTTTCCTTGGTTCCATGCGGCAACATGAGGAACAACTACCCAAAGGGACAGCCAACTGAGTTTTAGAAAGGCAAACTTGGGTTTGATAGAAAGAAAAAATTCCTAACTATGTCCAGAAGAAGAATGCCCATTTAAAGAAGCAATGAGTTCATCGTTACTGGAAAACTTTAATTAGAAGCAAAACAACAAATTGTTAGGATGTTAGAATGGTCATTTCTGTTTAGGTATGATTTAAGCTAGACTACCTAGTTAGGACTTTCCCAGTCCTCCTCATTTCTAGTTCCTTCCTTTTGAGATTACCTTCTACTTACTTTGTTTATATGTTATATGTACATAGGAGTTTAGCACAGAACCTGAACCACAGTAAACACTTAATCAGTGCTTGTTGACTACTGATTTCTTGTTTCTCACTGCCTCAGAAATCTTGGACAAATCACTGCACCTGCCTGGAATTTCAGTGTAAAATGAAGTGGTTGGCCTAAATCAATCAATCAATCAATTTGTTATTCAGTTGTTTCATATTCTTTGAGATTCCATTTGAGGTTTTCTTCACAAAGATATTGGAGTGGTTTGCTATTTTCTTCTCTAGCTCATTTCTGTGGATGAGGAAACTGAGGCAAACAGGGTTAAGCGACTTGCCTGGGAACTCAGAGGTAGTCAGTATTTGAGGCCAGATTTGAACTCATGAAGAGAAGTCTTCCTGATTCCAAGCTGACTGCTCTATCTGCCTTGCCACCTAACTGCCCCCAATCAATTAACAATCATTTATTAAAATGCTTACTGCATGTAGAGAGAGTCATTTTCTAAGCCAAAGGTAGGTGAACAAATCTCTTGTCTGAAATATACTGGCTATGTGACCCTGGAGCAAGTCATTTAATATTTCACTGCTTTAAGCATCTCTAAGGCTCTAAGTTGCAAAGAAGGTCCCCAACTGCATTGATGGAGGGTATTTTCTCATCCAGGAGTTCTTTCTATTAGAGAAATTGCAGCTTCATTCTCTATCCCTAATGTTTCAGGCATTATGCTAGGTACGGAAGAGACAAAGGTGGCAATCAAAGGGCTTCTGCCCTAAAAAGGGCACACATTCTGATAGGGGAGTTAATTTCCACATGTATAAGGATTTACAAAATGATGTAAGTGATCTCTCAAATTTCTTACAGGTCCAAGTCTTACGAAATGACCTAAGGTAAAGCCTACGGTTTATGGCTTTGAAACATGAGAAGGTTTTCCTCAGTCAGATCCTGGTAGCACCTGAGAAGAAATTATGGAAGGGAGAGAGTAGAGAACTGGACCTGCAGCCCAGTGGCCCACAGACCACTTTCAGATGAGCAGCCCTGGTGTCAGAAATGGCTTTCTCATTTCTTTGCCTTTCATGCTGACAAAGCACATGAGGCAGGCAAAAAGCCAGCCCTCCGTGATGTGATGTCCTGAATGGCTCATGTGCTTCTAGAATCTGCTTCCCTGTGGGCCCCCAGGCCTCCTGTCTATGCTGGGACAGTGGCTTTAACGGCTCACCACTGCCATCACTAAAAAAGTGACAGTGATTTCAATCATACAAATTTAACAACCAAGTCTCTCATCTTTCTTATCATGCCCTCCACCCACTGTTGGGCTCAGCTTTGGTGTGGTCAAGATGCTCCTTACCGCTGTATCCAGTATCTGGCAGCTGTCTCTTCTAAAATACTTTCTTCCCCTCTCTCTTCCTTGGCTTTGGGAGTTTTAAGATGATTATATTTCTCTATTAGAGACAGCTAGGTGGCTCAGTGGATAGAGCATTAGGCCTGGAGTCAGGTAGATCTGAGTTCACATATGGCCTCAGATACTTAGTAGCTGTGCGGCCCTGGGCAAATCACTTAATCTCTATTTGCTTTAATCTATTGGAGAAGAAAATGGTAAAGCCCCCAGTATTGTTGCCAAGAAAACTCCTTGGACACTATGGTCCATGGGGTCAAAAAGAATAAGATATGACTGAGCAGCTAACCAACAAATATACTACTCTATTAATCAAATAATATTTAGAGTTATAGTTCTAGAGTTCCATTCAATCCAACAAGCATTCCTTAAATATATACTGTAGACAAAGGTTTTGGATATATAAAAAACAAAATGGGAAAAAAAGATCTGATATCTGACTTCAAGGAATTTGAATCCTAATTGGAGGAAATTGGGGGAGAAATGGGAGGGTGATATAAGAAACTTGCTGATCACCTTGTTTTACAAAAGGGGAAAGTGAGGCTCAGAAAAAAGAGAATATTTGGTCAAAGTTCTATATAACTAGTTCCAGAAGGAGGATTTGAATCCGTTCCTTCTGGCCCTAATTTCAGGGCTTTGGCAGTGTACTAGATTGTCTCCTACATCTGAACTCTGGGACTTTTAGGAGGCTCACAAAAAGATAAGGTGTAATCATGAGCCACAAGCTTCCAAGCAAACATGAATCTCAAGTCATAAATGAAGAGAAAAGCTTGACCAAGACTATATTCCAAAGAGATCAAAGAAAGAGGGAAAAATGGTGGCAGAGAACTGGAAATAAAGGAGGCATGTCCATGGCTGAACAACTATGGTAGAGAAATGTAATGGAATATCTTGTTCCATCAGAAAGGACACAAGGGGATGGTTGCAGTAAAATCTGGCAAGACTGGAGCAAACTGATGCAGAAGTGAGAGAACCCGAAGAACAACTGGTGATGTAACAACGAAATCATGAAGAAAAGCAACTTCAAAAGACTTAAGAATGGTGCTTAATGCCATGACTAATGACCATGATTCCAGAGACCAATGAAAAAGTGTGCAGCGTACTTCATGACAGAAAGGTGAAGGACTCAAAATGCAGAATGAGAGGCAGGGCTTTGGACTTAGCCAATATGGGAACTTCTTTTGCTTGACTTTTCATTTTTCTTAACAAGGGTTCATTTTCCTTCCTTCTGTCCTTCTTTCCCTTCCTTCTTCCCATTCTTCCTTCCTTCCTTCTTTCCTTCCTTCCCTCCTTCCTTCCTTTTTCTTCCTTTCTATCTTTTTCCCTTCCTTTTTCTCGTTCTTCCATCTTTTTCATGTTTCCTTCTTTGCTTCTTTCCATTCTTCCTTGCTTCTGTCCTTCTTTCTTTTTTCTTTCTTTCTATCTTTCTTCCCCTTATTTTCTTTTCGAAGCAAGGCCAAGTGATTAGAAGAAGAGAAAACAAATGTTTTTTGTTTTGATGGAGGAGTGAAAAAATGACTTGACTCAGTCTCAGGATGAATAGCTTAATCAATTACCCCAATTTTTCACCCAAAAGTTTAAAAAAATGACCCATGTGGCTTTCTTTGCATCACTGATGCCAAAGAATCAGATGACACAGGAGAACAAAATGTCGGATAGAAACCGCTAGGAAAGACACAGGAAAAGACCTCTAGGAAAAGTGGAGAGTTCAGTGTTAGTTGTGAGAATAAAGAAGACTTTCCAAAGGAGGTAGCATCTGAACTTAAACAAAAGGATTTCCAAAGGGACAGATTTAATAGAAGGGAGGTGGGAGAGGTGAGATCTGATCAGAAAAGAGGGAGTTGTCTGATTTTCCTGAAACATAGTTCAGAAAAGAGGAACTGTGGGTAATAAAACTGGAAAGGGTCATTGGAGAAGCTTGTGATAGGGATTAAATGTAAGGCCAAAGTGTTGGTGCTTTATTTTAGTTTGAGTAGGGGGGACCACTGAAGATTTTTGAGTGAGGGAATCCAGACTTAACTAGTTCATGGGAGCTACTTATCATACATTTGAAAGGGAGAAAGATGGATTACACAGTTCTGCTTGGCCAGAGGGGGCAAATTTAGAGCAATGGAAAGAAGCAATCAATCATTCAATAAGTAACTACTATGTGCCAGGTGCTGAGCTAGGTACTGTGGACACAATAGTATCTAGAGAAGAAAAATAAATTATGAATCAGAGCTGTGCTCATGTAACACAGGCTCTTCTTCCCTGGATTCTTCCAGCACAGACAGGCTAGTTGACCATTTTTCATGGATGTTGTGTGTAGAAGGGAATGACTATTCAGGCATGGGTGGGAAGGCAAGAGCTCTGAGATCACTTCCTGTTTTGAGATGCTGAGATGTTGGAACATGATCTGACTTGTTTATGAGGAAGACTACATTGGCTGTTTGTGTCCAAAATGGATTGTGGAGGTGAGTGAGTGGAGACTGAGAGAGTATCACAACAGGAAGCTAGTTCAGTAGTCTAAGGGAAAGTTAATCAGGGCCTGGAGTAGAGTAGGGGCAGTGGGATTAGAGAGAGGGGGCACTGATGTGAAAAATATTGTGGACTGCCTTAGGTCAGCAGTTATAATAATACACCATGCTTTCCTGGAGCCCCATCGTTTTGTTTCATTCACTAACTGTCCTTTTGGTTGCAAGATTCTTTGACAAAACTTTCTGTTGGAATTCTCAAAAAAAAAAAACCAAACCAAACCAAAAACAAACAAAAAAAAGTATGGAGAAAACGGGTTACGTGCAGAGGGGATTTCATGAGGTTGGATCCTCAGCTGGTAAATGGCTCTTTTTAGCTTTAATTTGAGAGGTCTTATTGGTTAATTATCTAAGTTTCTTTTGCATCAAAATGAATGAACTAGCAAACAGGTATACCAGGTCTTCTATCGTTCTGGGGAGTGAGGCCCAGGCGGGGGCGTCTACCAATCTGATGGAAAGCGCTGACTTAAGAAACCATTTATTTGATAAAACTGGAGGGTCCTCAAATTCATACATCAATTTCCAAATTTCAGGGGAAAATATTACTTTTTAAATGTCCCTAATAGTTATTCATTATTCTAGGCCCTTGAAATCTCACCAGAATGCTTTATTGATGAGGAAGGCTTCAGAGAACATTATTCAGGCAATGGGAAGGAAACCTCTGGTTCTATACCAGGATAATAGATGGAGGTGTTTGGCACCAGTGTTTAATTTTGTTTGCTTTGGGAAAATCTGAGAAATAGATGGTAGTTTTGATTTGTGTCCCTTCTAACAGGTAGAAAGAGGAAAAGAGGGAAATAGTATATTTTTTAATTGAAGAACCTCAGGAAGAAACCAAATTGTTGCTCTAGGAATCTGAATCAGTTCTCTGGAGGGCCTTTTTTAAAAACATGAGTCACATCATTTATCAAAAGTTTGCAAAGCACTTTACATGTAAGATTCCTAATTAATTCCTCTTCATTTTGCCTCTTCTCTCCCTTATCTGTCTTCTATACAACTACCAAATTGATATTACTAAAGTGCAAATCTGGCCATGTCACCCCCCACACTTTCCCAGGAAGCATCAATGGCTCCCTATTGATGCCAAGAAAAAGTTACAAACTCTTAGGCATTTAAAGACTTTCACAATATGGTTCAAATGAATATCTCCAGAGTGATTACATATATTTTCCCACTAACACAATCAAACTATTTGCTGTTCCATCTCTTGATTCTACATCTTTAAATAGGTTCTTCCCCACAGCTGGAAGACCTTCCTTCTTTCCTTTTTCATTTTACAACTCTTATCTTCCTTTAAAACTTATTTCAGATGGTACCACTTACAAAAAGTCATTCCTGTTTTCTCACATACCAGTTCCCTTCTTTCTCAATTATTTTCCAGTTATATGATATATATTTTGCATGTACTTATCTGTGTAGATGTTATCTCTCTCCCTCCACACAACCCCAGCGGAATATAAGTACATTTTTTTTGTATCCCTAATGCCTGTCCAATACAATACTTAGATCACTGTAAGTACTTATGAAATATTTAATTGAATTGTGGGTTGGAAAGTACTGGTATTATAGCCTTTGTTTAACAAATGCAGGAAACTGAGTTCAGCTCAGAGAGGTTATAACTTGCCCCTAAAATAATTAAGTGATTTGACAGTTCCCCAACTAAAACTCAAACCTTCTGACTGTAGGAGTGGGGTTCCTCCTCTGTTCTGGGCTTGCTTCTTTATGAGACCACAATATGGAAAAGCAATATCTTAATGGAATGGGCTTCTGAAGGCCCAGACAACTGCATAAGAGAAAACTCAGGGTTGACTAGTAAAAAGCTTTTGTGGCTTAATTTTTAGAGCAATAATGTGGTCCCTGGAAATTATAGAGCTTTATGCTGTTTCTTACCTGGTAAGCTCAGAGCATAACTCACAGACTGTTAGAGCTCAAAGGGAATTTACAAATAAACAAATCCAATCAGGTACACTGCCAGCTACATTTGATGATGGCAAACAGTAAGCAGGTTTGTCTGATCATTTCATGTAATTGATTTTGTTTTAATTGAATTGACCCCTTTCTCAAGGAGTAGCTATGTTTCCAAGGTAGCTGAAGTCATCTGACTGTTTGACGGCAAGGTCTGTAGGTGATGCCCTGAAAAACAGAAGCAAAAAAAAAAATTGACATTGTTCTTTAAGATCTCCATGTATGATTCAGGCGAATAGTTCTGAGCCTATTTCGTGTCATGGATCCCTTTGGCATTCTGGCAAAACCTATGGGTCCTTTCTCAGAATAATGTTTTTAAATGCATAAAATAAAATATATAATATTGCAAAGAAAACCACTTATTTTGGAATATAGTCATCAGAATATTTAAAAAGATAAGTTCATAGACACCAAGGTAAGAATTTATGCTCTAGCAGGAAATCCCTGCCACATGTCTCAAATTTAGCTATGTGGCTTTAAGTAATCATTTTCTCCATTTGATTCTCTATTTCCCATCTGTAAAATGAAGATATTTGACTATTTTTAAGGTCTTTTCCACCTTCTCCATTTTATGTTTTAAAAGTCCCTTTAGTTCCAAGTTTGATGTAACTCAATGGATCTAACCAATCACTCAAGAAAAAGTTTAAGCACCTACTAAGCACTATACAAAGTGCTAGACATAAAAGAAAGGCAAAAATAATCCCTGTCCACAAAGAATCTGAAGCCCAAGTAAATTCACGTATTTGAGGACAAGTTCATTGCTTCTTACTATTTTCTCTGTAGGAACCAAAGCCCTCTGTTTTGAGATTATATTTCATTCAAACCTACTTAAAGTAGGTTAAAATAAAACATATATGGAGGGGGAAAAATCTCCAAGGTTTTTTTTTCACTTGGTGTTTTGCTTTATTTTGAAATGCTGCTTTGAGCAAATTGTGAATGCTTTGCTCAGGCCACTAACCGACCTGCTCTGGGCCAAGAGCCCTGAGGCACAAGCATGAACCATACTGGGACTTGGATGCCAGCATCCAAGGGAACTGAGTTCCCAGAGCCCCTGACTGTCCTGCACTGAAGTATTTCTGACTCACCAAGCAGATGATGCCTCTGTCTCAGACAATGAGATGAGATTTATCTGCAAAGCTGCAAATGGGATTAAAAAAGAAATATATAGGGTCCTTGTGAGACTTGGTCACAGCTGTAACTAGGATGGGGCCATCGGAGGAGACTCATTTTCTCCACTTGTTTGAAATCCATGCCTTGTGTTACGTGGTCTTCCTATGGTTGAGCCCCTATGTGGGCTGTTAAGGGATGGGAATCCTAAAGGTAAGGCAAAAAAAAAAGCAGTGAAATGGGGACATAGTCTTTTCCTAGGCACAATTGCCACAGAGAAAAGTGATGGATGGATATACATAGGACCTCATTCTGTTCCTATATTAGCTGGTCAGTTGAAATTATTCAATACCCCATAATCCAGAACAGCAACTATATCATCTTCAGAGTTGTTAGGGGGGTCAAGATTGGGGGGAGGGGAATGGGTGAGGTGACAGTGTCCTGTTTCCTTTGAAAACACACCTAATGAGGATAAGTAATTCCCCTCCCTGGAGAAACTTGACCCTGTTGACAGATTTCCTGGGGATAATGGCAGGGAACCTCTCCTCAGTAGAAACAAAGTCCAAAGAAGTACACCCATCCCTTGGAGCAACCCCAAATTGAAAGTCCTATAGGAAAGATCTAGCTAGACTGTAAGGTATCCTCATTCTATAAGTAGTTTTCTGCAAACCCTGGAAGTCAGGTAAGCATTTTTGGCTCCTTGGAGCAGCCTGACTCCTGATTGCAGAGGATTCAAGTCTTTGAAATGTTCTTTGTGTCCCCAATAATATCCCTTACTGTCACTTCCCCACATAAACTATTTTCTCAACTGTGAGAAGGGATATGGATGAAAAGCCACAAGGCCACAATGGTTTCTTCCCCAAGTGAAAATTTTCCTAGTCAAGCTAGGGATGTAGATCCCAGGGGTCTTCTTGGCCAGGTTGATAGTAGTCTTTGATCCACAACCTTTTTTCTTAGGTTCTTCCTCTGTGTTAAGGCCTAATGTATCACAGAGAGCCGTCTCCAGTCTTCCTGATCTATACCTTGCCATTGGATCATCCTCCAAAGATGGCTTTGTAGGAGAAAGAGAGGTTGGTAACCTTGCATGGCCCACCCTCATTTACATCCAATTTACTTGTAAGTCTCATTGACATCATCTTCCTGATGTCACAGTCTTCTTTCGAAACCAAGGACAAACAACAGTATCACACATCTCAATGAACCCTGGGAGATCATATAGTCCACTCCCTTTATCTTATGGAGGAAGACTCTAAGGTCCAAAGTAGGAAGTAATTTATCACCCAGAGAGCAGAGCTAGGAACTGAAGCCTGGTCTCTGATTCCAAAGCCTGTGCTCTTCTCCAATCACACCAACTTGTCTTTCCCCCTGATTCCTCATGAGTGAAGCTTCACCAGAACCTCTTGACCTGAAAATTCAGAATGATGCTCCTCAGAACAGTGCTAGCCAGTGGTAAGACTTACAGCTCAAGCTCCCCTTATCCCTCATCGAATCCTATCATTTATAAAGGAGAAAATTTCTGTCCTAAGTCCTAAGTCCCAGTTCTTTCTATGACAAAGGCCACCAGAAGGACAGTAGGTGTCCTCTGGATTATGGAAAGTAGTGACTCCATACTTATTTCATTGAAACCAGCTCAACACACAAGCCAAGTGGATTTGGCTACCTTGGACAGAGGTAACGTGCAACAGAGGGGAAAGTCTGCTCCTGACATAAAACTGAAAGCAAATCAATATGACAAGCATATATTGTTTACTATATGTTAAACAGAAAATACCAAAAAGCAAATAAACAAAACTCTTGTGAAAACTGTCTTCTTTCAAAGAGCTCAGAATCTAGTGACAGTGATAGCATGCAAACATCTATATACAAACAAAATAAAAGCAATTAATTTGGATAGCGAAACATTTGGGTCTTTTTCTCATCTATAAAATGGTGATAACTTTTGGACCATCTACACTGATAGTAGTGCTGTTGTGAAGTATTTTGCAAATATTAAAATGCTTTAGAAGAATGAATTGTAACCATTATCATGCAATATAATGTAATATAATAATACAATGTAATATAATAAATACAAAAGCCAGTGGAATGTAGGAGATAAAGAGATATCTAGAAGGCCTGGATTCAAGTTCTGCTTCTGAAACATTCTAACTGTGTGAACCTGACTGGGCAAATCACCTAACTTCTCAGTGGCCCTGAGTAACTCCCCAACTTTCCAACTGTAAGACACTGACCAGTTGTTTATCTGCATCAATGTAGAGAGAGAGTTTTCCAAAACTAAGAACTAATAGAACAAAATTTTAAAAAATCAACGTTATTAACCTTTGGGTTATTCTTTCTCCATTCCACCCTCCTTTGGTTCTTTCTCCCTTTTCCTCCTCCCTCTCCTCTTCTCCTTCCCCCCAGCACATCCTACTCTCTCCTTGTGGGTACGCATTTTATCTTCAGTGAACAATAAGTGGACACGAGATCCTTGAGGTGCTCCCTGGGTCAGACTGCTGTGAAAACTTAATGAATTGACACTTTCAGCCTCTGAAAGGGAGCTGGCCATGGCAAGAGGACCAAGAGGGGCCCGGCAGAGAGCTAGCTGAAGAGTGGGGGCTGGGGGTGGGGCGGCATTGCCCGCTGCCCCTTTGCCCTGGCCCTCCCGGGCAGCAATCTAAACAGCTGGGCCTCTGATGTGCCCGGGAGCATCGCCCGCCTGCCTAACAAAAGCAACAAAAGCCACATTACAGCGGGGCAATGTGGTCATCCCCGCACCGCTGGGGCCCCGTTGACTCTCTCTGTCCCCCCATCAATGCCTTCCTTGTTGTCTGTCTGAGGCCCTGGAGGGTTACCAGAGGACTATCCTCACTCAATAGCCTCTCTCTCCACCATTGTCTTTTAATATAGGTTTAGAGTCCTCCAGGATAGGGAACTGCCGGTACAATTACTCATAATGGCCAGCAGTAGATGAGGCTTATTTGCAGCACACAGTTGATTGGCCTTTGTAACGGGACAAAGAGAGCCTTGTTAGGCTCTGGACACAAAAGCAAACACAATGTATGAATCTGAATAATGCGGAGGAGGGAAGTAACTGGGACCTCTGCAAAAGGCTGTTATTGACCAAATCGGGGCCACTGCGCCCCGCCCCTCCGGACACCCTCCCCACCCCGCAACCCCCGCCCTCCTCCGCCCCTCCCGCTGTTCTAGCTCGGATAGATCCGTGGATGCGTCCTGCTTTTGAAAGACCTTTCTAGCGCCCAGAGAGAAAGCCCACCATAAACAATGCGGCCAAGCCAGATCTTTTCTCCTTTGCCCCGGGAAGAGTGTAGGAAGTTCCACACTTTAAATTCTGCACCAGTGATCTCCAGCATTTTTTGAATTCCAGAACTTCTCATCAAGACAAACGTGTGTGTGTGTGTGTGTGTGTGTGTGTGTGTGTGTGTGTGTGTGTGTGTGTGTGTGTGTTTGAGGGGCTTTTCAGGGAGCAGAAAAACAACTCACAGTGATACCGGGACTTCAGGTTTGCGAAGTGTTTCTATCACAACAGTCTCATCAAGATATACTTGGATTATTACCCCTTTGGGCAAAAGAATTCTGCTCGGGCCAAGTGGCTGATTAATACAGGGAAATAACTGGGATTTATATAATTTAAGTTCAGGGCACTACACACACATTTCATTCAATGGGGGTTGGTGGCAGATGGATGATAGTTCAGGGTATTGTCTCCCTTTTACACAAGGAAACTGCAGCGCAGAAAAGTTGTGGCTTGCCCAGAGTCACAGTATAATTAAGATTTGCTGAGCACTTCTTGCACGGATCCTCCCGACAATCCTGGGAAGTGGAGGCTATCATTATATCACGGTTTTACAGATGTGGGAACTAGGGCTCAGTGTGAGGAGTTGAACTCAGGTCTTTTTTGCTCCGATGCTCATTAAACTGGCTGCCTATCAGCATCATAGATGGGATTCCAAATAGGTCTTCTTTCATCGAGTCATGCCCAGACTTCCCGATCTATATCTTGCCACTACCTCCAGATGGCTCCAGAGGAGAAAGTGAGGCTGATGACCTTGCTTAGCCCTCCTTCCCTTAAAATTCACTTACAAGTCAGGACATCATCTTACTGATGTCTTGGTCTTTCTTCCAAAACTAAGGTCAAATAATAGCAATCAGTTTATCCATTTTGAGCCTTCTTTACTCAAATCCAGCATTCTATGCACTAAGACACACTGTCCCTCAGGTCCAAGATAGGATTCGAACTCAGTTTTTTTCTGGTTCCAAGTACAGCATTCTAGCCCCTATGTCTTGTGCTGCTTTTCTCAGCTAGTAAATATCAGATATAGGTCTTCCACTGAGGCCTTTTGATAAGACCAAGATGCTTCCCGCTATACTGTGCTTACAAAAAACACATTTCAGTTGTAATAAGTTCTGGTCACACAGGAAAATGTACATCAAAAAGAGTTGATGATTTCTTTCCTGCTGCCACAATAAACTCATCAACCTGCTTTGCCATCTGAGGGACTGTGCAGAAATCACTCAACAGTATGACTGAAAAGTCTTGGCCAGTAATGGCCAATACACAGTTACAAGCAAAAACATCTCCTTGTCCAGGAGAATGGAGGGAACAAATAATTAGTTAACTCTTTTGACATAGGTTTCATATTATTCAAACTCCATAGAAACTAATCAGGTCACAGTTTCTTATACAACAGAGCAGAATGATCCCCTCAGGGCTTAGAATCTGCCTTGACCTAAAATATTCATCCTCTGTACAGGCTCAGCCTGATTCTCAGCACCTTTGGTGTCTGCATCCAGATGTCAGGACACAACTTGTTACAGTGAGGATGAAATTTGCTGCTCCAGTAAATCAATAAATATTTGTTAAGTGTCTACTGTGTGCAGGCACTGGGCTCAAAGAACTTGTAATCTAATGGGGAGGAAAAATGTACGTATGCAGGTATGTACAAGTTAAATAACAGATAATATTTATGTAACACCTACTACATGTTGGACACAGTACCAAGAAACTTATAAATATCTCATTTGTTCCCCACAACACTCCTAAGGCAGTACATGCTATTAGTATCCCCATTTGGCAGAGGAGAAGGTTGGGGCAGGGAGAAATTAGATAACTTGTCCTAGGTCTAACAGCTAGAAAGTATCTTCAGGCTGGATTTGAATTTAGACCTTTCTGACTTCAGGTCCAGAGCTATACCCATTGCACCACCTAGCTGTCTTGAGGGAGGAGGGAGGAGGGAGGAGGCTGTAGCAGATTCGGAGTTGGGATAGAACCAGAAAGGAAGGACCTTCTGAATCAAATGGCACTAGAGGAAAGTTCTGAAGGAAGCTACAGATTTCAGAAGGGTGTGAAGAGAGACAGTAGTCTGTGAGTAGGATCAGTGGGTACAAAAGCTTAGAACAGAGAGCCAGTATGACTGAACCCTAGAGAGAGGAAGGGGATAATGTGTAGACTGGTAAGATAAGAAGCAAAGCTGTGAAGAGCTTTAAAGGCCAAACGCTTCTTTCTCCCCTGCTTTACCCTTTTATAAAATGAGATAATAACACTCATTCTGCTTCCAGAGTTTTAATGTAGGGATTTGGAAGTTTGGAGATTTAAAACGGTGATGGATCTTAGAGGTCATGGACTCCAATCTCCTTGGGACAGATGAGGTCCAAAGAAATGAAAGAACTCACCTAAAGACATGCAAATAATAAACTCAGGTCCTCTGACTCCAAATCTACCACTGCTTCCAACAGTTATAATGTGCCATGTGAAGAGTCGTCATCAAGTGTAAAGCATTGCACCTATACAAGTCATCCAGATATTGGAGATTATATATGTGTATGTATGTATATTATATGTATGTATATAGCATGTTATGTGTATGTATGTACACACACACACACACATATATATATATATATATATATATAATGTGTATATACTGAAAAACAATTGGGGGTGGATGGTGGGAAGGAAATATAGGTGATATAAAAGTAGAAGATATAAATAAAAATCTACTTTTAAAAACAGAAGAATAAAAATTGGAGAAAGGGATTCTGTGGCACTCTTTGCAAAGTAAGAAAATAAAATGTTTGAAAACAGTTGGGGAAAATTAGAGAACAGTAAACCAAACTAAATGACCACTTCTGAATAATCTGTGAATTGGGAGAGCTAGTCTTAACGTAACTGATCTTAACTCGCTGTCATGAGATAAAATCAAACTACAGCTTTTGGAAGTGATTAGTAGGAGAAATACAGGCTGAGGCCACAGATGTTGGGATGGTGAATGGAGGTGTGGCTTCTTTCTGGTCTGGAGGCATAACCTACTCAGAGACATATCATTTGGAGAAACAATGTGTTTGGTGGTAAATATGGGCAGCTTTTGGCACCTGGCAGGGCGTAGAAAGGGAAGGAGCTGTTCAAAGGAGGTAGAAAGTGTATGTGAGTGACTCAGGGAAGGCTGGTTGGGAGGGCTTGGGTCAAACATCATCCATCTAATTTCACTGTGTGCTACCATGTCTGCCTACCCACAAGGCCAAGTTTTCTAGGCTTTGAGATCAGCTCTCTGCAATGCCACATTGGGTGGGGCATCATTTTATTGCGGATTATTCTTATAATCTTCGTCACTATCTTGGTCATCATCAGTATCATCATTTCATTCTCAACTTATGGGATGGAATGGAGATAGGGATGGTCCTGGAATAAATTGTCACCCTACTAGGGCTCTTTCATTGCACTACTTCACCAGCGAATTAAATCATTGATTTTTGTAATGTAATGAAAATATCAGACCACAAGCTCATCTGTTTTAGAGCTAATACTGAGTTTCATCAGCAGTAGCAGACAGGATGATGGGGATGAGACCTGTTTCCCACATGGTTTTGATTTCTTTTTCTAGTTGTTATGTTTTGAGAGCTTTTCATTCCACATACTCTGGAGGTTATGCATATGCAGTGTGATGACATACATTAAAAATAAACTTTGATTTTTATGGGTCAATGTTATGTTTAGGTGATTGTGGGTAACAGTTTTGTTTGGGATGATGCTAGAGTTCTAGTACAGCTGATTTGTTGCATTCCCAAGGTTTTTTTGGGTTCTGTATTTATTTGTGATGAAAAAGTTCATCATCTGTTTATACAGATAGTGAACTTTTGGTGGAGAATTATGACTGTTTTATCCTGTTGTAGTTAGAATGAATTGAGGACTACCCCATGGAACTAAGACATGTGCTGTAGTTCCATGGGTAATGAGACAAGTGCTTTTGCTCCTTGCTAAAGGACAAGGGACCTGTAATACTAATTAATTAGCCAGCATAGTGTTTTTAGTTTAGTAAAGAGTGTTACAAATATTAGCTCATGTGAGTCTCATGACAACCCTGGGTAGTAGGTACTATCATTACCTCTATTTTACAGATGACATTGACACAAATTACTGTGACTCAAGAAAGGGTGTACAGGACCAAAATAAATGTTCAAACTGCCTGAGAAGAAATTGAAGAGGAAGAAAGACAATGTGGCATCCAACTCTAAAACTGTGAGATTCAGTGATGTAGTTGAGTCTGAAGATCAAAAATTTAGATTTTTAAGGGATTTTAATTTTTATTAACAATATTTAGATGTATCTCTGCCTTATCCTGAAATTCTATCTATTCTTTTCTATGTGTTTAAAATCTATTTCAGTGATAATATTGCTTTATTATTTTGGCATTACTATCACTAGCTCTCCCACCCACAACCCACCACCCATGACTGTCACAATTGAAATTAAGGTAAACTTAGTCACAAAGTTCTGAACGTGTTCAATTTATTGGTAAGGCTAGCATTTACTAACCAAATGATTCCTTCTGCTCCTCAGCAAGCTAAAGTTCCCTGAGAGTTCAAACTTTTGTGGATAGTTAAAAAGGTGATAAATAAAATTCCACTTAGCACAATTACTTTTAGATTCTTTGCTTTCCATATGAACTTAGTTATGTCTTGATATTTTTCACATCTTCAACCATATCTCCACCATTTTTGAGTGAATTTTAAACATAAAGTAAATTATATCAGAGGGCAGTAAGAAAGTAGTAGCTTTTAATAACTAGTTCTTATTGAACCAACCTTCTATTGGTTTATCCATCAATTCTTATAACATGCCCCTTGGAGACATGTAGTTTCCAAATTCTTTTAATCTAGACAACAATTGACTTCAACAAAAGACCTTGTGGAACAACTCCAGCCTTTTCTGCTTAACTCTTCTTTGCTTCCTACCCTCCAAAAGATACAAATAAGTGAGGAAATTGGTCTTAACTTTTGATGCAATTCTAGTGGACAGCATATGGTTTAAATTAAATAGTGGACATGAATTATTATTACTCTTTAGACATGATCCTAGAGTCCCTAAGTAACCCTTGTGTATGGAATATTCAGAGAGGACTAGAACCTCTGGTATGAGGGATTGATGAACTGTTTTCAGGGCTGCTCATTCATCTTTTGTGCCCGCCTCTCACCCAACTCTCACCCTGTGGTTCCAAGAAACTTTAATGACAGACACACCTTGGTAAAACCATCTTAGTAGACAGGCTAAACCAGATTGAGAGTAATCAAAAAACTTTAGACCCATTGATGAGTTAGGGTGATGTCTACCCCAAGCATGTGGAGGCTTCTTTGGGCAGAATGGGTAGATGAGAACAATTGATTGCAACAGCCATGACGATGGTTGAAGCAGGTATTATGGAGCACTTAGAAGTTGGCCAGACATTGAAGATGCCAATCATCCTCTGCATTCTGAGTCATCCTTAGTTGTCTTGACTTTCATCTTGCTATTATATTTGTAACTTTGTGTAATTCTGCCTCACTTTAATCCACTTCACCACTCAGGTCAAGATATCATTCTGTGATGTCATCGGTCCTCTTCAAAATCAGAGAATGATTGACAGATAAAATGACTTGGAGATAGGGTTTACTAGCTTTTTTATGGTTTGGGGAAGTATAAGAAAACGAGGAACAGGAAGCATCACAGATGGAACATTGGTTACAAAATCAGAAGGATCATAGATGGTAGAAAACAATATGAATGGATAGAAGTTTGGAATGCAGGATTAGCAAGAATCTCTCCTTCCATCTTGTCATGGAAAGCTCATTGGTGGTGTCCACCTGCATGGTTAGCTAGTGTGACAGTGATAATAGACCAGACTTTCTTGAAGAATGACTAGTGTTACAGAGATAACAGACTTCCTAGTGCCCACCTGCATCTTACAAGGTTTGTTAGCAAGATAATAACTCTCACTTATGGGTATGCAAGGCTCCTTAGTAAGATAACAGGTCTTTAATTGTGCACAGGATCAAAAATGTGTAGAGACCATACATTTCTATGAATTAAGGGAACTTATGGAACCATTTAGCTCAGAGAGGAGAGCTGAACTTCTGAATATCGAAAAAATCAATTATAGAATGGAATCAAATATAAAATGCTAGAGCAATATTTGATTTACCCATCCCTTTCCAAAGTTAACCCCCTTCCCAACCATTTCTAAACCCTCTTTTGTAACAACTAAGCATAATGAAGCAAAATAAATCTACACATTGGCCATGTCCCAAAATATATGATTCATTCTATTACTCTAGACTAGACAATCATCTTTCTCTGAGGTGGGCAATATGCTTCATCCTTGGTTCTTCCTGTACAGATGAGCTGAATTCAAGTTCTGGCTCTGACATGTACTGGTTATGTGAACCTAGGCAAATCACATGTGGTTACTCAGGTAACCATGGCAGTTTCTGTTAGGACCGGTCTTAGCACTGATCAAAACTTTTATCTTTCAAAGTTGTTTTTCTTTACCTTGTGGTAGTTACATAGATTAGTTTCCTTTTAAGTTCAAACCCTTTGCTCAACATCTTATGTTGATTTTTTTTATTATATCAGTAAAAAATTTTAATATTTTTGCTTTTCTACATTTATTTTCATGTTTTTTATAGTCCAATGTCAAATGCCTTGTAAATACCTGAGATTATGTTCCTTTTTATCATCATTTAGTCATCATCAAAGATCTATCTCATGTAACTTTTTATAAAAATTCTATTCACATCCTTAACTTCTTTCTCATTTGTATTTTTGTTTGATTTGTCTAAGTCTAAAAAAGATAATCTGAGGTTCCCAAATTTTTATTTCTCCCTATAATTTGATGAAAATTTTGTCAAGTAATAAATATTATGCCATTTGTTGAGTATATATGTATATATATATGCACATATATATTGAATATTGATGGTATTTAATTGTATAGAGTGCTCTTAAAGATGTGATTTCTTAGTTTATCTCTTTTAACTTTTTTTTTTTACTGTTATCTTGTCTGAGAACATGATTTCTACCCCTTACTTTTGAGCTGACTTAAAGTGTAATTAATTCAATTTCATTTCCTCGTTTTAGCTCTATATGACTCTTTACGTTTCAAGTTTGCTTCTTGTAAGTATCATATTGTTAGATTTTACTTTGTAAATTACTCTACTACCCTTTGCCATTTATTGATTAGCTCATATCACCAACATTCATAGCTATGATTCTCAATTATGTATTTGTTTTCATATTTTCTGGCTTTGTTCTCTTTCCTTCCTCCTTCATTCTTTTAAAAAAGAAGATTAATACTAGTGATCAGAAATTGAAGTGATCTACTTTGCATGTTATTACCCTCACATTTTTCTTTCTTGGAGTTTCCCTATGAGTGAATTTTAGGATTCACTTGCCATGTACATAGTGTTACAGGTTTCACCTGCTCATGGAGCACCTCAGATCTGAGCTCTTAAAGGTTTCTAGCTTTCTTACCTATGATGGTAATCATTTTCCTGGAAGGAGCTTTCTCCAGAGCTTTCAGATTGTTGCTCTTTTCTGTTTGTATTTGCTGTGTTTTCTTATTCAATATGAACTTTTCTGCTATTTCTCTTTGGATTTTTTGATCACTGTTTGTTGTACTACTTTTAAAAAATCTTTCCTGAAGTATATATGAATGACCTGGACTCCTCTATAACTTTCCCACCAACAACTTAGTTCCATAGTTCTTTAGAAAGAACTTTAGAGGTCATGGGTAATCTAATACAACTCCTTCTTTTTTACAGATGTGAAAACTAATCCCTTGAGAGGTAAAGTGTGACTTGCTCATTATTAGAGATCTTAAGTGGTAGATCTAGGATTTGAACCCAGATTCCCTGATTCCACATCCAGCATTCTTTCCAGCAAGCAACATGTCTTTTTTTTGTTCTCCCCTTTCCCTTTCCCTCTGCCTTTCCTTTTCTCTTCTTTTGCAATCAGAACAACTTATCTTTCTTAACTACAGAACATTTTAAAGCTACTTTTCTCTATCTCAGGAGGATGTCTGTTGGGCTTCCTTAAAATAGGGTTCACCTATATCATATTTTATTAGTCTAATTGTCTGGGCTCTTTTGGAAAATGTAGATTAGATGGGAACAGAGAATACTTCTCCCTGATCAGGTATGAAGGAGACAGAAAGAGAGTTGTTGTGCCCTGCAGAGCTGGGAGAAGAAAATCAGGCTGCTTGTTAAACTTTTTACCAAACATCTTCATGCACTTTCTTGCTGCTTTATTATCCTTATTTTAAAAAACAGGGGAAATTGAACCCAGAGGAATTGAGTGACTTGCTGGTGTCCAAGTGGGAGCAGTGCGGAGCAATCAAATTCAGTCTTCTTTCTTTCCCGACCTGTATTTAAATCCCTAAACAGCATTTCTTCCTGTAATGAACACCACCTTTTTCTTTAATTAAAATTCAGTTACAAATGTAGACATTCTACTGGGCTCATAATTACTTGGAGCAGATTTTTAGGACAATTGGCATAATAGTTCTAGGACTTACTATCATACCAATGTATTATTTATAGTATCCGCCTGGGTAGACATCATTCTTTAGGGTAATTAAGATAGGGTTCATGGTCTCCAGGCTCAGAAGGAGGTGAGTGGGGAGGCCTCTGTTACTATTTCCATCACAGTGACTATTGGAAAGTGATTTCTTCCTGATAAAATGTGTTCTCCTTGAATGTGTCCTAAACTCTCCTGGTCATTTGAACTAATTTTAAAAAGGAGAGATTTTTGAGGGCTTGGGAATGAATAAGTCATTTATTCTGTAATTGGGGATAAGAGGATAGGAAAAGGGAGTAATTTTCCTTGATGGCTTTATACTGATATGTTTTCCAGTGCAATTGTGTGAGAAAATAATAACTGACATTTATATAGCTCTTTCTTTTTGACCAGCATTTTGAGGCTCCAAGGAGCATCACTTCTCACCTAGACTATTGCAATAGCCTGCTGGTTGGGATCCCTTTCACAAGGCTTTTCCTGTCCAGTGCATCCTAACTCAGCTGCCAAAGTGATCTCCCTAAAAGCATTGGTCTGACCGTAACAGTCCCCTATTCTACAAATTCTAGTAGTTTCCTACTGCCTCAAGATCAAATATAAAATCTTCTTTTGCTGTCAAAGACCTTCATAATGAACCCCCTTCCTACTTTTCCAATCTTCTTATGCCTCAATACTCTAAGCTTGTGGCACCAACCTTGCTCTTCCAAGCCCAAGACAATCCATTGTCTAAATACCTTTTCATTATCTGTTCCCCGTGCCTGTAGTGTTCAATGTTCTCCCTTCTTACATCTATCTCATGGCTTCCTTCAATTCTCAGATAAAATCCCAACTTCTATGTCTTTCTACTGTTCTTCTTTAATGTTAGCACATTTCTTCTTAGATTTATTTCAGTTTATTTTCCCTCTCTCCCCTTATACTATACACATACACACATATACATATGCATTGTGTGTATGTATATGTAAATATGTGTATGTATGTATGTATGTGCCTAGTGATATATGTATGCATTCATACCTATACATATATACGAGTGTATGTGCATTCATACATACATGGTTGTTGCCCTTTGTTCTTGAAAAGGACAAAAATAGCGTCCCTGTGTTGGGATCAAAGTACAATGTGTTTGACTGTGACTGATCAGACCATTATGAGTTTGGAAGGCTCTACCACAGGTTGGGCACAAATGGAGATGTCTCTAAATTCACACATCTCACATTTCTTCTGAGTTACTGCAATTCTGCTTTGCTCATAGAGTACAAAGTCTTTCTTGATATGGGTACATTATACTGGATGGTCCTGTGTCTCTCATGTCTCACAATCAATTCCAAAGTTCTTGAGAGATCTTGAGAGTGTCCTTGTGTTACTTCTTTTCACCTCTATGTGAGTGCTTGCCTTGTGTGAGTTTGTGAGTTCTCCATAAAATAGTCTTCTTAGGCAAATATATTTTTGGCCTTATAAGAACTTCACCAGCCCATAAGAGTTGTGCTACCTACAGTAGAGTTCGAAGCCAGGTTGTAGCTCAGATCTTCCTGACTTCAGGCCCAGCACTCAATCCCTTCTATCCACCTACCTGCCTCAGCACTATGTAGTGTAAGTCATCTGAACCTGGTGACTTCAACCTATTAAGTCAGTCAATTATGTACTAGGTATTGTGCTAAGCATAGGGTTTTCAAAGAAAGAAAAATTAATCTTTCTTGCTCTCATTGGACTCACAGTCTAAGGGTCAAGCAGGTTCTTCCTTGTGCTATTAGTCTGCTAGATGTTGCATTGGACAGAAAAGTGGATTTAGGTTCATGGAACTTTTATATCACATCTGGATTCAGATTCTTTCTAGCGTTGTGATCTTGGACAAGTCGCTTAACCTCTACCTCAGCTTCCCATCTGCAAAAGGGGGGTAATAATGTTCCCAATGCTGTTTTGTGGATCAAATGAGTAAATATGCATGAAGTACTTTGCCTTTAATACCTAACATGACCTCTAATGAACAAAAACCAAGCTCATCAACCTGCCATTTACAGTCCTTCCGCTATCTGGCTCCAACCTGCTTTTCAAGCTTCATTTCAGTATTGTTCAATGATTTCTAAATTCCAGCCAAATTGGATTATCAACTGTTCCTGAAACTTGCTCTTTTATCTCTTACCTGTATAACTGTGAGCTCCTTAAGAGGAGGGGCTGCATTTTGCCTTTCTTTGCAGCCCCAGGGCTTAGTTCAATGCCTGTTGAGTAGTAATTAGCTGACTGATCTCACAAATGCCTGGAATTTAATTCCTTCCGTATCTTGGAATCCTTCTCTTACTTGAAAGCATGGCTCAGCAGTCTACACTAGGTTGGTTGCTATTGTCCTCTTCTAGGCAAGATTTTTGAAGACAAGAATTATTTGGTTTTTAACTTTTTAGACATAGCACATAGCTATGTCTGTACCTGTCCCTTGCATGTAGTAAGTGCTTCATTGGTAAATACGTATTTGTTGAATTGTAAAGAAGCTATCTTATCAGGTCAGCCTCATTTTTTCCTGTTATAAGGATATTTACCTGGTTGAACAGGGGACTGCTTCAGACAAAGATACTTTACACAAAAGGGATGCTGAAACAAAGCATTTCATAAAGACTCGGCTAGATCTTGCAGATAAGAGAAAGACGTGGACTAGATACATTAGTTAGCGTCATCCAGGATTAGTTGACTCCTCAAAGAGTAATCTTAATAGCTTGGTGTTATTTTGGATAGAAGTCTCTAATAGGGTGGCCCAGCGATCTCCCCTGGACCTTATGTTGTTTAATACTTTTTTTAGTGACTTGGATGAAGATAGAGACAACATTTTATCAAATGTGCATGTTGGCATAAAAATATATTATAAATTTTATAAAAGTTTAATACATGTGTCAGATTAGGATTAAGGTAAGCTTCTCAAAAACCTAAAATGATGGGCTCAATATTATAATAAGAAATTTCATAGGAATAAATGTTGTTCCAATGCTGTCTTTACAAAATCAACTTCATATGTTCAGAAGTTTTTAGTTTAGTTTTTTTTAGACCTAGATTTCTTAGTGGACTGCATTTCTCTAGTGTGAGGAGGCAACCCTCCAACCTGTTATCTTAAGATGCATTGAGAAGCAGAGCACATAGAACATTGGAGATGAAAGTGCCATGCTACTTAGCTTTGAGTACCACATTGTAGGAAAAACACTGACAAACTGAACGGTCTCCAGGAGAAGGTTACCAGGAGTGGGAAGGAACTGGATACTATCCCATATAAGGACTAGTTGATGCATAGCATGAGGAAAGAATCACCTTGATGGAAATGAAGAAAGATGCATAGTGTTTTAAGTGTTTAAACGGTTGTCTTCTAATGGAGAGATTAATCTTCTTCTTCACTTCGAAGGACAAAACCACAAGCAATGGTTAAATTTGCTAAAGTAGATTTTCAGTTTCTATACTTGTTCAGTTGCATTCAACTTCATGGCCTTGTGGACATTTTTTTTAATTTTAAATAAATTTATTTAACTTTTTACATTCATTTTCACAAGATTTTGGATTCCAAAACTTTCTCCCCATTTGTGCCCTCCCCCCTCCCCAATACACTGGACATTCTAA
>CM053769.1:150986457-150997864 GCA_028658325.1 Potorous gilbertii
TGAGAGTCCTCTCCACCCCAGCCTAGGTCTGCCCAAACTAGTGCTTGGGGTCTGGGATTCAAATGCTGCTCCCCAGCCTCAGGGCTTTTGGCGGCAGGCCTGACTGCTCTTCAATGGGAGCTTATCTGCTGGTTCTCAGATGGGGGCAGGGCCGCCTCTCAGGCTCAGTTCCCTCAGGGGGTTTATGCAGAGATCTCTCGCAATGGAGACGCAGCGGAGCCCCTGCCCGGCCCGGGAGTCTCTGGCGGAGCTGCCTCTGCCTCGCCTCTGCTATGGCCGCCGGGGGTCCGAGTCCCGGAGATACCCGGCTCCCCTCTCAGCCTGTCTCTCTCACTGACCTGTGCGTCTGTGGGTGGAGGGACCTTCGCAGCTGCCGGAGATTCAGGTCCCTGACGCCTGCTTGGGTCTGCTTGCTCCTCTCAGTGCCGCGTGGCCGGGGCCGGGGAGGTGAGGACTCCGCTCCCATCCAGGGTACCTTTGCAGTGGGTTTTTCAGGGCTCTCTGCAACAGAAATCTCCTTCACTGTGTTTCTGCGCAGCTTCCACTGTTCCAGAGTTCCCAGGAGTTCTTTTTAGAGGGAATCCATGGGCTGTGGGTTCGGAGCTAGCAAATGTCCCTTGTGGACATTTTTGGTCCATGGAGTTTTCTTGGCAAAGATACTATAGTAGCTTGCCATTTCCTTCTCAATTATGTGTGTTTGTCCTCCATTGCCAAAGAAGACCATGCCATCAGAGAAATAATGACATGACTTGCACTTGACTTTGTTTTGAGGGAAGGCTGTGCAGGTCACCAGCCTCACTTCTCCTCCAGTGCCATCTGAATCCAGTGAGCAGATATTCGTTAGGATGACTGGAGATGACCCAGGATGGGGCAATTGGGGTTAAGTGACTTGCCCAAGGTCACACATCTAGTGAGTGTCAAGTGTCTGAGTTGAGATTTGAACTCAGGCCCTCCTGACTTCTAGACTGGTGCTGCTCAATTATATACCCATTTTACAGATGAGGAACTAAGGCCAAATAAAGATTAAGTGACTTGCTCAGGGTCACACAGCTACAAAGTGTCTGAGGTCAGATTTGAACTCAGGCCTAACTCCAGGCCCAGTGCTCTATCCAATGCACCACCAAGTTCCCCAGAAATTTTTCAGTTAATTCAAGGAAAAACTTTCTAATAATTAGAACTATTTTACTTGAACATCACCTGCTCTTTCTAGTCCCTGGCTTCTTTCAAGTCTTAGTTCAAGGGCTACTTCCTGTTCAGATCTTTCTTGACTTTACTAGTTCTTTGGCGTCCCATTCTCATCCTTTCTCCATATTAGTTTGTACACAATTTGTTTTTGTGTATATTTTGCTTCCCTCCTGTAGAATGTAAACTCCTTGAGGGTAGGAACTAGTTTGTTTTTATCTCTGTACCTTCATTGCCTAGCTGGCTCACAGTAGGTGCTTAGCACATGTTTATTAACTGAATAAATCAGTGTTCTTGCTCTGTCTCATTGTGAGTGAAGGATTTCAGTGTGAGTATTTTTTGGTACAGTGATCTTTCCTACGCCCTTGAATCACTTTAAGTTTATTTTATATTTTGGATTTCCTTCTCTGATCCCCAGAGAACGTAAACTCCTTGAGAGCAGACTCTGTTTTTGATTTTGTCAGTGTCTGGCAACCAGTAGTGCTTAATAAGTGTTTCTCCAAGAAATGAATGAGTGATAGTGGCTCTGTCTTATCACTGATCTTCCATTGAAGATGAAATGACTGCTCACTAAGGATGTGTTTGAAGAGATTCTTGGGGAATTAATGGTTGGATTAACTGTCCTCTGAGATTCCTTCTCGTTATGAGATTCGGTTATTTTGTCTCCTCACAACAAGTTAGCATTCATATATCTATAATTATTCCTAATAGGAAATAAAAGGAAGGTACACAGGAAAAGGTCAGAGGCTACTGCTCTGCTTTGAGATGTCTGTAGAGCTTATTATCATTACGATGGTGCTGATGAAGCAGTTGTTTATTCTGGAATCAGTAAGGTATATCCCTCTCAATAACCCCTCAATGCAATGAATGAAGTCATAGACCAGGCAGAGATCTGAAATTTTTTCCTTCCCTCCAGGGAGTCGTAATGAAATTTCCCCCATTCTTTTTTCATCTAGTCCAACTTGAAAAGTATTTATTGCCTGCATACTATACATTTCATAATGAGTTAAATACAGGGGATACAAAGAGTCCTTGCCTTTAAGGAAGTTAGACAGGAAGGAAAACAGAGAAAATCAAATATAACTATGTTTAAAGTAAATACAAACTAGTTTTAGGGGACTAGGAGAAAGGAGAAGTACTCTCCCCTCTATTCCTCAGTTCCTGGGAAGGGTGGGCTCAAATTTAACATGGTTGTTATAACACTTTTCCCCTCTTTCCACTGAGGGCACATTCTCCTTGGGGAGAGTGGACTCAAACTTATGGTGGTGACTACTGAATATTCCTCTCTTCAATTAAATGGGTAGTCTAGTGTTAGAATGTAGAAAGATATAGTTACAAAGTTTTCCTCTGATGCATAGTAACAGTGTAATACTGGAAAAGCCCTTCCACATATTAAGAAATTTTGTAGCACTTATCAGCTAAGTGGCACAGTGGATAGAGCACCAAACCTGGAGTCAGGAAGACCTAAGTTCAAATCTATCCTCAGACACTTACTAATTGTGCAAAACAATTAAGTGTGCCTGAGTTTCCTCATCTGTAAAAATGAGCTGGAAAAAGAAATGACAAGCCACTCTAGTATCTTTGCCAAGAAATCTCCTTATAGCTCATGGGAAGTCAGATACAACTGAACAACAAGACAAAAACCCTTACCTACTATCAATGAACCATGATCAATGAACCATGATCTGTATTGTTGGAGGAAGATGTCATCTCAAGAGTACCAGAGCTGCTGAAATCAGGAAGTTGTCCACACTACAACCCTGTGAGTTAGGGAATGTAAACATTACTGCTCCCATTTTACTGAGAAAGAAGTTTGTCCCAGACAATGCATATAATTAGGGACTAGCCATTGAGTGCAGTCTTTATGAGCATGGACAAAGTTCCTAAAATGCAGTTCCCTACATGGAACAGGCTGCAGAGTTTGCATCTGGGAGAGTTGTGACAGCATGCAATTGAAGCATCTTAGAGAGAATTGGGAGCGTATAGCTTAAAACTGCACTCAGACTTGGGATTCTCTGAATAGACCTTCTATAACTGGCTCCAGTCTACTAATCATACCATGAGGAAGAACCTACTTTGATCAAGTAGCCAGAAGGCTACATTCAAATGATATCATTCTTCCTAATCATTCCTTCTCTTGGCTCTTTATGTGGCTTCTTTTTGACCAATAGCACCCAGTGAGAGACAATATGGTGGGTGGAGAAGTCTTGGGCTCTCTCCGTCTGAAGTCATTTGGGGAGGTCAGTTCTATGTAGAAATTATGTCACATCTGAGTGTACTTTTCCCAGAAATTGGGGTGATGTAGGATAGAATATGCCCTATAGATACTGGAGGTACAGATAATCTTTAGACTTTTGTTCTTACCATATCTTAGAAGAAAATACCTTGGGAGACTAGTTAGTATCTGGGGGCATATTTGGAATGGAGGCTTTTGCCAAAGGTATTAGAGATACCATTAAAACTCTAAGGGGAAAATGTAACTAACATTACAAAAGAGAGCTTAGAGAATATTCACTACTCATGACTAATGAGGAGCATACTATGGTTCATACTTAGGTATCCTGAATCTAATACTCTAATATAATAACAGAAAATTTTTCTTTTTATTGAAGTAGAATAAACCTCCTTATTTGACACATGAGAAAAGCGAGACTCTTGGAGGCCAGGTAATTTGCTCATGTTCACAATGGTGGGATTGCATACTGCTGTCAATACTCCCTAGTTCAGCTGATCCAGATTAAAATGTAATGAAGAGTATTTAATAAAAATAAATACAAATATAATAAAACATAGATAATGTTACCATATAGTATTCTAACTCACTCAATATGCACCCACAAGGATTCTTGTATAGAATGTAATGATTCCATTTCTATCTGAGTTTGAAGCTACAGGTGTGGGGCACAGCTTCTTTTGCTTTTTCTCCTTTTATGTTTCTAAACTGTTTTCTTGTAAGTTCTTCATGGGGATGCTTAGAAGGCATCAAGTGGGAGAACCCGCCGGTCATTTGGATTTTGCCTACATTTCTATTTATTTTGCTCTGGGGGAAAGCACAAACTCATTGGCTTTCATTTAAACAAATGATGTGGTATAAGGTCAGAAACAGAATGCTAGACTTGGGTGTCAGGAGATCTGGGTTCCAACTGTATTCCCTTTCTGAGCTTCAGTTGCCCATCTCTAAAGGCGAGTAGTAAGATTGATGCTCTTGGGAACTACATTCAAAATTTTCCCCTGGGGCATTGCTCAGTCCTTTGTGGAACTATGAGAAGCAGTTTATTCCTTTCCTTTGGGCCCATATGGTTAATTAACATTTAGCTTAATGTCTGGGGGAAAGGGAATAATTTGGAGTAGGTCTGCTTACCTTGCTGGAGCTCTAGCCAAGCTTTATCTCTTTGGCTGATTTAATTGGCTGGTTGGCTAATTATGGGACCAAGTTAGAAGGACTGATTGCTATATGTCCTGAGAGGCCTCTTTGCTTTACTCTCATTCCTGAAATCCAGAAAGCAGGACTAGCATCTGGGAGAGAGGAACCATGAGCAGGAAACACCTAGGCAGCTCTCTGGAGGTTTAGGTGATAGATGTTGACAATTTTTCTATTCACAGAAACATTTTTCCTGTTGTTTACCAAGGAAAATGGTTTTTCAGGTTGATGCTGACTCTTGCCTTGAATTGGTCAAGATTTATATATTTCACAGCTTCTCTATATTTTATCCTTTTCCCGTTCTTACACATACCTAGCACCTTTTAAAGAAATAATGTTTCAAGGTCAAGCTCAAAGATTAACTTAACACCTTCTTTAGCTCTTGAGAATTTTTTCAGACTTTTTCATATTTGGGAAATAATGTGGGAAATGGTTTTCAAGAAGTTATTTATCTAATTCAATTTGTCACATGCTTACTAAGCATGTACTATTTGCAGAGTTCTGGTGTTGGGTATGGGGAACAGAAAAGTCTGCTTAGTCAAAAGAGACCTGGATTTAAGTCAGGTGACCTAGAATGAAATCCTCCATATGTCGCTCAGCTTTTGTAAGTCCTTCCTCTCTTGGTCTTCAATTTCTCTACTTACAATATAAAAATAGGGTTGAGGGTTACTTTGGGCTAATCTATAAGTTTACTTAGTATTCTAAATCTTATGATCCTATGTAACACTCCTGTACACTTATTAGGGTAGTATATTGTCTTATGGTTAGCGATATTTAAGTCCTAAACCATTATTGAACTATAAGTACCATGAAGATACAGATCTTGTTATTTGAATTTATTAGACTTAAAACTTTGTCCTCCAGTTCAAAGAGAATTGTACAGTTTTCTTTTATGATATCTTGAAGTAAGATGTTTAGCTTCTTTTTCCTTTGTTACTGGCATTAAGATAATGTAATAATTCTTAGTGTTTTTCTCTTCAATCTATTTTCCAGCTAGTTTTCTTTTCTGCTTATGAGATATCTTGTTATTTTCCTTTCTTCTTTTTTTAAGTCCTTTGACTTTGCTTTAATGTTTCTTGTTGTTGCTTGACATAATTTGTCTCTATGTGATCCATTCTATTTTTTTCAAAGAGTTTGTTGCTTGGACAAGATTTCTACTTCTACTTCCCTTGCTAATTCTCTCTTCCATGGATCTCATTTCTTTTCTGATATTTTCCCTCTAGTGTTCTCATTTCATTAATAAAAGAACATTTGTTTTAACTTTTAAAAACTCTTGCTTTATGTTTTCCAGGAATTCTACAAATTGAATTTGTACCTAAGCTGAGTTTTACTCTGAAAATTTGCTTGTAAATATTTTGGAGTCATTTTCTTTTTGCATTTGAGGTTCTCTACCACCATAAAAGCTCTTTATATAATAAGATTCTTTTTTTTCTTTGTTCATTCTTCATCCTACTGACTTCAAACTTGACCATCAGTGCTGGGATCTGCACACTTCTAAAGGGAAGATTTAGTTTTCATTGCTACTTTCTTGGGAGTTTTGAATGTTGTGATATTTCAGGATCTTAGGAACAGGCTTGAGATCTGCAAGCTTTCAGTGCTCTCAAAATGGTTTGATCCAGGCAAATTTTGATTTCTATCCCCTTCATCTAATCTGCGCAAGTTCCTAACCCGAATTTCTAGCTGGCTAACAGTAGAATGCTGAACTCAGATACTTTCAGCTAGCTGGAAAGCTCTACTGGTTCAGAAACATAGAATGGTAGGTTTCCCTTTGTTCTGGGATTCCTGCCCTGGTTTTTCTTCTGCAAGCTTTAGATTGGACTAGAAGCTAGAAATGAGGCATTATCATCCCCCCTTTTACAGATTAGGAAATTGAGGGTCAAGAGATTTGGTAAGCTGGTAAGTTTTGGAGGAAGGATTCAAACCTAGCTTTCTCCTGACTCCAAGACTCCTTAATTCTTTCTTTCCTTTTTTCTCCCCTTACTTTCTTGCTCTATTCTGCTTATGGTAGGGGGAGGGGTTGGAAATGGTGGTGGTCCTGAGCCACAGCATTGCTGCTTACCTCTGAATTTGTTTCTTGGTATGCCACGCAGGCTTTCCCTATCCAGAAATGTCACCACTAAATTCACAGTTCCCCTTAACAATCCACCCAGAATTAGGTAATGGTGAAAGTTGCCAGCTAGTACCTGTTTCTGCATGCTGTGTGTGGTGCTCCCTCTGTATGGGTCTGGGATCTTCTCTTGCCATAGTACACACTTGGGTGCTAGAATGCATGGTGTGGTCTTGACCAGACCTTATATCCCCAGACCTCTCTGTCTTTCTCTCTATACAAAGGTGGACTGGTAAAATGACTCACTCAGACTTTTTCTGTATTTCTCCATCAGAATTCTGTTGGAAGGTTCAGTTCAGTTTGCTGCACTGCTTCCAGCTGCTCCAACATCTTGGTTCTCCCTCCTTCCAGTGTTAATTCCACTGAATTATCCTGCCAATAAGTGTGGTTTGGAACATGTCAAGTTTGAGATACAAGTGCAACAAAGGGTCTAGAAGAGCTTAGAAGAGATATCAGAGCTACAGATGTAGACTGTGGGATCTTCTGCATAGAAGTAGTAGTAGGGGAGCAATAGAGTGAGTAGGATTACCTAAAAGAAGATATATAGACAAGAGAAAGTAGCCTAAGATAGAACTCTGGGGAACACCCACACCACTGAATTATGAAAAGGACTGGGAGCCAACCAAAAAGAAAGAGAAAAAATGATATGATTAGAGAAGGCTCAACAAAACCAGAAGAGTAGAGTGTATTTGAAAGCAAGGGAATATCTCCAAGATCAAATGCGAGAGAGGTCCAACTGGATGGAAACAACAGTGCATTCAGTGCCAAAGACAATTTAATTTTGTTTCTGAGTTTTCTCAAATGTTGGTGGATGAGAGAAATAATAAATAATAACCCATGATTTGGGAAGATCTGGAGTCCCCCCTTTCTCTATAGTTCTCACTTTGAAGTTCAGTGTCTTGAAGGACATTCCTCATTATAATGAAACTGATGAGCTCTGCTTAAAGACTCCACCCAACCTTCCAAGGAATTTCTAGAGAAATTTCCCAATCTATTTTCTTCTATGTTCTGACTTGGGTGAGGGATATAGATTCTTTGTCTAAATTTCCTCTAGGCTGGGGATAATTTAGAAGTAAATGACCCAATCTGAGTTCATTAGAGTAGGTCCAACACCTCATATTGTAATAGTCATTCTGTCTTCTTGCTTGTTAACCAATCAGAGTTGTTTGTCACCCTCTGAAACACCCACTTTTCCTTTTTTTGTAACTATTATTTTATTTTTTTTTCAGTTACATGTAGAGATAGTTTTCAATACTTAATTTTCATAATATTTTGGGTTTCAAATTTTTTTCCCTCTCTGATATAGACTATACATGTACAATTACATATTTCACATTAGTCATGTTGTGAAAGAAAAAGCAGAACAAAAAAGAAAAGCCACAAAAAATGGAGCATCTACTTTTTCAAGGTCACTGACCACTTTTATGAAAATGCTAGCATTATTAATAAGACACCTAGTTATCTGGAAATTATCTCTCAAACTTTTCAAATGTCACATAGAAAGAATATTATACCCAGCGGCTATCACACCTACTGTTCTAGCCCTGAGTCTCCTACCAAATGGCTATGGGACTTTCAAGGAAATGCCTTCTGTCCCTGGGCCTCTGTTTGCTCACTTTTAACTAAAGGAATTGTTTAAGTTTATCTCTCCAATCCTTCCCAGCTCTGGCATTGTATGATTCTTAAAAAAAAAGTTTTTCTTTGTTTATTAATGAGAAGTAACTTGAGTCAAGCCTAGGGCTAATGCAGTGTCCATTTTATCTCGAATTTCCCTGGCTTGAGGCCTGGGTTTCTACCAAATGATTGTTTCCAGCTCATTTACACAATCTGAAGGGTGAGAAGCCCTTCTCTTAGATTGGCTTTGTAAAGTTTTACTAGGAATTATCCCAAATCTTTCAAAAACTTAAATAAAGTGACCAGTTTACATCACAGAAGTAGGAGAGAGAGAGAGAGAGAGAGAGAGAGAGAGAGAGAGAGAGAGAGTGAGAGAGAGAAAGAGAGAGAGAGAAAGACAGAGACAGAGAGAGAGAGACAAAGAGAGAGAAGAAGGGGGAGAGAGACAGAGACAGAGAGACAGACAGAGAGACAGAGAGACAGAGACAGACAGAGAGACAGAGAAAGAGAGGGGGAGAGAGAGAGAATTAAAATGCATTTGGTTTTGAGACTGTTAACTCTGGTGTGACAGTAACTGGCAAGGCCCTGGGGTGTCTCCAACCCAGTGCTGGGAATTTCTGCCCTTGGCTCTGAGCCAAGGGATGACAGTGAAAGCTTCCTTAGAGAGCCTAGTGGCCTCCTCTCTCCCACCCCCACACAGAAGGAGAGGAGATTAGAGATTCTTTATCTTTGGAATAAGTTGTTTCTCTTTCTCCCCCACAACCTCCAGGGAATCTTCCTAAGTTCTTATGAAACCCTTTGTGGCTGTTTCTCCCTGATATTTTTTAGTTACAAAAGTTCGCTTATAAAACGTTGATTATAACCTGATTCTGCATGAGACTGTGAAGGGAAGGCAGGCTCTCACAGTCTGAGTTGGAAGTGAGATTTTTCCAGTCCTTCTCTCCCTCCCCTCCCAGTGAGATGTCATTGGCTTCCTTGTACTCTGTCACAACTACACCTATCTGTTACTCACTGACCTTGCCAGTTGATTTTTCTCTATGGATTTCAGTTTTCTTCAGTGGGTTCGTTGTCACCCCCCTTGAGAATCTCAATTCTTTGAGTATAATGACTGTTCTCTTTTTTTCATGGTAGCCGTAGCTATTAACATAATGCCAGTACATAGCAAATACTTAAGAAATTCTTGGTTGATTTGGGCTGGTCAGGCTTCCTGTGTTTTCCAGATTAGAGGAATTTACCTGCTCTTTTGTCCTGTGGGCAGAATCCAAAATTTGTGGGGCCTTCATAGTCACAGTTAAGCAACTAAAGGGAACATTTCCTTTTTATAGATATGTAAGATGCTGAGGCCCATGACGGGGAGAGATTCTCCTGAAGCCAGATGGAAGAGTCAGGCCCTGAACCTTGTTCTCATGACTCCTGGTCAAGAGTTTTTTGTTTTTGTTTTGAGGTTCATTGGTTGACCCCACAGAAGGCCAGGCCTATGCAAGGGAATACAGAGCAGGCAGAAACTTCCATGGTATAATTTAGAGGGCTCTGAAAGGCCACAAAATATACTCCCTCATGGTCTGCCTGAAATCCATCCCTCCATTTGAGTCAGACTTCCGGATTCCTGGAGGCTACTGTAACATACAAATACGACTTTGGGGAAAAGTAAAAAACACCCATTGACACCTCAGCTGGGAGTGGTTATATAGATTAATTTTCATGCCTATGGTGAGGTTCAAAGGGCAGATATTTGCCAGGAAAGAAAGGAGGAAGAAAAGATGATGGGGAAGAAACATGAATGCGGAGGAAGCCCTGGTGGGAAACTGGCAAATGGAGGGCAGAAGCTCCAAGGAAGGGCAGCATTTAAAGTAAAAAAGGAAAAACTTTGTTTACTTCCCAGTTTGAACTAAGGCCAGCTCTGTTTTCATTTTCTTTAATTGTGCCCAATTTTTAGGTCAACTCAATAATTCTTAAGAGAATCATGGAAGCTTAAATAAGACCTTTGGGGCTTCCGTAGTTATCCAACACATAGCTGAACAGGAACCCTCTCTATAAGGCACCCTAAAAGTTGTCATTCGATGTCTACTTGAAGACCCCCAAGGATGGGGAACACGATGATGATGATGATGATTATATAGCACTTATTAAGCATCTGCTATGTCCCAGGCAGGCACTATGCTAGGCATTTCATTTGGTTTTGATTAAATTTAGTCATTAAATTAAAATGGATTAAATTAAATAATCATTGATTAAATGATATATCATTTGATCCTCACGACCCTGGGAAGGATGCACTATTATTACCTCTACAGTACAGATGAGAAAACAAAAGTAAACGGAAGTCAGATGACTTGCCCAGAGTCACACAGCTAGTGTTATCTAAGACCAGATTTGAATCCAAGTCTTCCTGACTCCAGACCCACTGTTCTATCTGTTGCTCTACTCTGTTCACAACACCTACTACCACCTGAGTAGTTTATTTGTCCTGTGATGGGAAGTCATTGTTAGGAAGTTTCTTTTAGCATCCAGAAGAAATGGACCTTTCCTTTGGTAGCTTCCAACTGGTTTCTAGTTCTGTCCTCTGTAGTCAGTCAGGACAAGGCTGATCCCTCTTCCTTCTAATACTTGAAGGCATTTGTCATATCTCCCAGATTTGTCTTTTCCCCTAGATAAAGCATTTTTCTTTCCTTTAGCTGATCTAGGTGGCTTGGTTCTAGGCTACATTCCTCTAGCTGATCTAGGTGGCCTGGTTCTAGGCTACATTCCTTTAGCTGATCTAGGTGGCCTGGTTCTAGGCTACATTCCTTTAGCTGCTCTAGGTGGCTTGGTTCTAGGCTACATTCTTTTAGCTGATCTAGGTGGCCTGGTTCTAGGCTACATTCCTTTAGCTGATCTAGGTGGCCAGGTTCTAGGCTACATTCCTTTAGCTGATCTAGGTGGCCTGGTTCTAGGCTACATTCCTTTAGGTGATCTAGGTGGCCTTGTTCTAGGCTACATTCCTTTAGCTGCTCTAGGTGGCTTGGTTCTAGGCTACATTCCTTTAGCTGCTCTAGGTGGCTTGGTTCTAGGCTACATTCCTTTAGCTGCTCTAGGTGGCTTGG